>JBBDGP010001305.1:3600000-4200000 GCA_037952835.1 Lithobates septentrionalis
ATTACATGGGGGGCCCTGCAAGGCACATGACAGGACATGCGGGGCACTGCAATGCACATGACATGGTGGGCACAGCACTTTACATAGTGGGCACTGCAATGCACATGACAGGACATGGTGGGCACAGCACATTACATGGGGGGCACTGCAAGGCACATGACAGGACATGGTGGGCACAGCACATTACATGGGGGGGCACTGCAAGGCACATAACATGACATGGTGGGCACAGCACATTACATGGGGGGGCACTGCAAGGCACATAACATGACATGGTGGGCACAGCACATTACATGGGGACACTGCAAGGCACATGACATGACATGGTGGGCACAGCACATTACATGGGGGGCACTGCAATGCACATGACATGGTGGGCACAGAACTTTACATAGTGGGCACTGCAATGCACATGACAGGACATGGTGGGCACAGAACATTACATGGGGGGCACTGCAAGGAACATGACATGACATGGTGGGCACAGCACATTACATGGGGGCACTGCAAGGCACATGACAGGACATGGTGGGCACATTACATAGTGGGCACTGCAATGCACATGACATGGTGGGCACAGCACATTACATAGTGGGCACTGCAATGCACATGACATGGTGGGCACAGCACTTTACATAGGGGCACTGCAATGCACATGACAGGACATGGTGGGCACAGCACATTACATGGGGGGCACTGCAAGGCACATGACATGGTGGGCACAGCACATTACATAGGGGCACTGCAATGCACATGACATGGTGGGCACAGCACTTTACATAGGGGCACTGCAATGCACATGACAGGACATGGTGGGCACAGCACATTACATGGGGGGCACTGCAAGGCACATGACATGGTGGGCACAAGAGAGCACATTACATGGGGAAAGCAGCAGTCTGTCCTGCCTACAGTCTCTCTCGCCCCCCTCCCTCCCCCTCCCAGTAACATGACTCTCACTTACCTTCTTATCCTGGCTGCATCGATCCGGATGAGGAGGAGAACACAGCGGCGGCTCTTTCTTCTCTCCCCTGCGCTCTGCTTGCTGCCATGTTCAGTATCCAGCGCCCTGTGATTGGGTGTATGGGGGTCATGTGCGGAGGCGGGGCGCCTCACATGACCCCCATACACCCAATCACAGGGCGCCGGACACTTAACATGGCGGCCGGAGCCCGGGGACACAAAATTAGAAATTAGGAGGAGGCAGCCAGTGACACACACTGGCGCCCCCCTAAATATCGCGTCCGGGGCCACGGCACCCCCTGCACCCCCCACGCTACGCCACTGGGAGGAGATAGAACTTTTTTCGGACAGTTCTGGAGAGATCAGGGTCTTTTGCGGGAGGAAGCCGAGCTGTACAGACTAATTCCAGAGCTTCTAGAGTGCAAGGACCATAAGGTGCAGAACCAACACAGGGGTGCCTGTGTCTACACCAGAAAGGACACTGACCTGTTTCTGGCGACTAAGCTTTGCACCAGTGAGTCTGAGACACTGAGAGAGCGCTTGCGAGCTGGGACCAGAGCTGGAAGGACCTATTGTCGTAAGTGTCTACAGTATGGGAGAACCAGCAAGGACCAGAGCTGGGTCCTGGGTACCTGAGAACAGCAGACTGTCAAGTGATCTGGACTGGATTCCTGTGTACCAGGAGAGGTGAGCTGAGCCATCTGTGCTAATGCAGTAGAGACTGGGCCTAGTTGAGCAGCCCATCAGCCATCCATTACACACTCTTAAAGGAACAGCTCCACATGCACCACCTTACTGAAGGGCCCCAACGAAAGCTAGCTAATACTGAAATCTGGCCCCAGGTAGTTTATAGATCCTGTCCATGAAATCCAGACAGATGGAAATCATATTTTCCATCCGTCTGGAGAATCGGATCGGATAGGATCGGATGAAAATGGACAGGCGGTCCGTTTTCATCCGATCCCCATAGAGGAGAACAGGGCTTTGACAGGTGAGCACAGTGAGCGGAGATGGACCTATCATCCGCCTGCTCAGCGGGGATCAGCGGAGCGATCCCTGCTGAGCAAAGCAGAGTCCGAAAGGACCCTAACTGAAATTTATTTAAAGCGGAGTTCCAACAACATGTCAGAATTTTTTTTTTATGCATATCTTAGGGTCAGAACACAGACATATACCACTCACGTGTTTTGAAAATTTTGCCACTCGATGTCCGCTTTAAGGTAAAAAAGTAACATATTATGCTGTCCTGGCAGTTCCCATATTGCTTATGAAGCCCACAAGCATATTCTTCCGGGATACGGCGCTGCTGTAATCTCAGCATTCACCGCCCGTTCTCGCGCATGCGCAGTAATATCACGTAGCGGCTCTGTAAACTATACAAGTTGCCATCACAACAAGCGTGGTCGTCGGGAGTGCCCGTCCCGTTGTGATGGCAACAAAGCCCTCGGTGCTGCCCACTGACTCCTGGCAAATGATGACACACATCTCCCAGGAGCAGTAGCGAGCGGAGGAACTGAGGGAAGTGACGCCAGGAGCGGCGGTGAGGAAGGGGAAGATTAGAAGGCACCACATAGCAACAGGGATTAAAAGGTAAGTTAAAAAAAAAAAAATTCTCCACATGTCATTTGTTATGTTATTTGCTGAACATTTATGTAAACATATTTTTATGGGTGGAACTCCACTTTAATACTTCGTACAAAATCCTTGTTGGTAATGACAGCTTCAAGAGGCCTCCTGTATGGTAAAACTAGTCGCATACATTTTTCGGGTGTGATTTTGGCCCATTCTTCCACACAAACAGTCTTCAAATCTTGAAAGTTCTGTGGGCCTCTTCTATGAACTCTGATCTTAAGTTCTTTCCATAGATTTTCTATTGGATTCAAGTCAGGTGGTTGTCTGGGCCATTCTAACAACTTTATTTTCTTTCGTTGAAACCAATTGAGAGTTTCTTTGACTTTGTGTTTGGGATCATTGTCTTGCTGTAATGTCCACCCTCGTTTCATCTTCATAATCCTGGTAGATGGCAGCAGATTTTTATTAAGAATTTCTTGGTACATTTGTTCATTCCTCCTTCCTTCAATGATTTGAAGTTTGCCAATATGTGCTGAAAAACAGCCCCGTGCCATAATGTTCCCACCTCCAAACGTCACTTTTGGTATGGTGTTTTTTGGGTGATGTGCAGTGCCATTTGACCTCCAAACATGGTATGTATTATTGCATCCAAAGAGTTGAATTTTGGTCTCACCTAACCAGACTATATTCTCCTATTTCACAGGATTGTCTAAATGTTGTGTAGCAAACTTTAGACAAGCTTTAATATGCTTTTAATGCAGCAATGGAATCTTGCATGGTGAGCGTGCATACAGGTCATGTTGAGTGCATTACTTATTGTTTTCTTTTAAACAATTGTACCTGCTAATTCCAGGTCGTTCTGAAGCTCTCCACAAGTGGTCCTTTGCTCTTTGACAACTCTTCTGATAATTATTTTCACTCATCTGTCAATAATTTTGTGAGGAGCACTTGGTCGTGTCCAGTTTATGGTGAAATTATGTTCTTTCTACTTCTGGATTATGGCCCCAACAGTGCTCACTGGAACATTCAGAAGTTTAGAAATCCTTCTGTAATCAATGCCATCAGTAATTTTTGCAACAATAAGGTCTTGAGAGAGCTCTTTGCTTTTACCCATCATGAGATGTTTCTTGTGTGACACCTTGGTAATAACACCTTTTTATAGGCCATCAATTGAAACTGAACCAGCTGATATCAATTTGCACTGACAAGGGGCAGGATTGCTTTTTAATTACTGATAGATTTCAGCTGGTGTCTTGGCTTTCCATGCCTTTTTGCACCTCCCTTTCTTCATGTGTTCAATACTTTTTCCTTGTGTTCCATTTTCCATTTTATTAGGCAAAACTTAATTGCTGAACTTATTTGTTTTGGTGTCTTTGTATGTATGGATTGCATGGGTTGTTACCGATATGGGGTTAACATTTCATGTCAATAGCACCTTTAGAAATATATTTATAAAGAAAAATGGTGACATGTTCAATATATACTTTTTTATAAGATAACAAAAATGTTATACTTACCTGCTCAGTGCAATAATATTGACAATAGACTATTGGCACACACAGTGCGGCTCAGCCCCACCGCCACTCCCTCTTAACAGCTTTTAATTGACAGTAGCAGGAACCAATGGCTCTTGCTGCTGTCTCTAAGCCTGTGATCGGGGAGAGAGAGAATCAGCACTGCTGTGGACAGGCACAGCACTGGATATAGGACTCAGGTAAGTATTTAGGGAAGGGGTGGTAGGAACAACTAGAAGTTGTTTTTTTTTGTTACCTTAAAGTGATTGTAAAGTTTTGTTTTTTTTCTATAAAAATAACAAACATGTTATACTATGATTTTACACAAAGCAGCCCGGATCCTCCACTTCTCGGGTCCCTCTTCGACTCTCCTCGTTCCTCCCTCCTGTCGAGTGCCTCCACACTGCAAGAGCTATTGTGTTACTACACTTTAAAGTGATTCTAAAAAATCTATTTTTTTCCTAAAACAAAAACATGTTATATTTACCTGCTCTGTGCCATGATACTCCACAGAGTGGCCAAATCGTCCTCTTCTGGGCTCCCCAAACAGTGCTGTCCCCTGCTCCTCTTCTCCTAGATCCCCCTCAGCAAGCTGTGCTAAGGGGGCACTCGTGCGAGCTTGCTCTTGAGCCAGGCTGTGTGCGTCTATAGACACGTGCAGCACAGCATAGCTCCGCCCCCGTGCCCTCCTCATAGGATTCCGTTGACTGCAGCAGGAGCCAATGGCTCTCACTCCTGCCTCTGTGTCCCACGAGAAGAGGAACAGAGAGCAGCAGCACTGCAGATGGACACCTTGCTGGATCAAGACAGGTACATTTTTAGAACCACACCCATTCTAAATAATTGGCCCACCCTTAATTAACCACTAGTAGACCACCCTCAATAAAGTATGGACAGGCAGCCTGTATAACCAATGATTCATGGCGGGGATCTGATGCTCGACATTCAACACAGAGCTTTGTATGGAGAGAATGGTCTCTCTGTTTCTCATCCTGCAAAGCAAAGAGATCTATTAGTAAAAGCAGCACACTTTACACAAATTACACATAGGGGTTGATTTACTAAAGGCAGATAGACTGTGCACTTTACAAATTGTAGTTGCTCCAGAGCTTAGTAAATGTGCAGAAGCTCTGCTGACTTCCATCAACCAATCACCTGCAAGCAAACATTTTTTTTAATGTTCCTTGCACATGATTGGGTATTCTTTGCACAGTGAGCCTTTACCTCATTTACTAATATCTGGAGCAACTGCACTTGCAGAGTGCAACTGCACTTTGCAAAGTGCACAGTCTCTTTGCCTTTAGTAAATCAACCCCATAGTTAGGCACACATTTAACCCCTTGATCGCCCTAGATGTCAACCCCTTCCCAGCCAGTGTCATTAGTACAGTGACAGTGTGTAGTATTATCACTGATCCCTGTATTAATGTCACTGGTGATGTCAGTGGCCGTTAGTCAGTTCCCCCCAGCGTCAGTTAGTGTCAGATTTTGTCCCATTATAAGTCGCTGATCACCGCCAATAGTAGTATAAAAAAAAAAGAAATAAACTCTTAGTGACAGGTTGTCTCGAACTCTTAATGACAGGTTGTCTCGAACCCTTAGTGACAGGTTGTCTCGAACTTTTAGTGACAGGTTGTCTCGAACTTTTAGTGACAGGTTGTCTCGAACCTTTAGTGATAGGTTGTCTCGAACTTTTAGTGATAGGTTGTTTCGAACTTTTAGTGACAGGTTGTCTCGAACCTTTAGTGATAGGTTGTCTCGAACTTTTAGTGATAGGTTGTTTCGAACTTTTAGTGACAGGTTGTCTCGAACTTTTAGTGACAGCTTGTTTCGAACTTTAAGTGATAGGTTGTCTCGAACCTTTAGTGACAGGTTGTCTCGAACCTTTAGTGACAGGTTGTCTTAAACTTTTGGGGCACCATTTAGGCTTTATGTGGGACAAATAAATCACAGCATAGAAACACAGATCGATCGATGGCAGTACAGATCATCATTTTTTTTTCAGCCATTTCTTCTTGCAAATACCAGTCCTTTACTGCTTCCATGTGGCAGCTGTTTGAATTACAAGTGATTGTAATTTGGCTGGGCAACAGTACTCAAAACGGCTTTACTATTACATAAATTACAAACAATAATTCAGATTTCCACAATATTCTATATGCAGCTATTGAAAATATTCATGTGTGTTAATGTTGTTTGAGCATGTGTATGGAGATAGCCTTACTTGATGCATGGTTGTGCAGTATTTGCTAGTTAAAAATGCAATGCAACAATCAAGGCTCGTTCACATCAGCAAGTTACACTAGCTGCTGGCAGTGTTGCCAAACGTCAGTATTTTTACTGCCAGCCTGTGAAAAATTGTCACTTTTCTCCTCCCAGTAAATGCCAGTGACAGAAAAAGGTTGCCAGTTAAAAATATGGCTGTGACGCTCGGCTCCAAACTGCGCATGGGCAGCTCTGGTTCGAAGCCCGCCTAGACCATTCAAGTGCCTTCTACAGTGTGTTTGGGCGGCGCGGGCAGGTCTGGCAGAGGCGGTGCCTAAGCGTGTCGCATGATGTCATGGTGCAAGGGAGTCGAGTAGAGTAGCCAGAGCCTTGTATGCAGGTCTGGGTGAGAAAAAGGCAAGGAATAGGACTGTCAGTGCTGTTTAAACTGAAGTGGACGGAAGGGACCACCTGGTGTGGAGAGAGACTGTCACTGTGGCTCAGAAGGGGACGTGTTGTGTCTGTGAGGTGTCATCATCATCTGTTCTGCTGCACTCTGCTGTCAGTGTCACTGTGAGCGTCAGTTTCATGTATTTGTGCTGCCCATTCTAATTTTTTGCCCTCCTGAGTCCTGTCCCTGAGCTACTTACTTACTATATTGAAAATAAAATAAGAAATATGTTTTTTTCCTTAATATCTACCTTAAGGCCCCTTTCACACTGGGGCGGTGGGGGCGTCGGCGGTACAACAGCGCTATTTTTAGCGCTGCTGTACCATCGTTCTTGCAGCTGTATTCGGCCGCTAGCGGTGTGGTTTTACCCCCCGCTGGCAGCCGAAAGAGGGTTAAAATCCCTCGTACAGCGCGGCTATAGCCGCGGTATTGCCGCGGTACAGCCGTGCTGTCCCATTGATTTCAATGGGCAGGAGCGGGGAAGGAGCGGTGAATACACCGCTCCTTCCCCGCTCCAAAGAAGCGGTTTGCAGGACTTTTTTCACCGTCCTGTCAGCGCACCGCTTCAGTGTGAAAGCCCTCGGGCTTTCACACTGAACAAACAGCGGAGGCTGTTTAGGGGCGGTTTGCAGGCGGTATTTTTAGCGCAATACCGCCTGCAAACCGCCCCAGTGTGAAAGGGGTCTAAATCACATTGCTAATTGCATATTGTACTTGTTTGTAGCCTAAATACTGAAATTTGCACTTAAGGCCAGGTTCACATACAGTTAGGTACATATTAATTTGGAAATAGGCACAATTTTAGTTTTTTTCAGGTATTTACCAAAAACCATTTCAAGCTATAGTTATGTAATGGGCTGAAAGTGCACACTCTCAGATTTAATGGTTTAATTTGAGGGTATGTACATCCAAATTGGAGGAAGGGTTTAGGAATTACAGATCTTAAGAATAGCCACCCCCCCTTTTTTTCAAGGGACCAAAAGTAATTGGACATTTGAATCAAAAGCTGTTTCATGGCCAGGTGTGGGTATTCCTTCGTTATTTCTTCATCAATTAATCAGGTAAAAGGTTTGGAGACCCCACACACACTATTAGATTTTCTGCAGATTTTTGTCTTCAGATTTACCCAAACCATATAATAAGAGGTCAAACCTTAAGAGTTTCAATTTGTATGCAATTAGGCAGGCTTTTGCACTACATGGTTTTGGTAAATCTGAAGACAAAAATCTGCAGAAAATCTAATAGTGTGTCTTAGTGTGGTATTTGCATTTGGAATCTATTGCTGTGAACCTACATCATGCGTTCAAAGGAGCTGCCCATGCAAGTGAAACAGGCCCTTGTAAGGCTTCAAAAACGAAACAAATCCTTCAGAGAGATAGCAGCAACATTAGGAGTGGCCAAATCAACAGTTTGGTACATTCTGAGGAAAGAAGAACGCACTGGTGAGCTCAGCAACATAAAAAGGCCTGGACGTCGTTCAGGAGGTGGGAGTAAGAGAAGACTTCTCTTGAGCAAATACAGAGGGTTCACCACAAGGTACAAACCATTTATAAGCCTGAAGAGCCCTGGGTGGCCAGGGATGAGGATGGGGTGGAGGGAGGGAGGGTCAGGTGACCTGGGCTGTCAATCACATGTGGGCACACTGGGACACTGGCAGAGGACTGAGCAGACCTGACTGTTTAGGATCTCCATATAAGCAGGAGGTGATCACTCTGAGATCTGTACACAGAGAGCTGATATACAGAGAATGGTGATGATTGCGTTGTGCTTTCCTTCAGCAGCATATCTAGAACCTTCAGGGCCCCGGTGCAAGAAACCATGAAGAGCCCCCATGACCCCTGGCTGGGGTCCTTCCCTCCGAGCCCGGTGGTGGAACTCCAGGACAATTGCAATTATGACCTTTGTGAGCCCTGTAGTTCCACCACTGGTATCAGTTGTTTTTTTATTTTTCATTACGATTTTTTTAATTATGTGTAACAGTTTTTTAGGAACCCCGTTGGGGGGCTTTGGTGAGATATCAGGGGTCTAAACAGTCCTCTCTTGTTCCACCTTTGAGACAGAGAAGGCGACTGATGACACAGCCCTCAATCTTTATTTCTGCAATCTCAGCTGCACAGAATGAATGGACAGGAATACAGTAGCTCTGTACAGAACTTCCTGTACAGAAATTCCTAAACTGAAGCACAGAAAACACAGTTTACTATGCCACAGTTATGAATAGACAGAGTCAGTGATCGGTACAGATCACGGACTCACCATTCAGAAAAAGAAGGGGCCGGAAAATGGCACATTTACCAGCCCATTCCCATTCTCCATCCTGACAGATCCCCTGCAGCAGCCAGCAGGTGAGGGAAGGGGGGAACCCAGTAGAGCTGCAGGGGAGGAGGGGGGGTCACACAGGGGCTGGAGAGCACACAGGGGACAGTGGAAGAAAGCTGGATAGGAGGAGCGACTGGGACGGCTGCATATAAAGGAATTGATCTCTTATTTGGATTTTACTGCCTCCTCCCCAATCCTGGCACCCTAGGGTGGATGACACCAGCCCTGCCAGCCAGCATGGTCTGAAGTTGGAGTTCCTGTCCTTAGAGGAGATGGGGTCCTGGTGCCCAGGGAAGATGGGGTCCCTAGGTGAGATGGGGTCCCTGTCCCCAGGTGAGATGTGGTCCTTTCCCCAGGGTAGATGATTGGGGCCCTGTCACCAAGTGAGAAGGCATCCCTTTCCCCAGGGGTGATGGGGTTTCCATCCCCAGGAAAGATGAGGTCCCCATCCCCAGGGAAGATGGTGGGGGCCCTGTCTCCAGAGAAGAAGGGGTCCCTGTCCCTAGGGGAGATGATGGGGGCCCTGTTGCCAGGGTAGATAATGGGGGCCCTGTCCTCAAGAGAGATGGGGTCTTTGTCTCCAGGGGAGAAGGGGTCCTTGTCCCCAAGTGAGAAGGGGTCCCTGTGTCCAAGTGAAAAGGGGTCTCTATCCCCAGGGGAGATGGTGGGGGCCCTATCCTCAGAGAAGAAGGGGCCCTTGTTGCCAGGGGAGATGACGGGGGCCCTGTCCCCAGGGGAGATGATGGGGGCCTTGTCCCCAAGTGAGAAGGGGGTCCCTGTTCCCAAGTGAGAAGGAGTCCCTGTCTGCAGGGGTGATGGGGTTCCCGTCCCCAGAAAAGATGAAGTCCCCATCCCCAGGCAAGATGGTGGGGGCCCTGTCCTCAAGGGAGATTGGGTCCCTTTCCCCAGGTGAGATGATGGGGCCCCTGTCCCCAGGTGAGATGATGGGGCCCCTGTCCCCAGGTGAGAAGATGTGGGCCCCTGTCCATAGGTGAGATGATGGGGGCCCTGTCCCCAGGGGAGATGATAAGGGCCCTGTCCCCAAGTGAGAAGGGGGTCCCTGTCCCCAGGGGAGATGGGGTTCATGTCCCCAGGAAAGATGGTGGGGCCCTGTTCCCAAGTGAGAACGGGTCCCTGTCCACAGGAGAGATGGGGTTCCCATCCCCAGGGAAGATGATGGGGGCCCTTTCCCCAGAGAAGAAGGGGTCCTTGTTGCCAAGGGAGATGATGGGGCCCTGTCCCCAGGG
The DNA here is from genome assembly GCA_037952835.1 of Lithobates septentrionalis. Taxonomy (NCBI): domain Eukaryota; kingdom Metazoa; phylum Chordata; class Amphibia; order Anura; family Ranidae; genus Lithobates; species Lithobates septentrionalis. The sequence goes on from JBBDGP010001305.1 coordinate 3,610,271, forward strand.
GATATGATGGGGCCTTGTCCCCAAGTGACAAGGGGCCCTGTTCCCAGGGGAGATGATGGGGGCCCTGTCCTCAAGGGAGATGGGGCCCTGTCCCCAGGGGAAATGATGGGGCCCTGTCCCCAGGGGAGATGATGGGGCTCCTCTCCCCAGGGGAGATGATGGGGCCCTGTCCCCAGGGGAGATGATGGAGACCTTGTCCCCAGAGGAGATGATGGGGGCCTTGTCCCCAAGTGAGAAGGGGGCCCCTGTCCACAGGGTAGATGGTGTTCCCATTCCCAGGAAAGATGGTTGCGGCCCTGTCCCCAAGTGAGAAGGGGTCCCTGTCCGCAGGGGGGATGGGGTTCCCGTCCCCAGGAAAGATGAGGTCCCCATCCTCAAGGAAAATGGTGGGGGCCCTGTCCCCGGAGAAGAAGGGGTCCCTGTTGCCAGGGGAGATGATGGGGGCCTTGTCCCCAAGTGAGAAGGGGGCCCTGTCCCCAGGGGAGATAATGGGGGCCCTGTCCACAGGGGAGATGACAGCGGGGACCTGACCCTAGGGGAGGAGGAGCGGGGTATGGAATGGTGTGTGGGGGAAATAGGGTCATCGCACTCACTATAACCAAGCTGCAGAGCACTCATCAAAGTCGGCACTTCAATTAGGCAAATTAGGTGGCCGCAAGGCCCCTGTAAGTGCGAGGCCTTAGGCGACCGCCTAATTTGCCTAATTGGAGGGCCGCCTCTGCTGTCAGCCCAGATTCAGCCAAATGCAGCAAAGTTAATTGGAGGGTACTTCACAGTACAGAAGGACAATGATCCAAAACACACTTCAAAAGCAACCCAGAAGCTTTTGAAGGAAAAGAAGTGGAATATTCTGCAATGGCCGAGTCAATCACCTGATCTCAACCCAATTGAGCATGAATTTCACTTGCTGAAGGCAAAACTAAAGGCAGAAAGACCCACAAACAAAGAACAATTGAAGACCGCTGCAGTTAGAGCCTGGCAAAGCATCAGAAAGGAGGAAACCCAGTCTTTGTTAATGTCCATGGGTTCCAGACTTCAGGCAGTCATTGCCAGTAAAAGATTCTCAAGAAAATATAAAAAATGAACATTTTATTTATAATTATATTAATTTGCCCCTGAAAATGGGGGGACTGTGTATAAAAATGGTTGTAGTTCCTAAAATTTGTACTTGATATTTATGTTCAACCCCTTTAATTAAAGCTGAAAGTCTGCACTTCAAATTCATTTGGATTGTTTTGTTTTAATTTTATTCTGGTGGCCTACAGAGCCAAAAGTATGAAAACTGTGCCTGTGTTTAAATATTTATGGACCTAACTGTATGTGCGACCATGGTTTCCAGCCTGGGGTCCGGTGCGTTTCTATTCACCGGTTCAGGTGCGATTCAGGTCCGAATTTCTGCCTGATTTCCGGTCACACTCACATGTTATGCAAATTGGATGCGGTGAAAACCGCATCCAATTCGCATATATGTGAACCTGGCCTAAAACAGTAATGTTGTACCTTTTAGAAATGCCCATAAAAACTTGGTGGTGTCAGTAAATTGTGGGTGTCATGTCAGTAAGTTTTAATCTGGGTAGTTGGCAACACTGGCTGCTGGTGTGTGTTGGGAGGAATGGTGCGGATGCACTGATCCCAATGCATCATTCTGTTTACTTTGTTAGAATTTTATTCAAATGTAATAAGTGACAGTTCTGTTTACTGCAGCAGTGTTGTGATGCGGTAGCTTGTATGTGTAACACTCTGTGCTGAAAAAACACAATGCAATTGCAATGCTGTGGTGTGAACTGGCTTCATAGAAAACAAGGCAAACGGCCTTATTTATCTATTGCAGGTACTTACTGAGCACCATCAATTTACATATATATTGTAGCGAGTCCCTGTCTTCAAGAAGCTTACAATCTAAGGTCCTTACCTCACATACATAAATACAGTGCCTCGAAAAAGTATTCATACCCCTCGAAATTTTCCACATTTTGTCATGTCAACCAAAAATGTAAATATTTTTTATTGGGATTTTATGTGATAGACCAACACAAAGTGGCACATAATTGTGAAGTGGAAGGAAAATGATAAATGTTTTTCAACATTTTTTACAAATAAATATGTGAAAAGTGTGGTGTGCATTTGTATTCAGCCCCCCTGAGTCAATACTTTGAAATACCTTTCACTGCAATTACAGCTTAAAATCTTTTTGGGGATGTCTCTACCAGATTTGCACATCTAGAAGATGACATTTTTGCCATTCTTCTTTGCAAAATAGCTCAAGCTCTGTCAGATTGAATGGAGAGCAGGGTGGATAAAAATCAATGATTTTTTTCAAATAAATCCAAAAAATCTTTTTTTTTTTAAATTTAAATCTGTATTTTTTGATTTTTATCGAATCTATTTTAATAAAATGCTTTTGGAGTAAAAATCTATCGAAAGATAGATTAATAATTTAGTTTATTAATTAGCGCTTAGTTATGTAGCATGATGCTGTATATTCTGCAATATTTAAATTTTTGGTAAACTCATTCAGTGAATCCAAGCTCTGCAAGCTGAGATAACATGCAATGCATTGATGAATTCACACAATTTCACAGTAACCATGAGATAAAACAACGTTCAGAAATATTCCTTTATCCCATTGTTTTGCAAATCTATGTACACTAAAAACTGTATAATTGCAATGGTTCTGATATCGCTGTTTTACTAACCTGACAGCTTATTATTCTAAATAGGAAACCTTCATTTTGTTTGCAAAATATTAAAGATTCTCACTACCAGCAAGAATAAGTCCTTACATTTAAAAAGCACCTGTCATTTCAGATCCATCATGGCAGCGCCTGTTAGCCGACATCCACTCACCTTGTCCCTCACCTTGTTGTGTCACTGCCGCATCACCAGTCGTCCTATTAAAGTGAATGTGACTGTCGGTGAGTCAACTGCGGGTCAGAGAAAGAGCTGCTGCGGAACAGAGATGACAGTTGCTCTTTAAAAATTATGATTTAAATCAAGTTGATTTAAATCAAGCCTTTTTACTAGTGATTAAAATCATGATTTAAATCGACTTGATTTAAGTCAAATCCACCCTGGAGAGCATCTGTGAACAGCAATTTTCAAGTCTTGCCACAGATTCTCAATTGGATTTAGGTCTGGACTTTGACTGGGCCATTCTAATACATGAATATGCTTTGATCTAAAGCATTCCATTGTAGCTCTCGCTGTATGTTTAGGGTCGTTGTCCTGCTGGAAGGTGAACCTCCGCCTCAGTCTCAAGTCTTTTGCAGACTCCAACAGGTTTTCTTCTAAGATTGCCCTATATTTCACTCTATCCATCTTCCCATCAACTCTGACCAGCTTCCCTGTCCCTGTTGAAGAAAAGCATCCCCACAACATAATGCTTCCACCACCATGTTTCACGGTGGGGATATAGTGTTTTTTTATTTAGACCAGAAAGTTAAATTCTGATCTCATCTGACCAGAGCACCTTCTTCCACATGTTTGCTGTGCCCCCCACATGGCTTCTCGCAAACTGCAAATGGGACTTCTTATGGCTTTCTTTCAACAACTGCTTTCTTTTTGCCACTCTTCCATAAAGGCCAGATTTGTTGAGTGCACAACTAATAGTTGTCCTGTGGATAGATTCTCCCACCTGAGCTGTGGATCTCTGCAGCTCCTCCAGTGTTACCATGGGCCTCTTGGCTGCTTCTCTGATTAATGCTCTCCTTGTCAGTTTAGGTGGACGGCCATGTCTTGGTAGGTTTGCAGTTGTGCCATACTCTTTCCATTTTCGGATGATGGATTGAACAGTGCTCTGTGAGATGTTCAAAACTTGGGATATTTTTTTATAACCTAACCCTGCTTTAAACTTTTACACAAAATTTATCTCTGACCTGTCTGGTGTGTTCCTTGGCCTTCATGATGCTGTTTGTTCACTAAGGTTCTCTAACACACCTCTGAGGGCTTCACAGAACAGCTGTTTTTATACAGAGATTAAATTACACACAGGTGAACTCTATTAATTAGGTGACTTCTGAAGGCAATTGGTTCTACTAGATTTTAGTTAGGGGAATCAGAGTAAAGGGCACTGAATACAAATGCACGCCACACTTTTCAGATATTTAATTTTAAAAAAGTTTGAAAATCATTTATCTTTTTCCTTCCACTTTACAATTATGTACCACTTTGTGTTGGTATATTACATAAAATGCCAATAAAACACACGTTTGGTTGTAACATGACAAAATGTGGAATATTACAAGTGGTATGAATATTTTTTCAAGGCACTCTATACATATTAGGGCCAATTTATACAGGATTGAGTTAACCTACAAGCATGTCTTTGGAGTGTGGGAGGAAACCAGAGTACCCAAAAGAATCTCACTCAGGCACACTCCAGGAAGATAGTGCTGTGGTTGGGATTCAAACCAATGACCCTAGTGCTGTTAGGCAGAAGAGCTAACCACTTAGCCACTGTGCTGGCCTCCTTGCTTTTGCATTGGGACTGCACAAATAGTGTGAACAGGCCCTTGAAGTTCAAATCTATGGGTCACACTGACTATATAGAATAATTAAAGATAAAGCAAGGTCAGAGCTGCTTCGCCCTGGAATCGCACAGGAACACAGTCCGCATTAGGGCAGTAATAACCTAAAAATGAATCCATCCACACTGTTAGCAGATGTAATGCCCGTGCAGGTGTGCAGCTCTGTTTTAACCCCCCTCCTGCCAGTTGTCCTGCCAGCTGAGTGTGAGGGGCAGGCTGTGTTCCTGTAAAGGAGACATAAGAGAGCGCTTCTAAGTGTTGAAGATTAAATCTTCTATTAGCAAAAAATGCAACTTAGGCACATGAAGTAGGAATAAAAGCATATATCTAGCTTAAAAGCCATCATCCATGAGGACCTGGGTCATCTGAAGCAACACCTCAAGTTAGGAGATGCACAAGCTCAAAACCAGAGGATACATCAGCTCAGGAGCCAGTCTGACAGCATGGGAACTTGTCCGATTACATCAGATGCATAGAGGGGTCATTGCTATGCGTTTCGAGGCAACAACGCCTCTTTCCCAAGCCTGTCATACTGAGGAAAACCTACACTTCCTTTATATGAATACAGCAGCCAGCAAACACAGGAAGCCAGAATAAACACACAGATGTATGGCCCCAGCTCAGAGGTTGCTTGCCAGAGATAGGAGGGGACCGCTAACCACTGCATGTACAAGGAAAGAGCCATACCATATAGACCCCTTTCACACTGAGGCGCTATACAGGTGATATAGCGCTAAAAATAGCGTCTGCAAAGTGCCTGTAAAGCCCCTCTCCCGTCACTCCAATGTGAAAGCCTGAGGGCTTTCACACTGGAGTGGTGCGCTGGCAGGACGTCAAAAAAAGTCCTGCAAGCAGCATCTTTGGAGCGGTGAAGGAGCAGTGTATACACCACTCCTGCCCATTGAAATGAAAGAAAACCGCTGCCGAAGCGCCTGCAAAGCACCTGCAAAGCACCTGCAAAGCGCTTCAGCAGCGGCGCTACATAGGCGCATTTAACCCTTTATTCGGCCGGGGTTATTTACCTGGGTTAAATGCGCCTCGCTGTCGGCCGAATAGCGGCGCTAAAATGACGGTAAAACGCCGCTAGAACTAGCGGCGTTTTACCGTCAATGCCCGTCTGCCCCAGTGTGAAAGGGGTCTTACAGTATACATAGACATATGGGTATGTATGAATAGCACCAAGGGATTAAAAATAATAATAGTAATGCTAATGGAGCGATTGTTCACATTGAATATATCACAACCCTGATAACAATTATAAATGAAAAAATAAATAGAAAACTTAGCACCATATTAAAAATCACACATGATTATCACAAATGGAACCACAATGAGTCACATTGATACACTCGGAGGTAATAGGTCATTAGAAATCATAAAAGAACTTCAAACAGGCTATGTATAATAAAGAAGTTTAAAAAATAATTATAAATAAATGTATAATAGAGAAATTTAAAAAAATAATAAATAAATGATAACCAATAACACAGATTGTACTATTGGTCTAAAACCAGGTGTCTCAGTGGGGACTGAGCAGTTTAGGCTCTATTCACATTAGCGCACATATGTCAAACACAAGACCCACACTCGCCGAATCCGGCTTCTACGGCTATTTCATGTGGCCCTTGTACCTCCTCGTCTCGATCCTACCTTGTCTCAGCAGTTGGTAGCAGAGAAGAGGAGAGAACTCCTTTGCCAGATCATGTGCTTCTCCGTGAAGCCGCAGAGAGTCTTGTTTTTGCCCGCCGTGCCAAAGCAACCCCTCGTCTCTGCCTTCCGTGAGCTGACTCCAGCTCTCCTCTGGTCCTTCTACAGACTGCACTTCCTACTTCCCAATTCCACCCCCAGCTTCTTCCCGGCAACAGCACAAGGTAAGGGGGGGTGCACTGTGATGTAAGGGGGGATGCACTGTGATGTAAGGGAGGGTGGGTGGGGGGCTCTTGACATCTGATGTAAGGGGGTCTGGGGTGCTCTGGATATCTAGTTTTACAAATACAACTGGTCCGTTGAGGTCAACCATAAGGCTGATGCAGCCCACAATGAAATGGAATTTGACATCGCGTCTCCAAAGTCGCACGATTTCTAGTGTGACTTTGGAGTGTGACTTTTGGTGGGATTTTGATCCAACTTACATTCTATGGATCAAAGCCGCATCAAAAGTTGCACCAAAGTAGTGCATATACCTTTTCAAAGTCGCTGCAACTTTCAGTCGCACAAATTTGAACGGGTGCCATTGAAAAGAATGGGTACAACTTGTCATGCTACTTTGATGTACAAAGTCGCATGACAAATTGCACAAGTGTGAGTGGAGCCTTAAGGAATTGTGGCAGAACAGAGAACTCAAACCAACCGGCTCTTACGGAGGCAGTGATATACACTCTAAAGTTCTGCCCCTCCTGTAGTGATGTAATGGGTGGAGCTAGTGTCCATATACCGTATATACTCGAGTATAAGTCGTTCCGAGTATAAGTCGAGGCCCTAATTTACCACAAAAAAAATGGGAAAAACTTATTGACCCGAGTATAAGACGAGGGTGAGAAATGCACAGCTACTGTAAGTGGAAAAGAGGGTCAACAATGCCCATTTGCAGCATCACTGTGCCCATTTGCAGCCTCACTGTGCCCATTTGCAGCCACAGGTCCCCTGAACTTCAAACTCGGTAGTTAAGGGTTCCTAGATGCCCCCTAGCTGCAGCCAAAATTTGGGGTCTCTGAACCCAAAGGGTCCTGAAATGACATTGCTGCAGATGGACACAGTTGACCGAATTTGGGGCCCCGTATCTCGGGGCCACTTAGAGCTAGGAACCCCAAATTTGGTGTGCAAACCCAGTGGAACTAGCTCCATAACATTTCCAAAACTGGGGTTTCTAGCACCAAGTGGCCCCGAGATACAGGGCCCCAAAAATCAGCTCAGAAAATGTCAAGCACTTTTCTGCAGCAGAGAATGACATTTTCCGAACTGGTTTTGGGGCCCCGTATCTCAGGGCCACTTGGTGCTAGGAACCCCAGCTTTGGATATGTTATGGTATCAGTTCTACTGGGTTTGCACACCAAATGTGAGGTTCCTAGCACCAAGTGGCCCTGAGATATGGGGCCCCAAAGTCGGTTCAGAAAATGTCAAGCACTTTTCTTCAGCAGAGAATGACATTTTCCGAACCGATTTTGGGGCCCCGTATCTCGGGGCCACCTAGTGCTAGGAACTTCATCTTTGGATATGATGTGGAACCAGTTCCCCTGGGTTTGCACACCAAATTTGGGGTTACTAGCACCAAGTGGCCCTGAGATACGGGGCCCCAAATTCGGTTCGGAAAATGAAATTTTTTGCTGCAGAAAAGTGCTTGACTCGAGTATAAGTCGAGGGGGGCACTTTCAGCACAAAAAAATGTGCTGAAAAATTCGACTTATACTCGAGTATATACGGTAATACCATTTGTGGATGGGGCCCAGGGAAAACAGGGTATGGGAACAGATAACCCTTACCCTTCAATATGTGAAGCTGAGCTGAAGTAAGTAAGAGTCCTGTACAGAGCTGGACTCCCAGGCAGAGTGGTACCAAACATATGAAGACTTTCCACAGTTGTCTTGTCTACCCCTGACCTTCTTCTGCAGGTTATGTACCTGGAAGCATATAACATCAGGGAGCATTTCCGGGCTGGGCAGAGTTACTTAGGGGACATTGTGAGAGTGGCAATATGCTGAAGGAGGGACCATGCCACCCCTGACCCTCAGCTGCACCTTGGGCTCAGGAACTAGCATACTTTTGGAGAAGAAGTCCCAAACCTGTTGTTCTCCCTAGGAGAGACATAATGGGAAGATAATGGAAGATGAATCATTGTGTTCTGCACTGATAAGACTGCTGAGTGATTAAGTGAATGTTGATATAATGCTCTAAAGTTCTGCCAGAATGTTGATGTATTGTAGAAGAATAAATACAGTAAAGCACTGAAAATGCAACAGAGTGTGGACATTCCTTTATTTCAAGGATTAGGCCTCAGACTGGGAGTGTTGTGAACAGGCCTCTGGCTGGTAGAAATGGGTCCAAGACAGGGGCGGACTGACCATTGAGCCACTCGGGCACTGCCCGAGGGCCCTGGGCCACTAGGGGGCCCCATCAGGGTTGCCAGCCTCAGTAAAACCAGGGACAGTATGTATAAATTTGTGTTTTTTTTACATCTGTCTGTGTATACTGTGTGTACATGTATGTGTATACTGTGTGATTGTATACTGTGTGGCCCCATAATCTCTGATTGCCTGGGGGCCCCATAATCTCCTATTGCCCAGGGGCCCCATGAGTTATCAGTCCGCCTCTGGTCCAAGATGTTGGCTACAAAGACAGGTATGTGGGTGCTTTATCCAACAAGAAACAGGGAGGGAATTCTGCCCAACCCTGGTCCCCTACACTCCTAAATACTGGAGCCTTATGCACAAGGGCTAAACACTCAGTGTGCAGGAGGCCTCAGGTGTCACTATCAAAATAGTCATGAAAATATATTGGTACAGTTAGTAGGAGAATATGCAAAGAGGCAATTAAGTGATATAGGTGATTGTATAGTTCCGGCCTACATGATTAGGTAACAATTGCTATGATTAATGTAATAGGAAAAAGAAAGAAAATGATAAAAACACTAAATATTGATTACACCAAGTCACACAAATTACATTATTCATGTATGTAAAAAATCTTTGCTGGGGTCATTTGACCACTGCCTTTGTAGTTTATTCATCCAAAAGAGCTCACACTTTTTAATAATCAATTTATCTGACTGTCTTGTGGAGGACATTTACCCTTTCACATACCTAAGACATATCTGGTTGGAGCATGTTGTTATATATACTTCAAAGGGAGTTTTCGTCTTTCTTCACATTTACTGTATAAAACATTTACTGTATGTTTAAAATTCTGTCTGAGGGGAGTCCTGAATGCACCATTCCAACCATTACCACCAGAAGTCATCAGTTATTTTGAGTTATTCAACTGGAATCCTAAAAACGGATCTAATGTTATTTACTGGAAGCCTTTTTATGTTACCAAAGCTATTACAACTAAATGGATGTCCTTTAAGTGCCAAAGCCAAATGTTTTGCTTGATGTGAATAAACGATGACTTGCAGGAATAACATACACTATTAGACATATAGTCACCTTCAAAAAAGAAATCTTTGGCCCACAGAGCATGAGGTAGTCTTTATTAATGGGCAAAGAGAATCAACAATTTGTCAATATCTTATTTCTATTCCATCTCCTTAAAAAAAGGTTTTTAATGAGACTTAATGAGAAGACTGACTGAATAGCCTTAATAAATTGCATCTAAAAAAAATAAAATAAAATGGAATTTATTTGAGCTTACCAGTTCTTATATGAAGTGATGGCATTATTTTTCTCATTTTTTCTTTTATCGCCACCTGGACATCCTTCTAGTAACACACTTCCTATCCTAGGATGACAACACTTGCTGTACTGTATCTATAAAGGAGCAGAGTTGACACCTTAGACAGAAGTAAGGAGTACAAAACACCTCCCTTCTCCCCAGCACCATAACATAATGTGTGGCAGCTGTAGCCTCGGATCAGTGTACTTTGACAATGACAGGTACCACTGTCAGAATATAATGATGTCCTGGCAGGGGGGAATTTTTAAACAACGCTTTAAACGCCTTTACAGGTTACCTGTTAAGAGTTACAGAGGAGGTCTAGCGCTAGATTATTCCTCTTGCTCTAATGTTCGTGGTGATACCTCACATATGTGGTGCGAATACCGTTTACATATGCGTGCACGACTTACGTCTGTGTGCAAGTACAGAGGGATTAGGCATTTCAACGTTTTTTGTTTTTTTTTTATTTACTTTACTTTTTTATTTTTTAGTTTTACACTGTCCCTTTAATTTTTGTTTTATCCCTTTTATTCCTATTATAAGAAATGTAAACATCCCTTGTAATAGCAATAAGGATAACAGGTCCTCTTTATGGAGGGATCTGGGGCCAAAAAGACCCCAAATCTCTTCTTTACCTTTAAAAGCAAAAGCTCAAAACAATTTTTTTGATCTTTTCCTATAAAAAAAACAACTTTTTTTTAATTCCAGCCTGGACCAGACATAACCATCATTCCGGTCCTCCGAAGCCATAGAGGTGAACAAAGACAATCTAGTCTTTAAGTGCCTCTGTGACAAGCTGATGGCACAGTTGGATCGGTTCTCGGGTGAACCAGCGGAAACGGTAAGCCCCAGAAACACCGGCAAGCGATGGGAGGGGGTGTCCCCTCCCACCACTTTGGAAAGCGTTCCAGCGGCTCATGAGCCCCTCAGAATGGTTTCATTAGAAAGCCAGCCGACAGCTGCAAAAAAACAATACCGGGGTTTTGGCTGATATTCACTTGTAAATCGCAACATATATACGCATTGCCGTCAGCAATTGGTTAAGATTTGCTCATGGCAGTTTTCAAAAGTTTTTTTGCAATTTACAAAAAAACACTACTAAAATACCGCCTGCAGTATTTTATTGAAAAAATAGGTATTTATCCCATGAAACCATGCAGTATTTTATTTCATTGCGCTATCCAGTGGGATGGGGAAAAAGGAGAACGGTAATATGCCAATCTGGTGTCACATCCGGTATTGGAAGCAGAAAGAAAATATTCCCTAAAGTGGACTTTGAAGGCACATAAAAGTATAGTTGAAAGAGTATACAAAGTATTTAAAATACAAAAAACATTTATTAATGATTAAACATGATCACTAAAATAGTACATATGTAGATATAGAACGATGGAATGTTTAACCGCCCGCCGCCCACCGGTTAACTAGCTGTTACCAGCTCTTTTCTCCTCACACACCATTTCCAGTGTGAGGAGAGAAGAGCCAGGAGCAGTGAGTTACCGATCTGTGTCTGTATTGTACTGCACCAAGCACAACATTGTCCCATCGCCCCCCCATTGTCATCTGTTACCCAACAGTCACCCCATAATAAAGTGCACCTGTCACATAAGGGACTGCCATCAGTGACCGTCAGCGGTGCACCCATCAGTGACGTCACCTGTCACCCATCACCTATCAGTGACCGTCACCTGTCACCCGTCACCCATCAGTGACCGTCAACTGTCACCCATCAGTAACCATCACCCATCACCCATCAGTGACCATGCCCTGTCACCTGTCACCCATCACCCGTCACCCATCAGTGACCTTCACCCGTCACCCATCATTGACTGTCAGCCATCACCCGTCACGCATCAGTGGCCATGAGTCATCAACCGTCTACCATCAGTGACTGTCAACTGTCACCCATCACCTGTCACCCATCAATGACCGTCACCCATCAGTGACCATGCCCTGTCACCTGTCACCCAACACCCGTCACCCATCAGTGACCATCAGCCATCACCCGTCACCCATCAGTGACCGTCAGTCATCACCCATCACCCATCAATCATCACCCGTCACCCATCAGTGACCGTCAGCCATCACCCGTCACCCATCAGTAACCGTCAGCCATCACCCGTCACCCAGCAGTGACCGTCAGTGGTGCACCTGTCACCCATCAGTGACCGTGCCCTGTCACCTGTCACCCATCACCCGTCACCCATCAGTGACCATCAGCCATCACCTGTCATCCATCAGTGACCGTCAGCCATCACCTGTCACCCATCAGTGACCGTCAGCCATCACCTGTCACCCATCAGTGACCGTCAGCCATCACCCATCACCCATCAGTGACCGTCAGTGGTGCACCCATCACCCATCAGTGACCGTGGCCTGTCACCCATCTGTGACCATCACCCATCAGTGACCATCACCCGTCACCGTCCGTGGCCTGTCACCCATCAGTGACCATCGCCTGTCACACCGTCTTCACCTATCAGTTAACGTCACCTGCCACCCATCGCACAGCCCATCAGTGATCGTCACCTGCCACCTGTCACACAGCCATCAGCGTTCCAGATCCTCTCCAAGACTGATGAGAGCAGCGGGGAGTTCTCATCAGATTCCGAATCAAATTCGGCATTTGAACCGATTGAGAATAGTGAATCGGCAAATGATTCGGAGGAAGAATGGGTCCCTCCCAAAAGGGCACGGCACTCTGGAAACCAGGCAGCCGCCAGCAACCAGGATTATATTCTCAGGCCCAGTACCAGCGCTGCCACCAGCAATAGGCCCCAAGAACAAATTCCCAGGCCCAGTACCAGCGCTGCCGCCAGCGATAGCCCCCGAGAACAAATGCCCAGTACCAGCGCTGCTGCCGGTGATAGGCCCCAGGAACAAATGCCCAGGCCCAGTACCAGTGCTGCTACATCACACCGGAGTACCAGCACAGGAAATTCAAATCCCCTAACTACTGGAGTGTCACGTCCCCCAAGAGCCAGGGCCTCTACATACATGCCAGAGGGTCTTGCCAACCCAACATGGCTGCCTTCCGACTCGGGATCACCAATTGTTTTCCCTTTCACAGCACAGACAGGTGTGCAGGCCAACACCCAAAATTTCACAGTGATTGATTGTTTTTATCTGTTTTTGCCCGACACTTTGCTGCAATTCATTGTGGACCAAACAAATTTATATGCCCAGCAGTATATTGCCAACAACTCTCAATCATCATATGCCCGTCCGTTTGAGTAGAGAGATCTGGATTTGGAGGAGTTCATATTATTTATGGGCCTCACCCTAAACATGGGGATTACAAAAAAAATGAAGGACATGCCTATTGGTCCACCAACACCACCCACCACATGCCCATTTTTTCTGCCGTAATGTCCAGGTCCCGATACGAGATGATAATGCGCTTTCTTTATTTCAGCGACAACACCCAGTGCCCTCTCCAAAATCATCCAAATTACAACAAGTTATATAAAATTCGCCCACTGATAAATTTCTCTTCCCAAAAATTTGCAAAACTCTATGTCCCCAATCAGAATATATGTGTCGATGAGTCCCTGGTACTCTTTCCAGGCCGGCTAAGAATAAAGCAATACATTCCTAGCAAAAGGGTCAGATATGGAGTAAAATTTTACAAGCTCTGTGAGAGAGTCACGGGATATCTGTATCCGTTCCGCATATATGAAGGAAAATATTCCCAGCTCCAGCCCCCTGAGTGCACGGCCTACATGGGCATAACTGGAAAGATTGTATGGGACCTGGCATACCCACTTCTGAACAAAGGATATCACATATACCTTGACAACTTCTACACCAGCCTGCCCCTTTTCAAACACTTATACATCGCAAAAACCCTGGCCTCTGGAACCTCCAGAAAAACTAGGAAGACCTTCGCTCTGAGGCTGTTAGCCCACTTCATGAGCGCCACTTCCCCTTCAACATTCCACCTTCTGAAGCAGGCCGAAGACGGCAAAAAAAAATTTTGCTTGTGCAGCAAAAGAGGATTTAAAAAAGATACCAGCTACCATTGTCCCCAGTGTCCCTCCCAACCTGGCCTTTGCATTGGTGAATGCTTCCAACTTAATCATACATCCCTAAAATATTAGCCCATATTTTTAACCATTTCCCCATTTTCATCATCTGTGCTGACCATTTTCCATGCTTCCCCAAATAACCATGCCACTGCCTTCCACGTGAACTGACCCTGGCCTGTTTTTTGACTATGTCTCTGCCTACCATTTGGACTGCTTCCGAGTGAACTGACCCTGGCCTGTTTTGTGACTATGCCTCTGCCTGCCGTTTGGACTGCTTCCACATGAACTGACCCTGGCCTGTTTTATCAACCACGCTACTGCCTACCGCTTGGAATGCTTGCAAGTGAACTGACCCTGGCCTGTTTTATGGACTATGCTTTTGCCAACCGCTTGGACTGATCTGTTGCCCTGCTACTGTAGTACACAGGGGTCTCACATATGTGAGGGGATCCACAATTGTTTTTCCGGATGGAGAAAACTATTTATTTTTTTTTCTCCGGGTTTCAGAATTTCCGGATTAGGGTCTGAGTCCGGAGGCTTCATAGAGATTTGGGTGGGTCGAAGCCTCTACCTCTGTGCCCCTGTGCACAGGTCTTATCTGATTGCGGCCCTCAGCCTGCTGCTGACTTACTGCCATCATGCCTCTGCCTGCCGCATGAACGGACCACACCGCTACTTGGACTATGCAAATAATTAGCTGTAGCAAGAGGCAGTATGTTTAGGAAGGGCTGGAGAGCGGTACAATAATGAGTGTCTGCAGGTAACAGTGTACCAGGACCATATTATGGCTGTGCTGACTGTCTCTTCCTGAACAATTTCTATGGACTGTGCTGCGCTGACAATATCCTTGTGCTGACTATAGACAATATTCCTGCCTGCAACAAAAAACTGGCCACTGCCCCCACCTATAACTGGCCTTCATAACAAGGAGCACATGGAGGGGCATATACATGTAAGACAAAACAATTCCATAGATCAACTCACCAACCAGTCTGCTGACCAACCAAGTTAACCTGCCTAATCGTCTGTTAAATGCAGGGGTTTAGTTAACACACATTTGCAAACGCATGTAAAAGCTGCAAGGCCTCGTCACGGCACCCTGTGTTGCTTGCAGTCCTAATACTACAAATTTGTAAGTGTCTCCACAGTGGAAGCACATGCATGGAATGGATAGATGTGGGGCAGGTGAGCCTGGAGGCAGCCCAAGCCCCCTTAAAGGAACAGGAGCACACTGGGCACCCAGCAAGAGCACAATGGCAGCGAAGGTGACCAGTGTGTCCCCGGACCATATATACGAACAGTAACAAAAAAACTGGCACTGCCCCACCTATAACTGGCCTTCACAGCAAGGAGCAAATGCGGACAAATTCCCACTCTTCCTTACTCAGAATATTGTACTGGAATCCCTCATCAATCAATCGATAGAAATCTTTTGGAATTTGGATTGAGTGGGAAGAGTGGGAATTTGTCCACTCTCCTTTCCCCCAGACCCCTACATTTTATTCCCTCCCAAAATTGCACAAAAGTCTGACGCACCCATTGGGGCACCCCATTATCTCCGGCAATGGTTCTTTGACAGAAAATTTTAGTATATTCATCGATGGCCACCTGCGTCCTCATGTCTTGGGTATTCCAAGCTATGTGAAAGATACTATACATTTACTTCAACAATTAGATGGACTGCAGGTTCCATCAAATTCTATCTTAGCCGCGATCGATGTGGAATCATTATACAGTTCAATCCCACACGATAAAGGTCTGGCCTGTATAAAAAGAATCCTGTCGGAGAAAAGTAGATTTGAACAGAAAGTCAATGACTACATCGTTGAGGCTCTTGATTTTGTTTTCATAATTACTTTGTTTTCACTGGTTCCATTTTCCTCCAGGCTGTCATGAACAGGTGTGACCAGATTGTGTGGACTGCAAAGAGGAAACCAAAACGCATGTAAAGTGAAATAAGAATGTTTATTTAAGATAAGTAATATAAATATACAAACACCCCAAATATAAATAGTGCTCAACCAACTGACAGAAGCCCACAAACAACAGATAATATATACAGCAAGGGGCAATACCGGAATCACAGATGTCAGCCAGGCCAGGGTCATACACAGCAGGTCAGCAGGAACAAGGGATATACCAGAAACATAAACGTAGCCAAGCCAAGGTCATACACAGGAGATCAGCAACTGAACAAGGGCAGGTTGGGAAAGGGAGATAATGGATGGGATAGGATACAGGCTCAGGAACAGGTTCAGGGTCCGATACAGGTTTACAGGATAGCAGGATAGCAGGTCAGGGCGCAAGGAAGAAAGATACCAAGGCAAGCAAATGAGGGCTTGCCGGGTATTTATAGGACTGATTATAATTGACCTCGTGTCACAGCTGATCGCAGAGTGTGCTGTTTGCTCCACACTGCCGGAGTGCACCCGCTGGTGGAGACCGGTACTACGGCCCAAGGATGCAACAGTGCCACCAGCAGGAGAGACCTCTTACTGCAGGTCCCAGGTGTTGGAAGACACCCGCTGGTGGACACTGGTACTGCGATCCAAGAGGCCAATAGCGCCACCAACGGGTAAACCCTCTCATGACAGTACCCCCCCTAAAGGGGCGGCCTCCGGACGCTCTAACAAGGTGCAATTGTCCAAAGTTCATGGCCTCCAACCGAAGAGATGAGGGCACATCAGGCAGGGCATCGGGTACATCAAACTGGACAGTGGGTATATCTGAGAAGACAGAGGGCACATCCGAGCAGACAGCGGGCACATCCGAGCAGACAGCGGGCACATCCGAGCAGGCAGCGGGCACATCCGATATGACAGTGGGCACATCCGAGATGATAGCGGGCAGGAATACACCAAGCTGGGCAGCGGGCACTTCGAGCTGGGCAGCAGGCGCATCAGGCTGGGCAGCAGGCACGAGCACTTCGAGCTTGGCAGCAGGCACTTCGAGCTGGGCAGCAGGCACATCAGGCTGGGCAGCGGACATGGGCACTTCGAGCTGGGCAGCAGGCACATCAGGCTGGGCAGCAGGCATGGGCACTTCGAGCTGGGCAGCAGGCACCTCAGGCTGGGCAGCAGGCATGGGCACTTCGAGCTGGGCAGCAGGCACATCAGGCTGGGCAGCGGGCATGGGCACTTCGAGCTGGGCAGCAGGCACATCAGGCTGGGCAGCAGGCATGGGCACTTCAAGCTGGGCAGCAGGCACATCAGGCTGGGCAGCGGGCATGGGCACTTCGAGCTGGGCAGCAGGCACATCAGGCTGGGCAGTGGGCATGGGCACTTCGAGCTGGGCAGCAGGCACATCAGGCTGGGCAGCAGGCATGGGCACTTCGAGCTGGGCAGCAGGCACATCAGGCTGGGCAGCGGGCATGGGCACTTCGAGCTGGGCAGCAGGCATGGGCACTTCGAGCTGGGCAGCAGGCACGTCAGTCTGGGAAGCTGGCACGTCAGTCTGGGAAGCTGGCACGTCAGTCTGGGAAGCTGGCACTGAGACATCAGGCTGGAAGGCAGGCACTGGGACAATAGACTGAGAAGCTGGCACATCAGACTGGGAAGCTGGCACATCAGACTGGGAAGCAAGCTTCGAGACATCAGGCTGGAGGGCAGGCACTGAGACAACAGACTGGGGAACTGGCACATCACACTGGAGGGCAGGCATCGAGGCATCAGGCTGGTAGGCAAGCTTCGAGACATCAGGCTGGGAAGCTGGCACATCAAACTGGGAAGCTGGCACATCAGACTGGGAAGCTGGCACATCAGACCGGGAAGCTGGCACATCAGACCGGGAAGCTGGCACATCAGACTGGAAAGCTGGCACATCCGTCTGGGAAGCTGGCATATCCGTCTGGGAAGCTGGCACATCCGTCTGGGAAGCTGGCACATCCGTCTGGGAAGCTGGCACATCAGACTGGGAAGCTGGCACATCCGTCTGGGAAGCTGGCACATCCGTCTGGGAAGCTGGCACATCTGTTTGGGAAGCTGGCACATCAGACTGAGAAGCTGGCACATCAGACTGGGAGGCAATCTTCGAGACATCAGGCTGGAAGGCAAGCTGCAAGACATCAGGCTGGGAAGCTGGCCCAGCAAACTGGGAAGCTGGCACATCAAACTGGGAAGCTGGCACATCAAACTGGGAAGCTGGCACATCAAACTGGGAAGCTGGCACATCAGACCGGTCAAGCTGGCACATCAGACTGGTCAAGCTGGCACATCAGACCGGGAAGCTGGCACATCAGACCGGAAAGCTGGCACATCAGACTGGGAAGCTGGCACATCAGACTGGGAAGCTGGCACATCAGTCTGGAAAGCTGGCACATCCGTCTGGGAAGCTGGCACATCAGACTGGGAAGCTGGCACATCAGACTGGGAAGCTGGCACATCAGACTGGGAAGCTGGCACATCAGTCTGGGAAGCTGGCACATCCGTCTGGGAAGCTGGCACATCAGACTGAGAAGCTGGCACATCAGACTGGGAGGCAATCTTCGAGACATCAGGCTGGAAGGCGAGCTGCAAGACATCAGGCTGGGAAGCTGGCACAGCAAACTGGGAGGCTGGCACATCAAACTGGGAAGCTGGCACATCAAACTGGGAAGCTGGCACATCAGACCGGGAAGCTGGCACATCAGACCGGTCAAGCTGGCACATCAGACTGGGAAGCTGGCACATCAGACCGGAAAGCTGGCACATCAGACTGGGAAGCTGGCACATCAGACTGGGAAGCTGGCACATCAATCTGGGAAGCTGGCACATCAGTCTGGGAAGCTGGCACATCCGTCTGGGAAGCTGGCATATCAGACTGGGAAGCTGGCACATCAGACTGGGAAGCTGGCACATCAGACTGGGAAGCTGGCACATCAGTCTGGGAAGCTGGCACATCCGTCTGGGAAGCTGGCACATCAGACTGGGAAGCTGGCACATCAGACTGGGAAGCTTGCACATCAGACTGGGAAGCTGGCACATCAGACTGGGAAGCTGGCACATCAGTCTGGGAAGTTGGCACATCAGTCTGGGAAGCTGGCACATCCATTTGGGAAGCTGGCACATCAGACTGGGAAGCTGGCACATCAGACTGGGAAGCTTGCACATCAGACTGGGAAGCTGGCACATCAGACTGGGAAGCTGGCACATCAGTCTGGGAAGCTGGCACATCCGTCTGGGAAGCTGGCACATCCGTCTGGGAAGCTGGCACATCAGACTGAGAAGCTGGCACATCAGACTGGGAGGCAATCTTCGAGACATCAGGCTGGAAGGCAAGCTGCAAGACATCAGGCTGGGAAGCTGGCACATCAAACTGGGAAGCTGGCACATCAAACTGGGAAGCTGGCACATCAAACTGGGAAGCTGGCACATCAAACTGGGAAGCTGGCACATCAAACTGGGAAGCTGGCACATCAGACCGGGAAGCTGGCACATCAGACCGGGAAGCTGGCACATCAGACCGGTCAAGCTGGCACATCAGACCGGGAAGCTGGCACATCAGACCGGAAAGCTGGCACATCAGACTGGGAAGCTGGCACATCAGACTGGGAAGCTGGCACATCAGACTGGGAAGCTGGCACATCAGACTGGTAGGTAGGCATCAAGACATCAGGCTGGAAGGCGAGCTTCAAGACATCAGGCTGGGGGGCTGGCACATCAACTGGGAAGCTGGCACATCAAACTGGGAAGCTGGCATGTCAAACTGGGAAGCTGGCACGTCAAACTGGGAAGCTGGCACGTCAAACTGGGAGGCTGGCACATCAGGCTGGTAGGCAGGCATCGAGACATCAGGCTGAGAAGCTGGCACATCAGACTGGGAAGCTGGCACATCAGACTAGGAAGCTGGCACATCAGACTGGGAAGCTGGCACATCAGACTGGGAAGCTGGCACATCAGGCTGGGAAGCTGGCACATCAGGCTGGGAAGCTGGCACATCAGGCTGGGAAGTGGGAGCAGGTTGGGTTACTGGCAGGATTGTATGAGTGGGGAAGAACTTCCGTTTCTTCTTTGGCTTAACTGCTGGAGATCTGTAGGTGGCTGTAGGACTGTAGACAGGAGGTGAGGCATACTGAAAGGAAGGGCTGGGATATGGCAAGGAAGGGGGAACAGCAGCCAGGGGGAGTTCTTGTGGGGAAGTTGCAGGTATTAGAGAAGAGGCAGGTGGGTTAAAGGCAGGATAGGTACAGGAAGTAGAAACAGGGCATTGATACTTGGTGGGGAGCAGGGTATATTGGACTGCAGCTCAGGTTGCCAGGGGTGATGGGAGAAAGGACATCTGAGCAGGCAGGTATTTAGTAGCAGGTCTGGTTTGTGGAGAGCTGACAGAAGCTGGGCATAACAGGTCTAACCATGCCTGAAGTACAGGTAGCACAAAAGTGGCCTCACATTCCCCCTGTCTGACCAGCGACTGCACTTCATCTATACAATCCTTTAGGGATGAGCTTCGTGTTCGAGTCGAACCCATGTTCGACTCGAACATCGGCTGTTCGGTCGTTCGCCGAATTGCGAACGATATGGGCCGTTCGCGCCAAATTCGTGTGGCGCGTCACGGCCCATAATTCACTGCGGCATCGCAGTGCATTGCTGGCTGATGATTGGCCAAGCATGCACTATGACCCGCATGCTTGGCCAATCACAGCGCCGCCTGAACAGAGAGCCGTAATTGGCCAAAGCCAAGGAGGCTTTGGCCAATTATGGCTCAGGGGATTTAGTACACGCCCCACACTATATAAGGCCGCCTGCACGGCAGCCCTGTGTAGTGTGTGTTCCGGTGTGCTGAGAGATAGAGAGAGAGACAGTGTCATTTGATTTGAGTTAGATAGATTAGGCAGAACAGTCAGTCAGTTAGCTGCACTTACAGTGTATTGTGTATATATATGCATCCCAGGTGTTGCATATATATATATACACTGTATTCAGTTTAGCTAGATCCGTTCCTGTTATCTTCTAGACTATTTACATTTAGTGCAGTGCGTCCTGCTCACAGTGTTCAGCTAGATCCGTTCCTGTTATCTTCTAGACTATTTACATTTAGTGCAGTGCGTCCTGCTCACAGTGTTCAGCTAGATCCGTTCCTGCTATCTTCTAGACTATTTACATTTAGTGCAGTGCGTCCTGCTCACAGTGTTCAGCTAGATCCGTTCCTGTTATCTTCTAGACTATTTACATTTAGTGCAGTGCGTCTTGCTCACAGTGTTCAGCTAGATCCGTTCCTGTTATCTTCTAGACTATTTACATTTAGTGCAGTGCGTCCTGCTCACAGTGTTCAGCTAGATCCGTTCCCGTTATCTTCTAGACTATTTACATTTAGTGCAGTGCGTCCTGCTCACAGTGTTCAGCTAGATCCGTTCCTGTTATCTTCCTACTGACAGGCGGGCTTGTCTGGTTACAGTATATAAAGCTACCTGAAGAAAATTACAGGTGTTCTATTTGATCCTATTAGTACCACGGTCAGGCAGCTAGACTATTTACATTTAGTACAGTGCGTCCTGCTCACAGTGTTCAGCTAGATCCGTTCCTGTTATCTTCCTACTGACAGGCAGGCTTGTCTGGTTACAGTATATAAAGCTACCTGAAGAAAATTACAGGTGTTCTATTTGATCCTAATTAGTACCACGGTCAGGCAGCTAGACTATTTACATTTAGTACAGTGCGTCCTGCTCACAGTGTTCAGCTAGATCCGTTCCTGTTATCTTCCTACTGACAGGCAGGCTTGTCTGGTTACAGTATATAAAGCTACCTGAAGAAAATTACAGGTGTTCTATTTGATCCTATTAGTACCACGGTCAGGCAGCTAGACTATTTACATTTAGTACAGTGCGTCCTGCTCACAGTGTTCAGCTAGATCCGTTCCTGTTATCTTCCTACTGACAGGCAGGCTTGTCTGGTTACAGTATATAAAGCTACCTGAAGAAAATTACAGGTGTTCTATTTGATCCTATTAGTACCACGGTCAGGCAGCTAGACTATTTACATTTAGTACAGTGCGTCCTGCTCACAGTGTTCAGCTAGATCCGTTCCTGTTATCTTCCTACTGACAGGCAGGCTTGTCTGGTTACAGTATATAAAGCTACCTGAAGAAAATTACTGGTGTTCTATTTGATCCTATTAGTACCACGGTTAGGCAGCTAGACTATTTACATTTAGTACAGTGCGTCCTGCTCACAGTGTTCAGCTAGATCCGTTCCTGTTATCTTCCTACTGACAGGCAGGCTTGTCTGGTTACAGTATATAAAGCTACCTGAAGAAAATTACTGGTGTTCTATCCCAGCTTAGTGCAGCTACAGGCAATTAGTATGTCTGGAAGGCCAAGAAGGAGAGGCAGACAGTCACAAGCCAATAAGAGAGGGCAAGCAGGCTCTGTGTCTAGTGCTGGTCGTGGAGACGGTGCATCCTCATCAGCACGTGGCCATGGGACACGCTTGGCCTTTTTTTCGGCAGCTGGCCGTGTTGAGCCGCAACATGCGGAAGACTTGGTCGAGTGGATGACCAAGCCGTCCTCATCCTCCTCATCCTCTCTCACCCAGGGTGCTTTGTCTGGCAAAGCAGCGGCCTCTTCCCTCAGCTCAATGTCATCAGTGACTCCTTCCCTAGCTCCACCATGTCCTCATGAGGATTCCCTCGAACTGTTTGACCACAGTGTTGGGTACATGCTCCAGGAGGATGCCCAGCGTTTGGAAGGCTCTGATGATGATACTGAGCTCGATGAAGGCAGTAACATGAGCACGGACAGAGGGGGTGCCCAAGAAGGACAGCAATCTGGCAGTCATGCTCCCCCTGCTGCAGCATACTGCCAGGTTTGCTCCAGTGATGAGGAGGGAGGGGATGATGAGGTCACTGACTCAACGTGGGTGCCTGATAGGAGAGAGGAGGAGGAGGAGGAGGAGGAGGCGGCACATCACCAACGAGGCAGGATGCCCTCCAGGGGCCAGCCTAAGGGCAGCACATTGACTGCATCACACCCCAAAGCTCCACATGTGCAGGGCGCTGCAGTCTCTGCGCGTTATTCAAAAAGTTCTTTGGTGTGGGCCTTTTTTGAGACCAGTGCATCAGATCGCACCGCTGCTATTTGCAACATATGTCTCAAGCGTATCTCGCGTGGCCAAAACATCTCCCGCTTGGGTACCACATGCTTGACCAGACATATGTTGACCTGCCATGCAGTTCGTTGGCAAGCGTATCTAAAAGACCCACACCAAAGAACAAAGAGGATCTCTCCTTGCTCCTCATCAGCTGAGATTTCCAACCCCACTAGACCTCCAGTCCTCTCTGAGACCTGCAGTGAGAGGAATGAAGGTGTAGAATTAGGTGTGTCACAGCCAAGTACTTGTGGGCAATCTGCTTTTGGTACACCGACGTCAGATTGTACCAGGCAAATTTCCCTGCCCCAGCTGCTGCACCGCCGAAAGAAGTTTGCTCCCAGCCATCCACATGCCCAGCGGTTGAATGCTAGCTTGGCAAAATTGAACTTGAAATTCAACTGCTGCCTTTTCAGTTGGTAGACTCTGCCCCCTTCCGTGAGTTTGTGGAATGTGCGGTTCCTCAGTGGCAGGTACCCAAACGCCACTTTTTCTCACGGAAGGCGATTCCGGCTCTCTACCGGCATGTGGAAGGCAATGTCCATGCCTTGCTGGACAGGGCGGTCAGCGGTAAGGTGCATATTACCGCTGACTCATGGTCCAGCAGGCATGGACAGGGACGTTACCTACGTTTCACGGCGCATTGGGTGACTCTGCTGGCAGCTGGGAAGGATGCAGGACAAGGTGCAGTAGTGTTGGAGGTTGTTCCGCCACCACGCCTCCAAAATGCTGATTGTGACACACCTCTCTCCTCCACCCCCTCCTCTTCTTCTTCCTCCATGGCCTCTTCCTCGGAACCAGCGGTGCTCCGTAGTCGTTCAAGGGGCTACGCAAGTATGCAGGCCAAAAGATGCCATGCGGTTAGGGATGAGCCGAACACCCCCCGGTTCGGTTCGCACCAGAACCCGCGAACGGACCGCAAGTTCGCACGAACGTTAGAACCCCATTGACGTCTATGGGACTCGAACGTTCGAAATCAAAAGTGCTCATTTTAAAGGCTAATTTTCATGGTATTGTCCTAAAAAGGGTGTGGGGACCCGGGTCCTACCCCAGGGGACATGTATCAATGCAAAAAAAACTTTTAAAAACGGCCGTTTTTTCGGGAGCAGTGATTTTAATGATGCTTAAAGTAAAAAAAAAAAAGTGAAATATTCCTTTAAATATCGTACCTGGGGGGTGTCTATAGTATGCCTGTAAAGTGACGCGTGTTTCCCATGTTTAGAACAGTCCCTGCACCAAATGTCATTTTTAAAGGAAAAAATCTCATTTAAAACTGCTTGCGGGTTTAATGTCATGTCGGGTCCTGGCAATATGGATGAAAATCAGTGAGACAAACGGCATGGGTACCCCCCAGTCCATTACCAGGCCCTTTGGGTCTTGTATGGATATTAAGGGGAACCCCGCACCCAAATTAAAATAAGGAAAGGTCCCTATATACTCTGAACAGCAGTATACAGGCGGTGCAAACAAGACAGGGACTGTAGGTTTGTTGTTAAGTAGAATCTGTTTGTAATTTTGAACATTTTTAACGTGTTTAGCTCCAGCCAAAAAATCTTTTCTAAGCTTTTTGGAAAACATAGGGAAGGGTTATCACCCCTGTGACATTTGTTTTGCGTCTTTCCTCCTCTTCAGAAGATTTAGCTGAACACTGTGAGCAGGACGCACTGCACTAAATGTAAATAGCAGGAACGGATCTAGCTGAACACTGTGAGCAGGACGCACTGACTGCACTAAATGTAAATAGCAGGAACAGATCTAGCTGAACACTGTGAGCAGGACGCACTGCACTAAATGTAAATAGCAGGAACGGATCTAGCTGAACACTGTGAGCAGGACGCACTGCACTAAATGTAAAGAGCAGGAACAGATCTAGCTGAACACTGTGAGCAGGACGCACTGCACTAAATGTAAAGAGCAGGAACAGATCTAGCCTAATCTAGCTCTCAAATCAAATGACACTGTCTGTCTCTCTCTCTATCAGCACACCGGAACACACTACACAGGGCCGCCGTGCAGGCGGCCTTATATAGTGTGGGGCGTGTACTAAATCCCCTGAGCCATAATTGGCCAAAGCCACCCTGGCTTTGGCCAATTACAGCTCTCTCTACTGACGGCGCTGTGATTGGCCAAGCATGCGGGTCATAGTGCATGCTTGGCCAATCATCAGCCAGCAATGCACTGCGATGCCGCAGTGAATTATGGGCCGTGACGCGCCACACGAATTTGGCGCGAACGGCCCATAACGTTCGCAATTCGACGGACGGTCGAACAGCCGATGTTCGAGTCGAACATGGGTTCGACTCGAACACGAAGCTCATCCCTACATGCGGTGCTTGAGCTGGTGTGCTTGGGGGACAGGAGCCACACTGGGGCAGAGGTTCTGTCAGCTCTGCAGGGGCAGGTTCAGAGGTGGTTGACGCCACGCCAACTTAAGGCAGGAATGGTGGTTTGCGACAATGGCACCAACCTCCTCTCTGCCCTCCGACAGGGACAAATGACCCATGTGCCCTGTTTGGCTCACGTCCTTAACTTGGTGGTGCAGCGGTTCTTGGGCAGGTACCCGGGCTTACAGGATGTCCTGAGGCAGGCCAGGAAAGTCTGTGTGCATTTCCGCCGGTCATATAATGCCAGTGCTCGGCTGACGGACCTCCAAAAGGAGTTTAACCTGCCCAAGAACCGCCTAATCTGTGACATGCCCACCAGGTGGAACTCAACGTTGGCCATGCTGCAGCGGCTGCACACGCAGCAGAGGGCCATCAATGAGTACCTGTGCGACTATGGCACCAGGACAGGGTCAGGGGAGCTTGGTTTTTTCCCCACGCCAGTGGGCCATGATCAGGGATGCATGCACTGTCCTGTCACCATTCGACTGTCCCCCTTGTCCACCTGTTGGAGCACACACTGCGTGGAATAATGGACAGGGCACTTGAGGCAGAACAGAGGCAGGAAGAGGAGGACTTCCTTAGCTCTCAAGGCCCCCTTTATCCAGACAGTGTTCTTGCGTGCCCGCCGATCACACAGGAAGAGGACGAGGAGGAGGAGGAGGAGGAGGAAGATTGTGTCAGTATGGAGGTGGAGCCTGGCACTCAGCATCAGCAGCAGTCTTTAAGGGATCAGTCCCAAGAAACACATGGACTTGTACGTGGCTGGGAGGAGGTGGCTGCGGACGTTGTCGTCCTTAGTGACCCAGAGGACTCCGGACCGAATGCCTCAGCAAACCTACGCTGCATGGCCTCCCTGATCCTGCAAAGCCTGCGTAAGGATCCTCGTATTCGTGGTATCAAGGAGAAGGACCAATACTGGCTGGCAACCCTCCTTGATCCACGTTACAAGGGTAAGGTTGCGGACCTTATCTTGCCATCGCAGAGGGAGCAGAGGATGAAACATCTTCGGGAGGCCTTGCAGAAAGGTCTGTGCAATGCGTTCCCAGAGACTGGGAGGTTACAAACTCCTGTTTCTGGACAACGTGTTGCTGAGGCTTCGGTCAGTCAAAGAAGGAGCGGTGGAGAAGGTGGCCGTCTGACCGATGCGTTCAGACAATTTTTTGGTCCGCAGCCCCAAGGTATGATCGGTTCCAGCAACCATCGCCAGCGTCTGTTTTACATGGTGCAGGAATACCTAGGGGCAAGATCAGACTTGGACACCTTTCCCACCGAAAATCCTCTGGGTTACTGGGTCTTGAGGATGGATCACTGGCCAGAGCTTGCACAGTATGCAATTGAGCTACTGGCCTGTCCTGCATCCAGCGTTCTTTCGGAACGCACATTCAGTGCTGCTGGAGGCGTGGTAACCGATCACAGGGTGCGTCTGTCCACCGACTCGGTCGATCGGCTGACCTTCATAAAAATGAATCAGTCTTGGATCACCACCAGCTACCAAGCACCTGATGCTGATGTAACCGAATAATTTTTTTTTAAATCTCAGATCCCTTCAAAGACTGCCTATGCTGATGCTGAGTGACTATCCCTGAGTAATTATCCTCTTCCTCCTCAATCATCACGCTGATAGCTTGTAAGAACATTTTTGGTTCTGGGCGCCACCACCAGTGCCTAAGGCACAATTTTTCAGCCCCTGTTTAACAGGGGCGTGTAATTACAATTTTTGATGTAATACTTTGCAGCAGGGCTCGTTCCTGCATTCCAACTAGAGTGTCTGTGAGGGGTTGCAGTGTTGTGGCACCAGCACCAGTGCCTAAGGCCCAATTTTTCTGCCCCTGTCTAACAGGGGCGTGTAATTACAATTTTTGATGCAATACTTTGCAGCAGGGCTCGTTCCTGCGTTCCAACTAGAGTGTCTGTGAGGGGTTGCAGTGTTGTGGCACCAGCACCAGTGCCTAAGGCCCAATTTTTCTGCCCCTGTCTAACAGGGGCGTGTAATTACAATTTTTGATGCAATACTTTGCAGCAGGGCTCGTTCCTGCGTTCCAACTAGAGTGTCTGTGAGGGGTTGCAGTGTTGTGGCACCAGCACCAGTGCCTAAGGCCTAATTTTTCAGCTCCTGTTCAACAGGGGCATGTAATTACAATTCTTGATCTAATATTTCACAGCAGGGCCCTGTGAGGGCTTACAGTGTTGTGGCCACAGCAACACCTAAGGCCCAAATTTCTGCTGAGTATATAGGGCAGGACCCTACTTTCAAACATCTAACTTACAAATGACTCCTACTTGCAAACGGAAGGAGACAACAGGAAGTGAGATGAAATCTACCCCTAGGAAGGGAAATTCTCTCCTGTAAGAGTTAATATGGGAAAACAATTTCTCCTTTCCACTGATGCTTTCCAATCCTTGTTCCACAAAAAAACCCAAATTTTCAAAAAACATTTTTCATTGGGACAAAAAGTGAGGTGAAATCTTCTGAAGAGGAGGAAAGACAGCAAAACAAATGTAACAGGGGTGATAACCCTTCCCTATGTTTTCCAAAAAGCTTAAAAAAGATTTTTTGGCTGGAGCTAAACACGTTAAAAATGTACCCGTTCAAAATTACAAAGAGATTCTACTTAACAACAAACCTACAGTCCCTGTCTTGTTTGCACCGCCTGTATACTGCTGTTCAGAGTATATAGGGCCTTTCCTTATTTTAATTTGGGTGCGGGGTTCCCCTTAATATCCATACAAGACCCAAAGGGCCTGGTAATGGACTGGGGGGGGGGTACCCATGCCGTTTGTCTCACTGATTTTCATCCATATTGCCATGACCCGACATGACATTAAACCCGCAAGCAGTTTTAAATGAGATTTTTTCCTTTAAAAATGACATTTGGTGCAGGGACTGTTCTAAACACGGGAAACACGCGCCACTTTACAGGCATACTATAGACACCCCCCAGGTACGATATTTAAAGGAATATTTCACTTTTTTTTTTTTACTTTAAGCATCATTAAAATCACTGCTCCCGAAAAAACGGCCGTTTTTAAAAGTTTTTTTTTGCATTGATACATGTCCCCTGGGGTAGGACCGGGTCCCCAAACCCTTTTTGGGACAAAACCATGCAAATTAGCCTTTAAAATGAGCACTTTTGATTTCGAACGTTCGAGTCCCATAGACGTCAATGGGGTTCTAACGTTCGTGCGAACTTTCGGTCCGTTCGCAGGTTCTGGTGCGAACCGAACCGGGGGGTGTTCGGCTCATCCCTACAATCCTTCAACAACTGTTTGGGACAAACCGAATAATGCTCAAAAAAGGATGCAGAGTCATCCTCCAACAGCCATACTAAGGACGCAACCTGGTTAATGCTGAAGGGGGGAGAAAAGTCATCATGGCCCTCTGGAATACAAGGCAGAGCCAGCTCTGTACACATTCCAATCAAAGGCTGAACATCCTCAAACCATATACTGCCCTGATCGACCACAGAGTGAGCTAAACGGATAATCTCCAGCAGCTGATCACTGGACCACCCTTTCAATGTCTGGCGGAGATATTCAGAACTCTCTGTTGCCAGCAGAGCATAATAAGCAATTATATCTGAATTCATCCCAGTAATGTGCAACAGAACTGAGATGGTTCCCTTGTGCAGCCACTTCTGGTCAGAGATGGCCTTGGTATACTGTCATTAACAGGTGTGACCAGATTGTGTGGACTGCAAAGAGGAAACCAAAACGCATGTAAAGTGAAATAAGAATGTTTATTTAAGATAAGTAATATAAATAAACAAACACCCCAAATATAAATAGTGCTCAACCAACCGACAGAAACCCACAAACAACAGATAATATATAAAGCAAGGGGCAATACCGGAATCACAGATGTCAGCCAGGCCAGGGTCATACACAGCAGGTCAGCAGGAACAAGGGATATACCAGAAACATAAACGTAGCCAAGCCAAGGTCATACATAGGAGATCAGCAACTTAACAAGGGCAGGTTGGGAAAGGGAGATAATGGATGGGATAGGATACAGGCTCAGGAACAGGTTCAGGGTCCGATACAGGTTTACAGGATAGCAGGATAGCAGGATAGCAGGTCAGGGCGCAAGGAAGAAACATACCAAGGCAAGCATATGAGGGCTTGCCGGGTATTTATAGGACTGATTATAATTGACCTCATGTCACAGCTGATCGCAGAGTGTGCTGTTTGCTCCACACTGCCGGAGTGCACCCGCTGGTGGACACCGGTACTACGGCCCAAGGATGCAACAGTGCCACCAGCAGGAGAGACCTCTTACTGCAGGTCCCAGGTGTTGGAAGACACCCGCTGGTGGACACTGGTACTGCGATCCAAGAGGCCAATAGCGCCACCAACGGGTAAACCCTCTCATGACACAGGCACAGGGCGTAGCAATTGGCACCTGTTGTGCCCCTTCCTACGCCAATCTGTACCTGGGGAAATGGGAACGAATGATCAATACATCAGACGACCTGGCTCCTTTTTTGGACAATGTGGTCGTCAGGTTTCATTACATTGACAATGCTTTACTAATTTGGAGTGACCCCGATGATTTGCTTCAGACTTTTGTGCAAAAACTAAATGTTAATGCGTTTAATCTTAATTTTACCATGACATCTAGTACTAGTCAAATCGAATTTTTGGATATCAATATACATAAAGATGACAATGGCATGCTTGCCAGCAGTTTGTATAGGAAACCCACTGCTGGGAACGGCATTTTACATGTCACCAGTTTCCATCCCAAGAAATTAGTTCGGTCAATACCCTTTGGCCAATACCTATGGGTCAAACTGTTCGGATGAGGTTACATTCAAAAGAGAAGCCGACAATTTGGGGATGAGACTCCTCACACGAGGATATTCGAAGATATGGTGTTAAAACTTTGAAAGGATGTGATAACCAGATTCAGTTTATCACTCGTTTCTCGAATCAGCAAGAACTTTTTAAAAATATCATACACAAATACTGGCACGTTCCGGCCTTGGATCCCGTGGTTGGACCAATAGTGCCAGAACGTCCAGCTTTTACCTTCCGTAGAGCCAGCTCATTACGAGACAAACTCGTCTCTAGTGAATTTAAGGATGGTTCAAGGGATCCATGTAAGAGACATGGAACTTTTAAATGTGGTGGTTGTCCATATTGCCAATACATGGAAATCACCAAGTGTAAACTGCTTCCTAATAAAGTTATGTTCACCCCAAGACACTATGCAAATAGTAAGACCTCAGGAGTGGTCTATTTGCTGCAATGCGAATGCCAATGCTTCTGCTTCTGCAAAACCAAAAATGAACTATGGCGTAAAGCATATCGGCATATCGCTAGTATGAAGACGTGTAACTTAGACCTACCATTAGGGCGGCATACCGCATGCTTTCACGGTGGTATCTTTCCCCGGATTAAATTCCTTGTACTCGATAGAGTGCATCCAGGAATAAGGGGGGGGGGTGACTGGAATAAAACTTTATTACAGAGAGAGCAGTGTTGGATTTTCAGACTTAATGCAACAACTTTTCCAGGTCTCAATGATATGATTACCTTTAAAACCTTCTTGGAGGGCTTTGTGTCAGGGGGTCCCGAACTGCCCTGAATTTAAGAGGATTTTTTGTATGCATCTTAATATACGATCAATGGATAGTTTCTGTCCATCTTTATTTTCTATAAGATGCTCATATTATGTTTATGGATTCACTACATATCGCTTTAGAAATGAAGCTGGCTGGGGAATCAAATACTTTTAAGGGCCTTTGTGAGTGATGTTAGAGATTTCTTTGCTGTATCTATATTTGTCATGATAAAACTGATTTCAAAGTTTCCATATATAATTTCTCCCTAAAGACTAATTCTTGATGATTTCATCATATCTGTTAGCTATTATGTCTGGGTTTATTTCCTCCAAATACAGGAAAAGCCAACCTATTGAGCAGCACCCGACGATTTTTCCCCTTTAAGGGGAAAAGGTTATGCCGGTTCGGTGCCTTGAATGTGTCCTCCAGGGCCATGCGGGGGGCGGCACCCTGACATCTGGATCTATGTGTTCCCATGCTCTATTCTATATTGGTTCCAACTATACACAGTTTATGTATCTGTTTGTCATTAGATTGCTCGCCAGTTTATACATACTCTGGCCGATAGGGCGCGCCATCTATTCTGAGCACACAGAGTCTAATATTGTACATCATTGTGCGATGATGTAATTATGCCGCGTGATGCAATCGTTAGATCGCGTAATGACGTTGGTATACCACGTGACGCCGCCAATGTTACTATCACCATGGAATGCGGAACAAGTGCCGATTTGGCTTACTTTTTGGTGCCAAATACGATCAGGTGACGGGCTGAGACTAGACCAGCTGATCACAATAGACCAATTAAGAGCACGTATATATTGGAAGGTTGAAGCCTCAGTATGCGGGTACTTCTGGCACCGCATCTGATAGACCTCACATCTCTACCTCACTGTCAAACGCAAGTAATTTTTTTACCTTTACCAATACTGTCCTGAGAATAGGGTTGAGATCTGTGTGCCACTATTGTGTGGTCTGTAGAGATCCTCTACCAATCTTATCCATGTTCATTTTTTAGTCCCCTTTGTTGTTGGATTACAATATTTCTCTGATTTTACTATTTCAGTTTGTGGCCATAACGTCTTAGACTATAGGACAACCTCCATTATGACTTTGTCCGGATAAGTTCCAGCGTACAGCATGGAAATATTGCTCTAGGTGGTTACACCCTCCATGAGCTAATTTTTTCAAATTAAGGTATAGATTCATTCTATTAATATTGAACATATATATATACACATATTGATTCCTTTTGATCCATGGTCTTACAAAGCCAACACCAATTCAATATGTTTACATATAGTGCAATACAACTCGCTGTAGTAATATGACCCACTGACCAAGAGCAATCTTTGAGAACACATGTTGGTCCATTGGCGTCCGGGTTGCCGTTCCCTGTCTGGCCCTGACGGATCTCATTACTTGAGTGTCTGTCTACTGTCGGTGAAATTATTTTATATTTGGGGTCAGTATTATCAGCTGTTTTAATTTTTTTTGATACAATTGCTGTTTATGATAAATACAACTGTAGAATGCACAATTATGTCTTGCACAATATCTGACATTGCATATTCTACTATTCTCATAGAATTACAGCATTTGAAGTGTTGAAGTCCGCATAGTCCTTGAGGAAGATCAACACGGTTTGTGTAATTGAAACACGTTGGTCATTAGTCTGCAGGCCTTCTCCCTTCAGCTGGTTTCCACACTTGTCTCCCATATATATGTTTTTATCATTGGTTTTTCATGTTGTATGTTATTGTACTGCATAATAAATTTTGTAATTTTTATACTATCACTGCCTGGAGTCCATTTAAAATCCCACTTTTGAGGAACTTTTTTTGAATAATTGCATTCAAGATGGGACGCACAGGTAGTTTAGTCTTGTAGATGAGGCAAATCTCTCTTTCATATCATACAATCATTTGAACAAAATTCTACTGGTGTATGGCCACAAGTTTTCTTTAAATCTGAACTTCATTGACAATTACTCTTGGCGGTTAAGATCTCACAGCTTTAGCAATTGGTTGAATTCTTCATTACTCTTCTGATTCCCCAGTACAGGAAAATATATATTGATTTAGAGCACTGAAGCAATCTCACAGACTCTTGCACTGGGAATTAATTATAATGCTGCAGTCTGCATTTTCTGCTTACAGCTGGATGTATGACCTTACTGAACCATTAGAAACTTCAAGGCAAATATTTCACTGATCCACGAATCCGTAATCTCTAGTATTATACATACAGGGTCTTGTTTCAGATCACTTTTGGAATAGTGCAGGGTGGAAAAATCTACTGTCCATCCATTCTGTTTTTGAGGCTCACCAATGGTTTACATCTTGTGGTGAACCCTCTTGTGGTTGAAGTTATGTCTGTGACAAGTGCACATGCAGTCAGGTCCATACATTTTGGGACAGCAACACAATTCTAATCTTTTTGGCTCTATACACCACCACAATGGATTTTAACTGCAGACTTTCAGCTTTAATTTGAGGGTATTTACATCCAAATCAGGTGAACGGTGAAGGAATTACAACAGTTTGTATATGTGCCTCCCACTTTTTAAGGGACCAAAAGTAATAGGACAATTGGCTGCTCGGCTGTTCCATGGCCAGGTGTGCGTTATTCCCTCATTATCCCATTTACAAGGAGCAGATAAAAGGTCCAGAGTTCATTTCAAGTGTTCTATTTGCATTTGGAATCTGTTGATGTCAACTGTCAATGTGAGATCCAAAGAGCTGTCACTATCAGTGAAGCAAGCCATCATTAGGCTGAAAAAACAAAAGAAACCCATCAGAGAGATAGCAAAAACATTAGGTGTGGCCAAATCAACTGTTAGGAACATCCTTAAAAAGAAAGAACGCATCGGTGAGCTCAGCAACACCAAAAGACCCGGAAGACCACGGAAAACAACTGTGGTGGATGACCGAAGAATTCTTTCCCTGGTGAAGAAAACACCCTTCACAACAGTTGGCCAGATCAAGAACACTCTCCAGGAGGTAGGTGATTGTGTGTCAAAGTCAACAATCAAGAGAAGACTTCACCAGAGTGAATACAGAGGGTTCACCACAAGATGTAAACCATTGGTGAGCCTCAAAAAGAGGAAGGCCAGATTAGAATTTGCCAAACAACATCTAAAAAAGCCTTCACCGTTCTGGAACATCATCCTATGGACAGATGAGACCAAGATCAACTTGTACCAGAGTGATGGGAAGAGAAGAGTATGGCGAAGGAAAGGAACTGCTCATGATCCACAGCATACCACCTCATCAGTGAAGCATGGTGGTGGTAGTGTCATGGCGTGGGCATGTATGGCTGCCAATGGAACTGGTTCTCTTGTATTTATTGATGATGTGATTGCTGACAAAAGCAGCAGGATGATTTCTGAAGTGTTTCGGGCAATATTATCTGCTCATATTCAGCAAAATGCTTCAGAACTCATTGGACGGCGCTTCACAGTGCAGATGGACAATGACCCGAAGCATACTGCGAAAGCAACCAAAGAGTTTTTTAAGGGAAAGAAGTGGAATATTATGTAATGGCCAAGTCAATCACCTGACCTGAATCCGATTGAGCATGCATTTCACTTGCTGAAGACAAAACTGAAGGGAAAATGCCCCAAGAACAAGCAGAAACTGAAGACAGTTGCAGTAGAAGCCTGGCAGAGCAACACCAGGGATAAAACCCAGCGCCTGGTGATGTCTATGCGTTCCAGACTTCAGGCTGTAATTGACTGCAAAGGATTTGCAACCAAGTATTAAAAAGTGAAAGTTTGATGGATGATTGTTAATCTGTCCCATTACTTTTGGGCCCTTAAAAAGTGGGAGGCACATATACAAACTGTTGTAATTCCTACACCTTTCCTACAAAGTTCGCCTGATTTGGATGTAAATACCCTCAAATACCCTCAAATTAAAGCTGAAAGTCTGATTAGAATAAAGATTAGAATTGTGTAGATGTCCCAATATTTATGGACCTGACTGTATGCATCCTAAAGCTAAACTCCAGCCAAAAAACAATGCTTTTTCTGAATGGAGGGTGGGGTACAGCAAGCAACCACTGTAATCAGTGTACGACAGCCAGAATTCAAGATGAATGAAAGTAAGATTTACAAATGCTGCAACAGCTATAGATGGGACACTCTTCATAAGTGTCAATTTATTTATAATAAAAATAGTTTTTGGCAAGAGTTTAACGTTAAAATATATGTGAAGCCTTACCTTGTAAAACAACTCATTCAGTTTAAACTAGAAATGCAAGGCAAAACATGTGTGTGTGTGTGTATATGTATATATACCCTGTTTCCCCTAAAATAAGACCTAGCGTGATTGTCAGTGATGGCTGCAATATAAGCCCTACCCCCCAAATAAGCCCTACCCTGTTTCCCCGAAAATAAGCCCTACCCTGAAAATAAGACCTACAAGGACTTTAACTAGGGCTTATTTGGGGGGTAGGGCTTATATTGCAGCCATCACCGACAATCACGCTAGGTCTTATT
This sequence comes from Lithobates septentrionalis, assembly GCA_037952835.1. Taxonomy (NCBI): domain Eukaryota; kingdom Metazoa; phylum Chordata; class Amphibia; order Anura; family Ranidae; genus Lithobates; species Lithobates septentrionalis. The sequence continues at coordinate 3,645,702 of JBBDGP010001305.1, forward strand.
TTAGGGGAAACAGGGTATATATCTATATATATCTATATATATATATATAGATATATATATAGATATAGATATAGATATCTATATCTATATCTATAGAGATATATATTTATTTCTCTCTCTCTCTCTCTCTCTCTCTCTCTCTCTCTCTCTATATATATATATATATATATATATATATATATATATATATTTATGGTCGGAGCCCTATGTCCGACATGGACATAGATAACATTTGTAGTTAACATAAAACTTACCATCGGAAATAGACCTGGAAGTGTGGACTTACCATATGAAATGGACCTGAAAGTGTGCCTTGGTCTAATGGCCGGTATGCCAAAATAAGGGGGCATACCCTGGTTTTAAGAAATGATTATTCTGTAGAGAGAAATGAAATGAAATGAATGAATGAAATGAATGCCTTGAAATGCGGATGGGAGGGTGGGTATCGCGCACAGGAAACCGACAAGCACCACAGGTGAGCGGGCTGCTTAAATACCCCCCCGGGCTCCTCCCATAAATTCAGGCCACCATACTGGCCTTCCTACTTATGGTCGGAGCCCTATGTCCGATATGGACATAGATAACATTTGTAGTTAACATAAAACTTACCATCGGAAATAGACCTGGAAGTGTGGACTTACCATATGAAATGGACCTGAAAGTGTGCCTTGGTCTAATGGCCGGTATGCCAAAATAAGGGGGCAAAAACATTCAGGTAGGGGTATAATATTTTTGGTTTTCAGGTATTCATTGAGCCAGTTTGGAGAATGCCTGTGCCATCTCTACTTGAGGATTGGGTATATACCGGGCGAAGCAGGCTGATTTCCACCTGCCTAGTCTTTTGATGACGTGGTCTGGAACCCCATGGCGGGATGCTGCGGAGGCTGCTCCGATGCGAAAGGAGTGTCCGGCGTACTGACTGGGGTTAAGGTGAAGATTGCGGAGAAGTATCCTTATGTGTTTTACAAACTGACATGCGTTTAAGGGTTTAACTGGGAATGGTAGAAGAGGACTGGTGTCCGGTTGTTCAGGCAGGAGTGAGAGGAGACGGTTAAGTACGGTGACTGGACACCAGCTGTTATTGGTTCTGTAGAGGTGAATGTCCACTCCAGAGCCTGTTTGCTGGGTTTTAGAAACCTCGAGGTGCAGGATGAAATGGCCTTGGTGGCGAAGCAAGTGCCGTCTGCATAATACTTGGTCTGTGGGGTTGTTATAGGTGAATTCGCCAGGTCGCAAGAACCCATAGTAAGCCAACTATATGGCTGCTTGTAGTACCGTGCTGGGCAGCAGACCGAATGGCGAAGTAGCCAGAATAGTCGACATATCCCTGAAGATGGGCCCCGTAATGGGTAAGCGCTTAGTGCTGATCTCTGGTTGTTGTTTCCTGGATGCCCCTTAGGATGGCTCGTATAGCGTGTGATGAGAACAGTAAAGATTTTGTGGGGTCTTCCGGGGTCACGAAATGTTGTATGCCGGCTAGGTATAGCCGAATGGTATTGTACGATAAGGCCAGCTGAGTGTGGCAGTATGAAATGAAGGCCAGTACCTGTTTGACATCTATTGGTCCTTTACGGCAGGATGTGAGAAATTGTGTTATGAGAGAGTGAGTGATTGATGAGCTGCGTTGCTCCTTGTAAATGTTGAACTAGTCCAGGGTCAGTTGTGACCAGGCAGGGATAGGGGCCGACACTGGATTGGCTCCGGGAATCTGTCTGAAAAGGAGGTGTAGTTAAAACGTGACAGTACGTCAGCAGCTAAATTGTATCTGCCTGGAATAATGCACAGTGTATGTTAAACTGATGCTGTAAGGACAGTTGTACCAATCTGCGCAGGAAGGACATGACTGCTAGGGACTTGGACCTGCCTTTGTCGATGATGTCTGCCGTGGCCTGATTGTCGGTGGTGAAGATTACTGTTTGCCCTGTCCAATGGTGACCCCAGAGTTGTGCCGCTGCCACTATGGGATAGAGTTCGAAGAGGGAAGATGTTTGAATAAAGCCTGGTATCAACAGTATCTGTTGAGGCCAGGGTCCTGAAAACCAATGATGGCCAAAAATTGCCGCGAAACCTGTGGTGGCTGCAGCATCTGTCACCACCTGGGGTGACAGGGCTGAAACCATGGGTATAATTAGGGATATACCATTCCAGGACGGGAATTCGTCCCACATAGATAGGTCCACTATTGCTGCGGAGTCTAGATTTAAGATCTGATCGGGGTCTTGTGTTTCTGGCAGGAATCTCAGCAGGCGTGGCACGAAGGTGCGGCCTTGTGGAATAATTCGCATGGCGAAATTCAGCATTCCCAGGAGAGATTGCAACTGCTTCTTGGTACACCCCTTGGTGTGGGTGAATTTGTGAAGGACCGCCTTAATGCGGGTTAGTTTGTCGAGGGGGAGACTGGCTTGCATAGCGCAGGTGTCTAAGCTGACCCCGAGAAAGGTGATGTTATGTGTTGGGCCTTCTACTTTGTGCTCGGCGATGGGAACATTGAGTTTTTCCGAATATCGCTCTGAGTTTGTCGAGGTCTCCTGGGGGCTTGCTGGGAGGTTCTATTAGTAGGAAGTCGTCAGGGTAATGGATGACTTCTTGTCACTGAGCCTTGTGTAACAGTATCCAAGCAAGAGACTGAGCGAATGTGTCGAAGAGCCAAGGGCTACTCTTCGAACCGAACGTCAGTTTTGTGGCCTAAATAATATGCCTCCTTCCACTTGATGCCATGCCAGCACCAAAGGGATGGGTGGATAGGCAGGAGCTTAAAGGCATCCGGGATGTCGGCTTTGGAAAGCACCTGTAGCTGCTTTGATGACTGCTTGTATCGCCATGTCTACGGAGGAATATTTTATGGAGAATTCTTCGGAGGGAATCAGGGAATTGAGACTGGGGATGTGGGAAGAATGAGGTGCAGACAGGTCGTACACCAAACGTAATTTATTTGTGAATTTGCCCTTGACAAGCCCCAACAGGGCTGACTCTCCAAGTGCTGAGAGGGGGCTGAGTGAAAGGGCCTATAACGTACTCTCGGTCTAGTTCTGTTTGTAAGAGCCGATCTATGGTTTGTTCGTCGATGGCTGCTGAACGAAGATTCCCACATTCGTACGTACTGTGGGGTAGTGAAATGAGGCCGGTGTGAAAGCCTACTGTGAAGCCCTGAATAAGGTAGGTGGCCAGAGAGGGGGTGGGGTGTGAGGTGAGGTAGAGTCTTAGCCATAAGACGTTGCTTCGGTTTAGTCATGCCCTCTTCTGTTGTTTGACTTTGCACAAGTTCCTTGGGTGCGCTCTTTAGCATAAGGTGCAGATGTGGAGTAGGCGGCACTGACTGACGTTGCAGGACCCATAATTTGTAATTATTGCAGATGGCTGCCCCTCCCACGGTTCGGACTGGGCGTCCGAATTTGTCCACCTGAGGCGTTTGTTCAGGGGCCGACTGACCCTGAAGTGCACCGGAGGTAGAGGGAAATTCGAAAGGACGTTTGAAAGTTGCATTGGCGCATCAGGTGGCAGTGTGGGTGGAGGTCTGGCAAATCGCACCTAGGGGTGAGCGTAAGCCGGAAAAATGGCGGCAGAAGAGCTCTGTGTCCATGAGACTCCAATTTGTTGTTGTTTGGAACTGTGTGAGTCTGGCGGCAGCCTTTGCGGAAAAGGAACGGTGGTACTCGTAAAAGGAAAATCCTCCATACTTGTGGCCCAAGTCTACTACCGTATGGAGATACAATCCAGCTCTTCCCTTCTGCTGGGGGCGGCTGAGCATAGAACGTCTCTCAGCATGCCAAAGGCCAAGGTGGTGACAATTCGTGAAGGGATTGCTAACTAACTTGAAGCAATGATCTGTATGGTGCTTGCAATCTTGTGACAATGAAATGATTCGAAATGTTTGCCTTGATTATGAAATGAATGAACTGCATGACAGAGGTCCGGCCTGGTCGTGTCATGATTTGTTCGACCGTGAACCGGGCTCTGGAGCATGTATTGAAATGAGGCAACTGAAAATATTGGTGCTCCTGGGACGAGTCGGTGCCTGTTAGATGCATCTGGATTCGAATCGGAGTGCAGTATGAAATGAAATGAGAGAAATGATTATTTTGACCGAGGCTCGAATTGGTTGTGCCGTGTTAGCGACTGGCAACCAACCGAGCTCTGGTATAGATATGAAATGCGATCGGAACCAGTGATGCATGCCGTGACGAATCGGTGCACCTCAGATGCGACTGGTTTCGAAACGGTGATGTGTTGTGGGAATGAAATGGTAGAAATTGCATGACAGCGATATGGATCAATCCCCCGATGTCTGTGACTAGCTATGATCCGGACTCTGGAGCATGTATCAGAAATGAGGCCGAGCCCTGGGGCACGCCGTAATGAATCGGTGCATCGGAGATGCGACTGGATTAGAAACGGAGCGCGGTAAGTGAGGGTGTAACATATCGTTTGCCATGACGGAGGCTCGAATCGGTCGTGCTATTGTAGCGACTGACTGTGAATCGGACTCCGGAGCATGTACTGAAATGTGGCCAATCCTGGGCACGCCGAGACGAATCGGTGCATTTTCATGCGACTGAATTCATGTCGGAACATGATACGTGGAAATGAAATGATAACCATGACAGAGGTACAATGACTGATAAAACGTAACTCTGGAGCATGTATAGAAATGAGGCCAATCCTGGGGCACGCCGAGATGAATCGGTGCATTTTCATGCGCCTGAATTCATGTCGGAACGTGATACATGGAAATGAAATGATAACCATGACAGAGGTACAAATGACTGAGGAAACGTAACTCTGGAGCATGTATAGAAATGAGGCCAATCCTGGGGCACGCCGAGACGAATCGGTGCATTTTCATGCGACTGAATTCATGTCGGAACGTGATACATGGAAATGAAATGATAACCATGACAGAGGTACAAATGACTGATGAAACGTAACTCTGGAGCATGTATAGAAATGAGGCCAATCCTGGGGCACGCCGAGACGAATCGGTGCATTTTTCATGCGACTGAATTCATGTCGGAACGTGATACATGGAAATGAAATGATAACCATGACAGAGGTACAAATGACTGATGAAACGTAACTCTGGAGCATGTATAGAAATGAGGCCAATCCTGGGGCACGCCGAGACGAATCGGTGCATTTTTCATGCGACTGAATTCATGTCGGAACGTGATACATGGAAATGAAATGATAACCATGACAGAGGTACAATTGACTGACAATAACGTAACTCTGGAGCATGTATAGAAATGAGGCCGTAATAACTGGGGCACACCGGAACGAATCGGCGCATTTTTCTTGCGACTGGATTCGAATCGGAGCGCGGTAGGTGACTGAAATGAGAAATGATTTGAAATGTCAGAATTGAGTTTAGAAATGTTTCAGAAATGAGAAATGATTTGAAATGTCAGAAATGAGTTTAGAAATGTTTCAGAAATGATTTGAAATGTCAGAAATGAGTTTAGAATGTTTCAGAAATGAGAAATGATTGGTATCGAACTAACTTGCTTTGATAATTTACCACTTGCGACTGGCTATGGCTGTCTATCGATACCGACATGCTAGAAATGAAGCGACGTCAGCGTCGCTGTGCTGTCGAATTTGTAACATATCGAAAGTACGAGCGATATACATTGCAGTTTGTGAGATGCGGGTGAAACGAAATTTGAACTCACGGTTTTGTGACATGATATGAAAACGAAAAGTCCGACGGGACCTTACCTGCGACAGCCAAGCCAGACGCGTGGTACAAACTAGGAACGAAAAACGCGGACTTCGAAAGTTTTGAGTACGGAGTATCGAATACGGGAACTTGCGAGGCAAGAACTTGCGGACGCTGGTATATCGAATAGTCGGCCTAGTGACGTATATCGCGCACAGGAAACCGACAAGCACCACAGGTGAGTGGGCTGCTTAAATACCCCCCCGGACTCCTCCCATAAATTCAGGCCACCATACTGGCCTTCCTACATATATATATATATTTATTTTTAATAAGTGATCACGTGACCTCTGCTTTCAACTGCCTAAGGGGCTTAGAAAGCTGGGGGTGGAGACTTTAGGAGGCTGTGTCAGCAGGAGACAGAGAAACGGTAGTACACTGATCTTCCCAGTAATTAACTGTACATGGGAGGCATGTCAGCAGAAATCTGACCATTGGAGGACAGGCAGGTTGTAAATAGTATCCACTTGCTGACCAGGCCTTTTCTGGCACTTTTTGTTTACAAGTTTAAATCAGTATTTATTTCATTTTTTTTTTTTAAACTGTCCCTTTGATTTTTGATTTTTTTTTTATCCCTTTTATTACTATTACAAGGAATGTAAACATCCCTTGTAATAGAAATAAGGGATGACAGGTCCTCTTTATGGAAAGATCTGGGGTCAATAAGACCCCAAATCTCTCCTCTACCTTTAGAAAGCAAAACATCACAGAAAAAAACGTGATCTCTTGCTTTAAAAAAAAAAAGTTTACCTCTGCCCTAGATGGGAAGCGATGTAATGACATTGCTCCAGTCCTCCAAGACCATAGAGGCAATCAGAGACGATCTGGTCTCTGGTAACCTTTATGGCCAGCCGTGCAAACTGCCGGATCATTTGCCAGGTGCTCTGTAAAAAACGGTAAGCCCGAGAAACACCCCTCCCGCTGCTTCTGAAAGCGATCCAGCGGCTAATTAGCTGCTCAGACCACTTTCATGAGAAAGCCAATCACCGGTTAAAAAAAAAAAAACAGGGTTATGGATGATAGCTTCAGCCATAACCCTGGTAAATCACTTGCAAGCCGCAACGCATATAAACGTATTGCGGTCGGCAAGTGGTTATACAGTGGATATAAAACGTCTGCACACCCCTGTACATACTGGATGCAATGTTTTTGTGATGTAAAGAAATCAGACCAATATAAATGCTTTTATAAGTGTTTCCACCTTAATGTGACCTTGCGATTTCTTGCAAGAACTGGCTGTGTACTACATGTGACAACAATCTCCCATATTCTTCGTAGGTCTGGGCTTTGGGATTGGATGGCAAGATGGAAGCCTTTTCTTATTAAGAAAACATTCAAATCTGGCTACATTTTGCAAAAATTTTCAACAACTCTGCCAAAAGCATGGGGGAAAATGTGTCTGATGAGGTTTTTGCTGCAAAACCAACTCTGCACATCACAAAAAAAAAAAAATACCCACAGTGAAGCATGGTGGTGACAGCAGTGCTTTGGGGCTTTATTTCTTCAACTGGATCTGGGATTTTAGTCAAGGTGGAGGGATTTATGAATAGTTCCAAATATCAGTCAGTTTTGGCACATATCCTTCAGGTCACTGCTAAAAAGCTGAAGATGAAGAGGAATTTCACCTTTCAGCGCAATAATGGTATAAAGCATACCAAAGCATACCCCCAAATCAACAAAAGAATGGTTTCACCAGAAGAAACACAATGTTTTGAAATGGCCTAGCCAGAGCCCCGACTTGAGCCCAGACCTGAATCCAATTGAAAATCTATGTGGCAACCTGAAGAGGGCTGTGCACAGAAGACGCCCTCACAATCTAACACATTTGGAGCACTTTTGAAAGGAGGAATGGACAAAGATTCCCAAGGCAAGATGTGATATGCTGATAGACTCATATCCCAAAACAGGGTGTGCATATTTGTGCCACCATGTTATTGTACGTTTTTTTACATTTTTATTTTACCCCCTTTAAAAATTTTAGTTTGTTTTTAGTTGAATTGCACATAATATAGGTCAGATTTAGGGTCGGTTCACACCATGAATCACACATGAACATGAACATTCTGTGTGTTCTTGTATGATTCACATGCGATCCGGGTGCAGTGCGATTTCAGCCTTTTCATTTGAATGGGCTAAAAATTTGCCGGACCGCACCAAAAGTAGTGCATGCACTACATTATAAAATGCACAGCAACTGGAGTGCATGGTGCTATTATACCATGTACCATACCAAACATTATGTGTAAACCATTAACGTTTTTTCTTAATTAAACCCAAATTGTGTGTATTTCTATTAAAAAAAAAAATATCCATCACAGACAAACATGAGTACTTTCTTAAAGTGGAAGTAAACTTCCATCTCTTGCTTTTACCTATAAGTAAGTCTATAATAAGGCTTACCTATAGGTTGTGTAAATATCCTAAACATGCACTGTTTAGAAGATATTTACATTACATGCAGCCAGTGACATCACTGGCACATGCACTCTGAAGGAACAGCCCCCTGCTGTTCCTTCAGAGCCCTGTGCCATGAAAGGCGGCTACCACGTGCATGCGCGGGAGTGACGTCATCCCGGCTCCGGCCAGTCACAGAGCCGGAGTTCGAAAACCCCGAAGCAAGACAGGTGAAGATGAGAGCACCTGCAGCACTGATATCTGGGCGCGGGAGAGCTTCATTGTAAGGTAAGTTTAACATAATAAGCTAGTACAGTGCCTTGAAAAAGTATTTATACCCCTTGAAATTTTCCACATTTTGTCATGTTACAACCAAAAAAGGTAAATGTATTTTATTGAGATTTTATGTGATAGGCCAACACAAAATGGCCCATAATTGTGAAGTGGAGGGAAAATGATAAATGGGTTTCAATTTTTTTTACAAATCAATATCTGAAAAGTGTGGCGTGGATTTGTATTCAGCCCCCTTTACTCTGATACCCCTAACTAAAATCTAGTGGAACCGATTGCCTTCAGAAGTCACCTAATTAGTAAATAGAGTCCACCTGTGTGTAATTTAATCTCAATATAAATACGGTTGTTCTGTGAAGCCCTCAGTGGTTTGTTAGAAAACCTTACTGAACAAACAGCATCATGAAGGCCAAGAAACACACCAGACAGGTCAGGGATAAAGTTGTGGAGAAGTTTAAAGCAGGGTTAGGATATAAAAAAATATCCCAAGCTTTGAACTTCTCACAGAACACTGTTCCACCCATCATCCGAAAATGGAAAGAGCATGACACACCTGCAAACCTACCAAGACATGGCTGTCCACCTAAACTGACAGGCTAGGCAAGGAGAGCATTAATCAGAGAAGCAGCCAAGAGGCCCATGGTAACTCTGGAGGAGCTGCAGAGATCCACAGCTCAGGTGGGAGAATCTGTCCACAGGACAACAATTAGTCGTGCACTCCACAAATCTGGCCTTTATGGCAAGAAGAAAGCCATTGTTGAAAGAAAGCCATAAGAATTCCCGTTTGCAGTTTGCAAGAAGCCATGTGGGGAACACAGCAAACAGGTGGAAGAAGGTGCTCTGGTCAGATGAGACCAAAATTTAACTTTGTGGCCTAAAAGCAAAACGCTGTGTGGTGGAAAACTAACACTGCACATCACCCTGAACACACCATCCCCACCGTGAAACATTGACTCGAGACTGTGGCGGAGGTTCACCTTCCAGCAGGACAACGACCCTAAATACAGCCAGAGCTACAATGGAATGGTACTTTAGATCAAAGCATATTCCTGTGTTAGAATGGCCCAGGCAAAGTCCAGACCTAAATCCAATTGAGAATCTGTGGCAAGACTTGAAAATTGCTCTCCATCCAAACTGACAGAGCTTGAGCTATTTTGCAAAGAAGAATGGGCAAAAATGTCACTTTCTAGATCTGCAAAGCAGGTAGAGATATACCCAAAAAGACTTGCAGCTGTAATTGCAGCAAAAGGTGGTTCTACACATATTTACTCAGGGGGGCTGAATACAAATGCACGCCACACTTTTCACATTTTTATTTGTAAAAAATTTTGAAAACCATTTATCATTTTCCTTCCAATTCGCAATTATGTGCCACTTTGTGTTGTCCTATCACATAAAACTATGATGGTATTTAATCACCACTGGGGTTTAAAAAAAATATGTTATATCATTTTTCTTCTTCACTGATGTGCGCTGATGAGGCTGCACTGATAGGCACTGATGATGTGGCACTGATAAGCTGCACTAATGGGCACTGATGAGGTGGCACTGATGGGCACGGATAGGCGGCACTGATGGGGCTGCACTGATAATCAGGGCACTGATTATCAGTGTAAACAATGTACTGTCAGCCTTGCCAGTTATCGGCTCTCCTTTCCTCACAAAGAGACAGCGCATGAGGCAAGGACTGCCGATAAACGGCAAATCTGTTTACATTTGGCACAGCTAAACACATGCTAAAGGGCCGCTGTGATTGGTCCTTTACTGTGATCTGTGATCAGCTGTGTCCAAAGGACAATTCCCAATTTCGGATGTTCACCGAACAGACGCACAGACAATGTTCGGGCCAAACTTGTGCTCGGCCCGAACCATTTGCCTTACTCTAGTGACAATGGCATTTCCTGGATTCTGTAAAGGAATGTATACATGACCTTATTTGGTAGCTCTTGCATTAAAAAATTATGGTCCCATTTCTGGAATCTCTATCAGAAATTACATGGCAGCTTTGACCATATCCTTGTGTTTTACTCCATGGACTGGCACAGTAGGGATATCCGCTAGAGCCACCGTACATAATTTGGGTGCTGGTGGCGATTAAGGACCTTGTGACTCGCTTTGCTTAGTCTCTTTAGGTAGTATCAGTTCAGAAGAAATTACCACTGTCTGTTTTTTTGTTTTTTTTCCTGCTTAGCCATCTGTCTATACTCTTGCCCCTTTTGGCAACAAAAATCCAGAGGCATTTGGCCTTTGAGTTCTTTTTGGAAGCATAAATCCATCAGTATCTGACATAGTTTTATCTTTATAGGATCTATACCTATGCCTACACGCTATATTTCTAGTCTTTTTCTCAGCAATGCCTGATTTTGTAAACTGCTGCCTTGATCTAGCACTTCACTGTATTGTCTGTAGGGGGAGACAGAATACACATATTTAAGCTTTTTTTTTTTTCCTCGCTGCTCAGCAATAACTGTAAAAAAGGAGAAGCTTATTTAAAAGCATAATTTTTGCTGCAACACATCATTCGTTACCATATATCTATCTTATACTGATATCATGGCTTGAGGTTGTTTGGTTCATACAGTTTGCTAATGTTGCATCCTAAAAAGATGCTTTACTATTTACTTGAAAATAACAGTACAGCATATCATCACTTCCTACAAAAATCCAAAAACAAAAGTGATTTATTTCTTAGAGGTTAGTGGGTAGCGTCATAGTTTTGTGTCGGTTTGGTATCTGAGTGTATGGAGCCTTTGGTTCATATCATGGGCATATTCTAATTTACAGGGTCATTTCCTCCTAAACATATGCTTTAGTATTTCCTTGAAAATAATAGTACAGCATGTCATCACCTTCTACACAAATCCAAAAACATAAGTGTTTTATTTCTTAGAGATTAGTGGGTAGATTAATACCTTTGTGTCGTCTTGGTATCTGGGTGTATGGAGCCTTTGGTTCATATCATAGGCATAATCAAATTTACAGAGTAAATTCCTCTACCTCACACGTACCTTGCATTTGTAGCACCCTCCAGCTAGTGTGCTAAAAGTTACGTTTTTTGGATAGAGTAGGTACATTTTGCAGGCTTGGCTGTTTTTCCTGGGTTGAGCAGAGATCCAGGGAGAGCCGGATGACTCACAGGCAGCATCACTGAGGACCCCCCCACGTCTAGAACTCACTGGAGACTTCTCGAAGAATGGGAGGGAAAGTAGGGTGGAGCAGCCTGGAGTATTCACGAGGGCCCTTACCAATCCCCAACAGATGGGTGGCAGGGGGCAGGCCCCCTCTAATACTCAAGAGTCGGCCCAGCTGGGGCAGTGGAGTTCGGTGGAAGCTGGAGATGTTAGGTGTTAGGCAGTCGGAGACCTTTGAGAGTAGCCCCCTAGTCTGGGGGGGTGAACTCAGTCCTGGGCTCGGGTGTGGAAGGGACCCTTCTCATGACACATTAAGGGATCCTGACCAGGAGGCACGGGAGCAAGGAGAGGACAGCAGGAAACACTGCTGGGCAAATCTCCAGGGAGGAAGACAGTCAAGAGGGCTGGTGAGTGACACACAGTTGGGACGACAGAGACAGCCTGAGAGGACTGGGTGAGAGCAGTCTGGGATGGATGCAGAGTCAGTCAGGAGGACTGTGGTAGCATGGGCAGGAGAAAGGGGCAGCTGCAGCTAGGCGGGCCTGAAGAGGTGGTGATGGGAGCAGTAGCCACAGATAGGAAAGCTAAACACTGGAACTTTATTTTGCTACACTACCAAATGGGCTATGGTCTGATTATGCTCTTGTCAGACCATCTTTATGCGGCGTACACACGAGTGGATTTCTTGGCAGAAAAAGATAGGACGGCTTTTCTGACGGGATTCCGCTCAAGTTTGACTTGCATACACACGGTCACGCAAAAGTTTGCTGAAATTACGACCGTCAAGAATGCGGTGACGTACAACACTACGACGAGCCGAGAAAATGAAGTTCAATGCTTCCGAGCGTGCGTCGAATTTTTTCCGAGCATGCATAGGGATTTTGCACGTCGGAATTGCCACAGACTATTGCATTTTTTTGGATAGTAACTTTTCCTGAGGTCTGAGATCTGGTCTTCCTTTCAGCATAAGTTATTTCCCGCCTTCTACTATTGGATACTATTTTCATGCACCTGGCCCTTTAATGGCACATTGGTACACATGCTCCGTGTGCCTGAGATTGCCTGGCGCCTGTGCATGATGCTAGACATTGCCGCCTGGGTAGGTGACACGAGTATCCCAGGAGACTTCAGAAAGTGGGGAGAGGGCTTCATTCTCACCTTGGCAAAATAAAAAAAGAAGAACGGGACTGGGACCCACAGATGGGTATTTAGAAAAAAAAATGTTTTTCAATATGTAATTGTATGTGATTGTATAACGTGGGTAGGGCATAAACATATCTAAAGTGCTAAAAGAGGATGAAGGTCTGCTTGAATCCATAGGATCAGAATGACATCCAGGTAACATGCATTTTTCGGGAGGTTACAGTGAGAAGGCTCTCTGAGCATTAAGGTAAGAAACCTTCTGGGTGCAGCTCCCCCCTTTTACTTACCTGAGCCCCATCTCGATCCAGTGATGGGAGGGAGAGCAGTGGCTCTCCTGGATCTCTTTCCCCTCAATGGCTCACACGGCAGTGGGAGTCATTAGCTCTTGCTGCAGTCAATCACAGCCAGTGAGCCAATTATGAGGGAGCAGGGGGTGGGGCTGAGCCACACTCTGTGTGTTAATGAACAATGTCCATTCACAGGAACACGGCTCGAGAACGAGAGGCTTGCTAGGTGGAAGGAGGCAGGATCGCCGGCAGGGACCCAAAAAGAAGAGGATCTGGGCTGCTCTGTAAAAAAAATTGCACAGAGCAGGTAAGTATAACATGTTTGTTATTTTTTTAAAAAAAAACAACCTTTAGAATCACTTTTAACCACTTGCCGACCAGCCGCCGTCATTATACTGCGGGAGGTTGGCTCTATTATGCGAATCGATGTAGCTGTACGTCGGTTCATGTGATAGATGCAGTGGGCGCACAGTGCTGGAGCCGATGCACGTGACTGGCCACCCGCGATTGCTCCACAGAGAGTTAGAACGGGGATCTGTCAATGTAAACAAACGGATCCCCGTTCTGTCAAGGGAGTAGAGAGAAATGGTCTGTTCCTAGTGATCAGGAACAGCGATCTCTCTCCTCCTCCAGTCAGTCCACTCCCCCCACAGTTAGAAACACTTCCCAAAGAACACATTTAACCCCTTGATCACCACTAGTGTTAACCCCTTCCCTGCCAGTGTTTAGCACTGATCGCTGTATAAGTGTCATTGGTCCCAAAAAAGTGTCAAAAGTGTCCATCCTGTCCGCTGCAATGTTGCAGTCCTGCTAAAAATTACTGATCACTGCCATTACTAGTAGAAAATAATAAAAAATGCCATAAATCTATCCCCTATTTTGTAGACGCTATAACTTTTGCACAAACCAATCAATATATGCTTATTGCGATTTTTTTTTACCAAAAAAAGTAGAATACATATTGGCCTAAGCTGAGGAAGAAATTTGTTTTTTTTATATATTTTTGGGGGATATTTATTATAGCAAAAAGTAAAAAAAATATAGTTTATTTTTTTTTCAAAATTGTTGCTTTTTTTTTTTTTTAAAGCGCAAAAAATAAAAACCGCAAAAGGTGATCAACTACCACCAAAAAAAAGCTCTATTTGTGGGAAAAAAAAGGATGCCAATTTTGTTTGGGTACAACGTGGCACGACCACGCAATTGTCAGTTAAAGCGACGCAGTGTCGTATCACAAAACATGGCCTGGTCATTAAGGGGGTAAATCCTTCCGGTCCTTAAGTGGTTAATAAGCTTGTATATATAGATGTGGTTTAAGATCTATGTACTGTAAATAACAAGTCATGGTTACAGGATGGGAGGAAATGAGAGAATTGATAGGCTTTGCCTGTTCCTGGCCAATTCATCCAAGAATTTACCTGCACATAATTCCGTAAAAGGTCAAATATATTACTGAGACTGTGCCTTACAATTTATTTTAGGTATGCTTAAACTTGATATAGCGTTCTACAGGCACGCAGTGGCATCCTCTATTCATCTGTCCTCGCTGTATAGACAGCATTGTTTATTTTGTTCTCCAGATATTGCTTGTCCTATCTGCTCTGTATAGTTTGTCACAGGCAACCTGCCATCGCTCTTTCTGACCTCCACTGCCAATAGATGACTTGTCGGAGAGTCCCCAGGCCTTTGGACGTATTAGGATTTCAGTGTCATTTACAGAGATAATTTTAGAGAGCATGTGTCTGGTCCTTTCACTTCTACTCTTGGGCCTCCACTGGTAATTTGAGTGGTAAGAACGGCAGACGCTCCCTGGGCACAGACAATCACAAATCTCTCTGCTGTTTCACTCAATCATTAAACTGTTGCTCTGCAGGAAATAGGCTGGTGAATTTAAGACGGACAGGAAACAAAAACATGAAACGTGGTTACAAATAAAAAACCTCTGTGCACATCCATTTTTAGTGTGCATCCTACAACTGATTTTTATCATATACTGTAGGGCAAGGCTGTGTTAGGTTTAACCACTTGCTTACCGGGCACTTAAACCCCCCTCCTATCCAGACCAATTTTTAGCTTTCAGCGCTAACGCATTTTGAATGACAATTGCGCGGTCATACAATGCTGTACCCAAATGAAATTTTTATCATTTTTTTCCCACAAATAGAGCTTTCTTTTGGTGGTATTTGATCACCTCTGCGGTTTTTACTTTTTGTTAAAAAAATGTAAAAACCTGAATTTTTTTTTTAAAAAAAATTTTTTTTTTTAATATTTTGTTATAAAAAAATTTTAACGGGTAATTTTTCTCCTTCATTGATGTACGTTGATGAGGCGGCAGTGATGGGCACTGATAGGTGGCAGTGATGGGCACTGATGGGTGGCAGTGATGGGCAGCACTGACAGGTGGCACTGATTGGCACTACAGGTGGGCATTGGTAGGTGGCACTTGTGGGCATTGATAGGTGGCACTTGTTGGCATTGATAGGTGGCACTGTGGGCACTGTTAGGTGGCACTGTGGGCACTGTTAGGTGGCACTGTGGGCACTGTTAGGTGGCACTTTTGGGTGGCACTGATGAGGAATGTGTTGTGCTTCCACTTCGGGACCGATGTCCCTGACATCTGAGCCGGTGATCGTCTTTTTTCTCTACTCGCGCTGTCAGCGCGAGTAAAAAAAAAAACGATTACCGATCTTCCTGTTTACATCATGTGATCAGCTGTCATTGGCTGACAGCTGATCACATGGTAAGGGGCCGGGACCGGCCCCTTACTCAGATCGGTGATCAGCCGAGTCTCAGTGACTCGGTGATCACAGCGCGCCGGGCGCGCGCCCTGTAGGGCGCGCGCAGGGAGCGTGCACAGGGGAGGCCGTCATATGACGGCCTCCCGGGAATGTAGGTCCGCGCTGTGGCCGTCATTCGGCCATGGCGCGGATGTCTAGTGGTTAAAGCAGTATTAAAACCCTTTCACGCCTAAGCCTATTTCTGACATTTGGTGTTTACAAGTTAAAATATGTATTTTTTGCTAGAAAATTACTTCGAAACCCCAAACATTATATATATATTTTTAGCAGAGTATCTAGAGAATAAAATGGTGATTGTTACAATATTTTATGTCAAACGG
This sequence comes from Lithobates septentrionalis, assembly GCA_037952835.1. Lineage (NCBI taxonomy): Eukaryota > Metazoa > Chordata > Amphibia > Anura > Ranidae > Lithobates > Lithobates septentrionalis. Next base: position 3,661,779 of record JBBDGP010001305.1, read on the forward strand.
TATTTGTGCATCAGTGTTTTAAACATAACTTTTTGGGAAAAGGGACACTTTCATGATTTTTTAAAAAACGAAACAGTAAAGTTAGCCCAATTTTTTTGTATAATGTGAAAGATGATGTTACGCTGAGTAAATAGATACCAAACATGTCACGCTTTAATTGCACGCACTCGTAGAATGGCGACAAACTACGGTACCTAAAAATCTCCTTAGGCGACGCTTTAATTTTTTTTTACGGTTACCAGGTTAGAGTTACAGAGGAGGTCTAGTGCTAGAATTATTACTCTCGCTCTGACGATCGTGGCAATACTTCACATGTGTGATTTGAACACCGTTTACATATGCGGACGCGACTTCCGTATGCGTTTTCTTTACTGCGCGAGCTTGCGGGAACGGGGGCACTTTCTCATTTTTTTTCTTATTTATTTTTATATTAATAAATGTTGTTTTAAAACAAAAAAAAAATGATCACTTTTATTGCTGTCACAAGGGATGTAAACATCTCTTGTGACAGTAATAAGTGGTGACAGGTATTCTTTATGGAGGGATGGGGGATCTAAAAGACCTCCAATCCCTCCTTTACACTTCAAAGTATTTAGATCGCCGAAAGCGGCGATTCTGAATACTGTATATTTGTTTAAATCCGGCGTTATTGGAAGCCGAGTAAACAGGAAGTGACGTTGTGACGTTGCTTCCATGTTTACATTCAGGAGACTGGAACAAAGCCGTTTCCGGCTTCATGCTAGTCTGTCTCTATTCGCCGGAAGTGGTGGATCGTGGATCAGGTCTTCCGGTGGGACGGGGGGCCCAGTCAGAGCCATGGGAGGGGGGATTTCCCTTCCTGCTCCTCTGGGATAACAAGCGAGCAGGTTTTAGACGCATCGGTTGTTATCCCTGGAAAGCCGATCGCCAGCTCTAAAAAATGGTGCCGGGATGATGCCTGCAGCTGCGGGCATCATCCCGGTATAACCCCTGAAAGCCGAGGCCGCATATCTGCGTACACTCGGCGGGAAGGGGTTATTACCAAAAGCACACATTTCTTTTATTTTTTTAGCACACATTTATTATATTGCAGCTACCAATTCCTAGGCTTTCTTTCTTCTATTTTAATTTGGTGAACCAGCCGGCAAGTCTGTTGTTTTTCAAAAGCACAAGCTCTTCAGCAGAATGTATCAGTTTACATGAATGAGACAAACCACTTAAAGAGGAACTGCAGTCTGCTCACGTAATTTATAATAAAAACATTTTTGTCATTCTGAAGCTTCCCTCCAACCACTTTGTATATTATTTTATATATACTGTGATTCTGTACTTGCCAAATATGCTGCAAAAATCTCACTCAACTAAGTCTGGCTACATCCATTTTAACTGTGGGCAGCTGAAGCTACTGCCTGTTCACTTCCTGGATTTACACAGACACACACACAGAGGCACACCTCCAGTTCTGCAGCCCTGCAGCTCTCATTGGCCCTCTTATAACTCATCCTCCCTCCCTTCCTGGCAAAACTCTCAGAAGAGTGAGAGAGAGAGCTGTGTATGATGTCATAAGCCTAGGTTTTTAGCCAGGCAACAGGAAGTGGGCTGTATAAGGTATTTACTGGGAGAAAAAAAATGTTTTACTATCCAAAGTTAAGACAACAAGGGAAGAGGATTTAATAGGTGGAAAGATGAACAGAATTACTGAAGGTCCGCTTTAACATTGGCAGGGGTGATTAAAATGATCAGCTTTTATTTATTAATGCAAAACCTTTATCCTAAAAGGAAAAACAAAACCGTTTGCTGTAACTGATTATAGAGATGGAGTTTGGCTATCCTTTGTTGGTGCATCTAAATCTGCTAATACATTTAACACCCCCCCCCCCATACAGACAATGCTGCTGTCTGCTGTGACTCCTATGCTCATTCTTCCAGAGTTGTATCTCACTAATACAGAAGGTGTGTTACTTGCCAGTTCACCAGGTAAAAATAGCAGGAAAAAATCCACAGAAAATAAAACTGATGCAGCCACCACGTTTAAGGATTGGTAAGCAGCTTTAACCACTTAAGGACCGTCCCACGTACATATTCTATGGCAGGGCAGCCCTTAAGCGCATAATCACGTACTGTACCTGTACCCCATCCGTAGCCTCGGCTCGGGGGCATTCGCGTGCGCCGCCGGAGCCATGCTCCTGCTGTGATTGGACACAGCGGGAGCCAATCAGCGGGTCCGGCGGCCGCTGGAGAGACAGAATGACGGTCTGCCTATGTAAACAAGGCAGACCGTCGTTCTGTTAGACAGGAAGAGAGTGATGTGTGATTCCTGTTAATCAGGGACACAGATGTCTCTCTTCCTCGAGTCAGTCAATCCCCCACACATTAAAGCCTCGTACACACGATCGGATTTTCCGACGGGAATTGTGTGATGACAGGCTGTTGGCGGAAAATCCGACTGTTTGTACGCTCCATCGGACAATTGTTGTCGGATTTTCACTAAAAAACATATAAAAGTCAAAAGTGGAAGTTTTCTTAAAGGGTTGGGTTAGATAAGTGTTAATTTTTAGTCTTAGTTTAGAGCAGGGTTTCTCCAGAGGTTGCTAGGGGTTCCTAAAGCAAGGAGAACTTTCTGTCTTTCAGATAAATTCCCACTGACACCACTGATCCTTTTAGATTTCTATAAGGGGGAATTCTTCCCAATGACCACAGGTGTAAGGAGCATTCTTCCCACTGACCATCACACTAATTGATCAAGAGATGTAGATATAATCATTTTTAGCAGGGATTCCCTGAAATTGGAAGTTTTAAGGGTTATTCTGTGTTGAAAAGGTTGAGAAAAGCTTGTTTAGAGGATATGTTTAAGGAGGATCAGCATTGCATTCGGATGCGCTGGGGTGCCATGAAACATGCGAATGTGCCATGGACAAACATTTCTACTTCAATTTAAAAGTAGGAACTCTCCTGGAAATCACTAGGATTTGATAAGTTTTTTGAAGATTGTGGGAGGGCAACAACTATTGGAAACGTAGACAAAGACAGAAAGCAGCACCTTCTAAGCGTAGCAATGAAGTGGTTTTAATAAAATGAATTAAAAAATGGCAAATGCACTCACAAACAAAAGATGAGAAAGGGCATGTAGCATAATGATCATCCGCGCTTGTCCTGGAGAGCAGTCTGTTGCCTGGTGTATCGGAGTATTGTCCCCTGTGGAGATGACGGTGGTGGAACCCAGCTCTCTCGGTTTCCAGGAGAGAGGATCTACAAACACCGGAACGCTGCACTGCGACGTCGTCACTTCCGGGTACAAGGTCAGGGTGCCTCCCGCTGAGAGCATAATTGCTGTTGAGCATATTTTATTAAAATGTCTCCACGTGTTTAATTTTTTTTTTAATTTGTTATAAGGCCTCATGCACACTGGACAGTATAATAACGTTATAAAAACGGCAGTAGCTTTGCAGTGAGTTTTTCAACGTTTTTCAGCATTTTTGCAATAGCGTTTTTAGCGTTTTTTAACTTTTTTTTTTAGCGTTAGCGTTCTTAAGCATTTTTTTTTAACCCTTTCATGACTAAGCCTATTTTTGAAATTTGGTGTTTACAAGTTAAAATCCATATTTTTTGCTAGAAAATTACTTAGAACCCCCAAACATTATATATATTTTTTAGCAGAGAATCTAGAGAATAAAATGGAGATTGTTGCAATATTTTATATCACACGGTATTTGTGCAGCGGTGTTTTAAACGCAAATTTTTGGAAAAGGGACACTTCCATGAATTTTAAAAAATCCAAAAGTTACCCCAATTTTTTTGTATAATGTGAAAGATGATGTTATGCCGAGTAAATAGATACCAAACATGTCACGCTTTATAATTGCACGCACACGTGGAATGGTGACAAACTATGGTAGCTATGAATTTCCATAGGCGACGCTTTAAATTTTTTTTACGGTTACCAGGTTAAAGTTACAGAGGAGGTCTAGGGCTAGAATTATTGCTCTCGCTCTGACGATTGCGGCAATACCTCACATGTGTGATTTGAACACCGTTTACATATGCGGGTGCGACTTCCGTATGCGTTTTCTTCGCTGCGCGAGCTCGCGGGGACGGGGGCGCTTTAAAAAATGTTCTTTTTTTTTATTTATTTTATTTATTTTTAGACTTATAAATTGTGTTTTTAAAAAAAATGTTTTTTTTTTACTTTGATTGCTGTCACAAGGAATGTAAACATCCCTTGTGACAGTAATAGGTGGTGACAGGTACTCTTTATGGAGGGATCGGGGGTCTAAAAGACCCCCGATCCCTCCTCTGCACTTCAAAGTATTCAGATCGCCGAAAACGGCGATTCTGAATACTGTATATTTTTTTAAATTCGGCGCCATTGGCAGCCGAGTAAACGGGAAGTGACGTCATGACGTCGCTTCCGCGTTTACATTGAGAAGGCTGGAACAAAGCCGCCCACGACTTCATTCCAGCCCGCCCACAGCCGCCGGAGACAGCCGATTGGACACCGGGCTTCCCGAGCGGCGGGAGGCGGCGGGAGGGGGGGATGTCCCCTCCTGCTCCTCTGGTATAACAGCCGAGCGGCTTTTAGCCGCATCGGTTGTTATATACGGGTAGCCGATCGCCCGCTCTAAACAACGGTACTGGGATGATGCCTGCAGCTGCAGGCATCATCCCGGTATAACCCCGGAAAGCCGAGTACGCATATCTGCGTACGGTCGGCGGGAAGGGGTTAATGGGACCAAAAAAATGCTTGTAAGCTGCGTTTTTAAGCGTTTATCTGCGTTTTTCTGTGTTTATAGGCTTTTTTTGACGTTAGAGCGTTTTTACAGCTGAAAAACTCCTCTCAGAACCCATTAGTTTTAGGGTTTTTTCTACAGCCAAAAAATGCCCCAGCCAAATACAGTTGATAACAGCCTATGTGTGCATGGACACATAGGATAACACGCTGTAGAGTTTATTGACTGTAGAAAAAAACATCTGAAGCCAAAAACAGCAGCTGTAAAAACGTCCAAAAACATCCAGTGTGCATGAGGCCTAATTATCATTGAAATTATGCACAGTTTACCAATGGAATGCTTTTTAATTGCTTTTATTCATGCTTTAAAAGAATGAACCAAAAAAAAATAAAACAGAGGGGGAGATAGAGCACTTATAATTGATTAACCAATGCTACTATGCTAATTAAAACGTTTCCTAAATCTAATTATTTTCAATTCAATGTCATAAAAGTAACAATGTCCAGATGCAGTTTTATTTTTTAAAGATCTGTTTTTTGAATGGTCAGACTGAACTGCTTGTAGACGGCTGGTTTACTAAAGGAATAAAAAAAATTTGACTCAGTAAATTGAACTTTGATTATCCAATCATGTGAAAAGCAAATTCCTCTTTATTTATTTCATCTGCACATGACTGGGATATTTAAAATGAAGCTACAATGTCTTGAGTGTCCTTTAGTTAGTTAACCCCTGAAGCTGTTTTGCTCCCACTGATACTCCTATTTGGAAACTTTCGAAAATGCATCGTCAGACGCCATCGGGACGGGGAGAGAATATAATCGTGGCATCTAGCCACTTTGCACTGACAGAGGATCGGTGAAAGTGACAGTTTGCGTCTCTCCTCTCCCTCTCTACTCCATTTTCCCTACACTAACCTCTAGTACATGTAAGTATTGTTTAAAGATTGGGTTAGATGCTAGAATTCCTTCACGGAAGGTGGGATGTGGAGTTCACCGGTCACCACTACCTCTGCAAGGAGGAGAAGGGGATGCCTTCAATCTTGTATCTCCAGGGGAATTATCAATTGACGCTCACCTGTAATGATGCTGCCCCGCTTCGGTCTGACTTGTGACCTCAGCCCCCTCCATGATAGAAACTATCATCCCAAAGATACTACTCACAAGATATTATGTACATATATATCTCCTTTTTGTTCAGTTTTTTTTGTTTTTAGGATTGTGCTGGTTGACTGTTTTTTGGAAAAACAGATCTCCACAAGAGGAGTGCTGCAAGTCAGTACCTGGGCTTCTTTAGACTTCAGTAAATTCCATCTGCTGCTTCTCTTTCCTTTACATCCCAGCAGCAAATTACTCTTTTCCTAGGAAATGAGGAACCAATTGGTTCTATTTTGAAATCCATCTATTAAGGTATATTTGTTTTGCCTATAGAACAACTTCAGTCTTTTTTGACAGACATTAAATTGTAATGTTTACTTAAAGTTGAGTTCTACCCACTTTTGAGAGGTGGTCTTAAATGAAAGACCACCTCTCCACCACTCGTTTTTGGCTAGTTAAAAAAAAATTTTCTTCTAACTTTGTATGAAGTACAGCCTGTACTTCCGATCCATCCGGTCCGTGGACGTTATTTCCTCTTCTTCGGTGAAACACCCCCTTCCCATGTCTTCTGGGACTTGTGTGAGCCCCAGAAGACAGCCGGCCATTCACAAAGCGCCGCACAACTCGCGCATGCGCAGTAGGAAACGTGCAGCGAAGCCACAAGGCTCCACTGCCTTTTTCCCTTAATTAGAATGCATCCTGCACCCGATCTGATGGACGGATTGGCCTTGGGGGGCCGACATCGTGGGCTCCCTGGACAGCTAAGTGTCCTTATTAAAAGTCAGCAGCTACAGTGTTTGTAGCTGCTTACTTTAAAAAAAATTGCGGGTGGATCACCGCTTTAACCAAACCTATATGTTAATCTTACATTCCAGAACCTTGTCCTCTATCTATGGTTGCAAACTTGCCCCTTTGACCTAGGCCATTGAGGAACTGGAATCACTCAAATGATTCAAGCGGTTTGATTTTAAAGCATCTGGTAGGCACAACTTCTCAGCTTGTCATTTGAAAAGAAAAAGGTTTATGGAATTAGAATTCTGTGTAATGTTATATCATGTATTTTTCTCTTTGACGTGAGTGTTACAATACTTTATTATTTAGATGTTCATTGTTATCTGTTTCTTTGGTAGTATCAACTTTATGCAGTACTTTCAAAGCTCCTGAGGAAGCTCTAATGAGTGAAACACGTAGAGCAAGAAGTGACTGCGGTATTGTATGAAATACACGTTGGTTGAACAGTTATTGTCATTTTTAAAGAAACTGATACTTAATAAAATTTATATTTTTATATAAAAATTGTATGTTTTATTTTTGGCACCTTAAAAGTCCCGCTCCCTTTGCCAGTTGTTAAAACTTCACTAAATGGGATGTGGTGCCTGATTTTGATCTTTCATTGCCCTGACCCATAACAACAGCAAAATAATATTCGCAGTTGTAACACTGATGCTCCTCCCGGCCAATCAGGAAGCTGGTTTTGACACTGGGTACCCGATTGGCTGAAAGGACAGGTGATCTTATTGGAAGCCTAAGATGAGGAGGTGAGGAGCCGGAGGCTGCCATGGAGGACACAGAGCCGCTGCACCATGCTGCCTGCTACCCGCCACCGCCGATGGGGTAAGTGCCAGACCGACCGGAAAACAGCAGGGTGGGTGCCGCTCGGGGGGGGGGGATGAGTGGTTGTTTGCCACTCCCCTCCTCACAAAAACACCAGCCGCCACTGGTTTTACTTGTGTATCTGCAGTGTATCTTCCCCTCTCTACACCCCTTCCAAAGTGCAGATCGTGTTAAAAATCTTTCTTCATCTGTCTGCAGCACATAGGGAAGGGAGGAGAGACTGCAGTTACACTGTGTGAGATAATTGGAGGAAAGGCACACACCTCCCTCCACACAGCAGAAAAACAAATTTATCTCATCTGTTGGGAAAACTTCTCAGAAGTGGCTCATGCTGATAACAGAGGAATGAAGCACCAGAAAGAAACGACACTTAGATCTTTGTAGAGAGATGAGTAAACACTGCAGATATACAGTATTTCGCAAAAGTGAGTACAGCCTCCACATTTTTGTAAATATTTTATTATATCTTTTCATGTGACAACACTGAAAAAATTACACTTTGCTGCAATGTAAAGTAGTGAGTGTACAGCTTGTATAACAGTGTACATTTTCTGTCCCTTCAAAATAACTCAACACACAGCCATTAATGTCTAAACCGCTGGCAACAAAAGTGAGTACACCCCCTTAAAAATGTCAAAATTGGGCCCAATTAGCCATTTCCCCTCCCCAGTGTCATGTGACTCGTTAGTGTTACAAGGTCTCAGGTGTGAATGGGGAGTAGGTGTGTTAAATTTGGTGTTATCACTCTCACTCTCTCATACTGGTCACTGGAAGTTCAACATGGCACTTCATGGCAAAGAACTCTCTAAGGATCTATAAAAAAGAATTGTTGCTCTACATAAAGATAGCCTAGGCCCGTGATGGCGAACCTTGGCACCCCAGATGTTTTGGAACTACATTTCCCATGATGCTTATGCACTCTGCAGAGTGGTTTGAGCATCATGGGAAATGTAGTTCCAAAACATCTGGGGTGCCAAGGTTTGCCATTACTGGCCTAGGCTATAAGAAGACTGCCAAGTCCCTGAAACTGAGCTGCAGCATGGTGGCCAAGAACATACCTCGGTTTAACAGGACAGGTTCCACTCAGAACAGGTCTCGTCATGGTTGACCAAAGAGGTTGAGTGCACGTGCTCAGCATTATATCCAGAGGTTGTCTTGAAATAGACATATGAGTGCTGCCAGCATTGCTGCAGAGGTTGAAGGGGTGGGGGGTCAGCCTGTCAGTGCTCAGACCATACGCCACACACTGCATCAAATTGGTATCCATGACTGTCGTCCCAGAAGGAAGCCTCTTTTAAAGATGATGCACAGGAAAGCCCACAAACAGTTTGCTGAAGACAAGCAGACTAAGGACATGGATTATTGGAACCATGTCCTGTGGTTAGATGAGACCAAGATAAACTTATTTGGCTCAGATGGTGTCAAGCGTGTGGTAACCAGGTGAGGAGTACAAAGACAAGTGTGTCTTGTCTACAGTCAAAGCATGGTGGTGGGAGTGTTACGGTCTGGGGCTGCATGAGTGCTGCTGGCACTGAGGAGCTACAGTTCATTGAGGGAACCATGAACGCCAACATGTACTGTGACATACTGAAGCAGAGCATGATCCCCTCCCTTTGGAGACTGGCCTGCGGGGCAGTATCCCAACATGATAATGACCCCAAACACACCTCCAAGATGACCACTGCCTTGCTAAAGAAGTTGAGGGTAAAGGTGATGGACTAGCCAAGCATGTCTCCAGACCTAAACCCTATTGAGCATCTGTGGGGCATCCTCAAACGGAAGGTTGAGGAGCACAAAGTCTCTAACATCCACCAGCTCCGAGATGTCATCATGGAGGAGTGGAAGAGGACTCCAGTGGCAACCTTTGAAGCTCTGGTGAACTGCATGCCCAAGAGTGTTAAGTCAGTGCTGGAAGATAATGATGGCCACACAAAATATGGACGCATTGGGCCCAATTTGGACATTTTCACTTAGGGGTCTTCTCACTTTTGCTGCCAGCGTTAATGTCTGTGTGTTGAGTTATTTTGAGGGGACAGCAGATTTACACTGTTATGCAAGCTGTACACTCACTACTTTACATTGTAGCAAAGTGTCATTTCTTCAGTGTTGTCACATGAAAAGATATAATAAAATATTTACAAAATTTGAGGTGTGTACTCACTTTTGTGAGATACTGTACATGCTTTGTTCAAATTCCATGACTGGGGTTTATATCCACTTTAAAGTCCACTATATTAGGGTTGAATATGTGCTTACAGTACAACTGACTACATAAAAAGTTAAATACCTATTATGTTTTTAGTGTCCATCCGTCAACAAAAAGTCACTGTCACTTACAGTGGGTATAGAAAAGAATCAGCCCCCTTTAGAATAATCATAGTCACTGAGTTAAAAAAAGGATCACCCCCTAGGCGTGCGCAGCCTATTGCATTAGGGTGTGAACCCCAAAGCTCAAACACACATGCTTGTATGTGTGTGTGTGTATGTGTATATATATATATATATATATATATATATATATATATATATATATATATATATAATATTGTCAAAAGTATTGGGACACACATGAACTTTGATGGCATCCCAGTCTTATGCCTCGGACATTGATCGGACATTCTGACAACAAAATCCAAGGAATTTTTCCGACGTATGTTGGCTCAAACTTGTTTTGTGTACACATGGTCGCACAAAGTTGTTGGAATTTCCGATCGCCAAGAACGCGGTGACGTCAACCACGTACAACGAGACTAGAAAAGGCCAGTTCAGAACCAAGCGCGGCACCCTTTGGGCTCCTTTTGCTAATCTCGTGTTAGTAAAAGTTTGGTGAGAGAGGATTCACGCTTTTTCAGACTCGTGGTTTTCAGATCGTTTTCTGCTGTTCAGTTTGTGCTTGTGGGTTTGTATCTGCTCTTCAGTGCGTGCAAGCAAGTTACGCGTGACTTTGATTAGTCATTGTGTTCTTGTTCGTTCGTTACTGTTTTTCAGGTCGCTCTTCACAGGCCTTGCTGTTCTTCGGTGCGTTCTGTTACTTCGTTCTGAGCAGCCGACCGTTTTCTAGCCATGTTGCGTATACATACTCCTCGTAGATTTCGTGCTGTGCAGGGGCTTGGTGTTGGGGTCCTGACCTTGACACAAGCCCATTTCATGAACAGGGTGGGGAAGAGTTCATGGACCAAGAATTAGTTGCTTCAGCGTGACCAGTTCTGTCATATGCTTTTGCTTCGTGAGATCCGTGAGAATAATCCTGATGATTTCAGGAACTTTCTCCGGATGACGGACCTCGTATTTCACCGTTTGTTGGCTTTGCTGACCCCCTATATCAGCAGGCAGGATACCTGCATGAGGCAAGCCATCACTCCGGAGCAGAGGCTCGTCGCCACCCTGCGGTACTTGGCGACGGGGAGAAGTCTGCAGGACTTGAAGTTCTCGACAGGCATCTCCCCCCAGGCTCTGGGCATCATTATCCCAGAGACCTGTTCTGCCATCATCCAGGTCCTGCAGAAGGAGTATATGAAGGTAAGATTTTTATCCTTTAATATCACATTTTATTGTATTTAATGTTTGCTAATATATTGTATTTCTTTCCTCATTCCCTAATTACCATGATTGCAATATGCTGTGAATGTCCCCTTTGTCCTCATGCATGCTGGATTTTTATGTAATTATTTTTTTGTCCTTCATACATATTTGCCTTCACTTACCTCCCCAGCATGTTCTCCTGGCCCTAGATTCACCTCATGTAGTCACTTAACAATGTATTTTATCAGCTCCACAGTAGTGCTTTACCCCAAACACCCCTTAAAATGTTTTTAAATGCGATTTGTGCTTTAAATTCAGACAGAGTGCCAGAGGCTTTTTTGGGGGGTCCCCAAATCATTTGGAACCCTCCCTCCCCCCAACTGCTAAGTCAGCTGATGACAATTCTCTATCTATCCTCAATCATATATCTGCTGACTTTGCCAAACCCATACACACTATACCCATCTCTTTTGTGGTCATATTTATGGATGAATTCCCCAAAGCATGTAGTGCAAGGGCCTGCCTCTATACTTTCAAATGGTACTGTTTAAAGTTTTTGTATACTATTATTATCTAAATAGGTAATAGCAGAATGTCCAAATGTGCTAAAATGTGTACAGTGTGTATTTATATCTTTGTATTATGACACTTCTTACCTGTCCAGTGGGCTGCCAATAGTGTAACTAAGGAGGGGCTGTTCCAAGTAATACCCATTATTTAGGCATTCATCTCTCAATGAAGTGGAGAGGGTTTCCTGTCCAAGAGCTCCCCCCCCCATAATGTTAGAAATGGCCCATGAGAGGGGGGGGGGAGGGGGAATCTGATAAGTGTACCTTATACTTTGGTCTTTAAAAATTCCCATTAATAAATGTTATCTTGATGTTGGGCAAGAATGTTTGTGTCTAATCTGCTTTCCATGTTTATTTGCAAAAAGACAAATTTTTTTTTTTCCTCAACAGTTTCCTTCCACGCCACAGGAATGGCAGACTGTGGCCTCCCACTTTGCCCAGCAGTGGGACTTTCCTAACTGTGGAGGGGCAATTGATGGGAAACACGTCCACATCGTCCCACCACCCAACTCGGGGTCATACTATTATAATTATAAGGGGTTCAATAGTATTGTGATGTTGGCGGTGGTGTCAGCTAATTACGAGTTCCTGTATGTGGACGTGGGGAAAAATGGCCGGATGTCAGATGGTGGAGTCATCGCCCAGACGGAGTTTTACAGGCGTCTCCAGAATGGCAGCTTGGACTTGCCACCTCCAGAAGACAATGTGGAAGGACTCCCATTCGTCTTCATTGCGGATGAAGCATTTGCGCTGGGGGACTATCTTATGCGGCCATTCCCGATGAGGACCCTCACCCCGGACTAGAGGGTTTTTAATTACCAGCTGGTCAGAGCCAGAAGAGTGGTAGAGAACACATTTGGAATCATGGCCAGCCGGTTCCGCCTATTTCTTACACCCATACATATGGCGGAGTATAAACTGAATCATATTATCCTGGCGTGCTGTGTTCTACATAACTTTTTACGTCAACATTCTGCCAACTATGCTGGCTCAGTTGGGCCTGAGGCCGGAATTATAAATGAAACAACCCTGACGGCGCTTTAAGTGGCCATCCTGGCTTGCCCTCCCTGAGTGCCCGTGATGTCCGGCTAAGATACCTTGAGTTCTTTGCGGGTAGGGGGGCCATCAATATGCCAGACAATGTGTGAAACCTTTATCAAATAAAAAAAAAAAGCAAATCTTTGGTGACATTTACTGCTTGTGTTTGTTTTAGCTGACCCTGACAGAAATGTGGGGAGTCCTGAAAATGGCGTGATTGTGTAACCTTACAAAGCACTGTTGGGTGTTATTTACTAAAGGCAAAGACACTTTACACTACAAGTGCACTTGAAACTGCACTTGTAGTGCAAAGTGGATTTGCCCTTATGAAATAACACCCATTGTCACAGAAAACAGCAATTAGAGCACCCCAAAAGTGTAGTAGCGTTGAGACAATTATCCACACATTCTTGATTAATAACAATCTTTTTAATACCTGCACAATCACATGTGCATTTTGACAAGGTTTTTAAAACAAACCAACATGTTTGTTGTATAACAATTTTTGGGGTGGCATTAGAAAAAGTAGAAATGTCCTTTTAACATAAAACTGGCATGTGTAAAATCAACAAGAAAGACACAAATCTTGAACTTACAAAGTTCACATTTGGAAGAACTTGAAGGCAATATCAGACATGAGTATTTAGGAACTGTGTTTGATATTGTGTTTAGATGGGGTGAAGTCACCCCAGGAAAAGCCAAATTTTGAAGATGCACACCAATTTACGAATGTCAACATGTGCTAGCTGCCATCATGGGGGATCAAGGGACGTGTTTTGGGGGAGCAACCCCTTCCTCTCAGCTACTTTATTATTGAGGAAGGGGTTGCACCCCCAAAACGCGTCCATTGATCTCCCGTGATGGCAGATAGCACATGTTGGCACACTGTGTGCATCTTCAAAATTTGGCTTTTCTACAATTCGCAAAACAATTTTAAAATTGTAGTACACCATAAAAGAAAGGGCTTTGTAGGGGTTTTATACTCTCCCCAAAACATCAATGATCTTATTTTTTAAAATAAGATCATTGATGTTTTTCCTGATGTTTTCCAATGCAACATTACACCCCATGATCTCCCCGATCAGGATCCGGGCACTTTCCGAGGTGAAAGGATCTGGATCCACAACATCACGATCACCTAAAAAGAGAGAGACCAAAAAAAAAAAAACAGGAAACAGGTATTATAAATATGCCGGCATCCATCTCTTACCTGAGCCTGTGGTCGCAGACACTCACCTGTTGTGGTGACTAGTTCCACCACGTCTTCCTCCTCCTGCTCTTCTTGTGTTTGGGGTATTTCCCCTTCTTCCAGAGGTGGGGGGGTCTGTGGTCTCCTTGGATGAGGGGTGTCCTCCGAGTCTTTTCTCCCCTATGTGAAAAAAAAGGTATACTTAGCACACAGATATTTGATGGCTGAACTATAAATATGAAACATTGTTTGTAAATGGGGTACAATTGTCTATTTTCGCAGAGTTCCAAGATGTATAATTTTTTGTGTCCTTTGTCAAGCTTGAATACTTACCTGTCTTGTACAAGCTTCACAGATGGAGACCCCCCTATAGTATACACTGGAGCACCTGTGTGGCCCCCTAATAAAAATGGTGTTCTGGGGTCCCACACTAGTGCTCCAGCGTCCAGATGTGAAAACTGCTGCTGAGTGTCCTCTCCTTACACAGAATCTAGTTTGCATTTCATTCTAGTAACAAACACATCTACAAAACCAAATTAGTTTCATACAAGCAGGCCCTAAAAAATGTGGTCCAATGCATATGGCAAAAACAATGGTGTTTTATAGGCCGAAAGAAAAATGTTTGATACGAACGAATAATGTGCCCATTAACATGAAAGTTGCCATTTTAAACTGTACAACAGTTCCTAAAAGCACATGGAGCAGCACGAACATAATAAACACAAAAAAAATAGGAACACAGCACAACTACTTACTTTTTTGCAGCACTCTCCGGATCTTTCTGTACTGCTCGTGTTCTCTTAATTTGAGGTCCAACCACCGCTTCCTGAGCTGATCTTTCAATCGTCGTACCCCAAAATTCCGGTGCAGACTTTTGACCACTTTCGCCATGATCTTGGCCTTTCGGACATTGGGGTTGGGGTAAGGTCCATACTTTCCATCATAGTCGGCCCTCTTCAGGATGTCCACCATCTCCAACATCTCCCCAAAGGACATATTTGAGGCCTTAAATCTACTCCTTCTGGATCCAGACGTTTCCGCATCCGGGCTTTCCTCCTCCTCGTTGCTATAATTAGCACGCACCTGTTGTGTCTCCGCCATGTGCTCTTCCCCCACTGTGTCGAACAAAAAGGGGCAGGGAATAGACTAGAAAGATTTCAGAGGCGGGCGGAGTTACATGCATGCGCAGTGTGTATAAAGCGTAACATGCGTGCGTAGTACGTACGATCTGTGAGTGGAGGAAGGAGTATCGGAGGCGCCGATCGTGATAACGAAGGTAAGAGCCAAACTTGGGCCTATACTGCTTCTAGATTGAGGCCTATATTGTAACAAGATTAGGAGAGTTTTGCCTGACATTAGGGTTTGTCTTGTGTTGTGTCTTGCAGTGAAAATGAATATCTTGAAAGATAACGACTTTATGGCAATCTTCATTGATATGTTCAGGGTAGCTGCCCTGTCTGTGGCAGATAAACCACCCACATTAAAAGAACCAAACAAAGAGGAAGGCAGCACTGGATCAATTGGTGGAAATTGTGAAGACGGTGATCCACACGGCAGACATCACCTATTTGAAGATCCTAATTGGTGGCCTGGGGAGCACTTATCTAAGGGAGTGCAAGAAGGTCCAGGATTCGCAGAGATCCGGAGCAGCAGATGACATCTATGTCCCCAGGAAGTGGTACTATGACAGGCTGCATTTTCTGGCAGGCCAGACTGAACCCAGGCCAGCACTCTCCAGTCTTCCTTCCACGCTTCCTTCCCCCCAGCTGAGGCCTCTGACGCCCAACATGGGCCTTCCAGGCAGCAACATGTGGAGGAGCCCAGATTGAGCCAGGTATAGCATTCTTCTAAATATTTCTGCTTGTCCAATCAATGATGTTAACTAGATGTTAGTTTGGAGTACTAATTTATGATTGTGATTGATGAAGCAAAAACTAAAACCATGTCCCTTTTTCATACACAGGAAAGTCTCAGCCAGGAGGTGGCCGGGCCGAGCAGGCTGCCTGATATGCAGGTCCCTCCACTACACCCGCAAAAACAAAGTGGCAGGAAGAGGAGTACCCTGGAGGAGGCTGCCATAGGCCATTTTTGGAAGGCTACAGAGGCCCTGAGAAGCCCACACACTGTGGAGGAGGACTTTGCTTGCATAACTGCCTGCAAAATTAGGCAGATGGAGGAGAGCCAACGACTCCTTTGTGAGTCCTTAATTTTGGAAGCTCTCAATAAGGGGTTGAGGGGCCAAATAACATCTGATACCCACATTTGTGACCTCATACATGGTCCTCCTCCTCCTCCAGGTCCTACTACTCCTTCTCCTCCTACTCCTCCTCCTCCAGGTCCTACTAGTCCTCCTCCTCCTCCAGGTCCTACTCCTCCTCCTGCCACATCTCCAACACCTGAGCCACAGCCAGGAAGGAAGCGTGGAAAGAAGACCAGAAAGTGATGACCCTGGGTCCAGTCTGGTCTGGCAAAAGATGCAGCTTCTTGTAGTACCACAGCCTGGGGACACAGATGTCATCTGCTGCTTTCCGGATCTCTGGGACTTCTGGACCAGACTGCACTCCCTTAGATAAGGACTCCTCAGGCCACCAATTTTGATGTTAAATAATTGATAAATAAGTGATGTCTGCCCTGGGGGTCCAAGGCTTTGCTAATTTCTGCTGTTTTTCCAGTGTTGCCTCCCTCTTTGTTTGGTTGTGAGCCCTTAATAAAGGATTTTTTGATTCAATTATACTCTCCTATGTGTTTTTTCCTTCAAAAAAGGACAGTTTGTTTGTGAGGAAAAATTCACATTATAATAGTAACTAAAACATTTAAAATTAAGAACCTCCCAACTAAAAAGTTGTTGCACTTGAGGTTAATCTGTATGGCAAATATCTATAGGAGGGGTTTCCACCATCCCTGCTAAGTTTCATTTTATACAGTATGTCTTATTTTCAGTTTGATGTGTATTATATGTGAAGTTACATATCACAGAGACCGGTATTGTGGTAATATTGAAGTTTATTGAGATTTCCATATATTAGAGGGTTCCACCATTATTGTTAAGTTATTGATTAGTAAGTTAGTGCTGCATTTTTTTTCTGTGGTGTGGGAACACATAACAGTGCTTAGCGGCAGACCTTTCCCTGACACTTTTTTTTTTTTACCTCAAGTAAATTTTTATAAATAGTAGTGTGGTGATTACCTATTATACTAAAGATCGGCATGTGGCATTAATAAACATCAACAGATTTCAGTTGTGCCCCTCCTGGACAATGTGCCTGGCTGCTGAGTTCATCTCCCCATGCCTGCACTAATTGGCAGCACTGATGGGCGCTGATTGGCAGCACTGATGGCCACTGATAGGCGGCAATGATTGGGCACATATTGGCAGCACTGATGGGCACTGGTAGGCACTGCTTGGTGGCACTAATAGGCAGCAATAATTGGCACTGATAGGCGGCACTGATTGGCACTAATAGAAAGCGCTGATTGGCACAACTGATTGGCACTGATTGGCAGCACTGATGGGCCCTGATTGGCACTGATAGGTGGCACTGATTGGCAGCACTAATAGCACTGATAGTCTGCATTGATTGGCGCTGATAGGCAGCACTGATTGGCACTGATAGGCAGCACCGATTGGCAGCATTTAGTGGCACTGATTGGCAGCACCGATGGGCACTAATTGGCAGCACTTATGGGCAATAATAGGCAGCACTGATAGGTGGCACTGATGGGCACTGATTGGCAGCACTGATAGGTGGCACTGATTGGCAATGATTTGCACTGACAGGTGGCACTGATTGGAAGCACTGATTGGCACTGATAGGTAGCACTGACTGGCACTGATAAGTGGCACAGATTGGCACTGATAGGCAGCACTGTTTGGCACTGATATGTGGCACTAATTGGAAGCACTGATTGACACTGATGGGCACTGATAGGTGGCATTGGTTGATCACTAATAGGCAGCACTGATTGGCACTGACAGGTGGCACTGATTGGCACTGACAAGCAGGACTGATTGGAAGCACTGATTGGCACTGACTGGCACTGACAGGCGGCACTGACAGGTGGCACTGATTGGAAGCACTGATTGGCACTGACTGGCACTAACAGGTGGCACTGATTGGAAGCACTGACAGAGGGGAGGGGGTATCACATTGAGCAGATATTGGGGCTTCTAAGAGCTGCTCAGAGTGTGACACTGTCATGTATTGTAACTGCATGCAGGGATAGAGAGATGCTCCCAGAATTCAGTGATGATCTACAGAAAATCAGCAGGTCCATTAAAAAAAAGGCAATCTAAAAATGGACTTCTGTCTATGGCCAACTTAATCACCTGTCTACCAAGGTATGTTTATAAATGTCATGGTAGACAAGTGGTTTAATGAAGCTCCCAACTACTGCTGCAGCTGTAAGCTTGATACTGGCTTTAAGAGCCCGCAAAGGACTTTCCAAAAAAATCCTTTGGAAAAGTCCGCCCCTCCCCCCCACCCCCGCTCAGCCCGAGGCCACAACAAACCACTTCCATGGAGTAAGCAGGAGGAACTCAGGAAGCATCTATCTACTGATCCCTCCTGTGACTAACTACCCCTGAAAGCGACATATCACTACTGTAGCCAAGCTAATCCAGCACAATTTGTTCTGAAATAGCTGTACTGGAGGGCAGGGGAGACACTGAGGGTCTAATACCCCAATGTCTCCATTAAGAGTGCCTGTCACCTGCCCATGCTATTACATAGGGGGGTTGTTAGCCCCCTTGTGATGGCAATAAAATAAAAATAAAAAAGTAAAAATAAAAAATTGTATAAAATAAATAAAGATAATTAAATAAAAATGAAAGCACCCCGTCACCATTTTTTGCGATTCCAAAGGTGTGCACAATTTTAAGATTTGACATGTTTGGTATCTATTTACCTGATGCAGCCTCATCTTTTATACTTTACCAAAAATCGGGTATAACATTTTGTTTGCGCTAAAATCCTTTTTAGTGTATTTTTTTTTCCTGAAAATATGCGCTTGATAAATAACTTTGAAAATATTGAGCGACATAAAAAATTACAACTACCACAATTTTTCCAGGGTCTCTGCTTTAAGAAAACATAATTTTTTTTTGGGGGGGGGGGGGGGGGTTACAGTAATTTCTAGCAAAATGCTGTGCAAAAGAAATGGAAAAATTGCCCAATAGACAAATGATAGTAGTTTTGAAGGAAGATGTATACAATAAAATATAATAGGAATTGTAGCCCTCTTTGGGGGGGGGGTATGTGAAATGGTCCTCCCCAAAAAGGATATTGCGCTAAACCTGAAGGTATATAGAGTACCAGAACCTTCGCTAAGTGGAAATTGGCAATGCCTCCACCCAGGACAGAGGAGATTCTCTTCCTGGAAAATGAACCAGTAATCTAATCAAAATAGTTGGGAGCATAAGAACTACTGCAACCAGCATATAACAGCTTTATATAAAAAGATTAATAACAGTACATACTGCATGTTCAATGAACAAACAGATAGGATAAAACTAGCCCAATAGGACTCCTAGGAAATTTTGCACATATACCCGGGTATGTATATATAGTTATTTATAGAGCTACCTCCAGAGGAATTTTGCAGCAAAGTCCCATTGTAAGGGCTCCTGAGGATGATGCAAGATCTACAAGGAAGAAAGCAAAGACTTGTACTTCGAATCATGTTACTTTAGGACCGATAAGCAATCTGCATGGGTTTCCATTCAAGTCTACAGATCTAGAGCAGGAAGTGACACATACATAATTATACATTACAGTATGATACTAGCAGCTGACAGTAGAGGGCAGTGGATCCCTACAGAAAATATATAGCCATTTCAGAGTTTTTTAGATATATGTTATCAAAGGTGTGCCTCCCGTTTCTTGAACATGTGGAATACAAAAGTGTGGAGAAGTGCAGCAGCAGAGATTGAAGAAGTGTGCATCAGTGCAGTGGGCATGTTGGTGTAGTGGCGTCATATAGGGAAGAACGTGTTGGTCATGTTCACTCATCTATCTATGAGTTCATGTTTAAAAAAATTCTATGCATGTTTTTAAATATATATGTGTGTGAGTGGGGTGAGATTACTGCGATAACCAGAAACACAAATCTAAGCAGCTAACACAAAATTTGACAAATTAAAACAGATGATAACACATGATGTAGCGCTAGAACAAAATATTGTCTTCCTGATTCTCCTCCCGGCCAATCCTAGAAGGAGGCAGGAGGAGACGCATGGCAGAAGCCGCCATGATGCAGAGGAGGAGGAAACGCAGGGGAGGAAGCACTGCCCACGGCCTAGATGGGGTAAGTGCGGGGCTGGTGACCGACAAGGGGGGGGACTGGCTGTGGGTGCATTGTTTGCCGCCTCTCCCAAAAAATATACCACCAGCCGCCACTGGACACACCCCCCTTCACGCACAACACAGGAAAAAAAGGAACACGAAGAACTGTGTTCTAAATAGACAAACTGTGTGCTGAGCTCCCTCCTTGTCACAAATGTATCTCATGTGTCAGGGAAAACTTGAGATTTTTTTGTTGGAAAATGCGACCTTGTGTATGCTCCATCGGACTTTTGCTGGCCGAATTCCAGCCAGCAAAAAATTGAGAGCATGTTCTTAATTTTTTGGTCGGAAAAAGTTCCTATTGAAAAATGCGATCGCCTGTGGCAATTCCGACGCGCAAAATCTCTACACATGCTCGGAAACAATTTGACGCATGCTCGGAAGCATTGAACTTCATTTTCTCGGCTCGTCGTAGTGTTGTACGTCACCGCGTTCTTGGCGGTCGTAATTTCAGCCAACTTTTGCGTGACCGTGTGTATGCAAGGCAAACTTAAGCGGAATCCCATCGGAAAAGCCGTCATATCTTTTTCCGACGAGAAAACCGATCGTGTGTACGCGGCATTAGAAGAGACATATGCTGATAACAGAGGAACGAAGCACCAGAGAGTAACGACACTTAGAACTTTGGAGATAGACAATTCAACATTACAGATATATGTGCTTTGTTCAGATTTCATGACTGACCACTTGCTACCTAAACACTTTGCCTATGCTACTAAACCACTTGACCTCTGGAAGATTTACCCCCCTTCATGACCAGGCCATTTTTTACTATATGGAACTGCGTTACTTTAACTGACAATTGCACGGTCATGCAGCACTGTACTCAAATGAAATGTATGTCTTTTTACAACAAATAGAGATTTCTTTTAGTGGTATTTGATCACCACTGGGTTTTTATTTTTTGCCATATAAACAAAAAGACAGACAATTTATAAAAAAAGAAAAAAAATGGAAAAAAAAAAGATTTTTTACTTTGTACTATAAAACATATCCAATGAAAAGTTAAAAAACTTAAATTTCTTCATAAATTTAGACAGTATGTATTCTGTTGAATATTTCATATTTTTGGTAAATAAAAATCCCAATAGGTGTGTATTGATTGGTTTGCGCAAAAGTTAGAGCATCTACAATCTATGGTATGTATACCGGAACGTTTATTTTTACATTTTTTTTATATTAACAATGTAGGCTATCAGTGACTTATAGCGGGACTGCAATATTGCGGTGGACAATTTGACACTGACACTTTTGACATTTTGTGGGAACCAGTGACGAGATGATCCGCCCCGTGAACATCCGCTTGCTCAGCAGGGATCGCTCCGTGAATCCCCGCTGAGCAGGCAGGTGACAGGTCTGTCTCTGCACACTGTGCAGCGACGGACCTGTCACAGTGCCGCTCTCCTCTATGGGGGATCGGATGACGACGGACCGTAGAGTCCGTCGTCACCCGATCCGATCTGAAAACGAATGGAAAAGTAGGTTTTTCCTCCGTTACACTTTTTCGGATCGGAGCGGGCTGTAAGATCACTGATCACTGTAAGAGGCCTTACAGTGATCAGTGCTAAAAATATGCACTGTCATTGTACTAATGACTGGGAAGGGGTTAAACATCTAGGTCGATCATAGGTTAAATGTGTGCCTAGCCAGTGTTTTCTGTGTGTACAGTGGGCTGCTTTTACTAAGGGCTGTGCTGGATTTTGGAGGGAAACAAAATCCAGCACATCCTTGCGACAATATGGAGCTCTGTATTGTTTACATATGCAGAGCGCTGTCCAGTGTGTCTCCTCACCAATCAGCGGGTGCTGGCAGTCATCCATTGGCTGCCACTCACTACCCGGAAGTGCAGAATCATGTATATATACGTGATTTTGCACAGAGCGGCCGCCCTGTAGCAGTACAGCTACAATAGGACGATTGTTAACTGGACTGCACTAATGGTCACTGATGAGGGGGCACTGATGTGCACTGATGAGGAGGCACTAATATGTAGAATTGGAGGCACCAATATGCAGAATTGATGGGCAATGATAGGCGGCACTGATATGCAGCACTGATGGGCACCGATAGGCTACACTGATATGCAGCACTAATGGGCACTGATAGGTGGCACTGATGGGCAGTGATAGGCAGCACTGATGGGCACTGATAGGTGGCACTGATAGGCGGCACTGATGGGCACTAATAGGTGGCACTGATGGGCACTGATAGGCAGCACTGATGGGCATTAATAGATGGCACTGATAGGCAGCACTGATGAGGAGGTACTGACAGGCATTACTGATGGGCATCTATGAAGGACGCTGACAGGTGTTACTGATGGGCACTGATTGGCACTTTGACGGGCACTGATTGATGATTTTGGTGGGCACTGACTGGCAGCTGATGGGCACTGATTGGCATTGTGATGGGCACCTCTGATAGGGGGTGCACTGATAATCAATGTGCTGTTTATCAGTGCAAACCCCCCTCTGACAGGAGAGCCGCCGATCGGCTCTCCCTGTCAGCGCGAGCCGAGGAAAGCTGATGACCTGCACTTCCTGGTTCACACTGTGATCAGCTGTGATTGGTCACAGCTGATCACGTGGTAAAGAGCCTCTGACGAAGGCTCTTTAACACTATCAGAGATGCGTTTTTTTTATATCTATACAAAAATGTTTTGCCTTTCATTTCTATTTTAAACTGAATGGGTTGTTTTCCAAGGTGATCATTTACAATAACTTTAATACAAAAAATTAAAATTGAACAGAGCATATCCCTCAACGGTGTGTACTAACCTCAATCCGAAACACCTAGTATGAGGTGGGCAATGGCCGGTGTTGGCGCTTCAATCATCATGGCACCATGGTTGATATGGTGTCAGGGTGATTGAAGCGCAATATTTCCTTTATTACATTGTAATATATAATGAAGTGGTTCAATTCACCATAATGCAGAATCAATGGGAGCCCAGAGTGTATCACTTGCCACATCTCCTGCCACCAGATGCAGCTTATCACTTGCCACCGTCGCCTGTCACCAGATGCAGCTTGTCACTTGCCACCGCCGCCTGTCACCAGGTGCAGCTTGTTACTTGCGACCGTCATCTGCCACCAGATGTGGATTGTCACTTGCCACCAGATGTGGGTTGTCACTTGCCACTGTCCCCATGCCACCAGATGTGGATTGTCACTTGTCACTTTCGCCTGGCACCAGATGTGGATTGTCACTTGCCACCATCGCCTGCCACCTGATGTGGATTCTCACTTGTCACGTCTCACCTGCCACCATTTGCAGATCGTCATGTCACCTGCCACCAGATGTGGATTGTAACTTGCCACGTCACCTGCCACCAGATGTGGATTGTCACTTGCCACCATCGCCTGCCACCTGATGTTGATTGTCACTTGCCACATCACATGCCACCAGATGTGGATTGTCACTTGCCACCATCACCTGCCACCTGATGTGGACTGTCACTTGCCACTTCACCTGCCACCATTTGCAGATTGTCACGTCACCTGCCACCAGTAGTGGATTGTCACTTTGCCACTGTCGCCTGGCACCAGATGTCTTTTGTCACTTGCCACCGTCACCTGCCACCTGATGTGGATTGTCACTTGCCACATCACCTGCCACCAGATGTGGATGATCGCCTGCCACTATTTGCGGATTGTCACTTGCCATGCTAGCCAGTGCCACCAAATGTGCATTGTCACTGCATTAGTGGCAGGCTGGCAGCACTGGTCCATTTAGTTCTGAACGAGGGCAGCATAGTGGTGATGTGGAGCTGTTTCCTGCCGCACCTCCGACATTGAAGAGGCCCGCGCTGTGAGGGCAGAAGAGCGGTGATGCGGGGTGGGCAGAGACAGATGATGTCATCTCTGCTCGTCCTCCCGCTCGCTTCTCTCATCCCCCTGCCCAGCTCTCTCATGCAGCCCGCCCGCCGCACCTACGGCCCGGCTTCAGAGAGGCCACAGCCCACTGGTTAGGCAGGGACCCCTGCGGCAAGAGACTCGGGGCTATGGGCCCCAGATTTGGGGCTATAGCCTCAATAGCCACCCCCTAGCGACGTCACTGTTTCTGTGTATTACTTGAGGCTGGTCACTTCAGTTGGTATATGTAAGGGTTTACAACCTCATTAATGAAACACAGTACTTTAGCAAACTAAATGTAATCAAGTTAGGTTTTCAATCTACTTTAATGCAGTGCATTTATCCATTGTCCTAACTGGGTACAAGACTGCGGTTGATACAGTGGTGCTGGGATGCACTTGAGGATGAATGGATGTCTCTGCTCCCTCAGTAAGATATATACCTGTCTTACTAGCTTTACTTCACTTAAGTAAACCTAACTTTTGATTAATTTGATATTTACTTTTTTTTGACAAATTCTTTCCCAGGACTCCTTTAGGGAGTAACGCATTACTTTTGTAGCGGTGGCCCCAGAGGCCCCTTCCTGCTTTAATTTCAAATATAATTGCAAAGTGTATCAAAACATTACTGTATATCATTTACTTTCTGAGTCAGTAATGACAGCACAGTATCCCCCTGTCACAACACATTAATGGAGAGAAATCATCTGTCTGGCACTGGGTTCACAGTGAGATGAAAGGTCTGCTGGGCACGCAACCATAAACATGCCTCCTTCCAGCTTACAATCTCATTACTAAATGGCAGTTTGATTCCCAGGACGCAGCACAACAAGACAGGGAAGAACTCACAAATCTATATCCTGTAGACACCTACCCAATTGACAAACTGTTATGCTTCGGCAGGCAGTACCAACAGAACGGGATAATCAACATAATCTAATGTAGTGCCGCTAGTAATGAAGGAATGTCATGGACCAATACATATAGGAACATAACATAATGACTGCTTGACATTTTTGAGCCCATTTACTAATTGTTGCATGCTCATGCAAATTATTTACGGTTTGCGTGACTTTTGTCTAATATTCACAATGCTTCACTTGTAAAGCTGTGGCAGAAAATACCATTCATTCCCTTAGAATTATAGATTGTAAAGCTGTTTCCAGGATTAATTAAAACGGGTTTGCTGTTTGTGACCCCTCTTTCTAATAATACAGAGGCCCTCCCCTCTAGTATTTTCCTAAAGAAAAGCAGAAGCTGCAGTTGAAAGCAGAACTCCACACAAGTGAAAAAGCCATCGTTTTTTCCAGTTATGAATTTATTTTAAAATGCTGATCTACAAGGAATAGGGTGGGTTCCTCCCACACTGAAAGGGTTAAATGCTCATTTTGAAAAAAGGAAAAAAAAAAGGATTTTTAGCTACTGATTGCAAATAAACTGCGTTCACTTTGAAAGTGGCGATCAAGTAAATACAAATAAACGGAAAATATTCAATACTTTAAAGTGAATCACTCATGTGCCACATCCGTCAAAAAAAAAACGGAAAATGTTTCAACTGTTCCCCTCAACCCAACAGAACAATTCATGTTTTCTCTCATAGGCGTGTGCACAGGGTGTGCTGGATGTGCCTGGGCACACCCTAATCATCTAGTGCGCATTAGCATTATCGCTCTGTGTAGCAGCGGGGAGATGGGAAAAATCTCCCTCTTACCGGCTTTGCCATAAGAGAAGTGCTTACACACTTCTCTTTTACTATTCTGGCAGGGAGATTATTGTGCCAGGGCCATATATATATAAATATACATATCTATCTATCTATATATATATATATATATATATATATATATATATAGATATATATATATATATATATATATATATATATATATATATATATATAGATATATATATATAGATATATATATATATATATATATATTATATGTTTGTTTTGTTAATTATAAATTTAATTTGAATGCATTTTGTTTTAAGTGTTGTAAATTAAAAATTGGTGTCAATAAAAATTATGAATTAAAAAAAGAAAACTTTTTTTGTGCACACCCTAATGCTATAGGTTGTCCACAACTATGCTTTCTCTCTTTTATGTTAATGGTAAAGTGCAGGCAAAACAGTGGATTAAAGAGAATAAATGCATATATATAAAAATGTCTTACCTGCCACAGTACTTGTATTTTTGGCCATAAAGTCCTGAGATTTACACAGCTCTGCCACAAAGGACAGCCATGTCTGGCAGAATGGGTAACTTGATTTTTCTTTGCTGCAGATTGGTAACACTTATAGGTCTTGTCCCTCCCCCAGCCTGTGAGTGGACAGTGAAAGAAGAAGCATCTCACTGCAGAGATCATCTGTCAGTCACTGCTCTTTCTCCTCCTATTGCCACGTCCCTTGTTATCACATAAGCACTATAGCACAACTGATTGGCTCCTTGTGCTGCTTATCCATCCCCTAGTGCGCTGCTTTACTGTGGGTACTTCCCACTGTCTGCATTAAAAAAAACATCTTTATATAAGCACAGAGCTGCATTCATTTTTTTCATTTATATCTGTCTGGAGCTTTAAACTCTGTGCAATTTAATATGTACATCACATTTGACGAAAGTTTGGCACAGGCATAGGTGTGTGCACAGGGTATGCCTGGGCACACCCTAATTACCCCGTGTGGTGCAGATTGCCCCTGTTTTGACCCCTGATATTTCACCAAAGCTCCCTAATGGGGATCCTAAAAACATTGTAAAAAAAAAATAAAAAAAAAATGAAAAAAAAAATAAAAACTACTGACACCAATATTTGTCCTACTGACAACGTTCACTGCTCTACTGACATCATCAGCGTATATATATACACATGCACACACACGCATATGTGTTTGAGCTTTGGGGTGCACAGTACACCCTAATGCAAAAGGCTTTGCATACCTATGGGCACAGGTATTATTACAGGTAGTAATCCCTAATTGTAAATCAGTAGCCTAGAACATAAAAGTTCCAGACCTCCATTTTTCTATACTTCTTCTAGGCAAGCGATTCAGACAGCATTGATGCTAATTTACCAACCTGACAGCCAGGAAACTTTAGTGCCTTGAAAAAGTATTCATGAGGGTGCATGGGCGGAGCCTAGCGGAGCAGACATGCATTGTTAGAGCTCCGCACCGCTGAGGAGAGAAGAGAAGGACAAAGCGGAGCCTGCAGGCTCAAAAGGTATCCATTTGAACCTTTTTGCCCCAGGGAACAAACTGTGAAAGTTTGGGCAGGAAATATGGTACTGGGAGGAAGCCGTGGCAGAAATAAAAATCACCTCACAAAGAGCTCACAGGCACTCACTGCAACTAAAGCAGCTCCAGTCACCTCACAATATACAGCATCAGGGCGCTCTCACAGACAGAAAATGTCACAGCAAGACTCTCCATTTGAGTCAGATACAGAACAAATCCTCTCACAAACTTCTCCACAGGCCTCCTCAGCATCCCCAGTAATATTATTACAATTTGAAAAGATGCTTCATAAGGCTTTAAAACAAACCTCAGACCAAATAACAAACAGCCTAACCAAAGAAATAAGAGAGCTGGGAAACCGCACCGCAGCCTTAGAAATAAAAATGGATGAAATTGAAATTACAACCCAAGAAAATATAACAGAATTGGAACAATTAAAAGAAGAGAATTTAATACTTCAAACTAAGCTCGAAGATTACGAAAATAGAGCCAGACGTTCAAACTTGCGCATAAGGGGAATACCTGAAACTGTGACAGACCTGCAATCTACTATTACTGCTCTATTACAAGAACTAAAGCCAGATATCCCTATTGAACGTTTAGAACTGGACAGAGTACACAGAGCCCTCACAGCCAAAAAGAAAGATGGACCCCCACGTGATATAATCACAAAATTTCATTATTACAGAACGAAAGAACAAATACTAATTGCTGCAAGAGAAAAAAAGGAACTTATTTTTCAAGGACACAATTATCAAATTTTTGCTGACCTATCCCAACTTACTATTACTCAAAGACGATCCATGAAATCCCAACTAATGGAACTGCAACGCCACAACATTATGTATCAATGGGGCTTCCCCTTTTCAGTCAGATTTAACTACCAAGGTACAATTTACAGAAGCAGATCAGCAGATGAACTACAACAAACCCTTTTAAAATTAAATCTGACAGAACCCACAAGCAGCAACACTCCCGCACGCAGAAGAATGGCATCATCTTCACCTTCAGGCAGCACCCAGAAAATTTCAGAACAAAATAGGAATCATCATTCTCACAAAAGAGGCCGTTATGCCACATCATCCATGGACCAAGAAGATTCAATGGACTGACATCCTAATTCCTGATATCTCTTCATTTATTATACTAAGAGATGGTTCTCTATAAAAAACCTGTATTTATAACTGAATGTAACTGCACTCTGATAGTCACACACTGTGTGGGATCATGTTACATTCCAGTTATATTTCTTATTACTTCTGATTCATATAGCCTTAGAATATATAAGTGAAATAAGGAAATTCTTGTTCAGTTATATATTTTCAGGTAATAACAATAGATTTATTACTTTTTAGGACAAATATGTTCAATAATCCAGAAGTAATGGAAGCTTTTTCTTCCTTTTCTTAAAACAAATATATTATTACCTAACTAGTTCCTAGAACTATGTTTTTGTTTATTCTAATCTGAAGCAATACAACCTCAATTTTATGAGTTAACATATCTAAACAGTTACATATGAATAAAATATGTAATTGTTTACTCTAAAAGGGTTAAAATCCCAAAATAATTCAAACTATCTTCATCAATACCAAAGTTATTAACAGTACCTTTCTAACTGAATTATTTAGCCTAGGGCAAGACTAACCATATACAACCACCCTGGAATAAATAATTTCAACAAAAACTATATTCTGCACTCCAATTAATGAATCATCATTTTGATGTCTTTTGACATAGCACTTCTCTCCTGTAAGCGGAAGATCCGTGTATCCCCATTAGCCCTCCTCATTCTCCCAACCATATTATGTGGGAGTGTGACGAAGGCACTTATTCCCCTGAGAGAGATATTTATTCTCTTTCACGGGTAAATTGTGATTACTTGCAAAAAATAATTTATACAATGTATCATCTAATCTCATATGTTTTTTGTTTACTCTTTACTCCAGAATTCACTGGTTTCTTTTCTATCTTTTCATCTCTTCAGTCCACACAGGTTGATCTGCGCAGTCAGCTCTGCATAACAAAAAGTAAGTCAAAACTATTTGATCTGTTGCCATGGCACCACTGAATATACTTTCCCTGAATGTTCAGGGAATAAATGTCCCTCAAAAAAGGACCAAACCCTTCCGTACTTTCCATAACAAGAAGGCTCACATAGTATGCCTCCAAGAAACACACTTCACCAAAGATTCTACTCCAAAATATATTTCTCCTTTTTATCAACAAATTTACACGGCTTCTGCCTGTACCAAACAAAGGGGTACTCTAATTGCATTTCACCGATCCACACCATTCACCTTATCATCAGAAATTAAAGACCCAGAAGGTAGATACCTGATACTCATGGGTTATATAATGGATACAGCAATCACGGTGATTTCCTACTACGCTCCTAACAAACAACCTACACCATTCCTCTCACATATATTACAAGTGATTAACCACTTGACGACCGCCTCACGCCGATGTACGTCGGCAAAGTGGCACGGACAGGCAAAATCACGTACAGTGTACGTGATTTGCCTTCCGCGGGTGGGGGGTCCGATCGGACCCCCCCCCGGTGCCCGAGGCGGTCGTCCTTTGTGCCCCAGCGATCAGTGGTGAGGGGGAGACCATCCGTTCGTGGCCCCCCCCTCGCGATCGCCGCCGGCCAATCGAATCATTCCTTTGCTGCTGTATGCTAAACAGCAGCAAAGGAAATGATGTCATCTCCCCTCGGGTCGGTAATTTCCGTTCCGGCCCAAGGAGAGAAGACATCAATGTGAGTGCACCAACACACACACACACAGTAGAACATGCCAGGCACACAAAACACCCCGATCCCCCCCCGATCGCCCCCCGATCCCCCCCCCCAATCACCCCCCCCCCCTGTCACAAACTGACACCAGCAGTTTTTTTTTTTTTTTTTCTGATTACTGCATTGGTGTCAGTTTGTGACAGTTAGTGTTGGGACAGTGAGTATTACCCCCCTTTAGGTCTAGGGTACCCCCCTAACCCCCCCTAATAAAGTTTTAACCCCTTGATCACCCCCTGTCACCAGTGTCACTAAGCGATCATTTTTCTGATCGCTGTATTAGTGTCGCTGGTGACGCTAGTTAGGGACATAAATATTTAGGTTCGCCGTCAGCGTTTTATAGCGTCAGGGACCCCCATATACTACCGAATAAATGTTTTAACCCCTTGATTGCCCCCTAGTTAACCCTTTCACCACTGATCACCGTATAACCGTTACGGTTGACGCTGGTTAGTTTGTTTATTTTTTATAGTGTCAGGGCACCCGCCGTTTATTACCGAATAAAGGTTTAGCCCCCTGATCGCCCGGCGGTGATATGCGTCGCCCCAGGCAGCGTCAGATTAGCGCCAGTACCGCTAACACCCACGCACGCAGCATACACCTCCCTTAGTGGTATAGTATCTGAACGCATCAATATCTGATCCGATCAGATCTATACTAGCGTCCCCAGCAGTTTAGGGTTCCCAAATACGCAGTGTTAGCGGGATCAGCCCAGATACCTGCTAGCACCTGCGTTTTGCCCCTCCGCCCGGCCCAGCCCACCCAAGTGCAGTATCGATCGATCACTGACACTTACAAAACACTAAATGCATAACTGCAGCGTTCACAGAGTCAGGCCTGATCCCTGCGATCGCTAACAGTTTTTTTGGTAGTATTTTGGTGAACTGGCAAGCACCAGCCCCAGGCAGGGTCAGGTTAGCGCCAGTACCGCTAACACCCACGCACGCAGCATACGCCTCCCTTAGTGGTATAGTATCTGAACGGATCAATATCTGATCCGATCAGATCTATACTAGTGTCCCCAGCAGTTTAGGGTTCCCAAAAACGCAGTGTTAGCGGAATCAGCCCAGATACCTGCTAGCACCTGCGTTTTGCCCCTCCGCCCGGCCCAGCCCACCCAAGTGCAGTATCGATCGATCACTGACACTTACAAAACACTAAATGCATAACTGCAGCGTTCACAGAGTCAGGCCTGATCCCTGCGATCGCTAACAGTTTTTTTGGTAGTATTTTGGTGAACTGGCAAGCACCAGCCCCAGGCAGGGTCAGGTTAGCGCCAGTACCGCTAACACCCACGCACGCAGCATACGCCTCCCTTAGTGGTATAGTATCTGAACGGATCAATATCTGATCCGATCAGATCTATACTAGTGTCCCCAGCAGTTTAGGGTTCCCAAAAACGCAGTGTTAGCGGAATCAGCCCAGATACCTGCTAGCACCTGCGTTTTGCCCCTCCGCCCGGCCCAGCCCACCCAAGTGCAGTATCGATCGATCACTGACACTTACAAAACACTAAATGCATAACTGCAGCGTTCACAGAGTCAGGCCTGATCCCTGCGATCGCTAACAGTTTTTTTGGTAGTATTTTGGTGAACTGGCAAGCACCAGCCCCAGGCAGCGTCAGGTTAGCGCCAGTACCGCTAACACCCACGCACGCACCGTACACCACCCTTAGTGGTATAGTATCTGAACGGATCAATATCTGATCCGATCAGATCTATACTAGCATCCCCAGCAGTTTAGGGTTCTCACAAACGCAGTGTTAGTGGGATCAGCCCAGATACCTGCTAGCACCTGCGTTTTGCCCCTCCGCCCGGCCCAGCCCAGCCCACCCAAGTGCAGTATCGATCGATCACTGTCACTTACAAAAGACTAAAACGCATAACTGCAGCGTTCGCAGAGTCAGGCCTGATCCCTGCGATCGCTAACAGATTTTTTGGTAGCGTTTTGGTGAACTGGCAAGCGCCAGCGGCCTAGTACACCCCGGTCGTAGTCAAACCAGCACTGCAGTAACACTTGGTGACGTGGCGAGTCCCATAAGTGCAGTTCAAGCTGGTGAGGTGGCAAGCACAAGTAGTGTCCCGCTGCCACCAGAAAGACAAACACAGGCCCGTCGTGCCCATAGTGCCCTTCCTACTGCATTCGCCAATCCTAATTGGGAACCCACCGCTTCTGCAGCGCCCGTACTTCCCCCATTCACATCCCCAACCAAATGTAGTCGGCTGCATGAGAGGCATTTTCTTTATGTCCTCCCGAGTACCCCTACCCAGCGAACGCCCCCAAAAAAGATATTGTGTCTGCAGCTAGCGCGGATATAGGCGTGACACCCGCTATTATTGTCCCTCCTGTCCTGACAATCCTGGTCTTTGCATTGGTGAATGTTTTGAACGCTACCATACACTAGTTGAGTATTAGCGTAGGGTACAGCATTGCACAGACTAGGCACACTTTCACAGGGTCTCCCAAGATGCCATCGCATTTTGAGAGACCCGAACCTGGAACCGGTTACAGTTATAAAAGTTAGTTACAAAAAAAGTGTAAAAAAAAAAAATATATATATATATATATAAAATAAAAAAAATAGTTGTCGTTTTATTGTTCTCTCTCTCTCTATTCTCTCTATTGTTCTGCTCTTTTTTACTGTATACTATTCTGCAATGTTTTATTGTTATTATGCTTTATCATGTTTGCTTTTCAGGTATGCAATTTTTTATACTTTACCGTTTACTGTGCTTTATTGTTAACCATTTTTTTGTCTTCAGGTACGCCATTCACAACTTTGAGTGGTTATACCAGAATGATGCCTGCAGGTTTAGGTATCATCTTGGTATCATTCTTTTCAGCCAGCGGTCGGCTTTCATGTAAAAGCAATCCTAGCGGCTAATTAGCCTCTAGACTGCTTTTACAAGCCGTGGGAGGGAATGCCCCCCCCCACCGTCTTCCGTGTTTTTCTCTGGCTCTCCTGTCTCAACAGGGAACCTGAGAATGCAGCCGGTGATTCAGCCAGCTGACCATAGAGCTGATCAGAGACCAGAGTGGCTCCAAACATCTCTATGGCCTAAGAAACCGGAAGCTACGAGCATTTTATGACTTAGATTTCGCTGGATGTAAATAGCGCCATTGGGAAATTGGGGAAGCATTTTATCACACCGATCTTGGTGTGGTCAGATGCTTTGAGGGCAGAGGAGAGATCTAGGGTCTAATAGACCCCAATTTTTTCAAAAAAGAGTACCTGTCACTACCTATTGCTATCATAGGGGATATTTACATTTCCCGAGATAACAATAAAAATGATTAAAAAAAAATAAAAATGAAAGGAACAGTTTAAAAATAAGATAAAAAAGCAAAAAAATAATAAAGAAAAAAAAAAAAAAGCACCCCTGTCGCCCCCTGCTCTCGCACTAAGGCGAACGCAAGCGGCGGTCTGGCGTCAAATGTAAACAGCAATTGCACCATGCATGTGAGGTATCACCGCGAAGGTTAGATCGAGGGCAGTAATTTTTGCAGTAGACCTCCTCTGTAAATCTAAAGTGGTAACCTGTAAAGGCTTTTAAAGGCTTTTAAAAATGTATTTATTTTGTTGCCACTGCACGTTTGTGCGCAATTGTAAAGCATGTCATGTTTGGTATCCATGTACTCGGCCTAAGATCATCTTTTTTATTTCATCAAACATTTGGGCAATATAGTGTGTTTTAGTGCATTAAAATTTAAAAAAGTGTGTTTTTTCCCCAAAAAATGCGTTTGAAAAATCGCTGCGCAAATACTGTGTGAAAAAAAAAAATGAAACACCCACCATTTTAATCTGTAGGGCATTTGCTTTAAAAAAATATATAATGTTTGTGGGTTCAAAGTAATTTTCTTGCAAAAAAAAAAAACTTTTTCATGTAAACAATAAGTGTCAGAAAGGGCTTTGTCTTCAAGTGGTTAGAAGAGTGGGTGATGTGTGACATAAGCTTCTAAATGTTGTGCATAAAATGCCAGGACAGTTCAAAACCCCCCCCAAATGACCCCATTTTGGAAAGTAGACACCCCAAGCTATTTGCTGAGAGGCATGTCGAGTCCATGGAATATTTTATATTGCGACACAAGTTGCAGGAAAGAGACAATTTTTTTTATTTTTTGCACAAAATTGTCACTAAATGATATATTGCTCAAACATGCTATGGGAATATGTGAAATTATACCCCAAAATACATTCTGCTGCTTCTCCTGAGTACGGGGATACCACATGTGTGAGACTTTTTGGGAGCCTAGCCGCGTACGGAACCCCGAAAACCAAGCACTGCCTTCAGGCTTTCTAGGGGCGTGAATTTTTGATTTCTCTCTTGACTGCTTATCACAGTTTCGGAGACCATGGAATGCCCAGGTGGCACAAACCCCCCCCAAATGACCCCATTTTGGAAAGTAGACACCCCAAGCTATTTGATGAGAGGTATAGTGAGTATTTTGCAGACCTCACTTTTTGTCACAAAGTTTTGAAAATTGAAAAAAGAAAAAAAAAAAAGTTTTTTCTTGTCTTTCTTCATTTTCAAAAACAAATGAGAGCTGCAAAATACTCACCATGCCTCTCAGCAAATAGCTTGGGGTGTCTACTTTCCAAAATGGGGTCATTTGGGGGGGGTTTTGTGCCACCTGGGCATTCCATGGCCTCCGAAACTGTGATAGGCAGTGAAGAGTGAAATCAAGAATTTTCACCCTTAGAAATCCTGAAGGCGGTGATTGGTTTTCGGGGTCCCGTACACGGCTAGGCTCCCAAAAAGCCCCACACATGTGGTATCCCCGTACTCAGGAGAAGTAGCTAAATGTATTTTGGGGTGCAATTCCACATATGCCCATGGCCTGTGTGAGCAATATATCATTTAGTGACAACTTTGTGCAAAAAAAAAAAAAAATGTGTCACATTCCCGCAACTTGTGTCAAAATATAAAATATTCCATGGACTCAATATGCCTCTCTGGAAATAGCTTGGGGTGTCTACTTTCCAAAATGGGGTCATTTGGGGGGGTTTTGTGCCACCTGGGCATTCCATGGCCTCCGAAACTGTGATAGGCAGTAAAGAGTGAAATCATAAATTTACGCCCTTAGAAATCCTGAAGGCGGTGATTGGATTTCGGGGCCCCGTACGCGGCTAGGCTCCCAAAAAGTCCCACACATGTGGTATCTCCATATTCAGGAGAAGCAGCAGAATGTATTTTGGGGTGCAATTCCACATAGGCCCATGGCCTGTGTGAGCAATATATCATTTAGTGACAACTTTTTGTAAATATTTTTTTTTTTTTTGTCATTATTCAATCACTTGGGACAAAAAAAATAAATATTCAATGGGTTCAACATGCCTCTCAGCAATTTCCTTGGGGTGTCTACTTTCCACAATGGGGTCATTTGGGGGGGTTTTGTACTGCCCTGCCATTTTAGCACCTCAAGAAATGACATAGGCAGTCATAAACTAAAAGCTGTGTAAATTACAGAAAATGTACCCTAGTTTGTAGACGCTATAACTTTTGCGCAAACCAATAAATATACGCTTATTGACATTTTTTTTACCAAAAACATGTGGCCGAATACATTTTGGCCTAAATGTATGACTAAAATTGAGTTTATTGGATTTTTTTTATAACAAAAAGTAGAAAATATCATTTTTTTTCAAAATTTTCGGTCTTTTTCCATTTATAGCGCAAAAAATAAAAACCGCAGAGGTGACCAAATACCATCAAAAGAAAGCTCTATTTGTGGGAAGAAAAGGACGCAAATTTCGTTTGGGTACAGCATTGCATGACTGCGCAATTAGCAGTTAAAGCGACGCAGTGCCAAATTGGAAAAAGACCTCTGGTCCTTAGGCAGCATAATGGTCCGGGGCTCAAGTGGTTAATACACACAAAATAGGAACAGTGATAATGTGCGGGGATTCGAACCAGGTCCTCCTCCCATTTCTAGATAAATCACCTTTTACACCATCCAAAATAACCTCTAGATTACCTTTTTCTCAACTTCTTTCCAAATACAATCTGGTAGATTCGTGGAGAGAAAGTAACCCAATGAAAAAGAAATTCACTTATTTCTCGCACCCTCATCAAACCTTCACCAGAATAGATCATATTTTTCTAACAATAGGAATGATACCAGAAATTATTGCATCAGATATAATTCCGATTCCGTGGTCTGACCATAATGCAGTATACACTACTATAGCCTCAGCGATACCAAAAGCGCATGACCCAACGTGGTACTTACCGGACATAATGCTCAAACACCCACTACATCAGATGGCCATTGAACAAGCTTTAAAGGAATACATATCAATTAATAATACAACAGACATTTCCCCAATAACACTGTGGGAAGCTCATAAGCCTGTCTTGCGTGGTACAATACAAAGACAAATGGCACTATTTAAACGGGAACGCAAAAATCTAGCAAAAAAACTAGAACTCAATTTTAATGCAGCCTACATATCATTCCAAGATAATCCATCTCAGAGTACAAAATCTCATCTGGAAAAATCTAGATTGGAATACGATCTATTTCTCACTGAGTCAGTTGATAAATCCCTCAAACGCTCCAAACACAATTTCTACATGAATACAAACAAACCAGGTACATATTTGGCTCGGGCATTAAATTCAACTAACAAATCTTTCAAACCAATACGTTTGAAATTATCAAAAAATGTTTATACTTGTAATCCAGTTAAAATAGTCCATAAATTTCACTCACATCTCGCAACTTTATACAAGACAAACAATGAATTTAATCCTACAGAGGCTGAATCCTTCTTCTCAAAAATAACCTTACCTGAGTTGTCTCGGAATCAAAAAAGCAGTTTGGATGAGCCTATAACTATAGATGAAGTTGCTAACGCCATAAAAGACCTAAAACTTAACAAAAGACCAGGCCCAGACGGCTACTCGGCTTTATACTATAAAACATTCTCAGAAATACTCTCTCCCATTCTCACTGAAACTTTTAACAAACTTCTAGAAGGACATTCTTTTCGGCAAGAAACACTAATGGCAATTGTTTGTATGATCCCAAAACCCCTTTCTGATGATACTTCCTGTGTGAATGTTCGGCCTATCTCTCTGTTAAACCTTGATATTAAATTATTAGAAAAAATAATAGCAAAACGCCTCAATAGCATTATAGTAAAATTAATACATAGAGATCAAGTAGGCTTCATGCCAAATAGACAGGCAGGCGATAATATACGCAGGGCAGTGTTATTGGCACATATTGCTAAAAAACAGAAAATCCCTTTATGTTTTCTATCTCTCGATATTAAGAGGGCATTTGACACAGTATGCTGGCAATATATGCAATATTCATTACAAAAATGGGGTTTTGGACCCCACTTTTTAACATGGATCAAAGCATTATATAATAAACCCAAAGCCTATATAAAATATGCTGGATACAAATCTGATGCCTTTAATATCGAAAGAGGTACCCGACAGGGTTGCCCATTATCTCCCTTATTATTTGCCCTTGTACTCGAACCCATGGCCCAATACATCAGAACAAACCAAACTATAACTGGCATTGAAGTAGGAGGTATTACACACAAATTATGTATATTTGCAGACGATATATTACTTTTTCTATCATCACCACAGGTCTCTGGTCCTAACTTAATACCAGCTCTTGATGGATTTGCAGCCCTATCCGGCCTTATGATTAATCCTAAGAAATGCCTAGTGCTTAATATTTCGCTCACAAACATGGAATTGATCCTGGCTAGGGCTGCACTCCCATTTACATGGGCAGAAAAATCAATCCCATATCTTGGAATTCATTTAACAGCATCTCATTCTGACTTATTCTCAACCAATTATCCTCCTGTATTAAGACAGATCACAAATCTAATAAAACAATGGTCACAACTTCCTTTATCCTGGATAGGGAAGATTAATGCAATCAAAATGACTATTCTACCCAAATTGCTTTATCTATTCAGAGTCCTCCCTATTCCAATTCCTTCCTATTTTTTGAGAATAGTACAAAAAAGAGCAACTTCGTTTATATGGGGCTCTTCTAAACCACGTATACCTATACACACACTACATCTTCCCAAAAATAAAGGAGGCCTGGGATACCCTAATTTTACTAACTACTACAGAGCAGCACATTTGGCCAGTCTGTCCAAATACCATGCAAAACAGGAAATCCCATTATGGGTATTTATAGAGGCTTCAGAAAATGACCCTCTATTAATATCAAACTTGTTATGGCTTGATCCTAAAGACCGCTTTAAAATTCATAATCCCATACTAAACACTTCTTATCTCTCTGGGATAAACTAAAAACCAAATATCAGTTACAATCTCCACACAATCCTCTCCTTTCTTTTATCGGAAATCCGGCCTTTTATCCGGCATGGATCTACCCAAATTCTTTTAAAGCTTGGACAACATCAGGCATTCAGACACTAAATGACTTCATAGCATCTAAATCATTCCTTTCATTCCCATCGCTTAGAGAAAAATATGATCTACCAAACTCTGAGATATTTAGATATCTCCAAATCAAAAATTTCTATACACCATTCCTAAAGGGGGATACACCATTATCCCAATTATCCATTTTTGAATCAATCTGTACAAAAGATCCATTTGCTAAAGGTACAATTTCATCACTTTATAATCAATTATATGGAGTAGTAAATCTTAATAGACCCTCTTACGTTCAGAGGTGGGAGGAGGACCTGGGACGAACTTTAGAAGACACGGACTGGTCTAACATATGGCTCACATCTAAGTCATCTTCACCCAACATCTTAGCACTGGAGACAAATTATAAAGTCCTAACTCGCTGGTACCTTGTACCTGCTAGAGTGGCAAAATATTCACCTAATACTTCAGCTCTTTGTTTTCGAGGATGCCCAGAAATAGGCACACATTTATACATATGGTGGACGTGCCCAGTAATCCAAACCTTCTGGAAGGAAGTCTTCGTGATTGCATCTAAAATATTTAAAAAAATAATACAACAAGATCCATATATAACTTTACTTAATCTAAAACCGGAATGGTTAACACTCTCTCAATTCAAACTTATGATCCAACTAACAACAGCTGCAAAACAAACAGTGGCCAAGGCATGGAAATCTCCTACATTGGTACTAGCAGAAACAATTCACAGAATGAATAATGCAATGTCCCATGCTAAGATGGTAGCCATCGATCAAAATCAAATTCCAAAATTTGAAAAACTTTGGCATCCTTGGATAAAACAACAGTTCCTGTCAAATTTCAATGACTCTGTCCTGTTGCCATGGTAACAGATTAAATGACTTACAGAGACACCCATTCTAAGGCTTCAAAGAGAACTAAAAAGAATAATAAACTGACGAGCGGGACAACCTTGTGGACCATACCTCTGCCTTTCTACCCTTTTTCTTCTTTCTCTTTCCTTTTCTCCACCTTACGATTAAAAGCTCATTATCAGAATTTATTTGACCTATATACACTCTACCTGTAAACAATATGTATAGTAGGTATAAATCATTTAAATACCTACAAAAGTAACTAAGGAAATGATATATATCTTTAATTTAGGTTTACGTGAACCCAAGGTTTAATATTTGAAATTTCATGATATTTACCTATATAAACCCTACTGTAAAACAATGAGCTTACTTTATAGATCCTTGTAAACTTACTTTATGTATCTTTATAATATTGTATACTCAATAAACTTCTTTTGACAAGGAAAAAGTATTCATATCCCTTGAAATATTCCACATTTTGTCATGTTACAACCAAAAACGTAAATCTATTTTATTGAAATTTTATGTGATAGACCAACACAAAGTGGCACATAATTGTGAAGTGGAAGGAAAAAAGAAAAATGGTTTTCAGAATTTTGTACAAATAAATATCTAAAAAGTGTGGCGTGCATTTGTATTCTGCCCCCTTTACTCTGAAACTAAAATCTAGTGGTATAAATTGCCTTCAGAAGTCACCTAATTAGTAAATAGAGTCCATCTGTGTGTAATTTAATCTCAGTATAAATACAGGTGTTCTGTGAAGAACTCAAAGATTTGTTAGAGAACCTTAGTGAACCAACAGCATCATGGCACAACTGCAAACCTACCAAGACATGGCTGTCCACCTAAACTGACAAGGAGAGCATTAATCAGAGAAGCAGCCAAGAGGCCCATGGTAACTCTGGAGGAGCTGCAGAGATCCACAGCTCAGGTGGGAGAATCTGTCCACAGGACAACTATTAGTCGTGCACTCTACAAATCTGGCCTTTATGGGAGAGTGGCAAGAAGAAAGCCATTGTAGAAAGTCCCATTTGCAGTAGTTTGCAGTAGTGCATTAAGTGGCTTATTGTTCCTTTGTAAACAGTCTCTAGTTTTTCATTTATACTACATAAGAGATGGGAAGACGTTTGCTAATCTTTAGGCTATTTTAACACTGAGGCGCTACAGCTCTAAAAATAGCACCTGCATAGCGCCTGTAAAGAGCCTCTCCTGTCTCTCTAGTGTGAAAGCCTGCATGCTTTCACACTGGAGCAGTGCGCTGGCAGGACAGTGAAAAAAGTCCTGCAAGCCGCATTATAAATAATCCCTTCAAACTATTTTAACAACCTTCCTACCACTGTGGTCAAATAGCCAGCAGGGTAAGCGGTTGTTCTGATTGGATGTTTAAACAACTCCTTCTGTTTTACTATTGGTGTACATGTCAGTAACTTACACAATAGGGGAAATCAACAAAAAGGTGGCACAAGCATAATGCCTGCACCACTCTTCTAAATGTAGAAAATGGAGGAGATGCTGCTGCTAGTTAACAAAAGTGTCAGAAACCCCTGTTAAATTTGCCTGTCCCAGATACCCCATTCAGCTGAGTGCTGGGGGGAGGAGAATGGCTATGCAGACTCTACTCATATGAGCAGAAAAATGGATGTGAGACAGTTCGGTGCAGACCCTGGGCCAGCTTCTATTTTACTCTGAAAGGAGTCTATCTGCTCAATTAAAGTGGTTGTAATCCCTTACATACAGTATACCCAGTGAAGTGACTGGCCACAGGTTATACACAGAGATTAAACAAATCCTCCTACATAAGTTGTACCTGTCTAGCTGCGTTCTTCTCTTCTGTACAGCTGTTCAAAGTGCAGAATTTTTACAGCTTGTCTGAACTTTCAGAAAGCAGGGCGTGGGGAGCTGAAGTTACACTCAGCAGTGAAAGGAGCTCTGAGAGCTGATTGCAGGGAAGGAAAACACCCCGTTCACACAGCACACAGGAAAAGAGCTGAGGCTGTCAATCACAGGCTGTGTGCTGGAGTTCCCTCCCCGTCACTTTTTTCTCTTGGTGTCAGGAAAACCCTTCAGAAGTAACTCATGCAGATAGCAGAGGAATGAGGCAGCAAATAGAAACGACACTTATGCCGCGTACACACAAGCAGACTTTACGGCAGACTTTGTCCGGCGGACGGGATTTCGGCGGACACTTAGATAGTGTGTGGGCTCCAGCGGACTTTGTTTTCTCAAAAGTTGAAACATGTTTCAAATCTATCCGATGAAGTTGAGTCCGGTCGAAAAGTCCGCCGTCTGTATGCTAGTTCGACGGACAAAAAGCCACGCTAGGGCAGCTATTGGCTACTGGCTATGAACTTCCTTGTTTTAATCCGGTCGTACGTCATCACGTACGAACTTTGGTTGATTGTGTGTAGGCAAGTCCGTTCATTCAGAAAGTCCGTCGTAAAGTCTGTCAAAGTCAGCCGGGGAAAGTCTGCCGTAAAGTCTGCTCGTGTGTACGCGGCATTAGTGTTCTGGATTGAGACAAGTACACTCTATAGAGGGATATGCTTTGTTCATGTAGCCCCCTGTTCCTAAAAATTGGGCTATAGTGTAAATTTAGTTTTTGGCTGAGCTGTACACAGCTCAGATTTGATTGTAGATTTGGTTCTGTTCTAAACTTGGCTGTGTTGTGCATTTCCCACTGTTGCCAGTAGGTGTCACTGGTACCACAGGACAGTGTGAGAATTATAACCAAGTTGAGCTGTAATGAATATTCTTTTTCCAGAAACAGGCCGGTAGGAGGTTCCTGGCCGCTGTGCATTCTGAGAAGGGGTATTTATTGGACAGATGCCATGTGCTCTTAGTCATTCGTTACCTCGGGGCCCTCCTGGCCTGAGGATGTGCTGCTGCAGGTTCTGCAAGTAGACCCAGAAGCCTGTCTGGGGTCTACTAATCCTGAGGTGATCCTTAGTCCAGTGTTTCTCAACTCCAGTCCTCAAGGTGCCCCAACAGGCCATGTTTTCAGGCTTTCCATTATTCTGCACAGGTGATTTGATCAGTTTCACTGCCTTAGTAATTCCCACAGCTGTTTCATCTGATGGAAATCCTGAAAACATGACCTGCTGGGGCGCCTTGAGGACTGGAGTTGAGAAACACTGCCTTAGTCTGTCTTGCCTGTGTGGAAGAAGCTGAGCAAAGCTGAGGAGATCCAGAGGAGGACCCTTGCTGGAGAGAGCCAGGATGAAGGCTGGTCTCTCAGGAAGGGTTGGTGACTTGTTTGGAGGACGCACCTATACCTGAACTACCCTTACAGTACCGCCGGGTCGGCCTAAAAGTTCTGGTACTGTCAAGCTGTTCTACAATCTAAACAAGGTAATTAGTTCCTGGTTGCTAAGTCTGTGAGAGAGACTAATCCAGGAGTTCTGCTGGCTGCTAAGTCTGTGAGAGAGACTTGTCCAGACCTTATACCGGTTGCTAGGTCTGTGTGAGAGACCTACCCAGGTATCCAAGATCTTCTAAAAGAAAGCTGTTTTGTCTTCTGGAATCAAGGAGTCTGTAAGTGATCTGCAAAAAGGGTATCTGAAACCTCCCCTAACCCTCTCTCCTACTACTTTTCTCAAGTTCTTATTAAAGCATTGAAAATTACCTAAACTGACTGGCGCCTAAAATCTGTTCTAAATTCCCATTATAGCCATGGTCTCAGCTCTGCGGTGAATATAAGCTTGCTCCCTGTATCTGGAGGTACCTCTTTACTCCCAGTATACCCAGGGGGCGCTACATTCCTATTTCACGTCAGAGTTTTACAACCACTTTAATGTGCCGCACACCACAAACGTCTGTTTATCTAGGAAGCATACTAATGTAGCACCCCCCTGACCCCCGGCATCAGGGAGGACTGACATTTTACCTCAGGGTGCTGGTTCTTAGGCATGGTGGGTGTGGACATTTGCAGAAAAGATGGGTACCAGAAACTTTTAGAATGCACAAAAGTAAGTTTATTGCTCACAACAGAAAAATATGTGGGAGAGAGGGTTAGGGCACAACAATAGAACAATATGCAAAAAGGTCAGCAGACTCCATAAACAAACAGCACAGATAAAGTAGACAGCAATACAGAACAAGGGCCTTAGGCCTGTACCCAATGTTCTGTACCTACGTAGCCACAGCTGTCTCCTATAGCAACAAAACTCACAGCACTGTGTGGAGCTTCCTTGGATTAGTTCCCCTTGGATTCATTTCCCCAGCCTCATCACAGTCCCCAGCTCTGGTAGTTCATCTCAGAACTCTATCCTTCTCAGCATGTCCCCAGGCAACAAGAGGTTCTTGCTCTCTGGCAGATCCTTTCCCATATCCCCAGGCAGCGACCAG
Organism: Lithobates septentrionalis; assembly: GCA_037952835.1. Taxonomy (NCBI): domain Eukaryota; kingdom Metazoa; phylum Chordata; class Amphibia; order Anura; family Ranidae; genus Lithobates; species Lithobates septentrionalis. The sequence goes on from JBBDGP010001305.1 coordinate 3,705,339, forward strand.
GCTCTCTCTGGCAGAGCCCCTGAAGACATGGCTAGGCCTCAAACTTCAGGTCTACACCGCAGCAGCTGCTCCTCACACACCCACCCCAGACCGCAGTCTGAATGGAAGGATCCAGATCACCTGACTTCCTCCAAATATGTACTCTCTTCCAACATCCTCAACTGCCAGAGAAACTCCTACTGATTGAGAAAAATATGCATATTTATAACCTAGACTCACTGTAATTCATCAAACTAATGCCAAAGGTAACAGTGCCACCAACTGACAAAAGGGAGGAATCACAGCTAAATCAGGCTTAGGAGAAAACCCAAATGATCATAAAGACTATAAATTAGCCAGCCTAGCTAACACCTAGCACAGCTAACTTTACTAGCAGCAAGGGTGCTACACAAAATTTCCCTATATGCCTCTAATTCTGCTGTCTTTAGGCAGCAGAGCTTAGGGTGCAAGTACAGAGCCAATTTGAGTTCCCTTGTTTGGGAGCCTGCCTGATCAAGGGCTAAGAAGAGATAGGTTGCAGCAGAGGTGCAGCTTCATTCAAGGTGGGGGAGGAGGTTGTCATTGACCACCAATTTTGTGGAATTGTTGTGGGATGGAAGATAGTGGTTAAAGTGTTGCCGACCACTGTTGTTGTGGAATTGTTGTGGGGATTTAACCACTTGCCGACCAGCCGCCGTCATTATACTGCAGCAGGTCTGAGTATACTGATGCGTGTGGCCGGCGGCCGCGATGTCCGCCGACCACCCACGATCGCTCCACAGAGAGCCAGAATGGGGATCTGTCACTGTAAACAAACAGATTGCCGTTCTGTCAGGGGAGTAGAGAGTGGTCGTCTGTTCCTAGTGATTAGGAACAGCGATCTCTCTGTATTCCCAGTTAGGCCCCTCCCCCCACAGTTAAAAACACCTCCCAGGGAACACATTTAACCCCTTGATCACCACTAGCGTTAACCCTGTCCCTGCCAGTGACATTTATACAGTAATCAGTGCATTTTTATAGCACCGATTGCTGTATAGATGTCACTAGTCCCAAAAAAGTGTCTAAATTGTCCGATCTGTCCACCGCAATGCTGCAGTCAGGCTAAAAATCGCTGATCACCGCCATTACTAGTAAAAAAAAAAAAAAATAATAATAAAAATGCCACAAATCTATCCCCTATTTTGTAGACGCTATAACTTTTGCGCAAACCAATCAATATACGCCTATCGAGTGTTTTTTTTTTTTTCACATATTGGCCTAAACTGATGAAGAAATGTGTTTTTCAAATTATTATTTTTTGGATATTTAATATAGCAAAAAGTAAAAAAATATTTGTTGTTTAAAAAAATAAAAACCGCAGAGATGATCAAATACCACCAAAAGAAAGCTCTATTTGTGGGAAAAAAAGGACGTGAATTTTGTTTGGGTACAGCATCACACGACCGCGCAATTATCAGTTAAAGCGATGCAGTGCTGTATCGCAAAGAATGGCCTGGTCATTAAGGGGGAAAATCTTCGGGTCCTTAAGTGGTTAAGTTATCACTGAGCACCTCAATGTTGTGAGATTGTTTTTTTTTGTTTTTTTGGTGGTGGATTTAAAGTGCCACTGACTACCAATTATAGGGGGTGAGGGGTTTTAAAATGCCACTGACTGCCAATGCTTTGTTTTGGAAGGTTGGTTGGGGTGTTTGTACTGTCCTGGCATTTTTATGTGTTTTATAACATCTTTTTTTTTTTTTTTTGTGTTTCTGTTTTTTTTTTTCCTTTTGTATAGCAAAAAAAAAAGTTACTAAGTATCAACAAAAGAAAGCTCTATATGCCCACAAAATGATATAAACATATGCATTTGACCAAGTATTTGTTAGTCAAACTATCAAAGCACTAAAGAACTGAAAAAGTATTCTGCAAAGGAAGGGGTGTAACATGCTGGTCATGAGGCAGTTAAAAAAATGAAAGATAGTAAGCTCCAAATAAAACTTTGTAGTGGAATATTTGAAGAAAGGAGGAGAGGGAGTCGGAGTTACTAGGATTGCAGGGCAGTGAAAGCCACAGGGCACGGCTACATTTATTGAAGTTTCATCCTTGGATATCTCCAAATATTTGTCCAGCTTGCACAGCTGCAGATTTTGTGAGTTGCCAGGTGTCCCAGGGAGAGAAGAGGACGGTGCAGGGCAATGTCACATCACTCCGTGTAATTTTCCACACTCTCGGAATAATATTTCACCACCGTTAATCTACAATAAAATAAGACTTATTCAGCATATGGCATATTTAGTTAGCAAATCACAATAGACAGCAAGCATTGTGTTCCCATATTGCAAAATGCGTGGCTTTTAATCCAATGAAAAAAATGTTATAGTAGATAATTGGCATATAAAGCCAGTCCCCAAACAGTTTACAGCATATTTATATATACACGGCTCTATGTAACATACCCCAACAAGAACTGGTGTGCTGAAACCTGTAGCAGCCAAAGCTCTTAGCAAATAGAGTGGGAGGACTGTTGAGAAATGAATTGGTTGCTGTTTTGTTAAATAGTGCAAAGATATGCATTTGCATGTGATGCAATAATATTTAGTAAACCTGAACAAATGGCAATAAAGAAACCACTAATCAGCAATCAGGCTGAGTTCACACCACAGCACGAAGCGGCTCATGGCAGGAGTCCGGCGCGCCCCTGTTCACCGTTTCAGGTCCGAATTTTTGGCTGAATTCCGACCTGAAATGGACCAGAAGACACACAGGACTCCAGTGCAATTCGCACCAGAGCTGCAGAGATGTGTGAACCAGCTCCATAGAGAGCCGGTCACAATCTCCTGACATGCGAATTGGATGCGAATCAGATGCGGGGAAAGCCGCATCCAATTCGCAACAGTGTGAACACAGCCGTAAGCTAGAACAGGCAAATGAATGAAAATGAGCTCTGGTTGGGTATTAGAGCTCTTTGTACATTTCTCTTTCTCTTACTGTATGAGCACATATATGAGCCAGGGAGTAAAAATCTGCATGAGGCTAAAAGTAATGGATACAAAATAGAAATACTGTACAAGGAAAGAGTTAATCCATCAAAACAGTACCTAGTTTTGCTGGCAAACTCTTGAATAGGAATACGTGGAGTAATTTCACTGGACTTGCCTTTATCAAAATTATATTAAAATTATCTTCAAAGCAGAGGCGTAACTATAACCTTCAGGGCCCCAGTGCAAGAAACCATGAAGGGCCCCTGACCCGCACTATGATGGGGGAGGGGGGGGTATTGTGAAAGAATGAGGGGCAGTATGACGGGGTATTTTGACAGGAGGGGGCAGTGTGACCAAAGAAGGGTATCTGGAAAGTGTGACCAGAGGGGGGAGTGTGATAAGAGGGGGCACTGTGAAAGAAGGGGGGCAGTGTGACAAGAAGGGGCAGTGTGACAGGAGGGGGCAGTATGACAGGGGGATATTGTGACAAGAGGGGGGCAGTGTGACAGGAAAAGGATACCTGGGAAGTATTACAAGAGGGGGGCAGTGTAATGAGGGAGCACTGTGAAAGGAGGGGGACTGTTTAACAAGAGGGGGGTAGTGTGACAGGAGGGGGGTAAATATGACAGAAGGGGGCAGTGTGACGAAGGGGCAGAATGATGGAGGGGCAGTGTTACAGGAGGGGGCAGTATGACAGGAATGTATTGTGCCAAGGGGGCAGTGTGACAGGGGACAGTGAGACAGGTGGGGGCAGTATGATGGGGAAATAGTATGACGTGGGCAGTGTGATAAAAGAGGGGCTATGTGGCAGGTGGGTGGCCAGTGTGAGAGGGGACAGGTGGGGGCCAGTGTGAAAGGGGACAGGTGTGGGGACAGTGTGAGAGGGGACAGGTGGGGGGACAGTGTGTGGGGGGGCAGTGTGAGAGGGGACAGTGTGTGGAGGGGACAGTGTGTGGAGGGGACAGTGTGTGGAGGGGACAGTGTGTGGAGGGGACAGTGTGTGGGGGGGACAGTGTGAGAGGGGACAGTGTGTGGGGGGGACAGTGTGAGAGGGGACAGTGTGAGAGGGGACAGTGTGAGAGGGGGACAGTGTGTGGAGGGGACAGTGTGTGGAGGGGACAGTGTGAGAGGGGACAGTGTGTGGGGGGGACAGTGTTAGAGGGGAGAGTGTTAGAGGGGACAGTGTTAGAGGGGACAGTGTTAGAGGGGACAGTGTTAGAGGGGACAGTGTGGGGGGGGCAGTGTTAGAGGGGACAGTGTTAGAGGGGACAGTGTGGGGGGGACAGTGTGAAAGGGGGCAGTGTGTGGGGGGACAGTGTGAGAGGGGACAGTGTGAGAGGGGACAGTGTGAGAGGGGACAGTGTGTGGGGGGACAGTGTGAGAGGGGACAGTGTGTGAGAGGGGACAGTGTGAGAGGGGACAGTGTGTGAGAGGGGACAGTGTGTGAGAGGGGACAGTGTGTGGGGGGACAGTGTGTGGGGGGACAGTGTGAGAGGGGACAGTGTGAGAGAGGACAGTGTGAGAGGGGACAGTGTGAGAGCGGACAGTGTGTGTGGGGGGGGGGGCAGTGTGTGGGGGGACAGTGTGAGAGGGGGCAGTGTGTGGGGGGACAGTGTGAGAGGGGACAGTGTGTGCCCCCCACACACTGTGTGTGAGAGGGGACAGTGTGTGGGGGGACAGTGTGAGAGGGGACAGTGTGTGGGGGGACAGTGTGAGAGGGGACAGTGTGAGAGGGGACAGTGTGAGAGGGGACAGTGTGTGGGGGGACAGTGTGTGGGGGGACAGTGTGAGAGGGGACAGTGTGAGAGGGGACAGTGTGAGAGGGGACAGTGTGTGGGGGGACAGTGTGAGAGGGGACAGTGTGAGAGGGGACAGTGTGTGGGGGGACAGTGTGAGAGGGGACAGTGTGTGGGGGGACAGTGTGTGGGGGGACAGTGTGAGAGGGGACAGTGTGTGGGGGGACAGTGTGAGAGGGGGCAGTGTGTGGGGGGACAGTGTGAGAGGGGACAGTGTGAGAGGGGACAGTGTGAGAGGGGACAGTGTGAGAGGGGACAGTGTGTGGGGGGACAGTGTGTGGGGGGACAGTGTGAGAGGGGACAGTGTGTGGGGGGACAGTGTGAGAGGGGACAGTGTGAGAGGGGGCAGTGTGTGGGGGGACAGTGTGAGAGGGGACAGTGTGAGAGGGGACAGTGTGTGGGGGGACAGTGTGAGAGGGGACAGTGTGAGAGGGGGCAGTGTGTGGGGGGACAGTGTGAGAGGGGACAGTGTGTGGGGGGACAGTGTGAGAGGGGACAGTGTGAGAGGGGACAGTGTGAGAGGGGACAGTGTGTGGGGGAACAGTGTGAGAGGGGACAGTGTGAGAGGGGACAGTGTGTGGGGGGTCAGTGTGAGAGGGGACAGTGTGTGGGGGGACAGTGTGAGAGGGGGCAGTGTGAGAGGGGACAGTGTGAGAGGGGACAGTGTGTGGGGGGACAGTGTGAGAGGGGACAGTGTGTGGGGGAACAGTGTGAGAGGGGACAGTGTGAGAGGGGACAGTGTGTGGGGGGTCAGTGTGAGAGGGGACAGTGTGTGGGGGGACAGTGTGTGGGGGGACAGTGTGAGAGGGGGCAGTGTGAGAGGGGGCAGTGTGTGGGGGGACAGTGTGAGAGGGGACAGTGTGAGAGGGGACAGTGTGTGGGGGGACAGTGTGAGAGGGGACAGTGTGTGGGGGGACAGTGTGTGGGGGGACAGTGTGAGAGGGGACAGTGTGTGGGGGGACAGTGTGAGAGGGGACAGTGTGTGGGGGGACAGTGTGTGAGGGGACAGTGTGAGAGGGGACAGTGTGTGGGGGGACAGTGTGAGAGGGGACAGTGTGAGAGGGGACAGTGTGAGAGGGGACAGTGTGTGGGGGGACAGTGTGAGAGGGGACAGTGTGAGAGGGGACAGTGTGTGGGGGGACAGTGTGTGGGGGGACAGTGTGAGAGGGGACAGTGTGAGAGGGGACAGTGTGTGGGGGGACAGTGTGAGAGGGGACAGTGTGTGAGGGGACAGTGTGAGAGGGGACAGTGTGTGAGGGGACAGTGTGTGGGGGGACAGTGTGAGAGGGGACAGTGTGAGAGGGGACAGTGTGTGGGGGGACAGTGTGAGAGGGGACAGTGTGTGGGGGGACAGTGTGTGGGGGGACAGTGTGAGAGGGGACAGTGTGAGAGGGGACAGTGTGAGAGGGGGCAGTGTGTGGGGGGACAGTGTGAGAGGGGACAGTGTGAGAGGGGACAGTGTGTGGGGGGACAGTGTGAGAGGGGACAGTGTGAGAGGGGGCAGTGTGTGGGGGGACAGTGTGAGAGGGGACAGTGTGTGGGGGGACAGTGTGAGAGGGGGCAGTGTGTGGGGGGACAGTGTGAGAGGGGGCAGTGTGTGGGGGGACAGTGTGAGAGGGGACAGTGTGTGGGGGGACAGTGTGAGAGGGGACAGTGTGAGAGGGGACAGTGTGTGGGGGGACAGTGTGAGAGGGGACAGTGTGAGAGGGGACAGTGTGTGGGGGGTCAGTGTGAGAGGGGACAGTGTGTGAGAGGGGACAGTGTGTGAGAGGGGACAGTGTGTGGGGGGACAGTGTGAGAGGGGACAGTGTGTGGGGGGACAGTGTGAGAGGGGACAGTGTGAGAGGGGACAGTGTGTGGGGGGACAGTGTGTGGGGGGACAGTGTGAGAGGGGACAGTGTGAGAGGGGACAGTGTGTGGGGGGACAGTGTGAGAGGGGACAGTGTGTGAGGGGACAGTGTGAGAGGGGACAGTGTGTGAGGGGACAGTGTGTGGGGGGACAGTGTGAGAGGGGACAGTGTGAGAGGGGACAGTGTGTGGGGGGACAGTGTGAGAGGGGACAGTGTGTGGGGGGACAGTGTGTGGGGGGACAGTGTGAGAGGGGACAGTGTGAGAGGGGACAGTGTGAGAGGGGGCAGTGTGTGGGGGGACAGTGTGAGAGGGGACAGTGTGAGAGGGGACAGTGTGTGGGGGGACAGTGTGAGAGGGGACAGTGTGAGAGGGGGCAGTGTGTGGGGGGACAGTGTGAGAGGGGACAGTGTGTGGGGGGACAGTGTGAGAGGGGGCAGTGTGTGGGGGGACAGTGTGAGAGGGGGCAGTGTGTGGGGGGACAGTGTGAGAGGGGACAGTGTGTGGGGGGACAGTGTGAGAGGGGACAGTGTGAGAGGGGACAGTGTGTGGGGGGACAGTGTGAGAGGGGACAGTGTGAGAGGGGACAGTGTGTGGGGGGTCAGTGTGAGAGGGGACAGTGTGTGAGAGGGGACAGTGTGTGAGAGGGGACAGTGTGTGGGGGGACAGTGTGAGAGGGGACAGTGTGTGGGGGGACAGTGTGAGAGGGGACAGTGTGAGAGGGGACAGTGTGTGGGGGGAGAGGTGGGTGGCCAGTGTTGTGCTTTACTTACATGAGAAGCAGCATGCTTCCTTGTCATGTCTGCACTCTGCAGGATGTCCCTCCAGGCAGCACACAGTTCACTTCCCGAATATCATTGTATCCAATGGAGAGGGGAGGGGCCTCTGACCTGAGCGTGTATTAGCAAGACTCAGAGTGTACAAGCAGAGGGACAAACTTGTGCACTCAATCTGCTGGTCAGAGGCCCCTCCCCTCTCCATTGTACTCACTGATATTCGGGAAGTGAACTGTGTGCTGCCTGGAGGGACATCCCGCAGAGCGCAGACATCACATAGCTGCCGATCGCCCCCTTACGCCCCCCTCTCCTGTATAGTTAGATGCCAGCCAGGGGAGGTGCGGCGTCTTGGGGCCCCCCCACACTGGCAGAATTCCAGGGCCCAGTCGCAAGTGCGACTGTTGCGACCCTGAAAATTCCGCCACTGCTTCAAAGGCTTTTATACATCCACTTCCAACAACTGCTCCCCGTCAGCAATTTTACTACTATTTAACCTGCTTAGGCAAAATGCTTTCAGTGCTAATATGCTGATAACATGGCTTTACAGTATATGTGAACTCTTACTTTGTAAAACAACCCATTCGGGTTAAAGAATAAAGGTCACCTTTCCCTTTAACAAAAAAAATAATAAATGCACTTTATTAGATCGTGGGTGTAATGCCACAGTCCTGCAGACTGTCAGTGTATCTGTCTGCTCATAGGGGTAGCATACACTTTAACCGCTTGCCGACCAGCTGCTGCAGTTATACTGCGCAATCGCCGTCATGTTACATCGGTTCCTGAGGTGGCCACGCACACGCGCCCGCTGCTCGCCCCAGGAGCCAATGCGAGTGCCCGGCAGTCTCGATGTAAACACAGAGATCCTGGTTCTCTGAGGGGAGAAGTGACAGATTGTCTGTTCATACAAAGTATGATCAGCGATCTATCTCTTCCCCTAGTCAGTCCCCTCCCCCCTTCAGTTAGAACACACATTAGGGAACACATTAACCCCTTGATCGCCCCCTAGTGTTAACCCCTTCCCTGCCAGTGACATTTTTACAGTAATCAATGCATTTTTAATCTCATTGATCACTGTATTAATGCCAATGGTCCCAAAAATGTGTCAAAATTGTCCGATGTGTCCGCCATAATGTCACAGTCATGATAAAAATCACAGATCGCCGCCATTACTAGTAAAAAAAATAATAATAAAAATGCTATAAATCTATCCCCTATTTTATAAACGCTATAACTTTTGCGCAAACCAATCAATATACGCTTATTGAGATTTTTATTACCAAAAATATGTAGAAGAATACGTATCGGCCTAAACTGAGAAAAAAATTGTTTTTATAAAAAAAAATTGGGGATATTTATTATAGCAAAAAGTACAAAATATTGTGTTTTTTTCAAAATTGTCGCTCTTTTTTTGTTTATAGCGCAAAAAATAAAAACCCCAGGGGTGATCAAATACCACCAAAAGAAAGCTCTATTTGTGGGAAAAAAAGGACGTCAATTTTGTTTGGGTAAAAGGTCGCACGACCGCGTAATTGTCAGTTAAAGCTACGCAGTGCCGAATCGCAAAAGTGCTCTGGTCAGGAAGGGGGTAAAACCTTCTGGGGCTGAAGTGGTTGAACATGTGAGCGACCTGATATGTTACTGCTACTGTATTTCTTCCTATGTGTTCCCAATGTGCACACAGAAAGAAACACTTTCAATACATTGTTGTAAAAAAAAATAAAAAAAATAAAGGATCTTCTGTAACACCCAGGAGAAAATTAAAGCCCATTACACCCCAAAAACCCCAAAAACCACTTTCCCTTTTGACTCCAATGTGTTTGGGTGGAATGTCCCAATTGTTGCAAAAATGTCAGCGAAATGCAAATGCACAATTTCAATCATTCCTACTAATGCAGCTTAAACTCTCAAAGAAGAATATATAAGCTTTGAAAGTACACATACAATACGTGTACATAAAGTATGTGTATGTGCATTTTTGTTGCCATTGGTGGGCCATCAGTGACAGATGTTAGTTTAAGTAGAATTGATCAATGCCACTTGGCACTATGAAATATTACAACTTTCTGACATCATGCTTGAGGTGATTGTACCTGTATTAATGCACCAAGAACAAGTGAGTACTACTTGCTGCTTGGCACTTGAGGAAGGGGGTACACCCTGAAAGCTTGTCCTGAAAATGTAGATGTTAGTGCAATAAAAATAGCATCATGGACAGTACTCAATAACTCCCTGACAGTAATTGCTCCAGTCATAAGTTTTTTTTACGAATATGGAAGAGAAATAATAAAATCATTTGCACATTGTGCATTGTTGCGATTTTATAAAATACAATAAGTAATGAAATCACTTATCAGCGATGACAGAGGAATCAGACAGCAGAATTCAGTAGTAGTTCTGAGGAGTAATAATATCACAAGGGATATACATAGTTTGCACTTACTTCGGAATCTTTGATAGTTCTCTGCTTATTTTTAGATTGCAAGGCCCTGATTTCCCCCCCCCCGCTAAATCTGGAATGAGGGTAAATAATTGCAATAACTCGGGTGTGCTGATTGCCAGGGAATGGAAGTAATGTGGACTTTGGTTAATGCGGCAGCTTTATAAGAACATTTTCCAATGTTTCTCTACAAATTCTTAGTCTGGCTTCACCTTCTCATGAGTTATCCTTATGGCATCTCCAGACCAACATATTACATTATAACCAGGGAATGTCTGATTTGTGCAGGGCCTGAAGGCTGCAGACTTTAGTCTGAAAAAAAAATGTATACTACTGACTGAAATAATTATCCGTCTCTGAGCAATGAGATCACTTGTGAGTCTACCGTTGTAGCATACTTAAATGGGTCGTCTTCTTTTTTTTTTTTTTTTTTTACAAACCTGCCACATATCCTCCTATCATGTTACACGTGAATTGTTGTTTGTTTAAATAATTTTGCCCCTTCCTCTCTTCAAAGTTGGAGATGCTCTGTATAGCTAATACCACCCTTTGTTCAGTGTGTCTTTAGCTGCTGTTCTGAGCGCATGTAATCATTGAGACTAGACATGCTATGGTTTTTTTGACCTATGTGATGTTCATCTGTGAAGATTTGCACAAGTTTTGGATTAAACCTTTCTATGATCTGCACAATGTCATTGAGTCAATGGGGAAGATTTACTAAAACTGGTTGCAGCTGTGCATAGTAAATCAGCTTCCAGGTTTTATTGTCAGTGCTTATTGTAATTGAACAAGCTGAAGTTAGAAGTTGATTACTGAGCAAAGCTGCACCAGATTCTGTGTGCACCAGTTTTAGTAAATCTCCCCTAATGTCTGCTAATTTTACTGAGGCCGTAAGTTATGTCTATGTCACAACTGGATCAGTGATCCAGAGTGATCCAGAGATCACACTTTCAGTGTTTAGATTGCAGAAGCAGAGCACCTCCCTTTTGACAAACCTGCTATTTGTATTGATAACATTGTCCTGTGCCTTCTGGCATCACTAACTTTTTCTCGTTGCAGCAACTGGAATTACACCAAGTGCCCACCTTCAGCCACAGAATGCTTCTTTAGAAATTACACCACTCCAACCTAAATGTTGCCTGCAAAGTCCAGGTGGTTCTACACTATTGGCTTTCTCTAATGGATATGCTGGACAATTGATAGCAGTGAGGGCTGAACACCGGCAGAACCAACCCAGGTACTAGATATCTATGTTAGAAAGGTCCTACGGCAAGCCAATCCCATCTATTGAATATAGTATGCAGTTGTTAGGAGAAAAAGAAATGTATACATTTTTGTACCCACCTTTTCATTATACATATATTATAACTTTTGCCACAATGGCTGTTTCATGTGAAATTGTGAAATACAGGAGGAGGGGCAGAAAATTAGATAGCTTAGAAACTAGTATGGATAAACAAGATATTTTTATCAATGGAAGCAAACTCTTCAAAAGCAACAATGCACACAATTAATAGGTATCTACTATGATGCACAGAACATTATATACTGGCGGTGTCCAAAGATCATTAATAATAGAGGTTGAACTACTCTGTCATCCACGACATACTCCAAGGGTCAGATCTTTTGATATTTGAGCAGCTTTCTCTCCTTGGCTAACACTAGTTGCAGATAATTTCTTTTTAATACAGTTAATCTTAACATATCTTTATTGGTCTATATCAGGGGTGCTCAACCTTTTTGAAGAGTGCAGGCCACTTATGAGAGCGCAGGCCACTTGTGATTTAGTAACTGGTTGCGGGCCACAGTGCAATGAAATGGTTCGAAATGTAGAATTTTTCTTCTTGAATAGCATAATGAAGATATTAAACAACAATACGGTTCTTTATTTCAATCAATCAAAAATCTATTTTTTTATTAACCAGATAACCATTAATCCCATTCTCGTGTTCAGGTGTGACCAGCCAAAAAAGTTCTGAACCAGTGTTGTAACCTTCACTATATCAGGGTCTTTGCAGCCATCCTTTGAACTGCCAAAACAAGGACTGTGGACAAGCTTAAAGTGGAGTTCCACACAAAAATGGAACTTCCGCTTTTCGGAACGCTCCCCCCCTCCAGTGTCACATTTGGCACCTTTCAGGGGGGTGGGGGGGTGCAGATACCTGTCTAAGACAGGTATTTGCACCCACTTCCGGCATAGACTCCCATGGGAGTCTATGCCTCTTCCCGTCCCCACCGCGCTGTCTGCTGGGACACACACGGGTCCCAGAGACAGCAGGGACCAGTTAGGAAGCGCAGCGCGACTCGCGCATGCGCAGTAGGGAACCGGGAAGTGAAGCCGCAACGCTTCACTTCCTGATTCCCTCACCTAGGATGGCGGCGGCAGCTGCCGAGAACCGAGCGGGTTCTCGGCGTCCCCTGCCGACATCGCTGGACCCTGGGACAGGTAAGTGGCCATGTATTAAAAGTCAGCAGCTGCAGTATTTGTAGCTGCTTGCTTTTAATATTTTTTTTTTTTTGGGCAGTTTAGGTGGACCCTCGCTTTAACAAAAAACAACAGACCAGGGAAACGCATGCCCTATTAGTGCAATAAACTTTTTTATTAAGCAAAGATAAAATAACACATAATGCACTTACATGGTCCTGGAATGACATCAAGCTCATCACACAACCCCTGTATGGATCCCACTAGATGTAATCCACTCGGCTAAATGCTCCTCTACCCCTGTATGTGTGTTAAGAAGGAAACGGAAGAGTGAGGAGTCAGCTGACATAGCAGCTTATTTATAACAGCCGCCGGGATTATGGAGGACTGGCAATCATTCAGTAGAGCAGTGTGCACCCAAAAGAGACTGTGCAGGTTGCTATAGGTTTAAGGTTGCTGGCCATATCAGCTGGCTTAGCAGGCCATGGGTTGAGCATGCTTGGCCTATACCTTCTAAAGAAGAAAGCTAATACATTTATGAGAGTTGTGAGGATTTAAGCTAGTGAAGTCATACTGTATACTTGGCTGCTTCTTCATTTGAATATTGTAGTGTATGTTATAACATACATTTGGGAATATTTCACTTCCTTCAGCTTTTGTAACTAGTTATATATGTCATATGACTTGTGTTTATTATACAATCTTTTACATGGCTTTCCTTTTAGTTTTTAGAGAAACAGATGCAGTGTTCTATGGAGACACAAGGCAACTGCAAAAGTGCAGACAACATAAAAGTACCAAGAACCAATAGCATAACTTTGCAGGGGGCACAGACAGCTGTATCACTCTCTATGAACTTGTATGATATTGGGTAGCCAATAACGGCAACACATGCACAGTTCTAATTTATACTTGTGCAATCCTGATCTTCAAATAAATACTATAAAGTCTAGCCTTACTATATGTTGTGAACCACTTGGAATTTATATGGAGTATAGAGTGGGGAAGGATATTTTAATTATTTTTAACATACTCTTCTTTGACTAAGGCCGCGTACACACGGGCAGACTTTTCGACCGGATTTGTCCGACAGACTTTCCAGCGGACTTTCGACAGACTTTTGACGGACTTCCGACTGACTTTTTAACGAACGGACTTGCCTACACACGATCACACCAAAGTCCGACGGATTCGTAGGTGATGACGTACACTGGGCTAAAATAAGGAAGTTGATAGCCAGTAGCCAATAGCTGCCCTAGCGTCGGTTTTTGCCCGTCGGACTAGCATACAGACGAGCGGATTTCTGGGTCCGGCGGAGTTACGACGTAAAGATTTGAAGCCTGTTCCAAATCTAAAGTCCGCCAGATTTGCGACTGGAAAAGTCCGCTGAAGGTCCGGTGAAGCCCACACACGATCGGATTGTTCGCCGGATTTGGTCTGTCGGTGTCCGTTGGACAAGTCTGGTCGAAAAGTCCGACTGTGTGTACGCTGCATTAGACTATGAAAATACACTCTGTTCAAGAAAACTAGTTCCCCAATATCCTTTTTGTGAACTATTGCCCAAAACTGAACTGCATATTCCAGAGAAGGTCTTACTAATGATTTGTACAGGGGCAAAATATTATCTCTCTCTCTTTTAATACAGAGGATTTTGCTTGCTTTGGAAACTGCAGCTTGACTTTGCATGCTATTGTTAAGCTTATGATTACTAGAACACCTAGATCCTTCTCCACCATGGATTCCCCCAGCTGTACTCCCCCTAGTATGTATGATGCATGCATATTTTTAGCCCCCAAGTGCATAACTTTATATTTATCAATATTAAACTGCATTTGCCACATACTGTAAGTGCCTAATTAAACAGTGCATTGAGGTCGGCTTGTAAGTTGGAGACATCCTGAAAGGATGTTATTGCACTGCATAGCTTGGTGTCATCTGCAAAGACTGAAATGGTACTTTTAATTCCAGACCCTATATCATTTATAAATACACTGCCTTGAAAAAGTATTCACACCCCTTGACATTTTCCACATTTTGTCACGTTACAACCAAAAACGTAAATGTATTTTATTGGGATTTTATGTGATAGACCAACACAAAATGACATATAATTGTGAAATGGAAGGAAAATGATAAATGGTTTTCAAAACTTTTTACAAATAAATATCTGAAAAGTGTGGCGTGCATTTGTATTCAGCCCCCGAGTCACCACTTTGAAGAACCAACTTTCACTGCAATTACAGCTGCAAGTCTTTTTGGGGACGTCTCTTCCAGCCATGCACATCTAGAGAGTGACATTTTGCCCATTCTTCTTTAAAAAAATGTTCAGGCTCTGTCAGATAGGTTGAACAGCAATTTTCAAGTCTTGTTACAGATTCTCAGTTGGATTTAGGTCTGGACTTTGACTGGGCCATTCTAATACATGAATATTCTTTGATATAAACCATTCCATTGTAGCTCTGGCTGTATATTTAGGGTCATTGTCCTGCTGGAAGGTGAACCTTTGCCCCGTCTCAAGTCTTTTGCAGACTAACAGGTTTTCTTCTAAGATTGCCCTGTATTTGGCTCCATCCATCTTCCCATCAACTCTAACCAGCTTCCCTGTACCTGCTGAAGAAAAGCATCCCCACAACATGATGCTGCCACCACCATGTTTTACGGTGGGGATGGTGTGCTCAGGGTGATGTGCAGTGTTAGTTTTCTACCACACATAGCGTTTTGCTTTTAGGCCAAAAAGTTACTTTTGGTCTCATCTGACCAGAGCACCTTCTTCCACATGTATGCTTTGTTCCCCACATAGCTTTTCGCAAACTGCAAACTGAACTTCTTATGGCTTTCTTTCAACAATGGCTTTCTTCTTGTCTCTCTTCCATAAAGGCCAGATTTGTGGAGTGCGGGACTAATAGATTCTCCCACCTGAGCTGTGGATCTCTGCAGCTCCTCCAGAGTTACCATGGGCCTCTTGGCTGATTCTCTGATTAATGCTTTCCTTTCCCGGCCTGTCAGTTTAGGTGGAGAGCCATGTCTTGGTAGGTTTGCAGTTTTGCCATACTCTTTCCATGTGCAGATGATGGATTGAACAGATCTCTGTGAGATGTTCTCAGTTTGGGATATTTTTTTATAACCTAACCCTGCTTTAAACTTCTCCACAACTTTATCCCTGACCTGCTTCATACTCCTCATGGTTCTCAACCTGTACAGGGTGAGGACGTGGCACTGAGGTGGTGAAGCAGTTGCAGACCAAAGGTTTTAATAAGGAGATATGAAATACATTCGAAATACGCATATTAGAAGGAAGGTCTAATGCGTAAGCCATTGGGTTAATCCTGCAAAGAATATGGAAAGGCCCAATAAAGCGAGGTGCAAACTTCAGTGAGGGAACTCGAAGTCAGAGGTTGCGAGATGACAGCCAGACCCTGTCTCCAACCTGGTAGGAAGTTGCAGGCAGGCGTCTGCCATCAGCATGGAGTCTGTACCTATCATTAGCATGTCGCAAAGCCTCCTGGACTTGTGCCCAAGTGGAACGAAGACCACGGAGATGCTACTCTAACGCAGGAATACTCTGTGGAACAAACGAGTCAGGCAACCAGGGCCGGTACAAGGCAGGGGCGGAAGGGGCAGATGCCCTGGGCGATACACTTTACTGAAGGGAGGGGGGCGCAGGTGAAGTGGGCTTCTAAAAACTGGCTGTGTGTGCGATTGTACATACCAGCCGCTAATAGCTGTAGTTACAACGATGTGCCGAGTGCGCTCCTGCACCCGGCACAAGCTAACATGTCAGCCCTTCATTGCCTTCCCTGTCAGTGGAGATACTCCGACCCCCCCCCGACAGGCGCTTCGTGGTTCCGGCCGGCCCGGCGTGATGTCACTCACTGAGAGGCCGGGTGTCTTGTCCCCCATCGGATAGTACCTGCCCTGTACTGCGCAGGCGCAGCGCTTGCGCAGTACGTAGGACAAAGGAGACGCCGACAGTCTCCGAAGATTAACAGCTGTTCATCAGCTCTACACGGAGACTTTCGGCGTCTCCTTTGTCCTACGTACTGCGCAAGCGCTGCGCCTGCGCAGTACAGGGCAGATACTATCCGATGGGGGGGCCCTTTCTTGTCAGAACCCCGGCGATTATGGGAGGCGGGATTGTAGGACTCACAGGAGCATCATACAGTGCTGCTGAGGCTGTGACCAAGAGGAACCGACGAGGAGGAACTAAACACTGAGTGACTGCAGTGTGTATTGCACAAGTAGGCAAAGCAGATGATTGCAGCTTAATTAACTCTGTAGATTTAGGGGGGGGGGATGGAGGTGGCTGCTGAGGGGAGGCCAATTACCAATCATTTTACATTTCAGTAATGTACAGCATGGAGGGGGGTTAATGTATTGCCATTGGTCACTGATCTATTAGTGAACAGTAGCAGTTAATTAACCCCTTTGTGCTGCATTGGTGGCACCAGTATCAGTGTTATACTGCAGCACAAATGGGGTTAATTAACTGTTACTGGTCACTAATAGATCAGTGACCAGTGGCAATACATTAACCCCCCTCCATGCTGTACATTACAAATTGGGTCAAACACAAGTAATAAGAACGAAGTCCCAATTACTCGATTGCATGGACCTCCTATCACATGTAATCACATTAGGATCAAAACAAGCTGGCTGGCTAATCACAGCTACCCGTCCTTCTGGGATTCGAGAAGCGCAGTGACGTCAGGTGATGGAGCGAATCCCGGAAGGACAGGTTGCTGCGATTATCCAGCCGGCTTGTTTTGATCCTTATGCGATTACATGTTTTTGCTGTAAAAGCAAAATGTTATACTTTCAATGAAGTTTTTAAATATTTTTACAGTATGGCTAGCAAGCCTTTTTGTATTTTGGGGACCATCTGTGATATTGTTTCCTGGATGGTGGGTCCACTTGCCATAAGGGGTTCCTTGGATGGTTAAAGGACCTGGCTGGGTTTAGAGCCACAAGTGTCACTGACCTTCCCTGATAGGAGGTTTGTGCAATCTGGTAAGCAAGCACTTTATCTATGGTAGAGGATCACTCAATTGAAGGTGCGGATGTTGCCAAAGAACTTTTTTTATCACATTGGGACTTTGTTTTTATCACTGGTGCTTGACTCAATATTAATTAGCGCAACTCCGTTGATGAATTTATGATTTGGGACTGTGTTATATCTCACAGTAGAGTTTGCGGCTACTTTAGATGTTTGTATTTTAGAATAATTAGCGCCATTTTTTGCTTTATTTGATGCATATTACAAATGCCATTGGTAATTAACCACTTGCCGACCCATCACAGTACATTTACTGCTATTGGGTGGCAGCTACAGGCGTATGATGCTGCCTGTTTCAGGGTGTCGGGCGCATGCTCCCACCCACCTACTCACCTGTGATTTGACACATCAGGACTGTCAGCAGATCCCAGCCAATGATTCATGGCTGGGACATGCTGATCAGCTGTGTCAAATCACAGCCCAGAACTTGACAATCAATACAGGGGCTCTTTACAGAGGGAATGATCACTTTTTTTTTTTCTTTTCCCTGCAAAGCACTGACTCTTTGTTTACACGGGGGGGGGGGCGCAGTTTGCCATCTTCGCCCTGGGCACCAAATGACCTTGTCCCGGCACTGCAGGCAACATGGGAGGTTGGAAACCATAATTCGCCATAAACGGGGACAATCAGGAAGCAGAATTCAAGGCACTGTTGTGAGCAAACTCTGCCCACGGTAATAGGTCTGACCAGTTGTTATGATGGTCAGAAATATAGCAATATAGGAATTGCTCCAAGGACTGATTGGCTCGTTCTGCGGCCCCATTAGACTGTGGGTGATACGCAGATGAGAAAGCAAGCTGAATTCCCAACTGTGCGAAAAAGGCTCGCCAGAACAGGGACACAAACTGACTACCCCTGTCCGAGACAATCACCTTGGGTAGCCCATGTAAGTGAAAGATCTCCCGAGCAAAAATGGAAGCCAGTTCCTTAGAAGTGGGCAACTTCTTAAGTGGAATACAATGACACATTTTTCAGAACCGGTCAACCACCATAAGGATAACTGAGTTGCCTTGGAAGTTGGGTAACTCGACAATGAAATCCATAAACAGGTGCGTCCAGGGCCTCTCTCCATTGGTTGTAGGAGGCCCACTGGAAGGTGTCGTGGAGTCTTACTCTGAGCACACACGGAACAGGCAGCTACGAAGGCGGTTACATCAGCACGTAGACTAGGCCACCAGAATTGTTGGGAAATGGCCCAAAAGAGTCTTCCCAGGGTGGCCAGCTGCCTTGGGAGAATGGTAAGTCTGGAGCACGACAGTACGGAGACTCTCTGGGATAAGGCAGCGGTCACAAGGTTTCTCAGGAACCGGAACGGATAGTCAACCAAACCACAAGTCAGGGATCAATGTGGTGGAAAAGCAAGCAGGATCTGGAGCCAGAAGGGATGTGAGGAAAGCAAGTATTGAACAGGATCGCAGGAGATAGTTTCTGTGATGTTGACCAAGGCGAAGGCAGATATCTTCTGGACTGGACGGCTTAAGTAGGCAGGACTGACAAACAGGATATCATCAACAGCTGGGTAACTGGGGAGAGATAGGAGCTGGCAATTAGCCGACAGCTGAGCGGCCAGCTTAGAGAAGGAAGGGCTGAGCCCAGCCCTGACAGTATCACTTGACCCTCCCTCTTAGATTGTAAGCTCTAACTAGCAGTGCCCTCTGATTCCTCTTGTACCAAACTGTATTGTAACTGTAATATCTGCCTTCATTTTATAAAGCGATGCGCAAGCTGTTGGCGCTATATAAATCCTGTATTATAATAATAATAATAATAATTTATTTAAAGAATATTTTAGGGTTTGCTCTGCTCTCTTTTGCAATCTGTAGCTTATTTAGAATGTTTGTGCCTTGATTTCCTTTTTACATATTCAGTTATATTCCTTGTAACATTTAATTGATGATAGTGTTGCTTCATTTTTTTTTTTAAAGCTCTTTTCTTATTACTGTATTCATCGGCGTATAACATGCACCTTCACTTTAAGAGGAAAGTTTCAGGAAAAAAACGTAAATTTTAAATAAAGTACTTTGAAGCAAAATAAGGGTCAGTGCCATCTGCAGCCTGATCAATGTCCATCTGCAGCCTCAACATTGCCATTAATGCAGCCTTACCATTGTCATTAATGCAGCTTCAACATTGCCATTAATGTAGCCTCACCATTGTCATTAATGCAGCCTCACCATTGTCATTAATGCACCCTCACAATTGTCATTAATGCACCCTCACCATTGCCATTTTGTTTGGGTATAGCATTGCATGACCGCGCAATTGTCAGTTAAAGAGATGCAGTGCCAAATTTTAAAAAATGCTCTGGTCAGGAAGGGGGTAAAATCTTTTGGGGCTGAAGTGGTTAAGAGGCCAGCACCTAGCTGCTTAAATAATCTCTACTCAAAGCATGGCTCCACCCCAGCCCCTATTAGGGAACACTATATTAACCTGTGCACTGCAAGTCAGCCCTGCTGATCAATATTGTATGTTTGGCTTTCGTGTGCTACTTACTACGTCAATTCTGATTCCAGTTACCGATCTTGGCTTGTTCATGACTATCCTTACCTGCTTGTTGCCCCGACCATGTCCTGACTATCCTTACCTGCTTGTTGCCCCGACCTTTGGCTATCTCCTGACTATCCTTTGTGGTTGCAGTCTGCTGCTTCCTCTCTACCTCCCTGTAGTCTACCGTAAGCGTGAGCTAGGAGGCCCTAGGGGTCGCGACCTGGAGCCAGACTGCAGCTAAATCCATCCCCACCACTAGGGGCCTCTGGTGAACACCTGCTGACTCTTAGATTCCGCTCCCTGGGAAATCTCATGCTCTAGATCCCAGTGTCATCTGTGTTGGTACTACAGAGTACCTGCTCTCCTGTATCACCTAGAGCTCCATCCGCAGCAGTCAGCCGTAGGGTCCACTACCTTGCGGTGCTCTCCCAGACCCCAACGGGGAGCATCTCTCACCTGGACTCAGGTGATCTGACAAGCCTCACCATTGCCATTAATGCAGCCTCAACATTGCCATTAAAGCAGCCTCAGCGTTGCCATTAATGTAGCCACACCATTGTCATTAATGCAGCCTCAACATTGCCATTAAAGCAGCCACACCATTGTCATTAATGCAGCCTCAACATTGCCATTCATGCAGCCTCACCGTTGTCAATAATGCAGCCTCAGAACAGATTACTTCTGCCTCAGAGGGGACAAGGAGGGAGGCGGGGCGAGCGCCGACAGATTACATACAGCGAGAATCTCGGTGTACTCGGCGGCCTCTTTAATACAAAGTCCCGCCTCCTCTGATAGACAGAACAGTGGTCCAATGCCGACCCAGGGACTTCCTATTACAGAGGCCGCTAAGTAAATAGGAGATTCTCTCTGTATGTAATCTGATGGCGCTTGTCCCCCCCGTCCCCTCCCTGTCCCCTCCGAGGCAGCCGAAATTGAAGTATCGGCATATAACACGCACACGCTATTTGCACCTGATTTTCAGGGTGAAAAAGTGTGTGTTATATGCCAATAAATACGGTATTTATAGCTTCTTTAACTGTGGCCATGAGCCACACAGGTTTTAATTTTAGCCTTTTAAACGTATTGCTCTTGGGAATACATTTTGCGGCGTGTTCACATACAGTCGTTTTGAAGAATTCCCATTTCTGTTCTGTGTTCAGCAATCAAAGCCGCTGTACTAACCGTCCGAAGTTAGTACAGGGATCTCCCTGCTGAGCTGTTCTGTTCTGACAGGGGGTCGGCCGCCAGAACACTCTGTGTTGGCGATGCCAATGGCAGAGAGCACTGATTGGGAGTCAGTTGGCTGCTGGTTTTCCAGCATGCTCGTCTGACAGACTGACATACACACGGGCCAAATGTCGGCCAATTTTTATTAAACCGAGCAATGTTTCCCGATATTCGGCCCGTGTGTACAGGGCTTAAGTCTTGAAGAGCAGCCCTCAGCCTTGGAAAATGTTCTCTCTTAAGTTTGAGTGTTTTCATCTTTCCAGTATGTGCTTGTTGTTTACAGGTTACATTAAATGAAATTGTGTTATGGTCACTGCTACCCAGATGTTCTTTTATATGAACATTAGTAATGAGCTCTGCATGGTTTGAGATTACCAGGTCCAGCGGAGCATCATTCCTAGTCGGGGCCTCTATGAACTGTACCATAAAATTGTCTTGTAATAGGTTAAAAATGTTTGCCCTTTACCTGTTCCTGCAGTGCTATTACTTACTACACTAGTGCCCATTATTATTACTGTCTCAGCCCTAGCAGCCCTTTCTATCTTTTCAAGAAGCCGAGTCTCCATCTCTTCATTAACACTGGGTTGCCCATAACAAACTCCAATGAATAACCTGGTAGTACACACAGCCATATGCGGTTTTGCCCAAAATGCTTCAGCCTCATCACACTCTTCATCAACTAGATCCTCTTTCACACTCTCTTTGAGGTCACTTCTCATATAAAGACAGACACCATCACCATTTTCGATTTACCCTGGCTCTCTGAAAGAGTGCATAGCCAGAAATATTAATATCCCAATCATGTGAAGAATGAAGCCAAGATTCAGCAATAACAATTAAATCATACTTCTCTTACTGCACCAAAGCCTCCAACCAGTGGCGGCTGGTGCTCAAAATTTTTGAGGGGGCGCAAAAATGTTTTGAAAAAAATCATCAATTGCAGCCACTGTGCCATCAAACGCTGCCACTGTGCCCTCAAATGCTGCCACTGTGCCCATCAAACACTGCCACTGTGCCATGAAACGCTGCCACTTGGCCATCAAATGCTGCCACTGTGCCATCAAACGCTGCCACTGTGCCCATCAAATGCTGCCACTGTGCCATCAAACACTAGCACTGTGCCCAAATGCTGCCACCGTGCCCATCAAATGCTGCCACTGTGCCATCAAACGCTGCTACTGTGCCCAAACGCTGCCACTGTGCTATCAAACGCTGCCACTGTGCCCTCAAACGCTGCCATTGTGTCATCAAACGCTCCCACTGTGCCATCAAATGCTGCCACTGTGCCATCAATTGCAGCCACTGTGCCAAACGCTGTCACTGTGCCCATTAAACGCTGCCACTGTGCCATCAAACGCTGCCACTGTGCCATCAAACGCTGCCACTGTGCCATCAAATGCTGCCACTGTGCCCATCAAATGCAGCCACTGTGCCAAACGCTGCCACTGTTCCCATCAAACGCTGAGAGTGTGCCCATCAAGCGCTGCCAGTGTGCCCATTAAATGCTGCCAGTGTACCCTTGACTGCCCCAGTGTGACCCCTGCCCTCTCCCCGTCTGCCCGGCACTTACCCTGTCTTGGTGGGGCAGTGGGTGACAGCGATGAGCGGGTCCTTCGTTTGTCTCCTGCCGTCCTCATCTCCTGTCCTCTCCTCCTGATAGGTGTCCAATAGTGGCGCCTGAGGTTTCAGCCAATCAGGTGACAGGTAACAGACCCGAGCACCTGATTGGCGGAGAGACGGTTTAGTGTTAGGAAAGGGAATATTCATTCGCTTTTCTAACACAGCTGAGTGACCTGCGAGCGCCCAGCATGGCGCTCGCAGGTCACTTTTTTTGACGCCTATTAGAGCCTATGAGAGCCTAAGGCTCTAATCAGGTGCTTCAAAAACACCCCCCCGCCACCCGAAAAGGGGCCGGACGCCTGAATAATGCAATGCATTAATCTATCTATTGGTGATAGAGGGGTGGCAGGAGAGAGGGGGCGGTGCCCATGCGCTCTTATGGACGCACCGCCACTGCCTCCAACTCACTTATTTTGCTTGGCAGACTAATGCCATTGGTGAACAAACACTTTATTTCAATGTCCCATTTTGCACATGTATTTTGTATATTTTTTTTGTAGCGCAAATAGTACCATTTCCAATGGCTGTTTGTAACATGGGAGTCTTCTTATCACCTTCCATAGCCCTCCCATCTTCCCCCATTTCACCCACCATTAAGGACTGACCCTTGTCTGGCCCATTATAATCTAATTTACCCTTTCCCCTCAATCCTAGTTTAAATACTCCTCCAGCCTTCCCAAAAACCTCGCCGCACAGCAGACCCCCTTCCATTTGGGTGCAAACCATCTTTAGCATGTAGGTTGTACCCCAATAATAAGTCAGCCCAGTGCTCTAGACACCCAAATGCTTCCATCTTACACCAGCTACATTCAGTTCTATATGCTCCCCCCCGCCTTTCCTGTTTTGTGCATGGCACAGGCAATATTTCAGAGAATATCACCTTGGAGGTCCTTCCGTTCAACTCGAAGCCTAGTTATTTATACTGGGCCAAGCCAGCTGGTTCATACCCAGCAGCTCCCAGTAATTTATCAACCCGGTTCACCTTATTCCGAACCCTGGGAGACAGCAAACCATTTGGTTGAGGCGATCCTGGTGACAAATTATTCTATCAGTCCTTCTGATTATAGAATCCCTGATTACCACCAACTGTCAAGGCCTTCCTGCACTACCCTCACCACCCCTACTAGATGGGCTGCTCTCACGGCCGTTAGGGGTAGCAGTGACACCTAGGGCTGCCACCTCTGTGTTTACCATCCCAATGTCTAGAGGCAATATGAGGTGTGACAGTGATACATGTTGGGGCATTTTTTTGAGCTTCCCTAGATGTCAGACATGTGGATGACACCTAATTTCCTGACAGTGTCAGACTCAGAAGCAGTCTCACAACAGAACTAAGACTTTCCTACCAAGCTGATACACCACTGTTATACCACTGAGCCAGCTTTTGTATGCTACAAGAGACTCTGATAAAGTTGTTTTATTTTGGGTTTTTTTAACACCTTTACTAGCAAAAGTGTCTCTATCATTGAACGGGTACTGAAGGGCACACTGTAGTAGTAGCAAGCAAGGTGAAATGTGGGAAAAGAAGGATGGAAGCCAGCTGTGGTGGTAAGAGCAGAGGGGAGTTGCTGACATGGCACAGTGGTGGGGTAGGCATGGTGTTGCAGTTTACAGTGTCAGTGTGAGCTGCAGCAGAACCCAGGGAATAACGAGGTTGTGTGAGCTGATGGATCCAGAAATTAGAAGGGCACCTCCCATTGTGACACAAGTTCATCTGCTGCAGAGGCTCTGGATTTGCTTTCCACTGAAAATGGCTGTGGGTGGCACTGTTCCACATTTAAATACTGATTCTATTGTGCATGTATTATTATTATTATTATACAGTATTTATATAGCGCCAACAGTTTACGTAGCGCTTTACAACTTGAGGGTAGACAGTACAAATACAATACAATTTGATACAGTAGGAATCAGAGGGCCCTGCTCCTTAGAGCTTATATTGTAGTCTTTCGGATAGGTGCCAATACTGGGCACATGCCTAGTAGTGACACAGTGTTAAAAATGCTACACTACTATTATGGACCCAACATTTAGTGACAGTGCTGCTGATTTCTAACCTGCAGTGAGCTCCTCAGATACTGGCAATCACCTGCCAGCACTAGAAGCCTTATTTACGGATTATAGATGTCAGATAATCTACTGAAGAGAGCTGCAAATGAGTTATTAGTAAGGCATGATTTCCTGTGCTGGAAGCTGAAAGCTGGTTTGTGCAGGGATGGCTACAAGTTAGAGGAGATCAGCAGCACTGTCATTAAATGCCGAGTCTGGGTCACTCTGTGCAGTAGCAGTAGAACTCCATAGTCTTTTATGGTGCCAGATGACTAATGTATATCAGGCTAGAACTAAGTGGAAACGCCCTGTATTCTTCTTTCACAATAAGAATATGATTCAGTTGGAACGCTTTACTGCTAGCATTGTAAGAAACTGTTTACATTAGCGGATGAGAAGATCAATGTTTGTGTTTTCTTGCTGTATTTAGTAAAGGGCTGTCAATTGCCATGAGTTCTTCCCTACTTAGCCTATGGTTTATGTAGTTGCGGGCACCTGCCACCATGTTGACCTGTGAGGTCCCAATCTGTGTAGTAGAGCTGCTGTCACTGGCTCTACAAGTCCCATCTGGTCCAACTCCATACAAACCTGAGGCTGGAGGAATAGTCTACAGCAGTGCTTCTCAACTCCTGTCCTCAGAACCCACTAACAGACCAGGTTTGCAAGATAACTGAATTACATCGCAGGGGATATCATTTGCTGCTCAGTGATTGCAGTATTATAGTCTGCATCTCCCCAAGGTAATACTTAAAATCTGGCCTGTTAGTGGGTCCTGAGGACAGGAGTTGAGAACCACTGGTCTACAGGGACAAGAGATTTGCATTCGTGATCAACTGACCGTGGTTGCAATGCTTTGCAGGATCCAAAAAAATAATAAATGCACCTTTTTTATGAGTCTTAGTCTTTACAGCTGAAAGTGTTAGTTCGTTATTTCAGAAAAAATGAGGTGAATCAACACTCTACACCCTTCCCACCCCATTGTTCGTGCTGCACTTTTCTCCATGAGCAATACAATTTACTGTCCACATGGTTGCAATGCTTTGCAGGATCAAAAAAAATAATAAATACACCTTTTTTATGAGTCTTTAAAGCTGAAAGTGTTATAGGGCGTACACACGGTCGGACTTTGATCGGACATTCCGACAACAAAATCCTAGGATTTTTTCCGACGGATGTTGGCTCAAACTTGTTTTGTCTACACACGGTCGCACAAAGTTGTCGGAAAATCCGATCGTTCTAAACGCGGTGACGTAAAACACGTACGTCGGCACTATAAACGGGGCAGTGGCCAATAGCTTTCATCTCTTTATTTATTCTGAGCATGCGTGGCACTTTGTCCGTCGGATTTGTGTACACACGATCGGAATTTCCGACAACGGATTTTGTTGTCGGAAAATTTTATCTCCTGCTCTCCAACTTTGTGTGTCGGAAAATCCGATGGAAAATGTCCGATGGAGCCCACACACGGTCGGAATTTCCGGCAACACGCTCCGATCGGACATTTTCCATCGGAAAATCCGACCGTGTGTACGGGCATTAGTTTCGCTATTTCAGAAAAAATTAGGTGAATTAACACTCTACACCCTTCCCACCCCTTTGTTCCCACTGCATTTTTCTCCGTGAGCAATACAATTTCATTGTCCACATAGCTTGCTGCACCGTTCCTGGGGTTTAAGATCCACACTTTTCTTTTTCTCCTTTTCCTAGGGACACCAAGACAGATCAAAGTGGTTCTAATTTGTCAGCAGCATGTGACTGTGCTGACCGGCCAGAACCTGTCCCAGCATGCCTATAGAAAAAAGAGGAAGAACAACATGGTTTTGAAACCCAAGGCCTGCTGGTCCAGGTTGCGTGGACAGTTAAACTGAATCACCTCTGGAGGTACTATAAGTGCAGTGGGGACCAGGGAGTGGGAATGCCATAAGGTGTTAGTTCAATTGTAGTTTAAGTGTTCACTGATACTTGAAGTTTAGTTTTTTTCAGCTGATGCTAAGCCCAGCAGCGCCAGAAGACTACTGCTGTTGGGAAAGCCTGGTGGCAGAGGGGCAAGGATATCTACTGTATGCAGAAGCCACCTGGACATGGGACACACTTAAAAGTAGGTTATGTTTCTGGTGCTAGATAGCAAAACATGTTTTACTAAACTTCAGCTTCAAAGCCTAATTAACCCCTTATTTTACTTAACTAGCCTAAGTGAACTTTGTTTTCTCCCTGACATCCTTGCTAGTTTTTCCAGTTTTCATACCCTTCATAAAAAGATATTTTGGCTTTTTTTAAAAAAAATGCAAAACATAGAATTCTTTATTTCATTGTAAAAATTTTGCTGTGGTTTTAACTGAAATTGATTTTAGTATCATGATAAAACGAGCAAATCCAAGGGAGAAATCAAAGGGAGAGGGATGGTTGCCCCTTGGGCCAGTTCTACCAGGATATGTTGGGCTGGATCCTGCATGGAGATACCTCACCATTCAGGCATTGATCAGAGAGAGACCACAGTCAGTGACACATTGTGAGCTTTATATAATTACATTCTCCCCGTTCACATCTCTGATCACTGTATCTGATAGAGGGGAGTCTTCTAGAATTGACTTCCTTTGCAGCTCTAAGATGCCATGTATGCCAAGATCTGCAAAAGAAGTTAAAGCATGTCTTTTAGGAGCATCTACCTTTCACCAAGCCAACTAATCACTGCAGCAACATAGCACACTTTGCATGGTACACAACTTTTAGACCCCTTTCACACAGGCAGATTTCAGGCGTTTAAGCACTAAAATTAGCGCCCACCTATACAGTGCCTGAAAACTGCCTCTCAAGCCACCCCAGTGTGAAAGCCCGAGGGCGGTGCGCTTGCAGGGCAGGAAAAAAATAGGGGCACCAAAGCGCCGCTAAAACAGCGGTAAAGCGCGCTCAAACGAGCAGCGCTTTACTGCTAATGCCGGTGTTCTGCCGAGAAAGTTCCTCTCGGCGGATAAGGACCTCCCTCTACTGCGCAGTAGGATCCGGCGGAAATAGCCGAAGATCAATAGGGGAAAATCAGCCGTACACGGCGCCTGTAAGAGGGCCCCTCGCGGGCTCGCTTCGCTCGCCTCGCTTCGCTCGGCTCTTTTAGATTCCCCCTTTAGGTCCACTTGGATGGTGGGGAAGGAACCTGGACCCAGAGCGCAGGCGCCGTGTACAGCTGATTGTAGATTTTGTCGTTCGGCTATCTCCGGCGGCTGGTAGTAGTTGGTACTGCGCAGGCGCTGCGCCTGCGCAGTACAGGGGGGAACTTATCCGCCGAGGGAACTTTCTCGGCAAGACACCGGCACCGCCCCAGTGTGAAAGTACCCTTAGCCACAGAAATCTGTACCTATCATGAATGTGCCACTTGTTTTTTTAAGGTCAAAAGTTCCCAGTCCTTCCCTGGATAAACTGCAGAATAAAAATAGCACTAGCTGGACTAGAGTAACACTAGGAGGCATATTTATAAAGCAGTAATTATCACAGCAGGTGAATCAATCACTACCATTTCAAATAAATGCACTAGGAAGATACACCTGCAGTGAAAGTTTAGCAAATGTCCCATTCACAACTTTATAAAAATGTCTACCTGTTTAATATGCTTTTAGTGGAGATGTGCAAGGGCAGCACAGTGGATTAGTGATCAGCATTTATGCCTTGTAGCACTGGGGTCCTTGTTTTGAGTCCCAGACCAGGACATGATTGCACAGAGTTTACATGTTCTTACTGTGCTTGCAAGGTTTTCTCTTGGTACTCCAGTTTTTTCCCACATTCTAAAAAACATGCTGGTAGGGTAATTGGCTCCTATCAAATTGGCTCTAGTATGTGTGTCTAAAAATTCCACAGCAGTCCCTGGTAACATGCCAAGCAGTTCTGATACTCATTTCAGTCGTGGACACACAGAAAAAGTAGGTTTCCAAGGTTTGAAATGCACCAAAGATTAGTAGATAGGATGGCTGGCTAACATGTTAAAATGTCTGTAAAACCTAAAGTGGAATTAAACCCTAATTTTTTTTTAAAGATAATTGCTTGGCAGGTAGGGCTTTTATGACAGAAGAGACACTATCAGTCTCTTCTGTAATAAATGCTTCCCTCTGCCTGTCAGCAGTAATGTTCATTGAGCAGCCAGTGCATGCGCAGCTCAGCTTACGTTTACAGCACCCGATGTGTGCTGTGATTATATGACTCTTGTGCACGTGTGCGGGAATGAAGTCGTCACAGCCCAGCCTGAGAACAAACCCAGATGGAAGACTAGTGACAGCTCAGCGCTGGAGGGCTTAGTTTGACAGGTAAGCCTGCCATAATGTGCTAATATGCTGCATACTGGCACATTAGGCATAAACCAACTGGGGACTATTTATTTTAAAAAAAAGTGGAATTTAACCACTTCAATACAGGGCACTTATACACCTTCCTACCCAAACTAAATTGTTATAATTTTGTTCCCACAAATAGAGCTTTCTTTTGGTGGTATTTGATCACCTCTGAGATTTTTATTTTCTGCTAAACAAATAAAAAAAAGACCGACAATTTTGAAAAAAAAATGTTTTTTTTTTATTTCTGTTACAAAACTTTGTAAATAAGTAAGTTATCTCCTTCACTTATGGGCACTGATGGGGCTGCACTGACGGGCACTGATAAGGTGGCACCGATGAGGTGGCACTGATGGGCACTGATGATGGGCACTAATATGCGGCACTGATGGGGCACTGATAGGTGGCACTGATATGCAGCACTGATGGGTACACATAGGTGGCACTGATGGGCACTGAAAGGCGGCACGGATGGGCACTGATAGGCGGCACAGATGGGCACTGATAGGTGGCACTGATGTACAGTAATGGTATGGATGGATCAGTGCCAAACAAAAATGCCTGCCAATCAGTGATGCCCATTGTGGGCACTGATTGGCATCCATTGTGGGCACTGATTGGCATCCCTGGTGGTCTAGGGTGGCATACCTGGTGGTGACATTACTGGTGGTCCTAGTGGCATCCCTGGTGGTCCAGTGTGGGCATCCTCGGGGGGGCTGCGCTGATAATCAATCATCACAGACCCCCCCTGTGAGAGGAGCAGCCGATCGGCTCTCCTCTACTCGCATCTGACAGATGCGAGTGAGGAAAAGCCAATCAATGGCTCTTCCTGTTTACACTGTGATCAGCCGTGATTGGACACGGCTGATCACGTGGTAAAGAGTCTCCGTCAGAGATTCTTTACCTAGATCTGTGTTGCGATGCGTCAGACTGACACACCACAGCACTGATTACCGCGATGCGCGCCCCCACGGGCGCGCGGCGGCTGCTATCCTGCTGGACGTCATATAACGTCTGGTCAGGATATTGAAACCACTTTGCCGCCGTCATTTTGCTATATGGCGGGCGGCAAGTGGTTAATACCGCTTTACATGGTTAAGTAACTTAAAGGGGTTGTAAACCTTAGTGGTATTTCACCTCAATGCATTCTATGCATTAAGGTGAAAAACCTCTTGCAGTGCAGCAGCCCCCCAGTGCCCCCGTTTTACTTACCTGACCCCTCTTTTTCTCGCGCCGGGGACGAGCACACCTGCTCTAGCCAGTGTCTTGTGTCCTGATTGGCTAGATTGATAGCAGCGCAGCCATTGGCTCCCGCTGCTGTCAATCAAATCCAATGATGCGGGTGGCGGGGCCGAGTCTGGCATTCGTGTCTATGGACGCAAATGCTGGACTTGGGAGCGCACCCGCAAGGTAACCCCCTCGGTGAAGCTTTTCTCCGTGGGGGTTATCTGATGTGGGGAGGAGCCACGAGAGCCGCCGGGGGACCCCAGAAGAGCAGGTTTGGGGCCACTCTGTGCAAAACGAGCTGCACAGTGGAGGTAAGTATGACATGTTTGTTATCTTAAACAAAAAAAAAAAATGAACCCTTACAATCACTTTAAGATACTGTAATTGAAAAAAAATGTGGTCATTGAATATACTCTATACTTTTCCTTTAAAATTAACCCTTTAATATACCGTAGATATATGGCATTTTCAATTGCTGTGGCTCTTAATGGTCATTCACATGAACAGCAGGCTCTACCATCCCTATGAAAAGCTACCAGCAGTGGATTACTTTTTCAGAGGTGGCTTAGAGACAGTTTATAGGCATTTAGGAGGTAACACCTCTTTCTGAATGCCAGCTTTTTTTTTAATCCCAATGAGGATTTTACATTAGATTACCACACCACAACTGCCATAGCCTTATATGGCATGTGGTTGCCGCCTGTCAAAAGAATTTTAAAATTCTGCACCACAAGCATCTTGGCTACGGCAATGTAAATAGACTCTGGTGGCCTCCATGTCTGCTTGTAGGTGGGCAGTAAAAACATAGATCGATTGCCTGTTTTTACCACCATTCATGTGAACATAGCCTTTGAAGGTCAGGGGTTAACTGAAGTGTGAAAGCTGCTGAACCTCACACAATGATTGCCATCTTCTGGGCGCTAGGTCACAAAGGACACCAACTGTCCCTGACAGTCCCTGCAAAAGAGGCATACCCGGATAATAAGGGGGAATGTAAGATATGTACAGTTCTAATAACTGAGTATTCAGATTTTTACATGCCCCCAATCAAATTGGGTTCTCTTTAAAGTTTTAATTAGTTGGATTTTCATTTGAAAAATATCATCTAGCTTTTCCAGTAAACCAGAGTTCCCTTTTAGCTAGGAGCCCAGTATGTGGCTCAGCCACATTTCCAGCCCCAGAAAATGTAATTAATACACAGAAAACAAGGACTGATTCAGTACTATTGCCTCCTTGGTTAGATGCCCCCTCTTTTCTCTTTCCCACCCTGTTTCTCCCTTCCTGTTCTCTTCAGTGCCTGCATAACAAGCGTCTCGTTCTGTGTTGCACTTGGCATGAAGACCAAAACATTGTTATTGGAGAATGCTGGAATCCTGTCCACTCACTTAGCTGTTTACATATTGGGAAAGATTTTTATTGCTCTTATCGCTAAAGCATTATCATAATTTCACCGGGACAGTTAGAGTGGAACCACAGTGACTTGTAATGAAAGGACCTATATATACATTTCTGTATTTTTACCCCCCTTAGGCCGTTCTTCAGTGTGGTGCTTCAGTCAATAAGCTGCCAAAAAGAGAAAAACATTTGTGAGTTAAGGAATTCTTTCCTTTGCTGAGCAGTGTCAGCATACAGTGTGTTGACGGACAAGTCTTTGTCTCTGCTTTGTATGATACAGCTGTATAAAGAAAATAGCCAACAATAACTGTTCGGCAGAGGAATTTCAGAAAATGGGGGGAAATTTATCACCACATAGCGAGAAAGTGACAGCTTGTGACCTTTGCGCATGCTAAGAATGGTCCTACTAAAAAGCTACGTAATTGCCCCCTTCATTTAGACCATGAGACAATCACTGACTTAGATTCCTCAGTACCTCAGATATTCACATAGCTAGTCTCCAAAGACATTTTGTTTATTTGTGTTCACATGCTTCAGTCTTTGAGTTTTTGTGCAACTTGTTCCCTTGTTATAGCACTGCTGGGTATGTTCAAATCTGAAAGACAAAGTGTTGAAAATCAGAGATGACTGGATGCGGGTAGACAGTGCCACATGTTTCTGCTATAATCCTGATTTCCAGGAGGCCTGCATATGCTGAAGGCCTTATCAGCAGTACACACATTACAGCACACTGCAATTACTCTTGAAAAGTGTTTTTTCTTGGCTGGCACACCACGCAATGGATTTAGGAACTGTATTTACTGCAAGAGAAATGTGAGCATCGACAGTGTGGAATGACTTGTACTATGTTATCTGCCACTCTTATGCCCCGTACACACCGTCGGATTTTCCGACGGAAAATGTGTGATAGGACCTTGTTGTCGGAAATTCCGACCGTGTGTAGGCTCCATCACACATTTTCCATTGGATTTTCCGACACACAAAGTTTGAGAGCAGGATATAAAATTTTCCGACAACAAAATCCGTTGTCAGAAATTCCGATCGTGTGTACACAAATCCGACAGACAAAGTGCCACGCATGCTCAGAATAAAGAGATGAAAGCTATTGGCTACTGCCCCGTTTATAGTCCCGACGTACGTGTTTTACGTCACCGCGTTCAGAATGATCGGATTTTCAGACAACTTTGTGTGACCATGTGTATGCAAGACAAGTTTGAGCCAACATCCGTCGGAAAAAATCCATGGATTTTGTTGTCGGAATGTCCGAACAAAGTCCGACCGTGTGTACGGGGCATTAGTCTGCATTGTAAATTAAAAATTGAGAGGCTTACATATATGGCCTACCTGCTCAGTACTTCAGTCTTTCATCAAAGTCATCACTGTAGTGCACTAGACCACCCCAATACCTTTTGTTGGTAATCTTATGACCTAAGAACCCCTACTTATGACACAGGAGAGGTGTTCCCAAACATAATCACTTCATGCTCTCTTACAAAATGTGTGGAATTTTTAAAAAAATGTGAATACTAAGAAGTCTCTCACAGCCCCCAGTCAGATACTTACTTGTACTATATCCCCTACAACTACGCTATCTAACAAATCAATCATTTTTATAAACCCAAGGATGCTAAGGCCATGACTTAACTGTTTATGTTTACCTCCCCCTGGCCACATGTTGTCAACTTGGCCTAACCATGTTTACCACACAAAGGTTGTGCTTGAAGATGTTTTCACCGCTTTTAACCAGGTAAATTATCCACAGCACCATATGTGCCATGATCTTTATATGAAATGTCTTATTCACCACCATCATTACCATCCAACATCATTATCCATCTTGTCCACCAAATGTGTCTTATCCACCACCACCTTCAGAAAGGCTCACTCACTAGATGGGATGGACCTCAAATTATGAAGGCTAGATGTCCACATCTTTATAGGAGGGTGGTGGACGGACTACTGTGCAGCTGGACACTTCCTCTACCTCCCAGAGTGAGAAGTGCCATCATGCACAGCCTTTCCATCATTCACAGAACGTCCCCTCTTCAGCACGTGTCCCTCACAACTCTGCCCTTCTACAGCACTTTGCTTTCTGAGCATACACTGCTCTCAGTTGTAACAAGAGGTGAAAGGAATTGTAGTTGTAATTTAGAGTGGCGCCATATTTTATATAATCATGCTGTCCAGGAAAAACATGTATTTCTATGCAATTTAGGATTCTTGGCATGGTATGGGTCTTTTGATTCTTGGCCAGCATACGGAAGTGAATCAACTATATGGGGTTCCTCGTTTGATACTGGTGGATTAAGTGACATGTGATATTGAACACTAAAGAAAATAAGTATTTCTTTATAATTCCTGCTGGTTTAGGGTAGTTCCTTATGATCACAATCCATGTGCAGATTGTTAAGATTTATGATTGCTTGTATCTTGTGTTTAGATTAGAAGTGTTGTCCATATGCACAAAACTTGTGGATCTTGAGGAAGCGAGCCTCTCTCTAAACATGTTGATCCGTAATGCCAAATTCTTCATTAAATAAATGCTTTATGTACAATGCTATACATTAGACACTTGTTGCTTTTATAAATCATAAATTGTATGAATAAAGTTTTTTGTACATTTTATGTCTAAATATATGCCCTTTTTGTGGCACATTTAAAGTCCCACTGTTTTCTTCTTACTGCCCATAAGGGCAGGAGGAGATCATTTTGTTGTTCTGTAGTTAGGGAAGGTGCCCAAAAAGTGAGGAGAAATATTTACAGGAGAGTTTCACCATATATGCTGCTTTGATAGGTTTACAATCACTTTAACCTAAAAAGAAAAATAATAGCACAGTGCTAATACATGCTAACATTAGCATGGTGGATCATGCTCCATCTGCATATCATAAAAAAAAAGAGACAACTATAGTAAAAAATGTATTCAAATACTTGTTTATATTTCTTTAGGTGTTTCTTCCTTTTCAAATAATTTATTGAGAATACAACAATACAATTTTACAGTACTGGTTTTAAATTTATGTAAGGTTACAAAATATGAGGAAAAGGAACTTCTCAATAATAACTTAGAATAATAATACTTAAGTTATCTTGTAGAAATCAGTAAGAAAATCTATTATCCAGTGTACATATCTGAATTATATGGTTATAATAATTAATAGAGCTTTTGTAATTGGAAAAATAAATAAATAAGTAGATAAATATATATATAAAAAAAAATACAATATGTCACAATAGTGAGACATAAAATGCAACTAAATTAGATAAATTGGGTATTAATGAGATGACCTAGAGAGACACCCAAACAACCAGGGCCAAGGTCCGGCTATTTAGCCCGGCATATCCCGGGTGTATGGGTGTCCCTCCAAAGCATCCCCATCAAAGGTATAGATAGTTTGCATCCGAAAAAGACATAGTTTGACTAACCAAATAATAATTTAATAGAAATAGATAAAGACATATTTTATTATTATACATCACTAAAAATAAAATTTAATAAGTGGGAATATGTGGTGGGATCTGAAATGGTTATGGAGGGAATTTGGGGTCTCCAGAGAGAAGCGAGTGTTAAATATTTATGGGAACATGTAATAATATAGACCGTGAAGGTGGTAGATCTCATCAGGGTAAAAGAAGTGAATAGTTCAAATCCGGTGGTAGTATGTGTGTTATCCATGGAAGCCAAAGAGATTCAAATTTGTCCAGTTTATCAAGTATGATTGCCTCCATTTTAGCATGGATCATAGCTTGAGTTACACGTTGTTTTACAGATATGTCACAAAGCTTATTGGTTTTCCAGGATTTTGCTATTGATTGTTTTGCAGCTGTTGTGACATATAGTAAAAGTTTAAATTGATGTTGAGTTATGTTTCGTGGCTTATTATTTAGGAGGGCTACCAATGGATCCGGTTGTAATGTGGTTTCAAACATTGTAGAGAGAATTTGAAATATTTTTGACCAATATGTTTGGACTATTGGACAAGTCCACCAAATATGCAGATGTGTACCAATGTCGCTGCATCCGCGAAAACAGTGAGGGGGGGTATTGGGGAAGGTATTTTGATATACGTGCTGGCACTAAATACCACCTGGTAAGAACTTTATAATTTGTTTCTAGGGCAAGTATGTTGGGTGTGGCTGATTTTGTAGATTGCCAGATTTGTGACCAATCCAGTGAGTCTGGAGGAAGGTTTAAATCAGCTTCCCATTTGGTAGTATAAGACGGGGGAGAGGAATTTGTTTGTGAAAGTAGTTGAGCATATATGTCAGAGATAAGTCCTCGTCTGTGTGGATCTGACATACATGATCGTTCAAATGAAGTATATTCTGGAGTTGTCAAGTTTGTGGGGATGTTTTGGGATAAAAAGTTTTTAATTTGTAAGAATCTAAATGTTTCATTACTGGGTATGTTGTGTGTCTTGCTTATTGTAGGAAATGAAATAAGTTTATCAGAGTCGTAGAAGTGATGAACTTGTGTAAGACCCACATTTATCCAAGCTTTAAAGGAGGAAGGTAAAGTCCAAGCTGGGTAGAAGGAGGGGTTGTTTAGAAAGGAGAGGTGAGGGTTTAGTGGAGATTGGAGACCAAAACGGAATTTAAGTCTATCCCATATTGAGAGGCTATGTTTTGTGACTAGATTTGTTATTGAACGTCGTTGGGGTGGTGAAAGCCATAACAGATTTGATATAGAAAGTGGATCACATTCCACCGATTCTATAGTTACCCAAAGAGGGATTTCTTTAGTGGCATGGTATTTAATAATTTGTGCTAATTGAGAAGCATAATAGTATTTTGAGAAATTTGGAACACCCAAACCTCCACAGGTTCGGGCCATATGTAGTGTATTTTGTGGTAATCGTGGTTTAAGTTTGCCCCAAATAAATTGGGCTGATTTGCGTTGTAGTATTCGGAAAAAATAAGCCGGAACGTTTATAGGAAGTACACAGAACAGGTATAGGATTTTAGGCAATATGGACATTTTTACTACTGTGATTCTACCCATCCATGCTAACGGTAAAGAAGACCATTTTCTCAGTAAGGTTGATAATTGAGTTAGCATGGGAGGATAATTTGCAGAGTATAGGTCAGCTGGATTAGCCATTAGTGAGATCCCTAAATATGGTAAATGTGTTGTTGACCATGTAAATGGAAGGGAGTCTTGTAACTGTTTCTGTAAATCAGGTGATAACGATATATTTAGGGCTTTTGATTTTTGCTGATTTATCTTAAGACCAGATATTTTACCGAATTTTGTAAGAATTTCAATGAGGTTTGGAGCTGATAGTAGGGGCGAAGTAAGAAATACTAAGACGTCATCGGCAAATAAACATAACTTATGTTGGTGACCACCTAATTCAAGTCCTTTTATATTTATATTGGATCTAATAAGTTGAGCTAGGGGCTCAATAGCCAAGGAGAATAGAAGAGGGGATAATGGACATCCCTGCCTGGTTCCTCTTTCAATATTAAAGGGGTCTGAGCGGTAACCTGAATAGGTTATATACGCTTTTGGATTATGATAAAGAGAGGAAATCCATCCCTGGAACCGCTCACCAAATCCCCATTTATGAAGAATGGCTTTAAGATAAGACCATGACAGAGTGTCAAACGCCTTTTGTATATCGATAGAGAGGAAACAGGCAGGGATTTTGCGAGACCTGGCTATATGAGCCAGTAGGGTAGCACGCCGTATGTTATCACCTGCTTGTCTGAAAGGTATGAAACCCGTTTGGTCTTTATGAATTAATGTGCCAATAATTGGATTAAGTCTATTAGATAGAATCTTTGCTAATATTTTTATGTCTATATTAAGGATTGAGATTGGTCTGTAATTGGACCATGACGTGTCATCTGCATGCGGTTTTGGAATCATGGATATTGAAGCTAGTAGGGATTCCGCGTTAAAGGCACAGCCTTCTAATAGAGAATTAAATGCGTTTGTCATAAGTGGGGCTAGTAGTGTAGTAAAGTGTTTATAAAATGTGGCTGAGTATCCATCAGGGCCTGGGCGTTTATGCAATTTTAGGGATTTTATTGCTGATATAACTTCCTTATTAGTGATCTGCTTATCTAAAGTTTCTTGTTGGGTAACAGAAAGGGTTGGGAGAAGAATAGAAGATAACAGTGCGTCTAATTTTGTTGAGTCGAATGTTTGTGTATTTTGGTATAAATCTTTGAGTTTCCTACGGAACTCATTGATAATTTTCTGTGGATTACTAGAAAAATTGTTTTTGGTGATTTGTAGCCGAATTGGTTTCGGAATGTGGTCTGCTCTGCGTAGAGTTAATGCCAAGAATGTGGTTGGCTTATTAGCTTTCATATATATTGTATGTTTAGTTTTGCGAAGAATCTGTATAGCTGAGTCTGTTAAAAAAAGATCAAGCTCCAACTTTGCTTTATCATAGTCTAGCTTTGTAGTTTGAGAGGGCAAATTTTGGAAAATTTCAGAGGCTTTATAATAAGCTTCCTCTAATTTGTTTTGCATTTGCTGTTTCAATTTACGTCGGTAAGACGACTGGCTGATACAGACTCCTCTAATGGAAGGTTTAAGAGCTTCCCATAGATTCAGTGTATTAGTATCTGTTGGTAAATTATTAGCGATGTAATCTTGTATGGCTGTTTCTATTTTTAGACGGTATGTTGGGTCAACTAATAAATTATCATTTATAGTCCAGGATCTATGGCTAGGCCTCGGGATCAAGGATGAGAAGATCGTCATGACCGCATTGTGGTCTGACCATGCGCATGGGATGATTAAGGAATTATGTATTTGTGGTAACGTGCCAATGTGGACGAATTGGTGGTCTATACGAGAAAATGTTTTGTGGGGATGGGAATAGTAAGTGTATTGTTTTCTTCTAGGGTTTTGTTCAAGCCAAGAGTCAATAAGAGAATGTTTTTCAAGGAGTTGTCTGAAATTAAGGCGTTGAGGTTGTAGTGGTGTTGTTGATTTGTCTAAAATTGGGTATAAAACTTGATTTGAGTCTCCACACATCATGAGGGTACCTTTTTTATGAGATTCAACTACTGAGAACAAGTGTGAGAGGAACGAAAGAGGATTTCTGTTGGGAGCATAGTAAGAAACTATAGTTATTTCATTATCTAACAGGAGACCTGTAAGGATTATATAGCGACCCTCAGGATCTTTTATTTCTCTATGTAAAGTCAAGGGGGTTGTGTTATGAAATGCAATCAGCACTCCTCTTTGTTTTGTAGTGGCCGAGGCCATATAGACTTGTGGGTATTGGCGACTTATAAATTTAGGGGAAGACTGTGTAGAGAAGTGTGTTTCCTGCAGACATATTACATGTGCAGAAAGTGAAGAAAAGGAATGAAAGGCTTTTGTTCGTTTTGGTGGGGAGTTGAGACCCTGGACATTAAGTGTTAGTACATTTAAAGACATTTTTGAACAAAAGGTATTAGGGATTATAATAAATTCTTAATGTGATAATATCCAAGAAGGTTATACTCTGGAGGGGCGAGAAAAAACAAAAAAACAAAACACAATAAAAAAAAAAAAAAAAAAAAAAAAGGGGGGGGGGCAGGAAAGGATGGGTAAAAAGAATAAAGGGGGATGAATAGGACAAGTAGAATAAGTAAAATTCCTGTTTTAGAGCAGTAGATGAGAAGTTGTTTTTAAATAAAGAGGAAAATAGCTCCTATATGGAGCTAGTATCCAAGGGGTGGTGAAATATCACCAACCGGTGGGTACAAATGGTCCAAAGAGAGTCCGGTCAGTAAGTCCGGCTACTCGAGGATCTATTGAGAGGCGCAGTGGATTGTCTCCGGGACAAAGGCAGCCTCCTCAAAGGCTATACAAACAATAACAAAATAATACAAGTCACTAATAATATAATAGCTATTATTAGGATAATGTAATAGAGATATGTTTCTATAACTTTGCATTACATCATGCACTTATAAAAAAGGGCATTGCATTTACTAAACTAAACCTAAAAAATGATATTGGAGTAATAAAGTTTGGTAACAATTATTATTTTACAAAGGATTGATTAACTTCTGCTTAAATGAAATTATAAGGATAAAGGTAAAGACAGAGGAAGGATTATTCGATCCCTACTCTGAATCTACCTGAAATTGGTTACCGTTATAATAGTAACACTAGGTAAAAGGTTTCAATGAAATAAAAGAATCGTAGTGGCTTTCAGTCCATTTGATCTTTGGAATTAGGAGGTGGTGATGCAAAACGACTCCTTTTACTGGTACTGGAGTGAGCTAGTTGAGTTTGGTTGTCTTGCTGAGCCTTGGGTGAGTTTGATGATGCTCTGCATTTGGAGCCTTCAGTCGAATTATCTGGAATTGACAAACGAAGCTCCTGGATCGCAGTCAGTAGGTCGTCCAATTTCTTGCAGGTATATGTTGTACCTTTATAGGTGAATTGCAGGGCAAATGGAAAACTCCAACGATAGGGGATGTGGTGGTATTGGAGTATTTGTAGGTGAGGTTTCATCTCTTTTCTTCTGTAGAGAGTTTGCTGCGAGAGATCATGGAATACTTGGTAGCGATGGCCTTGAAAGGTTAATGTATCTTTATTACGTGCCGCTTCCATCAGTTGTTCCTTTGTTCTACAATAGTGTAATTTTATTACAATGTCCCTGAGGGGACCATCTTCTTTTTTAGGGGCCAAAGTTCTATGAATTCTGTCCATCTCCAATCGTTCAATGGGGATTGATGGGGCTAACTCCTGAAAAAGCGCTG
Organism: Lithobates septentrionalis; assembly: GCA_037952835.1. Taxonomy (NCBI): domain Eukaryota; kingdom Metazoa; phylum Chordata; class Amphibia; order Anura; family Ranidae; genus Lithobates; species Lithobates septentrionalis. Next base: position 3,745,649 of record JBBDGP010001305.1, read on the forward strand.
TAATGGTTGATTGAAGATCTATTATAGTTTCAGGTATACCGCGCAGTCGCAGGTTGGATCTCCTCGCTCTGTTTTCGAAATCTTCCAGACGTGTGTGTAGAGTAAAATTTTCTTCTTTCAAGGCTTCTAGCTCGTCAGTATGAGTATTAGTGATATCATTTATATCCTCCATTTTGTGTTCTAAGATAGATGTGCGGCGCCCTACCTCACGAATTTCCCTTGTCAGTTTTTCTGTTATTGTGTCTGAGGTATTTTGGAGGGCTTTTTGTAAAACACGTTCAAACTGACTAAGAATATCCGAGTTATTAGGAATATTCTGTAGAGATATTGGTGTTAATCCATAATCAAGGTCAGAGTCAGCAAGTTGTGAGGAAGAATAGGCAGAGTTCCCCCTTTGTGACTGTCTCTGAGGTAATGCAGAGCGGGAAGATTGTGCTGCTGTCATATTAGGAGCGTTTCTTGTCAGCTTTTCTTTGCCTGCTGGCTGTTTAAGTTTTGTCTTTTTCCCGCTAAACATTATATGTAGTTGTGCCCCGTAGTCTCAGTAATAAGTGGGTTACCGTATTAATGCGGTATTCGACTGTGACTTGTCGATAGAAGGCCTTTTCGTCCCGGTGACAGCGGAGCTCTAAGCATTCATGACTGCTCAGCAGCTTCGCACCTGTGCTCCCCCTAGGTGTTTCTTTAACAAAGCCATATAACTGTTATTTGCTGTGCTTTTGTTAGCAGAATCCTCAGGAAGCTATGCATATACCAGTAAGGCAGGACAGATACACTATATTGGCAAACATATTGGGATGCCTGCCTTTACACGCACATGAACCTTAATGGCATCCCAGTCTTTGTCCGTAGGGTTTAATATTGAGTTGGCCCACCATTTTCAGTTATAACAGCTTCAACTCTTCTGGGAAGGCTGTCCATAAGGTTTAGGGGCGTGTCTATGGGAATGTTTGACTATTCTTCCAGAAGAGCTTTTGTGAGGTTAAGTGTTGATGTTGGACGAGAAGGCCTGGTTTGCAGTCTTCGTCTAATTCATTCCAAAGGTGTTCTATCAGGTTTGAGGTCAGGACTCTGTGCAGGCCAATAGGGGAACACAGATAAACAGGATAAGACAGGAGATGCAAGGAGATGGATCAAGAAGAAGGCCAGAACTGGGATCAAGGAAGCAGATATAAAGTAGTAGGGTACGGGATGCAGGTACTGGAACAGAATCATGGCAAGAATCAGAATCAAGGTCTGCAGCAGTGCATACAGTGAATAACCAGGTACGAGGCACACAGGCAAAACATTGAGACAATCAAGGAAGTTAGGAAAAAAGCTATATACCTTCCCAGCAGCCATCCTCAGGTGGGACTGCTTACTGGGACCAGCTGGCAACTCAGAGACACCTGCTGGTGGCCCCCACAACTACATTCTTCTGTTCTGGGAACCACAATACCACTAGCAGGTGATCCAGGTCCTGACAGTGTGGGAAGACAGCACCTCTCCTCTCAGAGCGCCGGGAGTGTAGTGATAGCTGTACTCTTGGCGCTCAGTTTTGAGCTAAAGGGATATGTCTACGAGGTGGCATGCACCTTGTGGGACTTAAATGGGTTGTAAACCTTTGAGGTTTTTCACCTCAATACATTCTATGCATTGAGGTGAAAAACTTCCTGTAATGCTGCAGCCCCCACAGCCCCCGTTTTACTAACCTGAAAAAGCCGGTGCAAAAACCGGTGTCTCGGGTCCTGATTGGATGGATTGATAGCAGTGCAGCCATTGGCTCCCGCTGCTGTCAATTAAATCCAATGACCCGGGCGCGGGTGGCGGGGCCGAGTCATACATTCGGCTTCTATGGACGCCGAATGAATGACTCGGGAGCGCGCCCGCAAGGTAACCCCCCAGGACAGCACTTCTCCCAGGGGATTATCTAATGGGGGGAGGAGCCGCGAGAGCCGCAGAAGGACCTCAGAAGAGCAGGTTCGGGGCCACTCTGTGCAAAACGAGCTGCACAGTGGAGGTAAGTATGACATGTCTGTTATTAAAAAAAAAAAAGAAGCTTTAGTGTCACTTTAACCTCCCTGGCGGTATGATTATGTCAGATTTTTGATGCTGAAAGCGGTACAATGTTTTGCATTAAAATTTGGCGTTTTTTATTTTAGGCCTGTAATTCTTAGAAATAACACACTTAAATCTGTACAAACAAGAGACTAGTAGACATCCCAGGCATGATACAGTTTGAAACACGAAATCATAAATTATAATATAATAAATAAATATAAATAATTATAACAAATAATATAATAATAAAAAAAATGTATTCAATAATGTAATCAAATCAAAAACACTGAAATTTTCTCAGTTGCAGAATTGTCGCTGTCATTACTTTCAGTGTTTGATGACGAATTTCCCCACAAATCACTATCGCTCAATTCTGCAAGCGATTCTAATTTATTATCGCTGTTTTATAGCTAGTCTAAAACCGCTTTAGACGTAAAGGGACACTTTTTGGTTGCTACGGACATTCTCAATTTTCCAGGCAAAGGGAACAGTATATATAATATAAAACTGCATGCAGGGCACTGGACAAAGCACTAGGGAGAAAAGGGATGTGAAATAATTTGATACAGTAATGTAATCTGTAAGATTACAGTGTACTGTATGTGTAATGTGTTTTTCACTTTTTGAATTTGGTGCCAGGCTCTGTCCCCGTGTGTCACGACGCTCACAGTGAACAGAGCCCGGCACATTGATAGATCGAGCGGAGGACACGGCTCGCACACACAGCGGGAGGACATCACAGGATCCTTGGGACAAGGTAAGTAACTTTGCCTGGATCCTGCGATGCGATCCCAAGTGTGGCTCAGGGTTACCCATTTTGGTAATAAAAATTCACCCCGAGCCACATTCGGTATTACCACCAGGAAGGTTAACTCATGGTAATTCCCCAGTGGCTGAATTCCTGGAGTGCAGCTTTAAAGTGTGGTACACTTTAGTGGCATTTTCTTATGCTGTCTCTAACTGGGCTTTATCATACTTCACTTCCTAATAGACTAATGCCCTGTACACACGACCAGTTTTCCCTTCGGAATAAACTCTGAAGGTTTTTCCGACGGAGTTCCAATGGAATTCCACTCAAGCTGTCTTGCATACACACGGTCACGCCAAATTCCGACCGTACAGAACGAGATGACGTACAACACGTACAACAGAACTAGAAAACGGAGTTCAATAGCCAATAGCTTCCGTCTTGTACTTGCTTCAGAGCATGCGTCGTTTTTGGTACATCGGAACAGCATACAGACGATCGGTTTTGCCGATAGGAATTGGTTCCGTTGGAAAAATTTAGAACATGTTCTCTTTCTAGGTCCGTCAGAATTTTCGACGTAAAAAGTCCGATGTGGCATACACAGGATCGGAATATATGATGAAAAGCTCCCGTCTGACTTTTTCTGTCGGACATTCCGCCTGTGTGTACACCGCCTAAGAATTCCTTCAGTTTTTTCTTCTTTCAGTGGTTTTACTTCTTTTTCTCCATCTCTAGCAGCTGACATGCCACAGGAGTCTCTAATTGGTCCCTAGTCTTGTAGTACTGCACACCAGGGAAAATTAATTACCTACTTTAGCTTCAAATACCATCTGTGCACCAATAAAACCCCATTATACATTCATGAATGTAAACATTCACACTGATAAATAACTCCACAACCAGTCTCCCTAATATCTCCTAATGACCACCATCTATCTTAAAGGAAAGCTATAATGATTGATGGTCAGTTGTAGTTACAAATTTACAAACTGCTATCTTTTTTTAAATATTGTTAAAAAATATCTTCATTTTAAAATAACAATTTATTTCAAGAGGGGTCCATTCGATTGCTTGCAAAGCCTAGCTCTGATGTTTTTTTTTTTTTTTGGTAACTGTGTGTAATTGACTAATAAAGTGAATGAAGGGGAATATGTGCAGTATATTTTCTTATTTATTATTTCTTCTTTATTATTGTCAGGTACATAAGAATTAATAGGGGTTTTGTACTTACTATAAAAATCCTTTTCTCTGCATTAATTGAAGGACAAAGCTACATCTTGGGATCTTGACCGATGGGTTATAGTGCTTACCTGCATAAGTATGGGATAAATACAAGCAAACAAGCAGCCTGGGGGCAGCCCCTACTGTTGGCCAAACCCCCCATCTGCATCAAAGAGAACAGGTAGTAGCGGTGGTGCATTTAGGTTTTGTGCTACCCTAGGCCTGACTAAGCTCCTGCACCCCCTAATTTAAATACGACCCTCCCCTTCCTATCAGGGCCACACCCTTCCTGTTTAAGACCCCCCCCCCAAAATGTTCCAGTGGGGACACTAGTTCCAGGGGGGGGGGGGGCAATGGATTCCCTTAACTTGCAAAGATTTCCTCTCACTTTCTGTTTGGCTATGGGGAAGGAAATGAAGGGACATCTCTGCAATGGGAAAGGATGGCAAAAAATAAACTGACAGGGGCTATGACCCTCCCTTACTCTATCCAAAATGGAAAAAAAGTGTTACCTATAGTTCTACTTTAAGCACAAATTTCTGATAAATTTATGAAGAGAACTAAGAGAATATAGCCATGCTAGTGGTGCAACAGAAAACATATAGCACAGTGATGGAGGTATGTGGTCCAGGCATTTAGCAAAGAAAGGATTAAGGGCAGGAACAAAAAAATCCATCTGTTTGTTTTTTCTCATTAGCAATTAACAGAAATAAAATTAAGATTCCTTAATATGTACAACTGACACAAGAAAAGGATTGCAGGAGAGTCCTATTACCTACTTGCCAAGTATAGGTGACCATGTCAGTGTCCCTTGTGTCTGAACCATCCCTAGATTAAAAGCCCTTTGGCAGCTAGGTAAGTGCCATGCAGGTTTCACCCAAATAGTGTAGCTTTCCTTCTACCCTGGGTATTCCATGCTATATAATCTAGTCAGCTACTGTATAAACATTGACACCTATCTCCTATATAGATTACCAGTAGCTGATATCTATGGTAACTAAGTCCCTATAATATATAGCAACTCCTCTGCCAAAGGCAAATAAATAAGAAGAAGATTTCCTAGTTTTCAACTACCATATGCATCATTGCAAGCTCGAAAACCCTCAAGGGTTTCTAGTATATGCAGTATATATATATTAGATTGTGATCACCCAAAGTTTGCAGGAAAGTCTTACCACCTACCCCCCAAGTGTAGCTGACCATCTTAGTCTTCCTTGCATTTGCACCATCCCTACTACCCAGATTAGAAGCCCTGTGGCAGATAGGTAGTTGTCCGGCAATTTCCACTCAACTGGTGTGGTTTTCCTTTCAGCCTGGGTACTTACAGCCTGCCTGGCTCCCTTCACGCGTCTCCACAGCATCTCTCCCGGCATGGGGTCTCCTCACATAATGGAGAGCTCCTCCACCTCCACTCTACTTGCCTGCGCCTGTCTGCTGACTTTCTCCTTCAGACAGTTTTAGCTTCCCGACATGGCATCTGTTTCAGAGGTCCACTGTGATGATAGGACAGTCAAAACTAGAAATTGCGGGCAACCCCCCCCAGTTGCAGAACGCCAGCTGCCCGCACAACAACTCATTAGGTTGGGGTCCAATACCCAGGCCCCTTACATCTGTATGGGCTGTCCTCCGCGATGGCGGCCCTGCCAATATTATCATACCGGCAGCAGTGCGGCCTCTTTATGGGGGCACCAGATCATTTTGCCTCCCGGACCAGTTTGCCCTATAACACTGGTACCACACTAATGCCGCGTACACACGATCAGAATTTCCAACAAATGTTCGATGTGAGCTTGTTGTCGGAAATTCCGACCGTGTGTGGGCTCCATCGGAGAGCTGGATCTCAAATTTTCCGATAACAAAATCCGTTGTTGTAAATTCCGAGCGTGTGTAGACATTTTCGACGCACCAAATTCCACGCATGCTCTGAATCAAGTACGAGACGGAAGCGCTCGGTCTGGTAAAACTAGCGTTCATAATGGAGAAAGCACATTCGTCACGCTGCAAAGTGTTTAATCTTTTAATGCAGCGCATTCTCTTCTTCTTTATAATGCTAGAATAATGACGTTGTTTTGCTGCTGATACTCACACAGAGTTCTGACAAACTGATTTCTTTATTATTTCTCATGATCTCCTGAATAATCTTTATTTTATTTTACGCCAGATCTCCAGAATAATGTTTAGAATTTTTTTTATAGTGATCGACTTTTATTTTTTTATCAAGATCTCCTGATTTTTTTTTTTTTTAATGTTTTTTTTCTAGTGATCTCCATAATATTTTTTGTCGTTTTGTGTGTCAAATTACCAGGGCTTTTTTTCTCAGATAATAGGTGCAGGAACCCCTCCCTTCTGACACACCCTTTATCTTTGCCCCTTACCCTCCTCTGAGCACCATCCCTACCCACCTCCCAGTATCGCCCCTTTTAGAGAATACAGAGAATCATTTTGTGCTACTAAGTAACTTCATTTGTATGGAATTTGATAGCCCCCATCCCAGCAACAGTAGACCCCACCAGCAACAATAGACCCGACCCCAGCAACAAAATACCAACCCAGCAACAATAGACTCCCAGCAGCAACAACAGATCTCCCAGTAGCCAGCATCAATAGACCCTCCAGCAGCCAGCAACAATAGACCTCTCCCTCAATAGTAGGTCCCTCCCAGTAACAAATGAAACTCCAGCAGCAAGAGATCCTCCACTAGCAACACTATACCTACCCATTAACAATAGACCCCCACACAAAAATAGATCCCCACCAGCGGCATTAGCATCAACAGACCCTCCAGCATTCCTTTGTCATAAAATAAAATACAATAAGTGCTGGAGGTGCCAGAACTGCGTTCCCCTGCTTTCCTGCTGAAAAAAAGCCCTGCAAGTTACCACAACACCATTATTATCTTGTATTTTTTAACCTCAAGGAGGTTGGTTGGTGTTGGTGTCCCTTGTTAATTTGACATGGTATTTTTGAAATGTACCTGCCTACTCACAAACAAATTGTCCTTTTTGAAGTAAAACACATAGCCAAGTATTTGTCCAAACAAAATAGAAATTTATTAGGGGTTATAACAAAATAAAGAGGAAGGCAACGCTGGATAAATTGTTGAAGTTGGCAAAAGCCTTTGTACCCCAGGGCACACATCAATTATTTGACAGGCAAAATTGGTAGTCTGAGGAGTCCACAATCCACACAATCCGGTCCAGGACTCTGAGAGATCGGGAGCAGCAGCAGATGACATATATGTCCCGAGGCTGTGGTCTTACAACAGCCTGTGTCTTTTGTCAGACCAGACTGAACCCAGGCCATCACATTCTTTTCTTCCTTCCACGCTTGCTTCCAGGCTGTGGCTGTGGTGTTGGAGTTGTGGCAGGAGGTGGAGGAGGAGTATGGTCCAACTCATATATGTGACTTTTTTTGTGAGTTCGCCCCTCACCCCCTTATTTAGGACCTCAAATATGAGCAGCTCACTGATGAGGCGTTGGCCCATCTCTATTTCCTGCATCTTACTGGCAGTCATAGACGCAAAGGCCTCTTGAACACTGGGGGTTGTTGTGAGGACCTCAGTAGTAGGGATGAGCTTCGAGTTCGAGTCAAACTCATGTTCGACTCGAACATTGGCTGTTCGCAAGTTCGCCGAACAGCGAACAATTTGGGGTGTTCGCGGCAAATTCGAATGCCGCGGAACACCCTTTAAAAGTCTATGGGAGAAATCAAAAGTGCTAATTTTAAAGGCTAATATGCAAGTTATTGTCATAAAAAGTGTTTGGGGACCGGGTCCTGCCCCAGGGGACATGGATCAATGCAAAAAAAAGTTTTAAAAACGGCCGTTTTTTCAGGAGCAGTGATTTTAATAATGCTTAAAGTCAAACAATAAAAGTGTAATATCCCTTTAAATTTCGTACCTGGGGGGTGTCTATAGTATGCCTGTAAAGGAGCGCATGTTTCCTGTGTTTAGAACAGTCTGACAGCAAAATGACATTTTGAAGGAAAAAACCCATTTAAAACTACCCGCGGCTATTGCATTGCCGACAATACACATAGAAGTTCATTGATAAAAACGGCATGGGAATTCCCCAAAGGGGAACCCCGAACCAAAATTTAAAAAAAAAATGACGTGGGAGTCCCCCTAAATTCCATATCAGGCCCTTCAGGTCTGGTATGGATATTAAGGGGAACCCCGGCCAAAATTAAAAAAAAAAAATGATGTGGGGTTCCCCCTAAATTCCATACCAGACCCTTCAGGTCTGGTATGGATTTTAAGGGGTACCCCGCGCCAAAAAAAAAAAATGGCGTGGGGTCCCCCCAAAAATACATACCAGACCCTTATCTGAGCACGCAACCTGGCAGGCTGCAGGAAAAGAGGGGGGACGAGTGTGCGCCCCCCCCTCCTGAACTGTACCAGGCCACATGCCCTTAACATTGGGAGGGTGCTTTGGGGTAGCCCCCCAAAACACCTTGTCCCCATGTTGATGAGGACAAGGGCCTCATCCCCACAACCCTGGTCGGTGGTTGTGGGGGTCTGCGGGCGGGGGGCTTATCGGAATCTGGAAGCCCCCTTTAACAAGGGGACCCCCAGATCCCGGCCCCCCCCCTGTGTGAAATGGTAAGGGGGTACTTACCCCTACCATTTCACTAAAAAACTGTCAAAAATGTTAAAAATGACAAGAGACAGTTTTTGACAATTCCTTTATTTAAATGCTTCTTCTTTCTTCTATCTTCCTTCATCTTCTGGTTCTTCTGGTTCTTCTGGCTCTTCTGGTTCTTCCTCTGGCGTTCTCGTCCAGCATCTCCTCCGCGGCGTCTTCTATCTTCTTCTAATCGGGCCGCTCTGTACCCATGGCATGGGGGGGGAGACTCCCGCTCTTCTCCTTCTTTTCTTCTCTTCTTCTCTTCTTCATTTTCTTCTCCGGGCCGCTCCGCACCCATGCTGGCATGGAGGGAGGCTCCCGCTGTGTGACGGCGCTCCTCGTCTGACAGTTCTTAAATAACGGGGGACGGGGCCACCCGGTGACCCCGCCCCCCTCTGACGCACGGGACATGACGGGACTTCCCTGTGGCATTCCCCGTGACGTCACAGGGAAGTCCCGTCAAGTCACCGTGCGTCAGAGGGGGCGGGGTCACCGGGTGGCCCCGCCCCCCGTTATTTAAGAACTGTCAGACGAGGAGCGCCGTCACACAGCGGGAGCCTCCCTCCATGCCAGCATGGGTGCGGAGCGGCCCGGAGAAGAAAATGAAGAAGAGAAGAAGAGAAGAAGGAAGAAGAGAAGAAGAGAAGAGCGGGAGCCTCCCCCCCATGCCATGGGTGTGGAGTGGCCCGAGGAGAAGAAGATAGAAGATGCCGCGGAGGAGATGCTGGACGAGAACGCCGGAGGAAGAACCAGAAGAGCCAGAAGAACCAGAAGATGAAGGAAGATAGAAGAAAGAAGAAGCATTTAAATAAAGGAATTGTCAAAAACTGTCTCTTGTCATTTTTAACATTTTTGACAGTTTTTTAGTGAAATGGTAGGGGTAAGTACCCCCTTACCATTTCACACATGGGGGGGGCCGGGATCTGGGGGTCTCCTTGTTAAAGGGGGCTTCCAGATTCCGATAAGCCCCCCTGCCCGCAGACCCCCACAACCACCGGCCAGGGTTGTGGGGATGAGGCCCTTGTCCTCATCAACATGGGGACAAGGTGTTTTGGGGGGCTACCCCAAAGCACCCTCCCAATGTTGAGGGCATGTGGCCTGGTACGGTTCAGGAGGGGGGGGGCACTCTCGTCCCCCCCTCTTTTCCTGCGGCCTGCCAGGTTGCGTGCTCGGATAAGGGTCTGGTATGGATCTTTGGGGGGACCCCACGCCGGTTTTTTTTTTTTTTTTGGCGCGGGGTTCCCCTTAAAATCCATACCAGACCTAGGGGGAACCCCACGTCATTTTTTAAAAAAATTTTGGCCGGGGTTCCCCTTAATATCCATACCAGACCTGAAGGGCCTGGTATGGAATTTAGGGGGACTCCCACGTCATTTTTTTTCTAAATTTTGGTTTGGGGTTCCCCTTTGGGGAATTCCCATGCCGTTTTTATCAATGAACTTCTATGTGTATTGTTGGCAATGCAATAGCCGCGGGTAGTTTTAAATGGGTTTTTTCCTTCAAAATGTCATTTTGCTGTCAGACTGTTCTAAACACAGGAAACATGCGCCCCTTTACAGGCATACTATAGACACCCCCCAGGTACGAAATTTAAAGGGATATTACACTTTTATTGTTTGACTTTAAGCATTATTAAAATCACTGCTCCTGAAAAAACGGACGTTTTTAAAACTTTTTTTTGCATTGATCCATGTCCCCTGGGGCAGGACCCAGGTCCCCAAACACTTTTTATGACAATAGCTTGCATATTAGCCTTTAAAATTAGCACTTTTGATTATTCATGTTCGTGTCCCATAGACTTTAATGGTGTTCGCGTGTTCGAACGAACTTTTTTCCTGTTCGCATGTTCTGGTGCGAACCGAACAGGGGGGTGTTCGGCTCATCCCTACTCAGTAGCCTGCCGAATCAAACCAAGTGCAGACTCCTCCACATTCCTACCCTTCCTGGGCCTTTTTGTTGGAAGGCGGAGGGGAGGAACCTGGGATTCGTTTAGGCTACTGGGCACAGCCCCCTCCTGGCTGCCACTTTCCACAGCCTCCTCCTGGCTGAGGCTTTCCTGTGTATGAAAATTGGACATAGTTTTAGTTTATTGTTCATCAATCACACACAATTTTGAGAAATATGTTGAACAATGCTATACCTGGCTCAAGCTGGGCTCCTCCACATCTTCTTCCTGGGTGGAAGGCCCAGGCTGGACGTCGGAAGCCTCAGCTGAAGTGGAAGCAAGCGTGGAAGGAAGGGTTGAGAGTGATGGCCTGATTTCAATCTGGTCTGACAAAAACTGCAGTCTGTCGTAGTACCGACTTTTGCTGACTTTTAATAAACACTAAAACGACTGGAACTCCTCTTTAAGCTCTATTAGCCAAACGCACAACCAGAACCACTGGTGTATAGTAGTGCAAAAAAAGCTAACATTTATAGAGCCATTTCTTCCAAACTGCATACAGCTGTTTCAGGTATTTTGACAGTCATCAGTGCCGGGTATAGAATCCATGGCTTCTGCAGAGTAGGGCTTGGAACCTAACAAGTTGGTATAACCATACAGGTTATGATGAGTTTATGTTTTTCAATCAGAAACTGAATGGGCTTGGAGGAAATACTGGCATTAAAGACATACTCCCATCAAATGTGATTCAAGGCAGACCTGCTAAATAGCTCTTATTTCCACCTTGCCATTTTTGTTGAGTAGGGGGTTACACTGGTAAATGTCCCTACCGTTTTTGATGTCTCTGTTTGATAAATGTAGTATGGTGATATTGGCTGTGGGAGAGCTGCTACATGTTGGCATAAGACATTTTAGCCCAATAGATGGCATAGACATACTTGTTCATTGCTAATATGAATCAATGTACTATCGTAGTTTGGGGCCGCAAGGAGTTATAACACTGTCCAAGCTAAAATTAATGGAGTAGGCTTTTTGATGCTTGTAGTGTTACATACAAAAATAACCTTATATAATTGCTTAACCACTTCAGCTCCTGAAGGTTTGACCCCTTCATGACCAGGCCATTTTTTGCTATTTAGCACAGCGTTACTTTAACTGATAATTGAGTGGTCATGCAACACTGTACACAAGAAAGTAAGAACAATTGGGACTTTAAATGAGGCGGTGACCTGGTAAGGTTCAATGCCTCCGTCCCTGTCTAATTGAAAAAGGGGGAAAAGGGAAATGGGACTTTAAATGAAGCATGTAGGTATAAAAAGATCTAATTTATTATATATGTCAATAGTATAATACATAATGGTGATCATAATTCAATGTAAAAAGGGGTAGGGTAAATTATCCATTACATTTTATATATATATATATATATATATATATATATATATATATATATATATATATATATATATATACACACACACACACACACACACACACACACATTTACATGAAGGCAAAAGGAATCACATGGTTGCAAACAATTATCACATAATACAAATTTTTGAAAAAATAAAATACACATGCTGAATTGAAACACGGCATATAACAGCTCTACGTGTTTCATAGATTGAACTACTCTTCGGGAGCATGCACGTGGGTGGAATCTGAAATGTAATATGATAAAAAGGATTTCTCTAAGGTCTGACCCTATCAAGGAAAAATAAATAAATATAGGAATTAAAATAAAATAAAAATGAACCTATAAAACCCCCACTCCCTGAAACTTACTTACAATTGTGCCTATACAATGAGGGTATGGCACTGAAGATCGGAGACCCCCTAAGGGCATCACTACCGGGAGCTGAGGTGGTGTGGGCGGCCTGAAACCCAACAAGAACAACATCCAGGGAGGACAAATTGCCAAGAACTAGAGATAGCCGTGAGGGGGTCTCCGATCTTCAGTGCCATACCCTCATTGTATAGCCACAATTGTATTTATCGGCATATAACACGCACCCCAAGTTTAGGAGGGAAGTTTATGGGGAAAAAACTTTTAGGAGGGAAGTTTAACCACTTGCCGACCGCCGCATGTACATTTACTTTACATTTATGGCAGAATGGCACGGCTGAGCAAATGGGCGTACGGGTAGGTCCCTTTGAATTTGCCGCCATGTGGTTGCGTGTGCGCCGCCCGGCGGCACACACGCGACCCTGCCGCGAGCGCCGTGTCCGCGCGACCCTGCCGCGTCTCGATGTCCGCGGAGATACCTGCGATCGTCTCACGGAGCTGAAGAATGGGGAGATGCTAATGTATGCTAATGCTAATGTAAACAAGCATCTCCCCGTTCTGCTTAGTGACACTGTCACTGATCATAGCTCCCTGTGATCAGGAGCTATGAGCAGTGATGTGTCACACACAGCCCCCCCCCCACAGTTAGAATCACTCCCTAGGACACACTTAACCCCTCCCTAGCCCCCTAGTGGTTAACCCTTTCACTGCCATTGTCATTTTTACAGTAATCAGTGCAATTTTATAGCACTGATCGCTGTAAAAATGACAATGGTCCCAAAAATGTGTCAAAATTGTCCGATGTGTCTGCCATAATGTCATGATAAAAATCGCAAATCGCCACCATTACTAGTAAAAAAAAAAATTAATAAAAATGCCATAAAACTAACCCCTATTTTGTAGACGCTATAACTTTTGCGCAAACCAATCAATACGCGCTTATTGCGATTTTTTATTTTTTTACCAAAAATTTGTAGAAAAATACGTATCGGCCTAAACTGAGGAAAAAATGTGGTCTTTTATATATTTTTTGGGGATATTTATTATAGCAAAAAGTAAAAAATAATGTCCTGTGTATTTGGCTCCTTTCAGCTCGTCTCGCAGTCCCGCCCAGTCCCGCCCCTTGGCCCGGCTCCTATGATGGACACAACACTGGTCCAATGGCGGAACGTAAAGGCTAGGAGGTGGGACTGGGCGTGATTGCGAGCGGACCCGATCCTAGTCGAGTACACAGTACACTCGGATCTGTCTATTTCGGCGGCACTCATTCCCTCCTTACCCTCTGAGGCAGCGGTTCGGCGTATAACACGCACCTACGATTTTCCCCTGATTTTAAGGGGGAAAAAGTGTGTGTTATACGCCGATAAATACGGTATTTCAGAGAGTGGGGGGTTTTATAGGATAATTTTTATTTTATTTTAATTTCTATATTTATTTATTTTTCCTTGATAGGGTCAGACCGTAGAGAAATCCTTTATATCATATTACATTTCAGATTCCATCCACGTGCATGCTCCTGAAGAGTAGATCAATTTACGAAACGCATAGAGCTGTTATATGCCGTGTTTCAATTCATCATGTGTATTCGATTCTTTCAAAAATTTGTATTATGTGATAATTGTTTGCAACCATGTGATTCATTTTGCCTGCATTATATGTAAATGTGTATATATATATGAATTGTAATAGATAATTTACCTTACTCCTTTTTACATTGAATTATTATTATTACCATTATGTATTATACTATTGACATATATAATAAATTTGATCTTTTTTTACATACGTGCTTCATTTAAAGTCCCATTTTCCTTTTCCCCCTTTTTCAACACTGTACACAAATGAAATTTATATACATTTTTCACACAAATAGAGCTTTCTTTTGGTGGTATTTGATCACCATTGGGATTTTTTTTTATTATATAAATGAAAAAAGACCAAAAAAATATATAGGAACTGACTGACTGCCACTGACATCACCTACTGATGGCACTGGCTGGGAAGGGGTGCACATCAAGGGTGATCAAAGGGGGTAAGTGTGTGCCTAAAAATGTGGGTGTCACTTCTTACTAAAGATCTCCTAATTTCTTATCCCATACGAAACAGAGATATCGTTCCCTCTGTACAGAACCCTGTGTTGATTGTCAACACAGGGCTCTCGGCTGTGATTGGACAAAGCCGATCAGTAGGTCCTGACCATGAATCATTAGCCGGGAATTGCTGACAGGCCCCTGATGTGTACAATCACAGCAGGTATTGACGGGGAAGGGGGGGGGGGACCCGGAAACAGGCAGCGATGTATCAGTATGTAGCTTTGCCTGTAAGGGCTGCTCGTCCACAGTATGTTGCAGGTGGGGCGGTCCTTAAAGGGGTTGTAAAGGCAGAAGGTTTTTTTATCTTAATGCATTCCAGCCTTCTGTGTGCAGCATCCCCCCTCAGCCCCTAATACTTATTTAAGCCACATCTCTCGGCCGTCCGGGACTCTCTCTCCTGATTGGCTGAGACACAGCAGTTGCGCCATTGGCTCCCGCTGCTCTCAAAGTCAGTTAGCCAATCAGGAGAGAAATGAGACGGGGCCGAACCGCAGCTCTATGTCTGAATGGACACACGGAGCTGCAGCTCGGCTCGGGTGCCCCCATAGTAAGCTGCTTGCTGTGGGGGCACTCGACAGGAGGGAGGGGCCAGGAGCAGTGAAGAGGGCTCAAGAAGAGGAGGATCCAGGCTGTTCTGTGCAAAATCCACTGCACAGGCAGGTAAGTATAACATGTTTGTTATTAAAAAAACAAGTCTTTAGTATCACTTTAAGTGGTTAATTAAAGCTGCAGTTTACCACTTAAAGCGTAACTCCACTTTTGTTGAGAAAAAAAATCCCCCCCGGGTGATCTATGTACATTGCAAGGATTATAACAACCTTTGTTGCAGATTCCTAACTTTTGTTATTCTGAAGAAATCCCTGTCTGTTTCTCTGTCCCTCTGTACTAAGTGTGTCTAATGGGAGTGGTTTCATAATGATCAGTCAGCTGCTGCAGCTGCAGGGCACTAATGAGGAAACCTGCAGGGTCTGCATCCCTTTAGACGTGTTCCTATTGTAAGTATCTCTCCAAAAATGACATTTTTGTTGCAGGGGATGCCTGAAATCTGACTTGTATCTTAGGCAGACTTCTGGCAAAATTGGTGAGCCAATCACACAAGCAGGAAATTATGTTTCTGGGGAGTGGTCAGTACACATTCTGTGTACAGAAAAACTCCAGGTAGCCATATTGCATTCTCAGAAAATTACATCGGCTGCAGATTGAAAAGGAAAGGTAATTTTTAATAACATTCAATTACAATATGATTAGTGTCGCAATTATATGCGCTATATTATTTTTTCCCTTATTTTCTATTTTTTTCCCCACGCAAGTGGAGTTACCCTTTAAAGCTGTATTAAACCCAAAAACAAAAATGTAATATATTGCAGCTTACCAATCATTAGGTGGCTGCATTACTTTTCTTTTTTTCAGGCCCTTTCCCTCTGTTTTTTTTTTTTTAATCAATAAGTAACATACCTTCTGTATTAGAGTGCCCATACTCTGTATGAAGGAGCAACAGAGGCACCTTTGAACAGCAGCATTGTACTCTGGGGGTTGAGGAGTGTTAGATGTATTAGCAGATTCAGATGCACTAATGCCCCGTACACACGATCCGATTATCGGACGAATGATCGTCCCTTTTTGTTTGCATGCTAATCTCACGTCGAATCTGATGAGTTTACTAAAGTCCCGAAAATTCCCGTACGACAGAATAAAAATTCGGAAGTGATGTCATGTGTTGCAATGCATTTGTATTGCATTTTCGAATGATAGCTGTACTGGTTAAACGAAAATCGTACGATCTGGCATCGTACGGAAAAAATTTCCGTGCATGTCCGATAGAATAATATCGAATGAACTGTTCTGATTGGCTCTCGAAAGCTCTGTACTAATGATCCGATTATTGTACGATCGATTAGAATGCGGAATTTTCCGTATGATTTTCGGATTGTGTGTACGGGGCATTACACTTAAAGCCAAACCTGTTAACACATATAGGTTTCATGTACATTGGCAGCTCCCAGCAGATCCTAAACTTAACTTTTTGCCAAAGTTCCTAAACTCAAACTCCAAAAAAGCCTATATGTCCATGTACACATAGTTTAGGAGCTGCCGAGTTTAGGTGAGGTTAAGCCTCGCTCTCCTGAACGTTGAAGAATCGCATTCAAGATAGGAACATTTTGGCCACGGCAAATGCAAAATGTGACAAAATTGTGGTAAAATCACAGCAAAAAACGTGATTCGTGGTTTTGCCACGTACTGCGTTTTCCTGCGGCCACGGTCAGGAGCTGCCAATATACATGAAGCCTTAAAGAGGAAGTAAAACCTGGTGGGTTTTAGTTCCTCTTTATTTCCCTGCAAAGCATAAATGATGCATAGTAGCCCATTAGTGTCACTTACCTGAAACCGAAACCCGCGCTGTCGCCGTTGTCCCCACTAGCAGGGAGCATAGATCTTCGCCCCTCTTCCTTCCAGGGCCGCAAACTCTGGCTCTGTGACTGGCCGGAGTCGTGTGACGTCATTCCCGCGCATGTGTGCGGGAGCCGCCAATCACAGCATGACCCCCATTAGAAACGGCACGATGTGCCCTTTCTAAAGTGTCATTGGCGCATGCGCCGTAGTCACTGGCGCTCGGCTTTTTCGTAAATATCTCCTAAACCATGGAGGTTTAGGAGATATTTCCAGCACCTACAGGTAAAGCCTTAATATAGGCTTACCTGTAGGTAAAAGTGTTTGTACAGGGTGTACAACCACTTTAAGAAGTTACAGCAAACAGTTTCTTTGCTGTTGGGATAAAGATTTTACATAAATAAAAAAAAACTGATAATTGTAAGCACCCATCAGTGGATAAACGATTTGTCTCAACCTTCTAACTACTACATCTGCAGGAAAGCTTGTTAAGTTGAAAAATAACAGACTTACTGGCCAGATCACCAGGTGAAAACAAAGAAAGCCTAAAAAAAGGAAAACTAATGCAGCCGCTACATCTAAGAATTGGTACGCTGCAGTATAATAAATGTTTGCTTTTACATTTAATACTGCTTTAACGCTGCCTTCTGGTGGCTCTTAAAGTTGGCGTTAGTGCCTGGAAAGTGTTACGCGGTGGAAAAGAGGTTAAAAGAGTAACATTAATAAATATTGCTGAATTAAAAGTTATCATAGGAAAAGAAAAGGCTTATTGCTGAAGTTTATTTGAACTTTTGATATGTTATTGTCACCAAACGGCACGGAGAGAAGCTGTATGAGCGTATTTTATGAGTCTGTGCTTGATCTTGTGATACAGAGGGACTTGTGTACTGTCATGAGTCATCTGCTGTGAGGACAGGCTTTTAGGTTACTCATTGTATTCTAGTAACTAGCCCCTGGTGCACAGCACTGTTATGTTCCATGGATCCTCCAGCAGACTTGCTGCGGTTGGCAGTAGACTTGGCTGTCAAGAGGCAGTCTGTGTGGACGATCTATAAATAACGCAGCCTCCTGAGCTGTCAGATCTTATGGCTAGGATTAGTCATATGGACAGTGACAGCAGGAGACACCACAGGATATCCCCCAATACATAACTCTTATTGACTTTCCCTGGGTGATGGGCAAAGCAGATAAAATCTTACCTGATTACAGAATTTCACTGACAGCAAGTGCAGCATCCGTCAGACCCAATAGTCTGAAGATAGTCCTAAAGTCATTACAAGGACAGATGGAATGGATTGGATGTATTATGAATCACTGATTTTTAGAGTCCTGTTCATCTCTATAGCAGTCTGTCAGCAGCTTCTCCTAATTGTGAGATCCATTGTGCATAATAGCCGTACATCCGCTATGGCATTTCACCAATATTGTTATAAGACTGGCACTGCAGGGGTTAAAGCAGCAAATCACCTCTCCTAAATGTTAGGGATTATACATTTACAGCAGCGGTCCTCAACCTCTTTGGCACCAGGGACCTATTTTACAGCAGGTCATTTTCACAGGTGGGGGGGGGATATTCGCGGTGTCCTCAGCCCCCCTTTGCAGCACAGGTCCCCCTTTATATCAATGTTCTCAGTTCCCCTTCACATCACAGCCCCCCTTTACAGTGCAGTCCTCTTTACATCACAGTGCCCCTTTACAGTAAGGCACACATTACATTATTGTACCAGGGACTGCTCTGTAAGGGGGGAACTGTAATGTAAAGGGGGCTGTGATATAAAGGGAGGGGGAGCATTGTAATGTAAAGGGGGCTGTGATGTAATAGGGACTGCACTGTAAAGGGTGCACTGTGACATAAAGGGGACTGCACTGTAAAGGGGTACTGTAATGATTACAGTGCCCCTTTACAGTGCAGTGCCCTGTATATTACAGTGCCCCTAGCAATCACAGCCTCCTCCGTCACAGTGCCCCTGAAGTCTGCCCATCACAGTGTCCCTGCAACCCACGATAGATTAGTGTGCCGCTCAGGCTCGTGTGGTGATTTGGGGAGTGATGTGGATGGTATATATGTCTGCTTCTGCAGGAGTGCCGGCGAGGGAGTGGTCCCAGCTCCTGTGGCCGCTGAACAGAAGAGAGAAGGCATCCCCAGTGCCGCACATCCATGCAAGTAGTATTAATTTAAAAGAGACAACCTCAGCCTGGGCTCCCGCCAGGCCATGTCCCCAACGCATTTTGCTCCGCCCCCCCGGAGCTTAGTCATGGGGATGGACATTCCCATGACTAAGCTCCGGGGGTGGAGCGAAACACATCACTGGGGATTCCTTCTCTTTTCTCTACAGTGCCCCTGCAGTCTGCCCCCTTTTCCTCTCTAACATCACTCTTCCCCATTCAGATCTCTGCCTTCCCTGCACAGGACTCCTACCTTTGGCAGGGCAGAAGCTGTGATCAGTCCTTGTGTCCTCTCCCGGCTCCCCCACCCTCCTGACCATGTCATCCTATTAGCAGGGCAGGGGTAGCTCTCCATTCCGATCTGCAGCTCCTCCCGCCCCTGTT
This sequence comes from Lithobates septentrionalis, assembly GCA_037952835.1. Lineage (NCBI taxonomy): Eukaryota > Metazoa > Chordata > Amphibia > Anura > Ranidae > Lithobates > Lithobates septentrionalis. Next base: position 3,764,988 of record JBBDGP010001305.1, read on the forward strand.
CTGCTTATTGGATGACATCATCGGCCAGGTGGGTGGAGGAGCAGGGAGAGGATACACAGGCATGACCGCACAGCAGGAGGTGAGCAGCAACTGTTGTCTGTGATAGCATTGTATGTACCGCGGTCATCGCTCATCTCCTGCTGTGCAGCCTGGTCATCAACAGGCCACGGACTGGCACCGGTCTGCGGCCCGGAGGTTTGGGACCCCTGACTTACAGATCTCAAAGCAGGGTGTCTAACCTGTGGCCCAAGACGGCTATGAATGCGGCCCAATACAAAATTATATACCTACTTAAAAATGTTGATTTTTCTCCGAATTTTTTTGTAAAAATGGGTTTACAGTTAGCGAACACATGCAGCCAAAGAAAAATTTACAGTGTCTCTATACTGGACTTTTGTAAGTTTTAACTTCCCCCAAACAAATCTCCCACTCTTTCCAATCACACCTTATTCATGTCATCAGTTTTCATCAGCACCTGTATTTGTGAGCAACTACTTTCAGGAATGAAGCACACGAAGGGCAAAATTAGAATCAAAAATATCCAATTAGCATCTTGAGAATTCATTGAGACTTACTACTACATCCATCCAACCAGATACTGATGTGTTAGTTTACCAAAAACAGTGCCAAACATCGCACTAGATTTATGTTGCCCTCTTTTACTTTTATAATAAAAATATTACATAAAAAAATGACATTTTTCTACTCAGATAGGTACATTGTATATATATATATCTCACTGATCGTTAACATGCCTGACTTTTTCTGCTCATCAGCTATCCTTATTGTTAGTGTATTTTATGTATACCTTCAGAGGTCTAGTGGAGTCCATGCCCCAACAGGTTAAGGTGGGAGGTCATAATGTTATGGCTGATCAGTGTAATTGGATGGTATAACATTAACTAGTTCCCAGCCAGACCAATTCTGACATTTCTCTCCTATATGTAAATATCTGTATTTTTTTGCAAGAAAATTACTCAGAACCGCCAAACATTATGTATAGTTTTTTTTTAGCAGAGCTCCTAGAGAATAAAAAGGCGATCATTGCAATTTGTTATGTCACGCGATATTTGCACAGCGATATTTCAAACGCATTTTTTTTTAATATACACCTTAATGAATTTTAATGCAAAAACACAATATATAACCCATTTTTTGTAAGATAAAATTTAATGCTTTGAAATTGCGCATGCTCGTGGAATGATGCCAAAGTATGGTACTTAAAAATCTCCATAGGTAACGCTTTAAAATGTTTTACAGGTTACCAGTTTAGAGTTACAGAGGAGGCCCAGTGCTGGAATTACTACTCTCGCTCTGACATTTGCATTGATACTTCACGTGTGGTACGAACACCATTTACATATGCGGTTGCGACTTACGTATGCGTTCGCTTCTGCATGCAAGCACGAGGGGATGGGGGCGTTTTCCATTTTTTTATTATTTTTAATATATATATTTTTTTTTTTAACTTTAGCACTTTTATTCCTATCACAAGAAATGTAAACATCCCTTGTGATAGAAATAAGGCATGACAGGTCCTCTTTATGGAGACATCTGGGATCTTTAAGACAAAACATTGATCTCTTCCTTCTAGGGGAAAAAATGGCAGTGTTTACATCTGCCAGAGACGGAAGTCTCTTCCAGTCTCCCAGGGTCATAGAGAAGGCCGGGGACTAGGGATGGGCTTTATGTTCGGGTCGAACATGAGTTCGACTCGAACATTGGCTGTTCACCAGTTCGCCGAACAGCGAACAATTTGGGGTGTAGGCGGGCAATTTGAAAGCCGCGGAACACCATTTAAAAGTCTATGGGAGAAATCAAAAGTGCTAATTTTAAAGGCTTATATGCATGGTATTGGCATAAAAAGTGTTTGGGGACCTGGATGCTGCCCCAGGGGACATGTATGAATGCAAAAAGAAGTTTTAAAACGGCCGCTTTTTCGGGAGCAGTGATTTTAATAATGCTTAAAGTGAAACAATAAAAGTGTAATATTCCTTTAAATTTCATACCTGGGGGGTGTCTATAGTATGCCTGTAAAGGGGTGCATGTTTCCCATGTTTAGAACAGTCTGACAGCAAAATGACATTTCAAAGAAAAAGAAGTCATTTAAAACTACTCGCGGCTATTAATGAATTGCCGGTCCGACAATACACATAAAAGTTCAATGATAAAAACGGCATGGGATTTCCCCACAGGGCAACCCCAAACCAAAATTAAAAAAAAATGCGTGGGGGTCCCCCTAAATTCCATACCAGGCCCTTCAGGTCTGGTATGGATATTAAAGGGAACCCCGCGACAAAATTAAAAAAAAATGGTGTGGGGGGTCCCCCTAAATTCCATACCAGGCCCTTCAGGTCTGGTATGGATATTAAGGGGAGCCCCTCACCAAAATTTAAAAAAAAATGGCGTGGGGGTCCCCCCAAATATCCATACCAGACCCTTATCCGAGCACGCAACCTGGCAGGCCGCAGGAAAAGAGGGGGGATGAGAAAGCTCCCCCCAAAACCATACCAGGCTACATGCCCTCAACATTGGGAGGGTGCTTTGAGGCAGCCCCCCAAAGCACCTTGTCCCCATGTTGATGGGGAGAAGGGCCTCATCCCCACAACCCTTTCCCGGTGGTTGTGGGGGTCTGCGGGCGGGGGACTTATCGGAATCTGGAAGCCCTCTTTAACAAGGGGACTCCGAGGTCCCCCCCCCCTGTGTGAATTGGTAATGGGGTACCATTTCACAAAACAAGTGTCAAAAAGGTTAAAAAACACAAGAGACGGTTTTTGACAAGTCCTTTATTAATTTCTTCTTCTTTCATCTTCTTTCTTCTGGTCTTCCTTCGGTGTTGTTCTTCTTTCTCCATCTTCCTCTTCATCTTCTTCTTTTCCATCTTCTTTTTCCTCCGCTCTTCTCGTCCTGCATCTTCCTCCAGGCTTCTTCTCCGCTCCGTCTGCACGATCTGCCTCAGTGGGAGTCTTCCGCCGTGTGACACTTCGGTTCTTCTGACATTTCTTATATAAGGGAGGGTGGGGTGGGGCCACCCGGTGACCCCGCCCTCCTCTGATGCACAGGGAACTTCCCTGTGGCTTTCCCTGTGTTGTCAGAGGGGGGTGGGGTCACCTGGGTACGTAAACGCCCGCAGACCCCCACAACAACCGGGCAAGGGTTGTGGGGATGAGGCCGTTCTCCCCATCAACATGGGGACAAGGTGCTTTGGGGGGCTGCCTCAAACCACCCTCCCAATGTTGAGGGCATGTGGCCTGGAACGGTTCAGGAGGGGGAGGGGCCGCTCTCTCATCCCCCCTCTTTTCCTGCGGACTGCCAGGTTGCGCGCTCGGATAAGGGTCTGATATGTTTTTTTGGGGGGACCCCACACCATTTTTTTTTTTAATTTTGGCGTGGGGTTCCCCTTAAAATTCATACCAGACCTGAAGGGTCTGGTATGGATTTTAAGGGGGACCCCATGCCATTTTTTTTAATTTTAGCGCGGGGTTCCCCTTAATATCCATAACAGACCTGAATGGCCTGGTATGGAATTTAGGGGGACCCCCACACATTTTTTTTAATTTTGGTTAGGGGTTCCCCTGTGGGGAAATCCTATGCGGTTTTTATCAATGAACTTTTATGTGTATTGTCGGACCGACAATTCATTAATAGCCGGGAATAGTTTTAAATGACTTTTTTTCCTTTGAAATGTAATTTTGCTGTCAGACTGTTCTAAACACGGGAAACATGCGCCCCTTTACAGGCATACTATAGACACCCCCCAGGTACGAAATTTAAAGGAATATTACACTGGTTGAAAAAAAAGATATCTGGATGATGCCTGTAGCTGAAATTTGTTATGTCACATGGTATTTGTGCAGCGATTTTTCAAACACATAAAAAAAAATTGATTATAATGAATTTTAATGCAAAAAAACACAATATATAGCTCATTTTTGTAAGATCTAAAAGATGATGTTACGCCGAGTAAATAGATACCTAACATGTCATCCTTTAAAATTGTGCATGCTCATGGAATGGCGCCAAACTACGGTACTTAAAAATCCCCATTTTACAAGTACCAGTTTAGAGTTACAGAGGAGGTCTAGTGCTGTAATTGCTGCTCTCACTCTAACGTTCGCAGTGTGGTGTGAACATCATTTACATATGCGGGTGCGACCTACATATGGGTTTGCTTCTGCCTGCGAGCACGGGGGGATGGGGGTGTTTTAAAATGTTTTATTATTATTATTTATTTTATTTGAATTTTTTTTTTTTTACACTGTCCCTTTTTTATTTTTATTTTTTTTATCACTTTTATACCTATCACAAGAAATGTAAACATCCCTTGTGATAGAAATAAGGCATGACAGGTCCTCTTTATAGAGAGATCTGAGGTCTCTAAGATCCCAGATATCTATGGATATCTATGGAAAGCATTGGGCAAAAAACAAAACAAAAAAAAACAAAACATTGATCTCGGCTTTCTAGGGGAAAATATGGCAGTGTTTATATCTGCCAGAGCCGGATGACGCTTCCGGCCTCCCAGGGCCATAGAAATAGCCAGGGACCATCCCCTCCTCGGCCAGCTCTGTGGTAACCCGGCACCACTGTCGGATCAGATCTCTGGCTTCCCGGTCGCACAGGAAAACCCAGAAAGGTGCTGATGGGCGGCAGGAGGGGGGTGATATCCCCTCCTGCTGCCTGTAAAAGCAATCCAGTGGCTAATAAGCCACTAGGATGGCTTTTACATTGTAGAATCGCTGGCTGAAAAAAAATGATATCTGGATGATGCCTGTAGCTGCAGGCATCATCCAGATACTGTATCTCACAATGTCATATGACGTCATGCCGGCGGGAAGTAAAGTGAGATGATAATATTACAGCTATGTTCTTAATCAAATCAATCTCAAATGTTCACAATTTAGAATCTGAATATACAGCTTGCGGCCTGGACATCACTTTACAATCCATCAAAAGAGTCCTCCAGACCTGGCTACTGAAAAAAAATCAGGGGGTGGGGAATTATCCCATTTTGGATGCACTGCAATGAGGGTTATTTACGAAAGGCATATCCACTTTGCACTGCAAGTGCAGTCGCTGTAAATCTAAGGGGTAGATCTGAAATGAGTGGAAGCCCTGCTGATTTTATCATCCAATCATCTGCAAGTTAAAATGCTGTTTTTTATTCTCCTTGCATGTCCCCCTCGGATCTACAGCGACCTTATGTCCAAGTGCACTTTTAGTGCACTTTCAAGTGCACTTGCAGTGCAAAGTGGATTTTCCTTTAGTAAATAACCCCCACTGTCTCCTGTCACCCTACATTTTATTAGAGCAGAAAGAAAAAGATTCATCTTTCATAACGACCAAAATATTAGTTGTGACAGACCTAGCCAGGACAGAGGCTTTTGGAGGGGACTGAATGCTAGCCTCTTGCCTACCGATCATGGGCCCCATTTGGGGCAACGGTGCTCTTTGTGAGTTGTATGCCTGGGGACCCTTGAGGTGGTGTTACTTTGGATTCAGGTCCATAGCCCCAAGACACACAGACTCTGAGAACCCTTTATATGCCATATTAGAAATAGTGACTGATTTATACTGTTAGGACACATACTGTTGGATGCTAATGTCATCAACTCCAGCCACCTGTCTGTTGTCTTCTATAATGTAAATGAGTCTAGTCTGGCGTGCCACAGCTTCTTATGCCGTGTACACACGAGCGGACTTTCGACGGACTGAACTCCGAAGGACTTTTTGACGGACTTTCGACGGCGTTCCGACGAAGTTCCGACGCAACGGACTTGCCTACACATGATCACACCAAAGTCCGACTGATTCGAACGTGATGACCAACAACCGGACTAGAATAAGGAAGTTCATAACCAGTAGCCAATAGCTGCCCTTGCGTTGTTGTTCGTCCGTCGGACTAGCATACAGACAAATGGATTTTTCGACCGGACTCGAGTCCGTCGGAAAAATTTGAAAGATGTTCTATTTCTAAAGTCCATCTGATTTTTCGACAGCAAAGGTCCGATGAAGCTCACACACGATCGAATAGTCTGGCGGATTCGTTCCGTCGGACCTTTGAAAAGTCCGGTCGTGTGTACACGGCATAAGAGTCTTTCACCCATTGTTGTTTGTTCCAAAACCCTTTCATGACTAAGCCTATTTTTGACATTTTGTGTTTACAAGTTAAAATCCGTATTTTTTTCTAGAAAATTACTTAGAGCCCCCAAACATTATTTATATATATATATATATATATATATATATATATATATATGTATATATATATATAATATATTTTTTAGCAGAGAATCTACAGAATAAAATGGTGATTGTTGCAATATTTTATATCGCACGGTATTTGTGCAGTGGTGTTTTAAACGCAACTTTTTGGGAAAAGGGACATTTTCATGAATTAAAAAAACAAACAAACAATAAAGTAAGCCCAATTTTTTTGTATAATGTGAAAGATGATGTTATGCCGAGTAAATAGATACCAAACATGTAACACTTTATAATTGCACGCACTCGTGGAATAGCGACAAACTACTGTACCTAAAAATCTCCATAGGCAAAGCTTTACTTTTTTTACAGTTACCAGGTTAGAGTTACAGAGGAGGTCTAGTGCTAGAATTATTGCTCTCGCTCTGACAATCGCGGCGATACCTCACATGTGTGATTTGAACACCGTTTACATATGCAGGCGCGACTTCCGTATGCGTTTTCTTTGCTGCGTGAGCTTGCGGGGACGGAGACACTTTACATTTTTTTTTAAATTTATTTTATTTATTTTTATATTTATAAATTGTGTTTAAAAAAAAAATAATTGATCACTTTTATTGCTGTCACAAGGAATGTAAACATCCCTTGTGACAGTAATAGGTGGTGACAGGTACTCTTTATGGAGGGATCGGGGGTCTAAAAGACCCCCAATCCCTTCTTTGCACTTCAAAGTATTTAGATCGCCATTTTCGGTAATTCTGAATACTGTATATTTTTTTTGTAAACCAGCGCCATTGGCAGCCGAGTAAACAGGAAGTGATGTCATGACGTTGCTTCCGTGTTTACTATTAGGAGGCTGGAACGAAGCCACTTATGGCTTCGTTCCAGACTGTCACTAGCCGCCGGAGGCGACAGATTGGTGATCGGGCCTCCCAGTGGATCGGGAGGCCCGGTAAGAGCGTTGGGAGGCAGCGAGAGAGGGGGACGTCCCCTCCTGCTCCTCCGGTATAACAGCCAAGCGGCTTTTAGCCGCAACGGTTGTTATACCTGGAAAGCCGATCGCCGGCTCTAAAAAACAGTACTGGGATAATGCCTGCAGCTGCGGGCATCATCCCGGTATAACCCCTGAAAGCCGAGTACGCACATCTGCGTACGCTCGGCGGGAAGGGGTTAACCCTGCATTTGTATGAAGGAGTTCTGTGTTGATTTATGATAATGTTGATTGTGTCTTCTGAGCTAAAAGACGGCAAGTCTGTCCTAAAGGTCATGTCTCTTAGTCACCTAGGCTGTCTAAAGGATTAGATAATGAGTTCATGTTAATTCTGTTTCTGGTTACAATTGTATTGTTAGAGTAATATGAACAGGAGGGGGGACCTCCTCTTCTATTGTATATAAGACTGTATTCTGGTTCTAATAAAAGAGTCCATGTTTAGCAGCTAAACAAGTATCGTCTTGTTTTGTGCTTGTGAGCGGTTGGAATATCTGATATCTGTATTCAGACTGGGAGGAAGTGGTATATGACGAAAGCACTCAAGCGTTTCATTACATTGGTGGCAAGCAGTGGAACGCTTCCTAAAGTCTGGGACATCCAACTTCCATCTGGATCCAAGGTCCGGATAGCAGGAGAGGAGAGGAGAGGAGAGATACAGATACCAGCCGCCATGGAAGAGGAATTCAGAAGGAGGTTGCGATAAATGCAGATACAGCACAGAGGACCAGTATCAGAGCAGGTCCTGCTGGGATGGTTTCATTCTATCTGCTGCGAACTCTGGAAGGAAGCGCTAGCCTGTCAGCAGCGACACATGGGAAAAGTTCTTCTCTCCATCCAGGAAAGGTACTAGTCACAGTATGGATTGCGGGTGCTGTTTTTGGGAGAAAAAACGCACAAGGAGCAGACAGCTGAATTAAGTAGGCTGGTCTGGGCGGAGATGCTGCTGGATGAGAGCTACAGAGCCCTCCGGTGGCATGTATCCCAAGCATGCCCTTGGATAGCGGAAGAAAGCCCAATGGAAGGCTTTGGCTACGGCGGTCTGGGACTGTTGTATGTGAAGCTGACAGGGGACCCTAACTTTGGGAGTGATTTTGAGTGGCGGTTGGACGAAATCATGGATTTCAGAGAAGGGCTACTGAATGTCTCGGAAGTAGAGTTTCTGGCCATTCATGAATGGGAGCAGGAGATCGCCTACAGACGGCTACTAGACTCTGCTCAGTGCCAGGGCTGGGATCCCTTTGCCTAGGACTATCAGGAAATACCGGTTGACAACTCTGAAATCCTGGCTCAAGAGTCGGCAATGTGGCAGAATAACAGTGTGCTTTACCAACCTGCCCCCGCAGCTATGGACGCGGAGGTCTTATGGTGGATGCAGCAAGTGCTGACTGACCTTGATGATCCTGTTTCTGCATGGGATGGTCTTGGATGGAGGAATGTGCCTGTCCAGCAGCATGCCAGAGAATCGAAAGTGGAAAATCTGGAGGTTGCAATCCTTAAAGCTGAAGTGCTGACAACAGGGCAGAGCTCTGCTAACCTCTGCCCAGCACCGATAGCATCTTCTGGGTTCAACAGACAGGAGATGGTGAACCTCTATCCCCAGACACCAGTTGCAGAGACAGGGGATTTGATAGACTTTTCTGCTGAGGAAGAACAATCTGGTGAGCCCCCAGCAGAAGAGCTGGTATTAGGGCCAAACTTCACTGTGCTCTGCCCAGCACCAACAGCAGTATCTGTGGAGTTGCATGGAACTTCCCCAGCTGAATTGCTGGTCACCAGACAGAGGGTCCAAGACCTCAGCCCCACACCTGTGGCAGTTCCGGAGGCTCAGGGTGAGAAGGTGGCGATCACTTCCCAGCAGCAGAAACAGGGGGAGAAAGGAGAGGAGGTGTTCATTGTCCCTCCCCAACAGTCGGCCAGGATGGAGAAAGCGATCTTTCCTCCCCAGCAAAGATCCGTGCACCTGGGAGACAATACCAGTGAAAGGGAGTTCCAACAGCAGTTCCCCAGAATGATGACACCAACCCAGCTGAAGCGATGGCAACCGGACAGAGGGTCCAAGACCTCTGCCCCACACCTGCGGCAGTTCTGGAGGCCCAGGGTGAGGAGGTGGCGGTCACTCCCGAGCAGCAGATCAGGACCCAAGGAGAGCATGCAATCGGCACCTCACAACTGCAGCTTGATCTGGTGTCGGTGGATGGGCCTGCTGTGTCCACTAACATAAACCCAGCAGAAGTGCTGGCAAGCGGGCAGAGTGCTACCAACCTCTGCCCAGCACCGGCAACAACTACAAAGTTCCAGGGAGCCGGGGCAGTTGGCCTCCCTCTCCAACAGCTAGCCGGAGCAGATGCTGTGGGGTTTCCAGCAGAAGGGCTGGCAACAGGGCAGAGTGCTGCTGGCCTCTGCCCTCAACTAACAAGGACGGATTTCCTGTAAAGGTGGATGGGACTGCAGTCTCCACCTGTATACCCCAGGGATGCTGGGCAGTCGGCCCTGATGCCAACAGCATGACGGACTGAGCCCAACCACCCTGTCTTCTCACCTGCGACTAAAGGGACTCCAGGGGGAAGAACCAGTTTGCACTTTCCCCCCAACAGCAAGTATGTTCTATGAGAGAGGCAGAGGTTGGCTGGGTGAGCTCTGTTTGGAACAATTTGTTTGGGGTACTGTGTGGAGACAGGCATTAGAGGACTGGAACTATGGACTAACTTTGAAGTCAACCCGTCTGGGGTCTCCTCCTGTGTTAGTCTTCTGCCGAATGGGGAGAAATGTGACAGACCTAGTCAGGACAGAGGCTTTTGGAGGGGACTGAATGCTAGCCTCTTGCCTACCGAACGTGGGCCCTGGCATTTGGGGGAATGGTGCTCTTTGTGAGCTGTATGCCTGGGGACCCTTGAGGTGGTGTTACTTTGGATTCAGGGTCCCCCCCAAGACACACAGACTCTGGGAACCCTTTTATATGCCATATTAGAAACAGTGACTGATTCATACTGGTGGGACACATACTGTTAGATGCTAATGTCATCAACTCCAGCCACCTGTCTGCTGTCTTCTATAATGTAAATGAGTCTAGTCTGGCTTGCCACAGCTTCTAAGTATTTCACCCATTGTTGTTTGTTCTAATTAACCCTGGAATTGTATGAAGGAGTTCTGTGTTGATTTATGATAATGTTGATTATGTTCTGAGCTAAAAGACAGCAAGTCTGTCCTAAAGGTCATGTCTCTTAGTCACCTAGGCTGTCTAAAGGATTAGATAATTAGTTCATGTTAATTCTGTTTCTGGTTACAGTTGTATTGTTATAGTAATATGAGCAAGAGGGGGGACCTCCTCTTCTACTGTATATAAGACTGTATTCTGGTTCTAATAAAAGAGTCCATGTTTAGCAGCTAAACAAGTATCGTCTTGTTTTGTGCTTGTGAGTGGTTGGAATATCTAAAATCTGTATTCAGACTGGGAGGAAGTGGTATATGATGAAAGCACTCAAGCGGAGTGTGTGACGTTTCGTTACATTAGTCATTTGGAGAAGATAGTTATTTCTTCTGATAATACATACTATGAGCTGCATGCGGATGCAAAATGGTATGGCCTGGCCGTATAGAACCACCTAGGGACTGACCAAATACATTTATATGTGGTGTTCGGATTATACACAGGTGTTGGAAATCCTAATTATAACCCAGTCATAGGAACCAGCTGGTCCATTTAATTTATGGCCACTAGAACTCACCTCACAACAGGCAAGGTACCCCCCTCCAAAGGAGATTGACCAAAGGGGAAGAATCCATCCCACATGTTTCCCTATGAGTTAAGTAGCATGAAAATTTACATCGCAATTTGTCTGAAGCATGTTTGAAAACATGGCAGTTGCTGGTTTTTAGACATGCTCCCAACAGCAGAAAATGATATCCCGCAAATGGTAACATTTGTTCATGTTTTTCTCCATTAATTCTATAGCAAATAGTAAATATATCTGTATGTCTTTTTCTTTCATGTCTTTTGAAATTTTTTACTTCTGCACACATTTTTCACTGCCCATCAAGGGATATGCAAACCCGTACCTTTTAAAACAACGCATTCAGTTAAAAATAGAAATGAAAGGCTGAACATTTGTGTATGCATATAAAGAACATTATAAATACCTTTTTTTTCCCCCTTTTTTTTATAAGTGATCACTTTCCCTCTGTTCTCAGCTGCATAAGAGTTGGGGGAGGAGAAAAAAGCAGTACACTTCCCAGTGAAAGGCTGTGCAGGGAGGGTGTGTCAGGACAAGTCTGACCATTGGAGGAGAGCAGGCTGAGTTCCCAGAATAGCTTGAGAACTGACCACGGTGTGCTCTCCTGCTTAGTGTGGTCAGCTTTTAATAGGAAAGCAGAGGGACTGGCAGGAACACCAGGGAATTCACACAAAGGAATCAATACAAAGAGAACTGGATACGTTTTCATACAAGTACATGGTGCAGCAGGCACATATCAGGAATATGAAATGTTATGTTGACATATTCTTTAAATATTAAAAATGAAAGGTGGTCTTCTGTGCACTAAGCTAAGCATTCATAACTACTAGAGAGCTTGCTGCATTGCTGCTCTTCACTTTTGACTGATAGAGCACAGGAGTGGGTAGATCGATAGCAGCTATTCAGACCAATGGCGGCTTTCCAATCCGCCCCTCCCTGTGTGCTGGCATTCAAAAGTGAAGTGGACCTGATGTGGCACTGGTTCTTCAGTTCCTCACTCACTGATGAGTCATTGCCCACATATGGGCCTAGATTGCCTCTATTTGGGTGATGACATCAGCTGTATCCCTGGCCCTTTTGTTCATATTTAGCTCTCAGCCGAGTGATCTCCCAGCAAACAGCTAAATAGGCTGGGGATATAGCACTGCGCAGGAAGCTGTCACATATAGGGGTTGGTTTACTAAAGGCAAATAGACTGTGCACTTTGCAAGTTGCTCCAGAACTTAGTAATTTAGGAGAAGCTCTGCTGACTTCCATCATCCAGTCATGTACAAGCAAAAATGCAGTTTGTTTTATTGCATGTGATTGTGAGTGAAGCTATTGCATGTGAGTGAAGCTTTACCTCATTTACTAAGCTCATGCTAAGTGCACAGTGTATTTGCCTTTAGTAAATAAATCCCATATATGGCAGCTTCCCAGCACAGGCATGGGCCGGCTCTGAGTACTGACATTCTTCTGTATACATAGTTGCCAACAGTCCCGATTTTCCCGGGACAGTCCCGATTTTGGGACCCTCGTCCCGATTGGAGAGTGTCCCGAATTCGGGATTTCCCATAAGGAAAATCGGGAATGTTGGTTTTTGTTTTTTTTTGTTCTTTTGGAGCAGCGGGCTCCAGCAAAATGGCGGCCGGCGCCGCCGCTCTCTCTTCCTCTAGTGTTCAGTGGAGAGGGGAAGGGGGCTCGATCCGTGCAGCCAATGAAGCGCCTTCTTTAACTGCACGGCCCCTCCCCTCTCCACTGAAGCGAGCAGAAGATACGGCGTCTTCGCCGTGTCTTGCTGAAAGCTCCCAGCCCCGTACTGCGCAAGCTCTGCGCCTGCGCAGTGCAGGGGGTCCTCCATTGCCGAGTGGAACTCGGCAGAACACCGGCCGCTCCAGTACTGAGCGGGGGCCGGGCAGCATTGAGGGGGCTGCACTAACTGAGGGGGCTGCACTACCTGAGGGGGGCTGCACTGAGGGGGGGGGCTGCACTAACTGAGGGGGGGGTGCACTGAGGGGGCTGCACTAATAGAGGGGGGCTGCACTAACTGAGGGGGGGCTGCACTAACTGAGGGGGGGGGCTGCACTAACTGAGGGGGCTGCATTAATAGAGGGGGGGCTGCACTAACTGAGGGGGCTGCACTAATAGAGGGGGGCTGCACTAACTGAGGGGGGGGCTGCACTAACTGAGGGGGGGGCTGCACTAACTGAGGGGGGCTGCACTAATAGAGGGGGGATGCACTAATAAAGGGGGGCTGCACTGAGGGGGGTTGCACTAATCAAGGGGGGGGGCTGCACTGAGGGGGGGCTGCAATAATAGAGGGGGGGCTGCACTGAGGGGGGTCTGCACTGATGGAGGGGGTCTAGACAGACTGGCGGGGGCACCTGATGCAAGGAGAGACTCTGGCAGGGGCACCTGATGCAAGGACAGACTCTGGCGGGGGCACCTGATGCAAGGACAGACTCTGGCGGGGGCACCTGATGCGAGGACAGACTCTGCTGGTGGCACCTGATGCAAGGACAGACTCTGCTGGTGGCAGGCGACGTGGCTAGTGACACGCTCAGGGATCCCACTGATTCGGCATTATGGTGAGTTAAACGATTTAATTTTATATTACAATGTAATAATAGAAATAATGCGCTTCAATCATCCTGACACCATAACAATCATGGTGCCGGAATGATTGAAGCGTTAACACCAGGTGTTTGGAGTATCTTTATCTGCTGATTGTTAAACTTTCTAGAATACACATATTTTTATTGTGTAGGATCTGGGGCTGCTGTCCCTTCATTTCCCTCTCCCCCTTTCCTTCTCCCCCTTTCCCTCTCCATCCCTCATTCATCTCAGACTCTAACCACACCCTCTTGAGCCACGCCCATTTAAGCCACGTCCACTGTTCACATAAGCTACGCCCACTTTTCACATAAGCCACACCCACTTTTCACATAAGCCACACCCATTTTCGCGCGCCGCACGTATCAGATTTTTGCTAAACCACGCCTACAAACGAATGCCCCACCCCTAATTATTGTACGGCTCCGCCTACAGCCAAAAAAGTGTCCCACATATTTTTTTTTCAATGTTGGCAACTATGTGTATACCAGCCTGGAGTTAGTCTTATTTACTACCAGTTTCCTAATCTAGGAATTTGTCTCTGCCAAAGCGACTGTTTTTTAAAGTGGCAGTTTTAAGAACTTCCTGAATCTGGCACATGCATCGGTATTGTTACCGACACTGGCACAAATGCTTGCCTGAATTAGGAGCTGGTAGTTCTTAAAGTGTTACTAAACCCAGGACCCTGCATTCACTATATCTGGTCTCCCACAGTACAGTACACAGAACATGGAAATGCAGTTGTTTTAGCAAATATCAACTGCTAAATACCTTTTCTCATTAGCAGTTTATAGCAGTCTTGTGACTTCTATCAGTGTCTGGTTAAAGTGGTTGTAAACCCTTACAGACCACTTTGTGCTACAGGTAAGCCTATAATAAGGCTTACCTGTAGCTACCCAGGATATCTCCTAAACCTAGAGACATCCCCTGTATTTGCCGACGCAATTGGCACATGCCCACTGTCACAAACTGAAGCAACGGCACGTATGAGCCGTTGCTTTAGTGAGTGTGCCGTTACCATGGGCGGGAGTGACGTCATCGTGGCTCTGGCCAATCGCAGCACCAGAGCCGCAATACCTGGAAGTAACCCCCAGGAGTGATGTCAGGTGCCGGAGCGTTGTACGGGCACTGCAGCGAGGGCTTCATTCTCAAGTGAGTATTAAATAACGAGCTAGTATGCTATGCATACTAGATCATTATGCCTTTGTCTTGTAGGTGTTCGGTTTTTTTTTTTAAAGTGGGTTTACAACCCACTTTAAAGCTTGTATGAGGAGTTTTCATTCTACTCTGACTGTCCTATGTGGCTGCAGGACCCCTGACTCTCTGTCTGGACAGTGCTGATTGGCCCTGTGCTAATCACATGCACCCTCCCAAGATTATAAAAAACTTTCTAGCAATATGCACCAAACTGAGCATGTGTAGAGTGCTCCCAAGGCTCTATACTATCAGGAGATGGATTGGGGAAAGTGGAAAAAGGAGAGGTTTGGGGAAGACAGGATCAAACAGCCTTTTACACAATGCGGAGGATGCAGTGAGTATAACAAGCATGCTTTTCTGCATATACAGACTGATTTTACTGTTGTGGGTTTAGTAACACTTTAATGCCCTGTACACAGGGTCGGACATTGATCGGACATTCCGACCACAAAATCCATCTGATTTTTTCTGACAGATTTTGTGCCAAACTTGTCTTGCATACACACGGTCGCACAAAGCTGTCGGAAAATCCGATCATTCTGAACGCGGTGACGTAAAACACGTACGTCGGGACGATAAACGGGGCAGTAGCCAATAGCTTTCGTCTCTTAATTTATTCTGAGCATGCGTGGCACTTTGTGCGTCGGATTTGTGTACACAGGATTGGAATTTAAACGATCGGATTTTGTTGTCGGAAAATTTTATATCCTGCTCTCAAACTTTGTGTGTCGGAAATTCCGAGGGAAAAAGTCCGATGGGGCCCACACACGGTTGGAATTTCCGACAACACAATCCGATCGCACTTTTTCCGTCTGAAAATCTGACCGTGTGTACAGGGCATAAGGGAATCACTGCCAGAAACGTGTCATTAGGGCTACATTGAATTCCTGCTAGTGTTATCTCCGTTTCATAGTAGTGGTTATATCACTAGCTCTTTCTTCTACAAAGGTAATTCAAACTGACTCTTACAAACACACATGAACATTTTAAAATGTGGGATGTTTTCCTGAAAAATGATGCATGCCTCATTGATTTCACTCTTGGCTGTGACTAAGCAGATAACAAGGCGAATGGGATTATTTAGAAATAAAAAAGAATGGTGTGTATGAAGACCATGATTGATGATAACAAATACAAGAAGAGAATGTGCAATTCCCTTTAAAGAAAAGAGTTGTAATGAGCAGATGTGGGCTAATCGGAGGACCAGGTGTGCTGCTGATGAGGCAACAATAGCCTGGAAACGTGCTTTGTGATAGCAAGAGGGATATGGAGGACGAGAGGATGGAAGGCAGCTCAGAGGGTCAGCCCGACAGGATGGAACTCATTAGGAATGATACTGTAGAGTGGCATCTGGGGAACAGAGCTATGAAAGATTCCAGCAGCATGAGCCATGTCAGTAGAAGAGGGAAACCACAGCTTTATTCCACCAGGGAAAGTACAAAAAGATCAATAGAGACATAATACAGCCCAGCAAGAATAAGAATTCAATTGTTGATGAGGGGCAGTACAGGCAAAGAACAGCCTCTCCTCTCCACAATCAAAAGTGAAATGAGGTCGGCATTGTTGGCTCTGCTTTGATCCATTCTAAGAAAGAACTCATATTAGTGCGGTTTGTGTATTTTGCATTTGTTCTGAACAAGGACAAGCCTGTAATGAGGTAGCTGTCTGGGTCAGCGGTTTTGTGGAGCAGCAAAATGCTAGGAATTAACTTTGATTTTTTATTTTTTTTGGCAAAGGTCAAAAATAGTCTTTTATGCCACTTGGTGTTCTATGATTTAAGATTTGTATGATGTGCGGTAGAATGATGTTACATGTAAAAGGCCAACTCCACCCATATATTGTTTCAGTTTTGGGTGGGTACCTCTGGGTTTAATCACTCGCCAGATTCTTTTGTCAACATCACATAGTGAGATTTCTCGGCACTAGGTTGTGTAGTCATCTCCTCCCACGAGGTTGTGACAAAGGTGTCTGTCTCCTGTTTATTCTATACTATGGTTGATTTGCAACAAGGTATTGGCCACTGGATTTGGAGGATGATGGGAATTCTGGGGGTGACATCTCAGGACTGATATTCTCTTACAATAAAAGGGTCAAATTGGCTTTGAATGCAAACTTCTGTACGGTGTAAACCTATCCAAAGACATGGGATGAGAGTTGCATGCTGCTTGTGTCTACTAGCACATTAACCACTTCAATGCCGGGCACTTCCGCTCCTTCCTGCCCAGGACAATTTTCAGCGCTGTCGCATTGTGAATGACAATTGCTCGGCCATGCAACATTGTACCCAAACTAAATTTTTATCATTTTCTTCCCACACATAAAGCTTTCTTTTGGTGGTATTTGATCACCTCTGGGGCTTTTATTTTTTGCTAAACAAACGGAAAAAGACAACATTTTTTCGAAAAAAAAAAGGTCTTCTTAGTTTCTGTCATAAAATGTTGTTTTCCCCTTCACTGATGGGCACTGATGAGGTGGCACTGATGGGCACTGATGAGGTGGCACTGATGAGTTGGCACTGATAAGGTGGCACTGATGGGCACTGATGAGGAGACACCAATATGTAGAATTGATGGGCACTGATATGCAGCACTGATGGGCACCAATAGGCGGCACTGATATGCAGCACTGATAGGTGGCACTGATAGGTGGCACTGATAGGTGGCACTGATGGGCACTGATAGGTGGCACTGATGGGCACTGACAGGCGGCTGTGATGGGCACTGATAGGCGGTACTGATTAGCACTGACAGGTGGCACTGATGGGCAGCACTGATGATGGGGTACTGACAGGTGTTACTGCTGGGCACTGATTGGCACTGTATTGGGCTCTGGCACTGTGTTGGGCTATGATTGGCACTGTGGTGGGCACTGATTGGCACTGTGGTGGACACTGGCAGACTTTATTTTTGGGGCACTGATTGGCAGCTGATTGGCACATCTGATGGGGCTGTGCTGATAATCAAGACCCCCCCACTGACAGGGAGAGCCGCCGATCGGCTCCCCCTGCCCCCGCGAGCCTAGGAATGCCATTTACCGGCACTTTCTGGTTCACGCGATGATCAGCTGTGATTGGTCACAGCTGATTACGTGGTAAGAAGCCTCTGACAGAGGCTCCTTATCACAATCAGAGATGCGGCGTGTCAGGGCGTGAAGTGGTTAAACTGACATTACAAACCCTGTCTCATTAACCTATGTTCCCACCCCAACAAGCTGGTGTTACTGGTCTCAAACACGAAGGAATGAGAGATAATAACTGTAGAATGATGAGCAAATGAGAGCAGTTTTATTTTGCCATGTTCTGGCTTTTTCTCTACTTTATATCCAGATACATGTAAATATAACAGGAGGAGAGCAGAGGTATAAGTGGTAATGGACTTTTAATTGGTAGCCACTGATAGACCCAAAATGAAAAGGAGAAAGCACTCAATAGGATAAAATCCAAATTTATTTCAACAACATATTTAAAAAACATATAAAATCAAGACATGGCATCAAAATATGTAAACACATATAGTATACATATTATCCCATATGCGTTGAACCAATGTGTGTACAAAAAGAAACATGTAGGTATGCCCACAAATATAATAAGCTAGAGACTTGTGTCAAAGATGATCTTTCATAGCAAAGCCCCACAGGATATCAGAGTACCAGGGGATCACTACGCGTTTCGCTTTTAGCTTCCTCAGGTACTGAGAACCAATATAGATTATGATGTGCTTGCATATATATGAGTCTAGAAAAAGATTTGTATATGAACATACAAAAAATAAAAGGGGTTACATATATTTCTCCTAAAGAATGATTAAAAATCAAAAAATCTAAATAATATTCACATCAATAGTAGAAAATTGAGTGCTTATATATACCTACCCAGGTTTCAATGGTGTATGTGAGGTGCCCAACCCAAGACATAGGGACGCAGGAGGAATTGACTCCTACGTAGATTGTCTATTCCTCCTGCGTCCCAATGTCTTGGGTTGGGCACCTCACATAACTTGTTTAAAATAACATCCATCATTGCAGACCCATTATAAGTCTTTCAAATATAAATTTTACTTACATTTATGTCATTAAAACAGTTTTCCATACCTGTAGAAGGATGAAAAAATGAGAGTGGTTTTATTCTGTCATGTTCTGGCTCTTTCTCTACTTTATTTCCACTGTTGGCCAGAACGTCACTTCCCCCTCATTACTGTGTAATGCGCCACCTACAGGTTGCTTCCAGAACATCTTTTACAGAACTCAAACCCAGAGGAAAAGTCCACCGTAACACTAAAATCTGTAAATCTAGAGACATCCATGATCTAAGACTAATCTAACTAACCCTGTAAAGAAGAAATCACTATACATACCCTTTTTTGAAGTTGCTCCAGTGTGGTCTCCAGGGCTGGAGAGGAAACAGCTGACAACGGCTGTGAAATGGCTGGGAAGTGACGTCACCTATAGAGTTACTATGGGGCTTCCTTTGTCGGCTGCCTCCTCTGCACCCGCCTCCACAGCGAAGCTGCCGCTAACAGCTCAGCATGAGACCAGACCAAAGCAGCTTCAATAAAGATATATATAGTGATTTCTTCTTCACAGGGCTAGATAGGTTAGTATTAGATCGTGAATGCCTGTAGATTTAGAGATTTTAGTGTTAGGGTGGACTTCCCCTTTAATAATAATAAAAAAAGTTGTATGGTGTCTATTTTCCTAATAATTTCAACAGTATTATTTCCAGTCCATCACACTGGCACCAGCATATTTTTTACGTTTTTAGAGTGCACTAAAAGCAAAAAAAAATTATGCTTCATCTAGAACCCTTCACTCATGTCTGTGGGCATGGGTACTGGGGTTGATTTACTAAAACAGGAGA
Organism: Lithobates septentrionalis; assembly: GCA_037952835.1. NCBI lineage: Eukaryota > Metazoa > Chordata > Amphibia > Anura > Ranidae > Lithobates > Lithobates septentrionalis. The sequence continues at coordinate 3,784,561 of JBBDGP010001305.1, forward strand.
ATGCAAAATTTGTTGCAGCTGTGCATGGTAGCCAATCAGCTTTTAAAGGGTTGTAAACCCTCATGGGTTTTCACCTTAATGCTCTAGGTGGTGTCTTGTGTCCTGACTGGATAGATGGATAGCAGCGCAGCAATTGGCTGCCGCTGCTGCAATCAAATCCATTGATGCGGCGCGGGGGGTGGGGCCGAATCCTGCATTCTGTGACTGGACACATATGCAGGACTCGGGAGCACGCCCACACGGGTGTCCACCAAGGAGAGCCCTTCTCCGACTTGGACACCCGATGCCAGGAGGAGCCAGGAGCGCCGCTGAGGGATCCCAGAAGAGGAGGACCAGGGCCACTCTGTGCAAAACGAACTGCACAATGGAGGTAAGTATGACATGTTTGTTATTTTTTTAAAAACAAAAAAAACGAAGCTTTACAATCCCTTTAACTTCAGCTTGTTCAAATAAGCTTTGGCAAAAGAACCTGGAAGCTGATTTTGCACTCTGAAGTTTTAGTAAATCAGTCCCATTGTTTCAGCTTACAATGACTTAATTTTATGGGATACAAACATCAGTACATTGTTAGCTTTATAACTGCTTGTCCCTCCAATAGTTAGGTAAAAAAAAAAACATCTATTGAGATTAACCCCCCCCCTACAAAAAAAACCCTGAAGTTGATCTAGAACAGGGGTCTCCAAACTACGGCCCTCCAGTTGTTCAGGGACTACAATTCTCATCATGCCTAGTCATGTCTGTGGATGTCAGAGATTTACCATGCCTCATGGGACGTGTATTTCCAGAAAAGCTGGAGGGCCGTAGCATGCACCTGCCGATCTTGCGCATGTGCAGTGCGGGCCAATCTTGGTCAGCTTGACATGGCACAGCCATACCAAGCTGACCAAGATTTTCCATAGACGCCAATGTTAATAATGTTAAATGTTACTGGAGCCGTGCAGTGCCAAGCTGACCAAGAATTTCCATAGACGCCATGCCAAGCTGACCAAGATCTCCCAGGAGCCAATGCAAAACCAGAAATGACGTCTGCGGCCATGGCCCCCTAGAGGAGGAAGTGAAATTGGATATAGGCATAAATCAGGTAAGTGAACAGAAAAAATAAAAATAAATTGCCAATTCATTTTAATGATGCACATTAGTGCTGCATGGTGAGGAGTGAAAAATGTGGGTGGAACTCTGCTTTAAAGTGAATAACTCAACACCAAGTTCACTATATGGACCACTTATGTATTTATACATGTTGATCTTATCCCCCTTAATCTCCTCTCCTCAAGAGAGAATAAATTCAGTTCCTCTAATCTTTCCTAGTATACCAGTATCTTCCCGACTATAGAAGTTAAACTAACAGGTCTCTAGTTACTTGATAAAGACTTTGATCCCTTTTTATATATAGGCACCACATTGGCCCTACGCCAATCCAGTGGTACTATTCCAGTCAGTAAAGAGTCCCTAAAAATTAGAAACAATGGCTTTGAAATGAGCTCAATTCTTTTAGGATCCGTGGGTGGATGCCATCTGGTCCAGGTGCTTTAACCACTTTTATTCTGTCTCTTTTGAGCCATTGTGGATCATTTAGGGCTGTGTCAGTACCATCCCCATTATAGACATGAGCTCCCCCATGCTCCTTTGTATACACAGAGCTCAAAAAGGTATTTAATAAATGTGCCTTCTCTTTGTCCCCAGTCACTCACTCTAGATTATTTTGTAAAAGGCCTACATGCTCAGACCTGACCTTTTTACTATTAACCACTTCAGCACCAGAAGGATTAACCCCCTTAATGACCAGGCCATTTTTTGCGATATGGCACTGCGTCGCTTTAACTAACAATTGCATGGTCGTGCGACATTGTACCCAAACAAAATTTATGTCCTTTTTTGCCACAAATGGAGCTTTCTTTTGGTGGTATTTGATCACCTCTGCGGTTTTTATTTTTTGCGCTATAAACAAACAAAGACCGACAATTTTGAAAAAAAACACAATATTTTTTACTTTTTGCTATAATAAATTTCCCCAAAAAGTATTTAAAAAACAAAAAAAGACGGACAATTTTGGAAAAAAAGCAATATTTTTTATTTTTTCCTATAATAAATAGCCAAAAAAAAAAAAATTAAAAAACGAATTTCTTCATCAGCTTAGGCCAATATGTATTCTTCTATATATCTTTGGTAAAAAAAATCGCAATAAGCGTATATTGATTAGTTTGCGTAAAAGTTATAGCGTCCACAAAATAGGGGATAGATTTATGACATTTTTATTTTTACTATTTATTTATTTTTTACTAGTAATGGCGGCGATCTGCGATTTTTAGCGGGACTGCGAGATTGTGGCAGACTGATCAGACACTTTTGACACTCTTTTGGGACCACTGAAATTTTTACAGCGATCAGTGTTATAAATAGCCACTGATTACTGTGTAATCGTCACTGGCAGGGAAACGGTTAACACTAGGGGGCAATCAAGGGGTTAAATGTGTTCCCTAGGTGTGTTTCTAACTGTGAGGGGGTAGGACTGACTAGAGGAGGAGCCAGATTGTTGTTCCTACTTAGTAGGAACAGACGATCTGTTTCTCCTCCCTTGTCAGAACCGGGATTTGTGTGTTAACACACACAAATCCCGGTTCTGGCTCTCGTGCCCGCGATCGTGGGTGGTCAGTGGCGATCGCTCCCACTGGCCACGCTCATTGGCTCCTGGGACACTCTGCAGATGCGCGTGCACCTACGGTGGTGGGCCGGTGTACCATGACTGCGATTTGCGCAGCCGTGCCAACCTGCTGGAGTATAACTGCGGTGGCTGGTCAACAAGTAGTTAATATCTTTAAAGAATTTTTAGGGGTTTGTTCTACTATCTTTTGCAATCTGTCGTTCATTTTGAAAATTTTCAGCCTTGATTTCTTTTTTACATATTTTGTTATATTCTTTGTAACATTTAAAAGATGATACTGTAGTGTTCCTTCATTTTTATATTTTTTTAAAAGCTCTTTTCTTATTATATATAGCTTGTTTTAACTTTGGCCGTGAGCCACATAGGTTTTATTTTTAGCCTTTTAAACGTATTGCCCATGGGGACATATTTTGCAGTGTGTTCGCACACAGTCTTTTTGAAGAATTCCCATTTCTGTTCTGTGTTCATCAATTCAATAGTTCAAGATGAAATTGTCATTTAGGACATTGTAAACAAGAACCGTTTGTTTCATGCAAGACAACAGTGCCACAAGATACTGTTTTTCCAATTGTTTTTTGCATTGATTGCATGGTATAAATTTTGCAATGATTGTTCTGGATAACATTTTGATTCTCCATTCTCACTATATGGTAGGCCCAGGCCCAGGGGGGGCCAAACAACCCCAAACGATTTTTTGTTTGTTTTTTTTTCCTTTTTGGGATAAAGGTTTTACATAAATGAATAAAGGTTGATCATTTTAAGTCAGTGTTAAATGGTTTGTCTCATCTCTGTAATTGACTTCTGCTGGACAGCTTGGTCTGTTATAGGAAGCTGAAAATGCTTTACAAAAACCAAAAACAAAAGCAAAAACCAAAAACAAATGTAGCCATCGCATCTAAGAACTGGTCAACTTTAATGTAATATTTTTGTTTTGTTTAATATTAATTTTTATTATAATATAACAGTTTTTAAGAGGTGTTTTTAATACTAGTATGACTGTCCTCTGCTGTCCAGAAATGTGTTGCTTATTTGTTGTGTGTAGGTTATAACTTTACTTGCACATCTTGAAAGAATTCAGTAAAAAATACCCCCATTCCTTAATATATACAGTATATACTTTTCCTAAAATGTGATTATGGCTCCAGTCTTCCCCCAGCCTCCTATATTTTGCAAGTATTGTGCAGTTAAGGTTTGAAGAGCACACTGAGGGATAGTAGTAGAACTGTGGATAACTGTAAAAGGAGCATAAACAACTCTACTAACTTTACCTATGTAACGACTTATATTTCCATTGATTTGGAATATTATTCAATATATTAACATTATGTAGCAATGACCCCCTTAGAAGCTGCTGGATTTTTATAGAGCTGACTTGCCCTCTTACTGGTGATCTGCCCTGTAACTGCAACCAAACAACTTACTGACCCACCAATAATGCCTGATAGGCAGATTTCATAAACTCCAAATCGCTTTCTTGCAATTTATTGGCTCAGTTGTCTTGGGGAGAGAGGGTTAGGTGTACAGGATACCCAAGAACAGCAGTTTAAATCTACTGCACAATAGACCTCTCAAATAGCTCTTTAGGCCCATAGGGGTTTTCTGTCTTCCAGTATCTTTTGAACTCTGCCACAGGTGAGCTGTAATGCCCCGTACACACGGTCGGATTTTCCGATGGAAAATGTGTGATAGGACCTTGTTGTCGGAAATTCCGACCGTGTGTAGGCTCCATCACACATTTTCCATAGGAATTTCTGACACACAAAGTTTTAGAGCTTGCTATAAAATTTTCCAACAACAAAATCCGTTGTCGGAAATTGCGATCGTGTGTACACAAATCTGACGCACAAAGTGCCACGCATGCTCAGAATAAATTAAGAGATGAAAGCTATTGGTTACTGCCCTGTTTATAGTCCCGACGTACGTGTTTTACGTCACCGCGTTTAGAACGATCGGATTTTCCGACAACTTTGTGTGACCGTGTGTATGCAAGACAAGTTTGAGCCAACATCCGTCGGAAAAAATCCATGGATTTTGTTGTCGGAATGTCCGATCAATGTCCGACCGTGTGTACAGGCCATAAGACTCTTCCTGCGTCAGCCACAGGCTTATATAGATTCTGTAGGCATAGATGGGTGGCTACCTATCAGTTTCTTTGACCTTTGCCAAATAATTTAACCAGGTTAAGGCTCTTCAACCCTCTGCCACAGGCCAATTTAGAAAAATAGATCCAGATAGATAGCTATGAGAACAAATACCCTTTCTTGGCTCTGGCTTCCTCCTTCATTCAAGGGGTGTGGAAGGCAATGACTGGGCCTCTCTGCAGCTACACACTCTTTCTAGGCAGATCTTTGGAGGCAAGGACCATCCACCACTACAGGCAAAGACTGGGAAAACTCTGCAGTGATTGGCAGATGTAGAACAAATATTCATACCCTACTACATTGTATCTTCTCACTCTGCCTATCGTAGAACACCCCACAATAGCAGGCAGAAACAAACAATGCCTTATGCCCCTTTAACACTGGCACTCACCACAAGCGGATCTGCCTGTTCAGTGGTGGGGGGGGGATCTCTCCGCTGATCCCCGCTGAGCAGGCGGATGACAGGTCCGTGTCGGGCAGAAACAGCACACTTACCTCTTTGGGCGCTCGTCTACATGCGACTGTCATCAACCTGCCAGACAGATGGGGAATGGATCGGATGTTGGCTGGTGTCAACGGACACGTGTCCGTTGACACCCACTGCTACATAGAGGGCAATGGATGGCCTGAAGCGGGTCTGCCAAAAAAACTGACAGGCGGACCCGGTTGCCCTAAGCCTTAGGCTACTTTCACACTGAGGCACTTTACAGGCGCTACAGTGCTAAAATAGGGCCTGCATAGTGCCTGTAAAGACCCTCTCCTGTCTCTCCAGTGTGAAAGCCTGAGGGCTTTCACACTGGAGCGGTGCGATGGCAGGACGCTAAAAAAAGTCCCGCAAGCAGCATCTTTGGAGCAGTGTATATACCGCTCCTAAACTGCTCCTGCCCATTGAACTGAATGGGCACCGCTGCAGTGGCACTTTGCGGGTCGTTTTAAGCCAGTGGTTCTCAACTCCGGTCCTCAGGACCCACTAACAGGCCAGAATTTAAGTATTACCTTGGGGGGGATGCAGACTATAATACTGCAATCACTGAGCAGCAAATTATATCACCTGTGATGTACTTCAGTTATCTTGCAAACCTGGCCTGTTAGTGGGCCCTGAGGACAGGAGTTGAGAACCATTGTTTTAAGCCTTTTTCGGCCACTAGCAGGGGTTAAAACCGCCCCGCTGGCGGCCGAAACCCCCCTCAAAAATGGCGGTAAAGTGCCGCTAAAAATAGAGGCTCTAACCGCTGACGGCGCCAACGCCCCAGTGTGGAAGGGGCCTTAGGGTTAGGTAAAAACCTAACAAACCCAGATAACAGTAACAAAGCTAATCAAACACTAAATTTAGACTAGCAACACTCCAACAAAATGCAGGGTCCCCACAAATATTTCATTTTATAGTAAAAAAAATGCATGTATATTGGATATACACACATCCCCCATCTGTATTTAATTACCTACCATGTATGCTCACCTTTCTACACATGTTTTACATTGAAACCAGGTTTAAATCAAGCAGACCCAAATGGTCATATTTGTTCTAATACCCCCCACCTAGCTTCTGTAGTTTATCAAATACATGATCTAGCATGTAAAACTTTTGACGGAATGCTATAGTGAGTTATCACTCGGTAGAGGGCATTGTAACATTTTCCTGCTTGTACCATATTTTTATAATTACTTTTCATATATAAATTGTTATTAAATCGTCAGATACCCTGAAATACTGCTGTTGTGTTGAAATCTATTAGCCTCATACAGAGTCTATTGTTTTATGTCACCTGGACAGACTGATGGACTTGTACCGAGAGAGTAGAACTACTGGGATGCCATTATGCAGCACCACTAAGCAGGAAGCAGAGATTGCCTATGTAATCAGCTGGAACTGCAATGTGTTCATTTATGAAATAGGTTTTGATTTTAACACGTTAACACATTCTAATAGCATCATTTAGCAATTTATATTGATATGTTTAGTTACAAAAACTTTGACTGCTTTTTTGTCCTATTCTGAGAAATACAAATCAGTGACCCAATCATACTACAGCTGGGGTGTATCTTGTGGAGAGTGGTAAGTACTACTTGAGTTCTTGTGTAAGGAAATGACAGTTTGCTGAGCCAGAGCTCAGTGTATTGTTATGGGATGTATCTATGGAGTTAATGAGAATGTACCCTAGGTCAGGCCAGCTGAGATTCTTTGCAGAGGAACATATGGCTTTGCTTAGGGTCTTACAATGCAGGCATGCATTACTGATGTTAAAGTTATCACAATGTTTTTATTGTAATGCTTTATTCCATCTATAGGTATTTGGAGGTAGACCCCTGAGAGGTAAAGAATTTCCAGCTTAATACTTGGATTTTGTTGTGTTTTCTGCTAAAGCAGTATAACAGCAATATAACCATTTATGGGGGAGTTTAGTACAGCATTGTACAATAGAATGCAATACAATAGGATAACAGAAACTCCACGTATCTATGGGACGTAAAGAATACAATCACCAGCCACCAAGGCACAGCAGAAACAGATGTAGCGTTAGCTCAAGCAGCATTCATGAGAAAAAGACCTATCTTTTCATCTGGGTGTTGTAATTCAGTGAAACTGAGGCTGGATTCAGCCAATTAACTTCATTTGTGTATTCATTTTGTGTTTAATCAAACATTATATCGTAAAGGAGACAAAATAAGCTTCCCGCTGCTTAGGTGTTTTTAGGTTCGCTACCATTGAATTTTTTTATCAAAATGCGCACTTAAATTGAGCTCAATGGTAGCACACTTAAAAAGTGCCTAAAAATGTCACATGCAAAAAAAAAAAAAAAAAAATAGAAAAGATATACCTGTGCTCAAATCCCAATAGCTTGTATATGTATTTAAACTATCAGGTGGTAAATGGGTTTGACCACATATTAACACTACAAGTTCTGGATGAACCCTCTGCACACTACTACACCCTTTCCAGCAAACTATGCAATGAAAAACAGGGATATTTAGTTCATATAAATTGCAATACATGCTTTAATGCGGAGGCTCACACAAACATTGAACCTCCGCTTTTCGGAACCCTCCCCCTTCCGGTTTTACATTTGGCACCTTTCAGGGGGGAGGGGGGTGCAGATACCTGTCTAAGACAGGCATTTGCACCAACTTCCGGGTATAGACTCCCACGGGAGTCTACGCCACTTCCCATCCCCCCGCACTGTCTGCTGGGACACACACACGGGTCCCAGAGACAGCAGGGACCATTCGGAATTGCGCAGCGCGACTCGCGCATGCGCAGTAGGGAACCGGGAAGTGAAGCCGCAAGGCTTCATTTCCTGACTCCCTTACCGAAGAAGGCGGTGGCAGCATCAGAGGACCGAGGGACGGTTCGGCCTCGGGTGCCGACATCGCTGGACCCTGGGACAGGTGAGTGTCCTTATTTTAAAAGTCAGCAGCTGCAGTATTTGTAGCTACTGACTTTAAAAAAAAAAAAATCGCAGGACTCCCACTTTAAGCTGACCAACTGCGTCAAAGTAATCCCTTATCTGGCCAGTCCTACACTACCTTGCCACTGCAAATACTACGGTGGACACCATGCCAACATGGGGCTCAAAAAAAGGTGTAACAGTGTGCAGAGGGTTCATCCAGAATTTGTAGTGTCAATATTTAGCCACACCCATTTACCACCTGATAGTTTAAATACATGTATTGGGATTTAACCACTTCAGCCCCGGAAGAATTTACCCCGTTCCTGACCGGCAATTTTTGGGGACACAGCACTGCGTTGCTTTAACTGACAATTGCGTGGTCATGCGACATTGTACCCAAACAAAATTGACATCCTTTTTTTCACACAAATAGAGCTTTCTTTTGGTGGTATTCGATCACCTCTGTGGTTTTTATTTTTTGCGCTATAAACAAACAAAGACCGACAATTTTGAAAAAAACTCAATATTTTTTACTTTTTGCTATAATAAATATCCCCAAAAAGTTTTTAAAAAACAAATTTCTTCATCAGTTTAGGCTGATATATATTCTTCAACATATTTTTGGTAAAAAAAATTGCAATAAGCGTATATTGATTGGTTTGCGCAAAAAAAGTAATAGAGTCTACAAACTATGGGAAAGATTCATGGCATTTTTATTGCATTTTCATTATTATTTATATATTTTTTTACTAGTAATGGCAGTGATCTGCGATTTTTAGCGGTACTGTGACATTGCGGCGGACAGATCAGACACTTTTGACACATTTTTGGGACCATTGACATCGATCTATAAAGCTATAGATCTATATATTTATGTGCTATAAATATGCACTGATTACTGTGTAAATGTCACTGGCAGGGAAGGGGTAAACACTAGGGGCGATTAAGGGGTTAAATTTGTTCCCTTGTGAGTGACTTTAACTGTATGGGGATGTGACTGACTGGGGGAGGGGAAATATCGTTGTTCTTACTTAGTAGGAACACACAATCTGTCTCCTACCCCCTGACAGAACAGGGATTTGTGTGTTTACACACACCAATCCCGGCTCTCGCGCCCGCAATCGCAGGTGGCTGGTGGCAATCGCGCCTGCAGGCCATGCGCATCGGGCCCCCTGCCGCGCAGCGGGCATGCACGCGAGCCTGCTATGGCTCTTAAAGGGGCTGACGTATCTATACAGTGGTTTGCGCAGCGGTGCCATTCTGCCGCCGTATATGTATGTGAGGTGGTCGGGAAGTGGTTAAATACATGTACAAGCTATTGGGATTTAAAGAGGAATTAATACCCATAGGACATAGATGTTACATTTGTGACGTCCCCTGAATCTGAGGTAATCCTTGCCATAGTACTGTTAATTAGTTCTTGAAAGCACAGTTTATAAAACTCCACAGAATCTCAAGGCTTCTCAGGGGTAGAATTAAACATCTAACCCTCAATCCTCCCCGTACAATTTAAAGAGGAAGTAAACCCTGACGGGTTTTACTTTCCTCTTCATTCCCCTGCAAAGTAAAAGCATAATGGGCTAGTATGAATTGCATACTAGCCCATTATGTTGCACTTACCTGCAAATGAAGCCCGCGATGTCCCCGCTGGTGGCCGCATCCATCTTCACTCCTCTTCCTTTCCGCGGACTCGGGCTCTGTGACTGGCCGGAGTCACGTGACGTCACTCCCACGCATGTGTGCGGGAGCCGCCGGTAACGTCACGAGCCCCTTAGAAACGCATTTTCTACAGTGCGCATGCGATGATGACATTGGTGCAAGCGTATATGGCAAATATCTCCTAAATGGTGCAGGTTTAGGAGATATTTCCAGTACCTACAGGTAAGCCTTATTATAGGCTTACCTGTAGGTAAAAGTGGTGTGACTAGGTTTACAACCACTTACAACCACTTTAAGCACAGGTATATCTTTTCTCTGTAATGCGGGCCAGTGACCAGATCTGAACCTAGTTGCTCTCCCCCACCTTGGGTCTTTATGCCCCATGCTGGCATGGTGTCCACCGTAGCATTTGCAGTGGCAAGGCAGCGCAACTTTACTCTGGACTGGCCAAAAAGAGGGATTACTTTGACGCAGTTGGCCAGCTTAAACATGTAATGCAATCTAAGAGCCCTTTCACACTGGGGCGATTTGCAGGCGTTATTGCGCTAAAAATAGCGCCTGCAAACCGACCTAAAACTGCCGCTACTGTTTGTTCAGTGTGAAAGCCCGAGGGCTTTCACACTGAAGCGGTGCGCTGGCAGGAGAAGAAAAAAACTCCTGCAAACCGCATCTTTGGAGCGGTGAAGGAGCGATGTATTCAGCGCTCCTAAACCGCTCCTGCCCATTGAAATCAATGGGGCAGCGCGGCTATACCGCGGCAATACCGCGGCTATAGCCGCGCTATGCGAGCGGTTTTAACCTTTTTTCGGCTGCCAGCGGGGGGTTAAAACCGCACCACTAGCGGCCGAATACTGCTGCAAAAAAACGACGGTAAAGCATCGCTAAAAATAGCGCTGTTTTACCGCCGACGCCCCACCGCCCCAGTGTGAAAGGGGCCTAAGTATCCCTGTTTTTCATTGCATAGTTTGCTGGAAAGGGTGTAGCAGTGTGCAGAGGGTCCATCCAGAATTTGTAACGCAAAAAAAAAAAAAAAAAACTTCACACATGTGGACTGGCCCTAAAGCTAAATTTTAGGATTTTTTTTTTGGGGGGGGGGGGGGGGGTTTACAGACTCTGTATGATGGTGTGCATCCCATTACCTGCATGTGGTTGCTTCTGCTAAAAATTCTCTGTGCCATACCTCCTCACATCTGCCTTGATGTTCTGAACCGCTGTCTTCCAGCACTGCAGCCGCTACTACAGAGTAAAGCTGCGATGTTCCGCCCCCTTCTGCCCTCTCCACCTTTAACAGAACTCGCATTATTACACCCCTACTATGCATCATGTTATTTGAATTGGCAGTTAAATGACAGAAATACACCACGCAGAGAATGCAATGAATTGTAGGAATGTAGTAATACAAGGTCTGTGATTGGCAGAGAGTGTAGAAGTTTTTTTTTTCAGTAGCATCAGCTGCTCCTAACCTTCACCATGCTGGAGGAGAGACACTCAGGACAGTATGTGGCAGCTGTGAGGAGGCATTGTAGGAGAGTTTTTAACAGAAGCCGCCGCCTGCAGGTAATGGGATACGCGCCATTACACATAACTAATATGGATGTTGTTGTTGCTTCTGAACAAAATCTAAACTTCAGCTTTAAAAAATAATGTGTAACCCGTAATCACAACACAAAAGACCTAATCTGGTAAAGATTTTGTCTTGTCATAAGCAGAACGTGAAAATTTTTACCTTTTGTCTTGAAAAAAAAAAAAGTGTACATTCTGGTATATAAGTGTCTCTAGGAACTCCTTCAGTCTCTTAGCTCTCCTGTATAGCTGCAGTGTAAATTTAAAGCAGTATTCAACACAAAAGCAAACCATGCATTTTATTGCAGCTTATCAATGCTTAGATGTGGTGACTGCATTAGTTTCTTTTTTTTTAGGCTTTCTTTCCTTTATTTTCACCTGGTGATCCTGCCAGCAAGTCTGTTCTTTTTCGAAAGAACAAGTTGTTCTGCAAATGTAGCAGTTACAGGGTTAAGACAAAAAAACTGTGGGCTGTAACTGCTTATAAAGTGTTAGCTGGAGTTTGGCTTCAATTTGTTAGTGTATTTAAATCTGCTAGTACAGCTAACACTCCCCTTCCCCCCTGCACTGACAATGCTGCTGTCCAAAGTGCCCCTGTGCTCCTCCATCCAGAGTGGAGGAACGCTAATACAGGAGGTATGCTACTGGCCAAATCACCAGGTAAAAACAGAGAGAAAAAAAGCCTAAAAAAGAAAACTAGTGCAGCCATCAAATCTAATGATTGGTAAACTGCAATATATTGGATTTTTGGTTTATTACCACTTCAAGTCACTGCTGCCTCTAACTGCTACCCTGTTTCCCCGAAAATAAGACCTAGCGCGATTATCAGTGATGGCTGCAATATAAGACCTACCCCCCAAATAAGCCCTACCCTGTTTCCCCGAAAATAAGCCCTACCCTGTTTCCCCGAAAATAAGCCCTACCCTGAAAATAAGACCTACAACTAGGGCTTATTTGGGGGGTAGGGCTTATATTGCAGCCATCACCGACAATCACGCTAGGTCTTATTTTCGGGGAAACAGGGTAGTCTCAGGAGATTTGGAATGAGGTTTAATGATGTCACTTCTGTGCTGCCCACCAATTACCCCTACAATGTTAGACCCTAATGATAATCTAGGATTTCTTTACCATTGAGAAAGTTGTATAAGACATTTATACCACTGGCTGCCACTTTACAATCTTTTTTGTGTTAAAAAAATATTTGTGCTCACGGGCAATAGGTATAAGCTGTTAGATAAAATACCAAGTGGTAGATTAAAAATTCTTTCTTGGAGGCACCATCCATGTAGAAGCACCATATCAAATTTATATTAAAAAAAATAAAACTTTTCAAAATTCAACCGGGAAAACATAAGACATAAGTACCCAAAAAACTTCAACTAAAATATTTTTTTATTGTACAAATATCAAAAATCTCATAACAGAGATTACAAAGGCATAAAAAGTATAAAATAACCTATACAGTATAAAAATAAAGTTTATATGGATTAAATGCCCGATGTTAAATCAACGTGTGTCACAGGTTCACTGCTTCATCAGGGATGGGGAGTGCAATACATTTCTTTGCTTCATACAAGTTTAAAGGGATTGTAATCCCTCATGCATTAAGGTGAAAAAACACGTGGCAGTGACTGGCCCCCCCAGCCCCCCCTGTTTTACTTACCTGAGCCCTGGAATTTAACACGTCGCAGACGCGCTCTTCCTCTGCCCGGGGTTCTCGGCCCTTGATTGGATAGATTGATAGCAGCGCAGCCATTGGCTCCCGCTGCTGTCAATCAAATCCAATGACACAGGCGCCGGGGGGGCAGGGCCGAGTCCGGCATTCGTGTCTATGGATGCAAATGCTGGACTCGAGGAACGCGCCCGCAAGGTAACCCTCCCGGGAGAGTGCTTCTCCTAGGGGGTTATCTGATGCGAGGACGAGCCGCCAGAGCCACCGAGGGACCCCAGGAGAGGATGTTTGGGGCCACTCTGTGCAAAACGAGCTGCACAGTGGAGGTAGGTATATGTTTATTATTTTAAAAAAATGTAAAAGGAGCCTTTACAATCACATTAACTTATCTATAAAGAAGACAATAACATCACAATATAATGCACATAGCCAGCATATACTGTATGTTTGTATACATCCACTTGATCATGATTATATGGATTGCTTACAGGATTAGAATTGTATATTGCCTTAACTGGGAATAATTGTTGAGGTGATATATAATTTTAACCCTGTAAGCAATCCATATGATTGGTTCAAGTGGCTGTGTATAGACATGCATTGAAAACCCTTATTTTATATATATATATTTGGTATGGGACAATATGCTATTCTTTTCCGATTTCTCCCAGCTGCTGAGCATGCACAACTTCTAAAGACGCTTTGATACCACCTTGAGAGGTTTATATGTCACATACCAGGGGTGTCAGGTATATGTCACAGGCAATGATTGTCAGCACACAGACACTTCTGACTGAGCACAGCTCTTGCTTACTGAACAGTTGTCATTTATCTAAATGGTGACGAAACATGCCAGTCTTTTATCTCTTGTGGTCTGTCTTTTTGGTGCCTATCTTCTACTTGAGCTATTCCACAAGATTTGAATATATTTTGTAGGTCAGTTTGGCCATATCTATAGGCCAATTTAATTAGGTAAAATGTAGTAAATCATAACAACCAGTCAGTACTTATCTTTCACTAATCAGATTTTATTAAAAAGATTGATTTCTATGGATTACAGTACTTAGCACACCAACTATGGTCTGGAGGTTATGAAAGGAATGATATTTTGAGACTGGTTTATTTGGGCGTAGAAGTAGATGTGAAATGGATTTTTAAAAGTGCGTACATTATTAAATAGTCTGTCACTTTCATATATTTCAATTTGCAAACTTTGTGTTAAGGGAATGTAATACACCAGGAATCTCTGTAGTACACAACTTCTGCTCATAATAGGATGCATATGGTTGTGATCACAGATGTAATAATCACTTTGCCACAAATACCACTGCATGACAGAGTGTCAAAGGGTTGGGTTTAATGAGCGTCCTCTGTGCTGAATCCAAGCAACATATTAACTGTTAGTATATTGACTCATCATTTTTTTGTGATTGGTTTCATCGGTTAAAAGAGGATCTGCATTTATTTTTATTTTTTTTAACGAAACACACATTTTCAGAACTCAAGATTCAAGATTAGTGGAGTGTCAGGCAGGCGCACTTCTCTTTGCTCACAGATCTTGACTGAGAGCAGCAGTAGCCAATGGCTCCTGCTGCTCTCAGCCAAGCCTGTGAGAGTGGGGAGAAGAGCTGCTGCAGATGTGCACAACGAAAGATCGAGATAGGGCTCAGGGAGTCAGAGGAGTATTTAGGGGGGAAGGGGAGGTGATACTATTAAAAGATTGTTAAACTTAATGCAGAGAATGCAATAAGGTTAAACATTGTTTTACCTTTACGACCACTTTAAAGGAACATTATCTTGAGTGTTCTGACCTAAGAGTTGGGCCTCAACAAGCTGGCCAGCAAAAGATAATATACTACAGACTGCTGAATTGTTATGGTGGCTTAAAGTGATTGTAAATGATCACCTTGTAAAATAATCCAATAAACCATTTGTGTATAGCTATTAAAAAACATCATCAATACTATTTTTTATAAATGATCACATTCCCTCTGTTCTCAGCTGCATAAGAGCTGGGGGAGGAGAATCAACAGTACATCGAGCTTCCCAATGAATGGCTATGCAGGGAAGGCGTGTCAGGACAAGTCTGATCGTTGAAAGAGAGCAGGCTGAGTTCCCAGCATAGCTAGAGAACTGACCACGGTGTGTTCTCCTGCTTAGTATGGTCAGTTTTTATTAGGAAAGCAGAGGGACTGGCAGGAACACCAGGGATTTCACACAAAGGAAGCAATACAAAGAGAACAGATTACTTTCTCATACAAGTACATGGTACTTGTACTTAACACTCTTTAACCACTTGCCGACCAACTGCCTCAGTTATACTGCGGTAAGCTGGCTCGGCTGCGCGAATCACCGTAGGTGTACCTTGGGCTCATTCACGGCCCTATGTGGGCGCATGTGCGCCGATTGGCCAGCGGGGGAGCCAATCAGCGGGTCCGGCGGACTCTATGTTCTGCCGGCCGCCAGCAATCGTTCCCAACAGAGACAGAACTTGGATCTGCCGAAGTAAAAAAGCAGGTCTCCATTTTGACAGGGGATGGCTCAGAGATCTTGTCTTTCTGCTATGGATGAAGACAGATATGTGTGTTATCGCAGGTAGCCCATCCCCCCACACAGTTAGTAAACACACCCAGGGAACACAGTTAACCCCTTGATCGCCCCTGATGTTATCCCCTTCCCTGCCAGTGTCATTAGTACAATTTCAGTGCATATTTTTAGCACTGATCAATGTAATAATGTCACTGGTTCCCAAAAAAGTGTCAAAAATGTCAGTTAGGTGTCCGATCTGTCCGCCACAATCCCACTAAAAATCGCTGATCACAGCCAATACTAGTAAAAAAAAATAAAAATGTCATAAATCTATCCCTATTTTGTAGACCAGTGTATCTCAACTCCAGTCCTCAAGGTGCCCCAACAGGTCATGTTTTCAGGCTTTCCATTATGCTGTTTCATCTGAGGGAAATCCTAAAAACTTGACCTGTTGGGGCGCCTTGAGGACTGAAGTTGAGAAACAGTGTTGTAGGCGCTATAACTTTTGCGCAAACCAATCAATATACGCTTATTGGGGGGGGGGGGGTTTGGGTATGATTTATAGCAGAATGTAATAAATATTGTTTTTTTTTCATAATTGTCGCTATTTTTATGTTTATAGAGCAAAAAATAAAAACCGCAGAGGTGATCAAATACCACCAAAAGAAAGCTCTATTTGTGGGGAAAAAAGGACAACAATTTTATTTGAGTACAGCGTCGCACGACCGTGCAATTGTCGGCTAAAGTAATGCAGTGCCGTATCGCAAAAAATGGCCTGGTCAGGAAGGGGGTAAATCCTTCTGGTCCTTAAGTGGTTAATTAGCATTGCCCCAGTATAGGGTTTATGAGGGGTTGCTCTCTACGCCAATTGTTTGTTTTCACTGTTTATTTCTTGCTATCATTCACCCATTTGCAGCACTTTTCTTGCTATTGTTTAACTGTTTGCTGTGTCATTACTGTTGTTCATATCCCTTGCCACCGCGGTACTGCAAATACATCTGCAAAAAAAATATTCCCCACCCAGCCAGATGTGTGTGGTGGTATTTACAGAGTCGCAGGGACAGGGAACCCGAGAAACAGTGGCTCCATTGGGGGTGAGTCCTACATTCATAACATAAAGGTGTAGGTATTCTGTAGTCCCAAAAGGTGAACTACAACACCACATTGGATTTCAGTGCAGCAAAAGAAGCTGCAGGGAGTTCAGCTTTAAGCCTTAAATGCATTAGATACCCGAATTGAACTGTTGCAGCCCTGTGATGCTATCCATTACAATGCGAGGTTTGTAACTGCCATCAGCATATAACATTGAGCTGAACCAATTGTGGCACAGCAGTGAACATTTGTGTTTTTGCTGCATGTGAAAGTTCGGTGTATCTCCATGTGTAAGATGTGGCTACACTACAAGGCTTGCATTGCATAAAAAAGGATTGGCTTGTGCGGCTTGTCCCATATAATATACGTTCTCTACTTTATTTCATCACATTTCTTTTCACCGTGTGCCAGTCAGCTACTCTTTGTTGCTCATTTTCTTTACTTTCTTTATTTTTTTTACCTCCGAAGAAGCTCTATTTGAAGAGTGAAACATGTTAGGTTTGGGTGATTTGATTTTGGAGCACCTTCTGACTTTATTTTCATTTAGGTTCACATGATTTAATTTTTGGCCTGACACCTTCTTTCCCCCCTCCCCACCATTTTTCTTTTCTGTGGGGTGAGATCTGCCTTGTGTCAATGTAGTCTTTATTAAGGGAGAAGTTTTTTCGTGGATATGGTGATATATGGGGCTCGTCCATCAGTGGTTATTTGTGTCCACATGAATGAGTGTACCCGTATTGCATATCTGAAAAGTAGATCATTTCATAGGGCAGAAGATAGATAGCCCATATCTTCAGTAAGACTGTATTTACTAGCATACCTTCTGTTTTTTTTGTTCATCTCATTTTTATATGTGGCCAATAGTTGGGAGGAGAGACAGATATACCCCCATCTCTTGATACCAGGTGGTGTTGGTGAGCAGACCTTTAATTTATATATCCTCTAATACAGCCTGAAGCCTTTATATTGAATATAGGAGGAAATTCTAACCCTCACATTGTCTATACATACCATGTTTCCCCAAAAATAAGACCTAGCGTGATTATCAGTGATGGCTGCAATATAAGACCTACCCCCGAAATAAGCCCTACCCTGTTTCCCCGAAAATAAGCCCTACCCTGAAAATAAGACCTACAAGGACTTTAACTAGGGCTTATTTGGGGGGTAGGGCTTATATTGCAGCCATCACCAATAATCACGCTAGGTCTTATTTTCGGGGAAACAGGGTATATATTCAAGAAAAGGTCTCACCATTTAAACTTGGTAGATGGTAATATTACCACATAGAGATAGAACGTTGATTTTTATATATAATGGCATTGACCTCATCCTATAGGTATACCTGTTATATTCATTTACATACTTTTTATGATTTACAATAAAGGTTAAGTTTTAGTTAAGTGGCCTTTTGGTGCGTAGGGAAGCGCACCCTTGTCTAGTTCTAGTGTAACTTTGCCACAGTTACGTGTTATCAATATCACAGGCTTTTGTATATACAGTATCTCACAAAAGTGAGTACACCCCTCACATTTTTGTAAATATTTTATTATATCTTTTCATGTGACAACACTGAAGAAATGACACTTTGCTACAGTAGAAGTAGTGAGTGTACAGCTTGTATAACAGTGTCAATTTGCTGTCCCCTCAAAATAACTCAACACAGCCATTAATGTCTAAACTGCTGGAAACAAAAGTGAGTACACCCCTAAGTGAAAATGTCCAAATTGGGCCCAAAGTGTCAATATTTTGTGTGGCCACCATTATTTTCCAGCACTGCCTTAACCCTCTTGGGCATGGAGTTCACCAGAGCTTCACAGGTTGCCACTGGAGTCCTCTTCCACTCCTCCATGATGACAGCATGGAGCTGGTGGATATTGGAGACCTTGCACTCTTTCACCTTCCATTTGAGGATGCCCCACAGATGCTCAATAGGGTTTAGGTCTGGAGACATGCTTGGCCAGTCCATCAACTTTACCTTCAGCTTCTTTAGCAAGGCAGCGGGGGTCCTAGTAGATGATAGGCCCAGCAATGGCATGCACTGCCAAACTGCTGCTAACAAAGCAAACAGAATATTGGCATGAATTAAAAAGGGGATCAACTCCAGAGATAAAACAATAATTCTCCCGTTCTACAAGACTCTGATCCGGCCGCACCTAGAGTATGCTGTCCAGTTCTGGGCACCAGTCCTCAGGAAGGATGTACTGGAAATGGAGCGAGTACAAAGAAGGACAACAAAGCTAACAAAGGGTCTGGAGGATATTAGTTATTATGAGGAAAGGTTACGAGCACTGAACTTATTCTCTCTAGAGAAGAGATGCTTGAGAGGGGATATGATTTCAATTTATAAATACCGTACTGGTGACCTCACAATAAAACTTTTTTGTGGAAGGGAGTTTAACAAGACACGTGACCACTCTATAAAATTAGAAGAAAAGAGGTTTAACCTTAAACTACGTCGAGGGTTCTTTACTGTAAGAGCGGCAAGGATGTGGAATTCCCTTTCACAGGCAGTGGTCTCAGCGGGGGGCATCGATAGTTTCAAAAAACTATTAGATAAGCACCTGAACAACCACAACATACAGGGATATACACTGTAGTGGTCGTCTTGGAGTTGTGTTTGGGGTCTTTATTATGTTGAAATACTGCCCTGTGGCCCAGTCTCCAAAGTGAGGGGATCATGCTCTGCTTCAGTATGTCACAGTACATGTTGGCATTTATGGTTCCCTCAATGAACTGTAGCTCCCCAGTGCCGGCAGCACTCATGCAGCCCCAGACCATGACACTCCCACCACCATGCTTGACTGTAGGCAAGACACACTTGTCTTTGTACTCCTCACCCGGTTGCCGCCACACACGCTTGACACCATCTGAACCATACAAGTTTATCTTGTTCTCATCAGACCACAAGACATGGTTCCAGTAATCCATGTCCTAAGTCTGCTTGTCTTCAGCAAACAGTTTGCAGGCTTTCTTGTGCATAATCTTTAGAAGAGGCTTCCTTCTGGGATGACAGCAGACCAATTTGATGCAGTGTGTGGTAGATGGTCTGAGCACTGACAGGATCACCCCCCACCCCTTCAACCTCTGCAGCAATGCTGGCAGCACTCATACGTCTATTTCCCAAAGACAACCTCTGGATTTGACACTGAGTACGTGCACTCAACTCGACCATGGTGAGGCCTGTTCTGAGTGGAACTGTGCTGCAGCTTAGTTTCAGGGTCTTGGCAATCTTCTTAAAGCCTAGGCCATCTTTTATGTAGAGCAACAATTTATATTTTTCGATCCTTAGAGAGTTCTTTGCCATGAGGTGCCATGTTGAACTTCCAGTGACCAGTATGAGAGAGTGAGAGTGATAACACCAAATTTAACACAAGGGAAAAAAGAAGAACCGCTCCAGGTGGTGAACTGAAAATGACGCCCTCCTCTGGAAATAACAGGTGCTGGCTCAGCACAAGCAATAATGAAGAAAAAGAATCTGGACAGCCACACTCCAATAAAAGCCTTTATTGTAGCAGATAATCAAAGTTCATGTGACAACAGAAGTAGGGTAATATAGCTATCTTACCCTGCTTCTGTTGTCACATGAACGTTGATTATCTGCTACAATAAAGGCTTTTTATTGGAGTGCGACTGTCCAGATTCTTTTACCAAATTTAACACACCTGCTCCCCATTCACACCTTGTAACACTAATGAATCACATGACCCTGGGGAGGGAAAATGGCTAATTGGGGACAATTTGGACATTTTCACTTAGGGGGTGTACTCACTTTTGTTACCAGCGGTTTAGACACTAATGGCTGTGTGTTGAGTTATTTTGAGGGGACGGAAAATTTACACTGTTATACAAGCTGTACACTCACTACTTTACATTGTAGCAAAGTGTCATTGTGTTTCTTCAGTGTTGTCATATGAAAAGATTTAATAAAAGATTTACAAAAATGTGAGGGGTGTACTCACTTTTGTGAGATACTGTATATCATCACATTAGTCTAATCATATTAGTGATTTCTATAGTAACTTAATGGGATTGGTGCCAAATTAATTTGTAGGATGTTAACAAAATGAATATAAATTGACCCAAAGGGGAACTGGACAGCTATTGTTCACCTCTACATCTCCAATTATCTAGAGACTAGAGATGAATGAGGACTATTGTGAATATTGAAGTCTGGGTAGGAATGCTGGGTAGCAGGGAACCGCCAAGCTGAATATCTGAAGAGAGAATGCTGTCAGGGAATGACCAGAAGAGTGGTTAGTGAATCAATTCCAGATCAATACCTGATTTCTCAAGGGAACATTTCATCACGGCTGCTTTAATAGCACAGTGTTATCCTATGACAAGAAATGGATTGGAGGTTTTCCAGTCAGCAATTGAAAAAAGAAGAATCCAATTTGTTATTAGATGAAGATTCACTAACCACTCTGAAAAAAAGAACTATACAGAGCTAAGATAATAATTCATTTGTAGCACAGATGTCACTATATGGGGGCTGCATGCTGAAGTCAGGAGGAATTTGCTCCTGATTGAACATAGACATTCACTTACTGGGTTTTGAAGACAGCTGCAACAATTAATATAGTGCAACATCTATGGAGGATAATGTATGGTTTATGCAAGCCTCCCATTAAATTAGGTATTCAGTTTGAGGTCATATATATATTAACTGTTTAAAAATCCAATAAAAGTAACAATTTATTTTAAAGGTTTCGTGGCTGTCAGTTGAGATTCTATGATCTATGTTGCAAAACTATGTACAATAGCTTTGTCGGGATTTTGTATTGTTCCATCCTAGCTCTTTTAATAATTTCAGGTTCATAGCTGCTAATAATCAATTATTTTTTGATGCTTCTTAACAGGTACAAATCTGCAGTTTCCTGGTACTATAGTGAACTTGCTTTAAAGCGGAGCTCCACCCAAAAGATAAAGGTCTGCTTGTTTGCACCCTCCACTGCCACACTTGCCACTTTTTCAGGGGGAGCGGATACCTGTCAAAACCAGGTACCCGCTCCCACTTTTGGGTAAAATCACTGCACAATGATTGCGACGATCTATGAAATTTCCGGCCACCCCGCCCCCCTGCCTTCTGGGAGAAACACAGGTCCCATAAGGTAGCGGGACCATTCAGAAAGCGCAGCGCATGCACAGTAGAAAACAGGCTGTAAAGCCGGAAGGCTTCACTTCCTGTATCCCTTAGTGAAGATGCCAGCGCTTGCACCCGGAGCCAATGAACGAATCGGATAGGGGTGCTGACATCACAGGATACCAGAACAGGTAAGTGTCCTTATATTAAAAGTCAGCAGCTGCAGTATTTGTAGTTGATGACTTTTATTTTTATTTTTTTTACAGGCTGGAACTCCGCTTTAAATGGTAACTTTATCTCTCTGATATGTTCAATGCGGTAAGCCAAGAGAATGCAATCATCAATAAGTGTTTACTATCATGTTGAAAGCAAATGATTAATTTCAGCATTTCCCATTGGACATGATCTGTTACAGCCAGAAGAAAAGCAAGCAAAATGCACAGACCAGGACTGGGTGTCTCTTCTATTCAGTATGAACAAAGTAACATAGTTATAGGCTGACAAAAAAAAAAGGAAAATGGAAATCAATTTTAGCCCTGGTTCACACGGTGCAACTTGTCATGCGATTTCCAAACCGCATGACAAGTTTCATCCCATTGCCGACAATGGAACTGTTCATATCTCCTCAAATTTTGTTGCAGCGATTATATAAAAGGTACCTGCACCACTTTCTACCGATTTCATTGTGACTTGCATAGACTTCTGTTAATTGAAGTCACAAGCCGCAATTGAATTGGCAGTGCAAATCGCACTGATGTGCTGCTTTGAAATTGCGCTGAAGTAGCATGATTCCAAAGCCGCACCGGTATGAACCAGGGCTTAACCTCTTAAAGCAGGGCCAAATTCTCTTTTAGAACTTTTAGAACTGCGAGCAGGTAGGGTCTTTATTGCAGAAGAGACATGCAACGTTACGTGTACAATAAAATCAACCCATGTGCCTGCTCCCAGTCATCTTTAGAATGTACACTAAGCTGCTCAAGCAGATCCCATTTTGATTAGTTTGTGCAAAAATTATAGCATCTACAAACTATGAGATATTTTTATTTATTTATTTTTACTAGAAATGGCGGCGATTTTATGGTGGACATTCTGACATTTTTTGGTTGTCACTAATACAGTGATCAGTGCTAAACAATATGCACTGTCACTGTACTAATGATACTGGGTGGAAATGGGGTTAACATCAGGGGCGATAAAAAGGGTTAACTGTGTGCCTAACCAGTGTTTTATTATACTGTGTGAGGTACTTTTACTAGGGGAAGAGATGGAATTTATTCCCTGCTTTGCAGAGATACAAACTCCATCCCCTCCCTCCTGTCAGAACTGCGATCTGCCTTTTTTACATAGGCAGATTGCCGTTCTGCCTCTCTATCTAATGATGTGTGTGCGTGCCCCTCCCCAGAAGTGTCAGATCATGTATGTATACGTGATTTGGCGCACAGGTGCCACCCTGTAGCAGTAAATCTGCTATAGGGCCGGCCTGAAGTGTTTAAAGATGAACTTTAGAACTCAAACAAATTAACAAAGCTTTGTAATCAGTATTACATCATTAAATATATTCTATAAAATGAAGCTGTGTAAGTCCCTGAATTTTACTGGGTGTCGGCTTCTTGTAGTTTCTGTATGGCAGAGCTGGAGTTCGAGAGGAAGCAGCATCACAAGGAGCCAATCAGTTAATGTGCTGATAAGAAGCATGCTGATAGGAGGAGAAAGTAAGGTGACAGAGAGATGAGCTCACCATGGTCAGTGGCAGCTGCTCATGCAGGGCGCATGGGCGCCCCCCCCCCCCCCCCATCCATGCGTCCGGCCCCCTAATATACATGCTGGGCGCCTGGATTTCTAAGGGTTTTTTTTTTAAGCACATGATTAGAGCTTAATTGGTTTCAAAAAAGGGTGGGCTCGGGGCCCAGATTTCTACGCCCTGAGCCCATCCAATTAATATTTGCTATTGTCTTCCTGATTCTTCTTCCGGCCAATCAGGAAGCAGTTCCTGAGACCCGATTGGCCAGGGAGTCTTAGGACTCCCCGTTAATCGGGTCTCAGTCAGGACCCACTTCTGGTTCACGCCTGGACGAGAAGCGATGGACTCCGAGCGAGGAGCTGCAGCCCGGATCCATGTCTGCCTCCTTCCTAAGACCCCTTTCACACTGAGGCACTTTACAGGCGCTATAGCACTAAAAATAGCGCCTGCAAATCGCCTGTAAAGCACCTCTCCTTTCACTCCAATGTGAAAGTCCGAGTGCTTTCACACTGGAGCGGTGCGCTGGCAGGACACTCAAAAAAGTCCTGCAAGCCGCATTATTGAGGCGCTGTAGGAGCGGTGTATAAACCGCTCCTAAAGCGCCCCTGCCCATTGAAAGCTGCAGCGGCACTTTGCACACGCTTTTAACTCTTTTTCGGCTGTTAGCGGGGGTTAAAAGTGCCCCGATAGCGGCCGAAAATCGCTAAAAAAACTACGGTAATGCGCCGCATGGGGCATGGGGGGGGGGAATCGCCACATTCCTGCCCGTCTCCCCCACAAGGGGGGGTGTCGCTGCATTCCCATCCGTCACCCGCAGGGGGGATTGCTGCATTGCCGTCTGTCACACGCAGGGGGGGTGTCGTTAGGTTGCCGCCCAACCAAAATATTAAGCACCAGCCGCCACTGATCACTGTGCTGCTTCTCTGTCACTGTCCATTCACAATCTGAGGTGGGTTTACGGTGAGCTGGTCCCAGAGGACATATGTTCAATTATGCTGGACATTAGACTAAGGAAATTTATTGGTAGAAAGTTCTGCAGGCGAAATCTCTGGATTGAAGCAAAATACTGCAGAAAATTCTGGTTTTGCTATTTTATTTATATTTTTATTCTTGTTATTTTTTTGGCTGTTCTGCTTTAACAAGTTCCTAAACTATGTGCAAACATTTTCCCCTGTCCTTGCATCTTCATCATCTGCACCAAGTTATAATGGGGAAAAGTGCCAGATGGTCTTTTTCCATAATTATTTTACATCATTATGTAATTAGCGGTATATACGTTTTCATTCTGGTGACTATCTACAGTGATGTCACAACTCCAAATGACAAGAAGGGCACAAGCATTTGGGCATGACAGCATGGGCATGCGGTCGCCCCTCCCTCTATGATAATAAATAAATAAAATCCCTCAGGATTTAAAAGGTGCTGTCACTTTAAATTTGTAAGGAAAGGCGGGAAAAAAATTGATTTAGGCGGGAAGGAGAGGTATCACGTGACCCTTTGGAAAATTCTGGAAGGTCACGTGAGGCCTTGGAAAGTTCTGGAAAATAGGGCTCATATAAAGGAGCTCCGCTGTGAGGTAATTGCCAGTGGGTCTGTGACAGCGCGACGAGACCCCCCCCCCCCTTGTCGCAAGGCACGTTTTTGTGGTTCGTCACCTTTTCTATTGAAAGGGGGGACTTGTAGTTATGATTTATGATATTGTGCTCGGGTTCTTTATGACTGAGAAAAGTTGTATTTTGCAGATTAATAAAGTTTAAGTCTAATTATTAATAAATTATATTCAATATAAAGTTGTTATTCATGGATAATTTATTTACACCAATAAACGTGCCACTCAATGGTGTTTGTGTTATTATATGTAGAATTTAAAGTGGAGTTCCACCCACTTTTCAACTCTTCAGCATCCCTCACTAAACTGTGCACTGTAAAGGAATTGGATATTTTTTTATTTTTTTTCTCAGCACTTACTGTATATCTGCTGTATTCATTTTTCACGTCCTCCTCCCTGGCCGCGGCCCATCGCATCATTTCCTGTTTGCAATGCCTTCTGGGAAGGGGCGGCAACTTCCTCTGACACTGCCGTTGCTATGGAAACCATGTGTGAGATCTGCAAGGATGAGATCCAGGAAGAAATACAGTCTGGCTTCAGATGCCCACACTTAAGATGGCCACGGCCTGCTGTAAGTTTATAAAATATCAAGCTACTGCTATAAACTAACAAAACAGACCTTAGTTTACAGACTAACTTTACTAGAATACATTAAGCTTGTGTATTATAGGCTTATTTTTATTTAAAAAGTATAATTTTGGCCGGAACACCACTTTAAGTTCGCATGTGGATGAGGGAAGAAGTGCGATCTGCATTCCCATTTAAGAGTCTGCACCAAGAAGCCCCTGTACACTATAGATTTACATGACGGATACCAATCTGCTCTATTCCTTTAGTCAGACCGTGGCATTAGAGGGATATATTGGAAAAAGCATATTTGCCTGACTTGATGAATAAGTAAAGTGCTGCTCAGTATTAGGTGGGATATACACCAATCAGACATAACTTTATGACCATCCACCTAATAGTGAGTAGGCCCCCCTATTACCACCAAAATAGCCACTTTCTCTGCCAAAACAGCTCTGACCCATTGAAGCATGGACAATACTAGACCTCTGAAGGTAAGCTGCGGTATCTGGCACCAAGCTGACAGTAACAGACCCTTTAAGTCCTGTACAGTGCCTTGCGAAAGTATTCGGCCCCCTTGAACTTTTCAACCTTTTGCCACATTTCAGACTTCAAACATAAAGATATAAAATTTTTATTTTTTGTGAAGAATCACCAACAAGTGGGACACAATTGTGAAGTGGAACGAAATCTTTTGGATTTTTGAAACTTTTTTAACTAATAAAAAAATTAAATCTTCCCTGTCCCTGCTGAAGAAAAGCAGGCCCAAACCATGATGCTGCCACCACCATGTTTGACAGTGGGGATGGTGTGTTGAGTGTGATGAGCTGTGTTGCTTTTACGCTGAACATATCGTTTTGCATTGTGGCCAAAAAGTTTGATTTTGGTTTCATCGGACCAGAGCACCTTCTTCCACATGTTTGGTGTGTCTCCCAGGTGGCTTGTGGCAAACTTTAGACAAGACTTTTTATGGATATCTTTGAGAAATGGCTTTCTTCTTGCCACTCTTCCATAAAGGCCAGATTTGTGCAGTGTACGACTGATTGTTGTCCTATGGACAGACTCTCCCACCTCAGCTGTAGTTCTCTGCGGTTCATCCAGAGTGATCATGGGCCTCTTGGCTGCATCTCTGATCAGTCTTCTCCTTGTCTGAGCTGAAAGTTTAGAGGGACAGCCAGGTCTTGGTAGATTTGCAGTGGTCTGATACTCCTTCCATTTCAAAATGATCGCTTGCACAGTGCTCCTTGGGATGTTTAAAGCTTGGGAAATCTTTTTGTATCCAAATCCAGCTTTAAACTTCTCCACAACAGTATTACGGACCTGCCTGGTGTGTTCCTTGGTCTTCATGATGCTCTCTGCGCTTTCAACAGAACCCCGAGACTATCACAGAGCAGGTGCATTTATACAGAGACTTGATTACACACAGGTGGATTCTATTTATCACCATCAGTCATTTAGGACAACATTGGATCATTCAGAGATCCTCCCTGAACTTCTGGAGTGAGTTTTCTGCACTGAAAGTAAAGGGGCCGAATAATTTTGCACGCACCACTTTCCAGTTTTTTATTTGCTAAAAAAGTTTAAAATATCCAATAGATTTCGTTCCACTTCACAATTGTGTCCCACTTGTTGGTGATTCTTCACAAAAAATAAAAATTTTATATCTTTATGTTTGAAGCCTGAAATGTGGAAAAAGGTTGAAAAGTTCAAGGGGGCCGAATACTTTTGCAAGGCACTGTAAGTTGTAAGGTGGGGCCTCCATGCTCCATGGATCTGACTTGTTTTTCCAGCACATCCCACCTGATTGGATTGAGATCTGGAGAATTTGGAGGTCAAGTCAACACCTTGAACTCGTCGTGTTCCTAGCCTAGCCTGATGAAGGCAATAGGGCCTCGGAAACACATAGCACCCCAACCCCCCCAACCCCTCTGCTTGTCCTTGGTCTCCTGTCAATGGCGTGAGTGAGGGTTTGCAATGCTGCCGACATTTTATCTTACGCAGGTCCCTGCTTGCACCCTTCAGCTGTCCGCCAGTCCATCCAGTTTACTGAAACTGCCTTTGCACATCAAACCAGCCATGTGAACAGCATACAGGCGTTTTAAAGGCAAGTGAGTCTGTAATACTGATCTGACACCCTTTTCAGTTCCTTCTTCCCCAAGTAAACAACGCACACGCACCCGGCCTTCCACATGATTCATCAGACCAGTCCAGCTTCTTCTATTGCTCCGTAGTCCAGTTCTCCTGCTCATATATCCCTTGTAGGTACTTTCCTCTGTGTACACGGGTCAGCATGGACACCCTGACCAGTCTGTGGCTACGCGGCCCCATACACAACAAACTGCAATGCCCCTTTTTACTGCTTTCAACACATCAACCTCAAAATGTTTACTTGCTGCCTAGTAATATACCCCACCCGCAATCAGATGCCATTGTAACAAGATAATTAATGTTATTTACTTAACTTGAAAGTGGCCAAGTTATGGCTGATCAGTGTACATTAGCCATAAGAACCTATTCAATCAAAAGACTGTTTAGAGCAGGGATCCTCAAACTACGGCCCTCCAGCTGTTTCAGAACTACAAATCCCATGAGGCATTGTAAAACTCTGACATTCACAGACATGACTAGGCATGCTGGGAGTTGTAGTTCCTGAACACCTGGAGGGCCACAGTTTGAAGACCCCTGGTTTAGAGCTAGCAAATCAGTCTTTCCAGTGTTCTGCATAGTCTCAGAAATGTTTGGTCTCTCCTCATTAGTAGATAATATATACATGCTATGATCGCTAGGGTGCATGTATTCAGTCATCCTTTAATGTCAGTTTACAAGACTCTGTTAGTGTTAACACACCTCATTTTATTACCTTCCTCCTCATATGTTCTGTAGGTGATTTATGGTATCACTTTTTATCTTTTCACCAAGAGTTTACATTGTATGAAAGCGAAGATTAATAATGTTTCATGATCCTTTGAACAATGTGGCTGAGCTACAATCAAGGAACATTTAGGACAACTGTATTTGTTTTTCAAATGACTTTCCATATTCCTCTTCCGTTTATAGCTATTTAAAGATAGTGGATCTCAATTTATCTTCCTATGGTTTTTTCTTTTTTAGACTGACACGCCTGCTGTTTGATGGCTAGTGTTGATATTTCATAGGCATACTTGGGATGTTTGCTCCCATTATGGGCCAGTCAAAGTGTCTGGGATATCTCTCAGTAGGCGCAATACCTTCTAACTTCACAACTTTCTCAGGCAGGAAAGAGACATATTCGAGAACCCAACATTATATCTAGAACACTTGTCTTTGTTCAAAATTCTGATCACAAATCAACTCATTTCAGATAACCAAGGCGTGTACTTAATGAGCAGAACAGGAAATGTTTCAAGTGTTTACAGGAATCTACAGTAAATTACTTCTTAAAAATCTAAAAACACTGCCTAAGCACTCGACTACAGCATATATTGGCTTAGTTTGAAATTAAAAAAAATGTGGTGCTGTCCACAACATTCAAATTATTGTGCACTGTAGGTTTGAAGATGAAAATAATTTGTTTTAATTTGTTTTAAAGAATAGCTTATATAGTAGATCATATCTAGTAACAAAAGTTTAACAGCAACCAAAAAACGCATATAGATGGTTAATATGTACATTTTTCCATATACGTAATGCATATGAGACAAAAAAGTAGAACAAACAAGTTGCTTTATGTTAAAGAGTTATAACAGAAAAAAAAATCACACTATACAGAAAAAAAGACGTTTAGAAGGGAAGGGGACTTCTATAGTATTTTTAATAGTTTACACATTAAGTCATGTATTTTTTTTTAAAAGCTGACTTTTAATTTATGTTTAGTGACCTATTAAAGCTGAACTTCAGCATTGACATTCCCAGAACAGTGTCTTATTTTTTTGTACTTGGGAATCTCTTTTTTTAAAACTCTTTTCTCTCAGTTTTGGGCATGCCTTAATGCCACTTAGACCAACCAAACTGACAGCAGTGTCCTCCCAGTCTCCACTCTAGAGTCTGCCACAAACCCCACCTCAACCATTTTGTCTTGCACTGGAGTGCCATGATGTAGAAAATAAAAAGGATCCCTCTGCCAACCTGGCCATAGAGATGATAGAAATCCAGGGAAGAGTCCTGGGGCTACCAGTCACCTTTCTTTGTTTATCTAAACTGACCACACAAAGCACTGAAGCTGATCTGTTCTTGTGTGGTCAGTTTGTAACCTTTGGCTGGTCATTATGAGGTACAGGACACTTCACAGACACACAGCAGAGGGTTTAAGTGACTTTGAACGTGGCATGGTTGTTGGTGTCAGATGGGCTGGTCTGAGTATTTCAAAAGGTGCTGATCTACTCAAATATTCACGCACAACCATCTCTAGGGTTTACAGAGAAAGGTCCAAAAAAGAGAAAATATCCAGTGAGCGGCAGTTGTGTGGACCAAAATGCCTTGTTGATGTCAGAGGAGAATGGGCAGACTGGTCTGAGATGATAGAAAGGCAACAGCAACTCAAATAACCGCTCGTTACACCCAAGGTATGCAGAATACCATCTCTGAACGCACAAAACATCGAACCTTGAAGTAGATGGGACCTCACCGAGTACCACTGTCAGCTAAGAACAGGAAACCGAGGCTACAATTCAATCAGGCTCACCAACATTGGACAATAGAAGATTGGAAAAACGTTGACTGGTCTGATGAGTCCCGATTTTGAGCTGCGTCATTTAGAAGGTAAGGTCAGAATTTGGCGTAAACAACATGAAAGCATGGATCCATCCTGCCTTGTATCAACAGTTCAGGCTGGTGGTGGTGTAATGATGTGGGGGATATTTTCTTGGCACACTTTGGGCTCCTTAGTACCAATTGAGCATCATTTAAATGCCACGCTCTACCTAAGTATTGTTGCTGACCATGTCCATCCCTTTATGACTACAGTGTATCCATCTAATGCACCATGTCACAAAGCTTAAATCATCTCACCACTGGATTCTTGAACAGGACAATGAGTTCACTGTACTCCAATGGCCACCACATTCACTAGATCCCAATCCAATAGAGTACCATTGGAATGTGGTGAAATGGGAGATTCACATTACAAATGTGCAGCTGACAAATCTGCAGCAACTGCGTGATGCTATCATGTCACTATAGACCAAAATGAGGATTGTTTCCAACACCTTGTTGAATCTATGCCACCAAGAATTAAGGCAGTTCTGAAGGCAAAGGGGGTGCAACATGACCAAACTTTTTAACTTTGTAAGGTAAGAAAGATCA
Organism: Lithobates septentrionalis; assembly: GCA_037952835.1. NCBI lineage: Eukaryota > Metazoa > Chordata > Amphibia > Anura > Ranidae > Lithobates > Lithobates septentrionalis. The sequence goes on from JBBDGP010001305.1 coordinate 3,815,548, forward strand.
TTTCTGAAACTAAGCAAAAGCATTTCCAGATAGCAAGGGTAACTCCCCAAAAATTTGTGGCAGTGTTGAATTCTAAAGCCTCGTACACGCGATCGGATTTTCAGACGGAATTGTGTGTGATGACAGGCTGTTGGTGGTAAAGTCGACCATTTGTACTCTCCATCGGACAATTGTTGTCAGATTTTCCGCGGACAAATGTTGGATCACAGGTTTTAAAATTTTCCGCGGACAAATGTCTGTTGTCGGATTCTCCGAGCGTGTGTACTCAAGTCCGTCGGACAAAAGTCCAAGGTACAAACACGCATACTCGGAAACAAGGACGAGCCAGAAGCGGTCGGTCTTGTAAACTAGCGATCGTAATGGAGGATTAACATTTGTGACGTGGCAAATTATAAAATCTCGAAATGCAGCGCACAATTCTCTTCTTCTTTAATGGGATAATAATGAAGCTGCTTTGCTGGTGATACTGATGGAGTTATTGCAAACAAATTCTCAAAGGCTTTTTTTTTTTCTAGTGATATCAAGAATAATATTATTATGGTTTTTTTTTTAGCAAGTTACCACAACACCATTATCCCGTAGTTTTTAAGATCAAAGATACAACTATGTTGGTGCCCCTTGTCAATTTTACATTGTATTTTTCAAAATGTAACTGCCTACTCCCAAACTGTCCCATGAAGTAAAACACATAGCCAAGTATTATTCTACACAATTCTTTTATTGTGTATTAAAAAAAGAAAACAAATAAAATTAGACATGCTATCTGACAATAGAACTTAACCAAAAAGTGCACTCTATGCATCCAAATATATAGAAAATATACCAAATCAAATCATTATTATTCAACCAAAAAAATAATGTCAAAGCAATAACTCCAAGGCCAATAATAAATAACACGTTATCTCCTCCGATTCTGCAACATGTCTGGTTGACGAACGGCCGTTCAGAAACTGAAAAGCGCGAAATGAAAAGTGCAAATTGAAAAGCGCGAATCAACACTCACCAAACTTCTACTAACATGAAATTAGCAGAAGGAGCCCAAAGGGTGACACTAAAGAGCTACGTTCGTATTTGTTGGCTGACAATTCCTTGCCGTTTGTATGCAAGACAAGTTTGGACCAACTGTAAATACAAGACCGTGTAAGGACCTCTGCGCTACTATGAAGTGGTGTAAAATCTATTGCAAGATTTAAGGTGCAATAAAAGTGGAAAATAAGTGTATTGCTGCAAAATCTATAGTGTACACAACCACCACAAAATAAATAAATAATAAAGTGATTTCGCGCAGAACACTGAAAACAATACTTATTGACAATAAAGACATGTGCAGAATATACACTAGGTCACCAATGTGAAATGATTCGTGAGGGATCCATAAAATCACGGGAATAATGATAAAATGGAAAAATAAAATATAATAAGAGGGGAGGGGAGCCTCCAATGGTGTAGTATATAAATCAAATTTATTAAAATAAAAATAAGAATAAAAGCACTGTACAGGGTAATGTTTGTAAAGTGACACAGTGCGAGACGGCGTACCGCCGTCACCTAGTACGAGACTTCCAGTCCGCGGTAAAAACAACCGGGTCAAAGTGTAATGACTACCGGATGCGTCGGCTAGCAAAAATCCTACGCATTACGTCACGTGACCTCGTGACTTCCTCAGGGAATTTTTTTAATAAATTGGATTTATATACTACACCATTGGAGGCTCCCCTCTTTCCCTTTTCTTTCTTTGGTATGACCATTTGGATCCTGATGCAAGCCTGATGCGGCTCCACTACGGACACCCATCCACCTGATGTTACCCACTGCCATCCAGCAGCATCCACTACAGTCATTCCTATTGTCATCCAGCATTTTCTACGATTAATGCCTTTATCGAAGTCCTTTGAGGTAAGGGCACTGTGAGCACGTTTTCACACAAAGACCACCCACGCTTGCCTATTTTACCCACTGCAGCCATTGAGGAATATTCATGAACATTATCCATCAGTGGCGCTACTCACTGATGATCTATTGATTCTTTTTTAACGAACTTTTGTTGTTGTCATTTGCACATTCATTTTTTCATTGTTTTTATTGCACATGTTATCACCATTTCCATCATCATTTTATTATATTTTATTTTTTCATTTTATCATTATTCCCGTGATTTTATGGATCCCTCACGAATTATTTCACATTGGTGACCTAGTGTATATTCTGCACATGTCTTTATTGTGAATAAGTATTGTTTTCAGTGTTTGCAAAGAAAGTTGATCTGGAGTCATGAAATGCGGACTTGCTGCAATTGTGCAACAAAGTTGTGAAGCCTGGCAAGTCTAGCAAGAGCTTAGCAAGTTGTTTTTAAACTTGCAGCACAATTGCTTGCTATCTGGGGTTATGGTGCCCTCATTGTTATAACTGCATTAGAAAGTGTCTATAACATTGTTCACAACTACTTTAACCGCAAGCCGACCAGACGCCGCAGTTATACTGCGGCAGGTTGGCACGGCTGCACAAATCGCCGTAGGTATACATCGACTCTTTAAGATGCTATTGCAGGCACGCGTGCATGCAGCGTGCCCCCATAGTCAATCTGCATCCCCTGGCGGGCGCAATGTCCACCGGGCACCCGCGATCGCTCCTGACAGAACGAGAAAAGAGATGTGTGTGTGCCACCTGTGCTCCTTCATTCAGAGTGGTGTCTGTATAATACAGGAGGTGTGTTACTGGCCAGATCACCAGAGGAAAACAGAGAAAAAAAGCCTAAAAAAAGGAAACGAATGCAGCCACCCCATCTAATGATTAGTAAGCTGCAGTATATAATTTTTTTTGTTTTAGGTTTAATACTGCCTTAAGTATACTTTCTGCAGGTACAGAAAAATAGCTGTTGAACTTACCAGAAATCCAGTGTCCTCAAACAATGTTATCAGCCTCCTGATTCTCCTCCATGAACTACAGAACACCCCCCCCATGTTAAAGTGGTTGTAACCTTTAAAAAAAAAAAAAAAAAGATCCTGTTAAAAAGAATGTTAAACTGCATAGTGCTTATGCGGTATCATTTGTCCCTTTCTGTGTTTTTAATATACCCAGTTAATCCTGCCTGTTTCTGTGTCTACCTTAGTGTGCTGACCACGGTAATCATGGCTGCTGATCCATGATACCGTGGTCAGGTTACGTGCCTCCGTCATCATGCTGCTCTCCTCTCTCCACCTCCCTCTCTCCCTGTCAGCTCAGGAGTCTGTGTAGTGAGCCGTCTCCTCCCTGCCCCTCCCCTCCCCTTCTGCTGCTACTTCGTCTGTAATAAGTTAGTGTTTTCAATTCCTGCCAGCCCCTCTGCAATAACAAGATGTACTACACAGTGTGTGTGTGTTTTTTGTTTTTTTTTATTTGGCAGCTAAAATACCTTTGTTCACATTGCTGATGTGCAGTCACATGACCGCCTGGCTGACGTCAGAGGGGAATTTCAGCCCCTCCCACTGTAGTCCATAGATCAGGGAAGGAGAGCGGCAGGTGGTCACGTGTCCGCACATCGGCGACATGAAAAAAGGTATTTAGCTGACAATTTTTTTTTTAAAACACATCTTGTTATTGAAGAGGGGCTGGCAGGAATTAGAATTAGAATATCTTAGTTAACAACCACTTTAAGAAGATGAGAGGGGGAGATGTTTGTAATCCGAATCAGAAAAGCAGCCTAGGGCAAGAAATGTGTTACTGGCAGGATCACCAGGTGAAAACTAAGGGAAAAAGCCTGAAAAGGTAAACTAATGTATTATGATGTCTTTCTACTCTACACTCTTTATTTTTATATGACACCCATCATAATTCTGTGCCCGTCATTATCATGTTGCATTATTGATTTTTTTAACCACTTGCCAACCGTTGCACACCGATATACGTCGGCAGCGGTGGGCAAATGGGCGTACCTGTACGTCCCCTTTAAGAGCCAGGGATAGCAGGTGCGTGCAGCGTGACTCGATGTCCACCGGTCTCCCGGTAATTGTGTCACATAGCCTCAGAATGGGGAAGTGTCTATGTAAACAAGGCATTTCCCCATTCTGGCTTGTGTCATGACAGAGATCACCGATCCCTGTCATCAGGTGCGGTGATCGCTGTCATTGACTTGAAGCCCATCCCCCCACAGTTAGAATCACTCCCTAGGACACACTTAACCCCTTCATCACCCCCTAGTGGTTAACCCCCTTGACTGCCAGTGTCATTTACACAGTAATCAGTGCATTTTTATAGCGCCTGTAAAGCGCCTCAAAAAAGCCTCAGCTGCAAACCCAGTGTGAAAGCCTGAGTGCTTTCACACTGGGGCGCTGCGCTGGCAGGGCGTGACAAAAAGTCCTGCCAGCAGCTTCTTTGCAGCGGTGTAGGAACGGTGTATTCACCGCTCCTACACCGCTCCTCCCCATTAAAAACAATGGGGCAGCGCTGCTATACCGCTGGCAAAGCCCCGCCGCATCGGTGTTTTGCTGGTGGATTTAACCCCATTTTGGCCGCTAGCGGGGGTTAAAACCGCCCCGCTAGCGGCCGAACAGATGACGCCTCAGGGGCGGCTCAGTGTGAAAGGGGTCTTATAGAAACTCCCTTCGTTTTTTTAATGATTTTATAATATTTTTATAAGCTTTCATTGCGCTGGTGATGAATGGCTTTGCTGATCGACATGGTGATTACATTGCTTTGCTAGAATGTGTACTTTGTGAATTTGTAGCCAATTTCAACAAAATTTCATCAAACGTGAAATCTGTATGTTTGCTGCAAAATCAAGTTTGGAGAAATCGCCCGCTCATTCCTACAAAAGACATTGCCATGAAAAGAAAGCATTGAAATTCCCCCCAAAACACAGAAAACGCTATATCTATCACTTTTGTATTATAAGTAGTAAGAAAGGTATAGCTAAATCATTATACCCATGGCTGAAATATGAATACGGCTCTGGAGTTTAACAAGCTGTAAAAAATTTGAGGAAAAATGTCTGTTGCCAAAAAGGATATAGCTATCACTTTACTGGTAAAAAAATACACGTGATAAAATACAAGAAATAAAATATGACAGAGGTATGATATATTGACGAAGGTATACCTCCAACTGTTCACTCTTAATGTTTATAGGCACTGGTTACCCCCATTTCATACTACCTGTAGATATACAAGATATGTTTCTCTCTATTCCTCAATTTATGTATCAATGCTATGTACGCTTGTACTTTTTTTTTTACTTTTAATACATTTTTCATGGGAAAAAATAAAAATAAAATTATATATATATATATATATATATATACACACACATATATATATATATATATATATATATATATATATATATATATATATACATATATATATATATATATATATATATATATATATACATATATATATATATATATATATATATATATACATATATATATATATATATATATATATATATATATATATATATATATACTTGATAAAAAAATAAAATAAATACAATTAAAGAAATTACAGGTTCAAAAATGAAAGTACACTGCTAAAAGAGAACGCATCTCTAACTTTATTAGATAAATTTTTATTATCTATAATTTATTCTGTTTCAATAAACTTCATTGAGCATATTAACCAATGCACAGATATCGGACAAGTATTCTGTTTCTGCCTACGTATGTATAGAACAAATTCCCAACATCAATAATCCTAACTAGGGATGAGCCGAACACCCCCCTGTTCGGTTCGCACCAGAACATGCGAACAGGAAAAAAGTTTGTTCGAACACGCGAACACCGTTAAAGTCTATGGGACACGAACATGTATAATCAAAAGTGCTAATTTTAAAGGCTTATATGCAAGTTATTGTCATTAAAAGTGTTTGGGGACCTGGGTCCTGCCCCAGGGGACATGGATCAATGCAAAAAAAAGTTTTAAAAACGGCCGTTTTTTCAGGAGCAGTGATTTTAATAATGCTTAAAGTCAAACAATAAAAGTGTAATATCCCTTTAAATTTCGTACCTGGGGGGTGTCTATAGTATGCCTGTAAAGGGGCGCATGTTTCCCGTGTTTAGAACAGTCTGACAGCAAAATGACATTTTGAAGGAAAAAACACATTTAAAACTACCCGCGGCTATTGCATTGCCGACAATACACATAGAAGTTCATTGATAAAAACGGCATGGGAATTCCCCACAGGGAAACCCCGAACCAAAATTAAAAAAAAAAATTATGTGGGAGTCCCCCTAAATTCCATACCAGGCCCTTCAGGTCTGGTATGGATATTAAGGGGAACCCCAACCAAAATTAAAAAAAAAAAAGACGTGGGGTTCCCCCTAAATTCCATACCAGACCCTTCAGGTCTGGTATGGATTTTAAGGGGAACCCCGCGCCAAAAAAACCCAAAAAAACGGCGTGGGGTCCCCCCAAAAATCCATACCAGACCCTTATCCGAGCACGCAACCTGGCAGGCCGCAGGAAAAGAGGGGGGGACGAGAGTGCGGCCCCCCCCCTCCTGAACCGTACCAGGCCACATGCCCTCAACATTGGGAGGGTGCTTTGGGGTAGCCCCCCAAAACACCTTGTCCCCATGTTGATGAGGACAAGGGCCTCATCCCCACAACCGTGGCCGGTGGTTGTGGGGGTCTGCGGGCGGGGGGCTTATCGGAATCTGGAAGCCCCCTTTAACAAGGGGACCCCCAGATCCCGGCCCCCCCCCCCCTGTGTGAAATGGTAAGGGGGTACTTACCCCTACCATTTCACTAAAAAACTGTCAAAAATGTTAAAAATGACAAGAGACAGTTTTTGACAATTCCTGAAGGGTCTGGTATGGAATTTAGGGGGAACCCCACGTCTTTTTTTTTTTTAATCTTGGCTGGGGTTCCCCTTAATATCCATACCAGACCTGAAGGGCCTGGTATGGAATTTAGGAGGACTCCCACATAATTTTTTTTTTAAAATTTTGGTTCGGGGTTTCCCTGTGGGGAATTCCCATGCCGTTTTTATCAATGAACTTCTATGTGTATTGACGGCAATGCAATAGCCGCGGGTAGTTTTAAATGTGTTTTTTCCTTCAAAATGTCATTTTGCTGTCAGACTGTTCTAAACACAGGAAACATGCGCCCCTTTACAGGCATACTATAGACACCCCCCAGGTACGAAATTTAAAGGGATATTACACTTTTATTGTTTGACTTTAAGCATTATTAAAATCACTGCTCCTGAAAAAACGGCCGTTTTTAAAACTTTTTTTTGCATTGATCCATGTCCCCTGGGGCAGGACCCAGGTCCCCAAACACTTTTTATGACAATAACTTGCATATAAGCCTTTAAAATTTGCACTTTTGATTTCTCCCATAGACTTTTAAAGGGTGTTCCGCGGCATTCGAATTTGCCGCGAACACCCCAAATTGTTCGCTGTTCGGCGAACTTGCGAACAGCCAATGTTCGAGTAGAACATGAGTTCGACTCGAACTCGAAGCTCATCCCTAATCCTAACCATAGAAGAAAAAGTAATAAATGTCAATTTCTACCAAGGTGGGCAAGGAAAAAGCCTCATACTAGGAAAATACAATGTTCATGGTGGAACGGTCCCCCAAAATTAGGAATAGCGTGATAAATTGCATATACACCCATGGGCGGGGGGGGGGGGGGGTTGTCTCCCTGTACAGGAGAGGTTAATGAGAATCCCAGCTGTGTTAGTATCATCTGTGGGATTGTGGTACTGGTGCAAAAGAAGTGTAGAAAGAAAGAAAGGACAGAGGGACAGAAAAGGGGAGAAATAGAAAAAATGGGTAAGATAGCGGGTTGGAAGTGGGCCAGTATTGATCCCTCCCCCCTTAAAGTGTTACTGAACCCAGGACCCTGCATTCACTATATCTGATCTCCCACACTACACGATACATGAAAATACAATTATTTTAGTAAATATAAACTGCTAAATACCTTTTCTCCTTAGTAGTATATAGCAGTCTTGTGACTTCTATCTGTATCCAGCCAAGCACTGGTTAAAGCTTGTAGGAGGAGTTTTCTGACTGTTCTATAAGACTGCAAGACATCTGACCCTCTGTCTGGACAGTGCTGATTGGTCCTGTGCTGATCACATGCAATATCCCAATAAAAAAAAAACTCTCTAGCAATACAAACCAAACTGAGCATGTGCAGCCTGACTCCATAGACTCTGTGTTATTTGGAAATTATTAGGAAGGAGGGGAGGATCAGAGAAGACAGGATCAAACAGCCTTTTTACACAATGCGGAGGATTAACCCCTTAGGTTCTACAGTGAGTATAACAAGCATGCTGCATATACAGACTGATTTTACTGTTGTGGGTTTAAGTAACACTTTAAGCTGGTTAAAGTGAACACAACGGGTCGTTTTGTTTCCTTCCTAAATAGTTGGAAATCCAGGAGTTCATATCTTATTATCATTTACTCATGAATTAACTCTACTCGTTCCATTTTCATCAGTTAACGCTTTTAAAATAAAAGTCATGGTAAAAAAATAGCAGCGTAATCAAGGCCTACTGACCGAAAGTCTTCATTTTAAAGAAGGAAAATGTTCATTTCTTTTCAGATGAAACTGTATCATTCTGATCTGCCTCACTGCCAGAAAAGATTTTAGTCCCGAGACATCCTCCTCTTATGGTTGTATAATTTCACAATGAAAAAAAATGTTAATTGCTTCTGCGCGCTCTGATTTTTGGAACATGCTTTATTTTGCTGTATTTATAGGGCAGTACTGTCTGCAGCTTTAGATTTCTCTTGGCTGACTGTCGACCTTTCAACTGCTTGAGTCACGAAAAGCCAGGTCCAGTGTTTTCGTTTGATGCAGTCATGCTGTAACAGGATGACTGACAGATCCAGTTTATTTTTGTGCCAGCATGATGTGGACAGTAAGCCAAGCAGGGCGAGGGGGGAAAAAAAAAGGCATACAGTAATGTGACGATGGCTAATGGGTGAACGGTTGGGAAGCGTGGAGTTAATGGTCAGGAGTGAATGGGGGATGAGGAGACAGAGGGAGGGAGGAGCAGAGGGAGAGAGAGAAGAGTATGGGGAGGCATGAAGTGAGGGAGAAGTACAGAAGTGAGGGAGGGAGGGACCTGTCCTACAGTCTAGGACTCAACCTAGAGACAGAATGAAGCTGACAGCCAAATAAATAGAAGCCATACAAGACTAAAGTGGAGAGCACCCTGACATAGGTGTGACATATAGGAGAGGGGGAGGGTCTGACACTTGTCAGCTAGGGACAGATCATTGCCAACTTCTATCCTGACAACATGCTCTTCTCAGTTCATTGAGGCTATGTCCTTTAAGTAGAGGAGGTATATTGGTGCCTGCAGGAGAAGCATACTTGGACAAAGCTAAGGAGATAGATGCAGAGTAAAGGTGAATAGAGGTGGGTACACCCTGAGTGTATCCCTGTGTTCTGCTGAGATGCCCATGTTTCTCCTGCTCCTTCTTCTGCTCCTCAACTTTGTGGCACTGATGCCCGCCCAGGGGCCCCCAAGTTGTCATGAGGTGCGCGCGGCATTCCAGCTTCAACAGGTCGGGAGAGGACGACTGGTGCCCGAGGTACCAGTTGAGGGTAAGTGCAGCTATCGCTTACTTCCATTACTCTTGTATTGAGTTGTATTGTAACTTTACTGACTTCCTTTATCATGTAAAAATTGGGCGCTATATACATCCTGTATATTAAAAATGATCATAATCATTTACTTTAATTTGAGATGCTTTGTGCATATCATGCTTGTAGTGATTGTATTTAACACCCTACCAAAATATGTGCTAATGCTTCTATACAGATACTCCTTGTTTAACGACTTACCTGTTTAACGACCACTTGGACTTACGACCAGCTCTCCCCACCCGAATGACGCGCTGTACATCATTGTATTGTACAAGTACAGTATTTTCATTTGTGTTCTGTATTTATGCAAATTAAAACAATGTTATTGAGCTGGAGTTTTGTGTTTAGACCTTTTTTTCCACAATACAGTACAGTATGCTTAAAATATTGATTACTTGTGGCTCCTCGTTTAACGACCTGGTCGTTGGCTTAGAACCTGGTCATTAAGTACCTGTACCAATCCCAAAATCACAGCTAAGGTTGGTGCTGGACGGACTTTAATTAGGACGTATTAAATGATAATCAGTCTGTTATATGCATTATAGTTCTAGAACATATTTTCTATTTATGAAGACCTGCACTAATACAGAGTGAATATAGACTGACCATGTTGTATATAGATCTGTTATAATCAGCTGTCTTGTAATAAAGCAAATCTTCTTAATTGTCATAAACCGGCTTACTGAGTGGAATAAAGTGCAATATTGAAAATAGCGGAACCCATTTCAGCCAATTAGCTTTTAATTTTCCACCTCTATTCAATATAAAATGGTATCTGTTTGCCTCAAAATATTCATTAAGATATTTACAGTTTGCACTTTCTTTATGGAAGAAGGATTGCTGTATTCATTAGTGTTCAGTGTACTTACTGTGCTGTGTAGATATCTCCAGTAATAGGATTAATGTGGATTCTCAGTGAGCAGTTTATACATTCAGATTATGTGATGGGTGCAGTGCAAGCAGTATCCGTCAAGGGTTACGTTTGGCTACTATTTTACCAATGATCTTCCTGAAAGTAACCGGTATACTCTGCATTTGTCGTATAAAGCACAGTGTCACACAGTCGCAGCATCATATTGTCAGTGTCACAGATTATCCCTTTTAGCATGGCCATAGACAGGTAGATATTTCACCCAGAATGATAGGCGGTATGACATCTGCTGTCTCCACCCTGCCAGGACCTCTTATCTTGTACCACGCAGCTGAAGTGCACAAATGATTAACGCTTTTCTTCCCATTCAATATGGAAAAAGGGAAGGATCAGAAACTGTTGATCAGACAAGTTAGAACATCTCTGTTTGCAATAATAAGTACTTCCGGCAGCAAGGCACACCTATTACTGCTTCATGCGGCCCAATTCTCAATATTATCAATGTTCCAATAAATCAGACATAAGTAAAGGGTCACGCTGAGGGTTACTTCATATGTGGTGATAAGGATGCCTGGTGGTGCACTACGTGGAAAGTACCCTCAGACTGCGGGATGCATGATATTCGGGTGCAGGGGCGTTGCTAGGTCTGAAAAGATCTGGGGCTACAGCCCATATCAGCGGTCACCAACCTTGTTGCATGCCCGTGGGGGGGGGGGGGGGGGGTGAGTTCAGTGGTAAGCAATTTGTCACGGGCGATGGCTGGTGTTGGCGCTTCAATCATCATGGCATAATGGTTGATATGGTGTCAGGGTGATTGAAGTGCATTATTTCTATTGTTACATTCTAATATATAATGAAGTGGTTCAACTCGCCATACTGCAGAATCAGTGGGAGCCCTGAGCGTGTCACTTGCCACATCTCCTGCCACCAGATGCAGCATGTCACTTGCCACCGTTGCCTGTCACCAGATGCAGTGTGTTACTTGCCACCATCACCTGCCACCAGATGTGAATTGTCACTTGCCACTTTCACCTGGCAGCAGATGTGGATTGTCACATGCCAGGTCACCTGCCACAATTTTCAGATTGTCACTTGCCACGTCACCTGCCACCATTTGCAGATTGTCACTTGCCACATCTCCTGCCACCATTTGCAGATTGTCACTTGCCACGTCTCCTGGCAACATTTGCAGATTGCCACATCTCTTGCCACCATTTGCAGATTGTCACTTGCCACGTCACCGGCCACCAGATGTGGGTTGTCACTTGCCAACTGATGTGGATTGTCACTTGCCATGCCAGCCAGTGCCACCAAATGTGGCGTGCAGTGAGAGATGATGTCATCTCTCTGCTGCTGGCCGCACCTCACTCCCAAATTGAAGAGGTCTGGCTGTGAAGAGCGCTGATGTGGAGCGGGCGGAGAGAGATGTCATCTTTGCTCGTCCGCCCGCTCGCTTCTCTTCTCTCCTCCGCCTCTCTCATGCAGCCAGCCCACCTGGCGCAACAGCTGCAACCCACTGGTTAGGCAGGGACCCTGCAGCAAGAGACTCGGGGCTATGGGCCCCAGATTGGGGGCTATAGCCCCAATAGCCACCCCCTAGCAACGCCCCTGTTCGGGTGTATACTGTCTAATCGCACTGTATAATTGCATACATTTGAAATAAACTATTGAATATCATGGACCTGATGTCATGAATTATCAGTGCAGTTATCATAAGGTGCACCAATGCCCTGAAACGCAAGGTGAATGTATGCAGGCAAACATTTCCACCCACTTTCCTATATGGAGATGCTGCTCAGTGATTGCAGTATTCTAGTCTGCATCCCCCCAAGGTAATACTTAAAATCTGGCCTGTTAGTGGGTCCTGAGGACAGGATTTGAGAACCACTGCTCTACAGGTATAATACAAGTGCACAAACAGACTGATTTTTCTTATGACAAATTCCTGGCTGTTCTATAAGTGAGGTTAGCATATCTCCATCTTTCTGTGCTTACATTAAAGCAAATCTAAACCCCAAAACAGGAACGCAAGGCTGGCCATAGATGGGCTGATTGTAAAACATGTAAAAAAATGCATCCAGTCCTTGCTGACCCTGCAAGACAAAGGCATAATGAGCTAGTATGCATCGCATACTAGCTCATTATGAAATACTTACCTTAGAAAGATGCCCCGAAGTTACATCCGGGTTCGCGGCTCCGGCACTGTGATTGGCCAGAACCGTGATGATGTCACTGCCGTGCATGCATGAGTCCTGAAGAGACGGCGCCAGCGGGCCTTTTCTTCAGTGCAGTAGCGCATATACGAAATATCTCCTGAACTGTGCAAGTTTAGGAGATATTCATGGCACCTACAGGTAAGCCATATTATAGGCTTATCTGTAGGTAAAAGTGGTGTAACAGAGTTTACAACCACTTTAATGTAATTTACAGTACCTTGAAAAAGTATTCATACCTCTTGAAATTTTCAACATTTTGTCTTGTTACAACCAAAAACATAAATGTATATTATTGGGATTTTATGTGATAGATCAACACAAAGTGGCACATAATTGTGAAGTGGAAGGAAAATTATAAATGGTTTTCAATTTTTTTTTACAATTCAATATATGAAAAGTGCGGCATTCATTTGTATTCAGCCTCCCTGAGTCAATACTTTGTAGAACCACCTTTCTCTGCAATTACAGCTGAAAGTCTTTTTGGGGATGTCTCTACCAGCTTTGTACATCTAGAGAGTGACATTTTTGCCCATTCTTTGCAAAATAGCTCAAGTTCTGTCAGATTGGATGGCGTGCGTCTGTGAACAGCAATTTTCAAGTCTTGCCACAGATTCTTAATTGGATTTAGGTCTGGACTTTGACTGGGGCATTCTAACACATGAATATGCTTTGATCTACGGTGCATTCGGAAAGTATTCACAACGCTTCACTTTTTCCACATTTTGTTATGTTAAAGCCTTATTCCAAAATGGATTTAATTCATTATTTTCTTCAACATTCTACAAACAATATCCCATTATGACAACGTGAAAGAAGTTTGTTGGAAATTTTTGCAAATTTATTTGTAAAAAAACTTGGAAAACCATTTATCATTTTCCTTCCACTTCACAATTATGTGCCACTTTGTGTCGGTCTATTACATAAAATCCCAATAAATACATTTATGTTTTTGGTTGTAACAAGACAAAATGTGGAAAATTTCAAGGGGTATGAATACTTGTTCAAAGCACTGTCTATTATATTTTGCCAGTCTTCAGATGTGGTGGCCACATGTAAGTACAGGAAGTACCTATTGACCTTGCTAGAAATGCAGTAACTTACTGTTTGCTGAAAAGAAAGAAGAGACATTGTATTTTTATTATGGGAACTCATCAATTCATCACGTAATGGAGATAAACGAAGGCATACATATTTGAAGTCTAGACTGTGTGACAGCCATGGCTGTCCCCATAGATACAATAGAGAAATGAGCGTAGCCACCAAAGGACAAGAAGTGTGTTGTTCACATGGTTACTAGGTGAAAGTAAATGTAAGTAAGCCTGGAAAAAAGAAATGTAATGCATCCACTACATATAAGGACTGATGTGCTGCCATTGTATAACTTTTTTGTTGGGACAGAGGTGAAAATACTGATGACTTTCTGTTTTAGCCTAGAGCAGTGGTTCTCAACTCCAGTCCTCGGGACCCACCAACAGGTCAGATTTTAAGTATTACCTTGGGGAGTTGCAGACTAGAATACTGCAATCACTGAGCAGCAAGTGATATCACCTGTGATGTATTTCAGCTATCTTGCAAACCTGGCCTGTTGGTGGGTCCTGAGGACTGGAGTTGAGAACCACTGGCCTAGAGACTGTATATATTATAATAAATATTCACTGTACTTTTCATGTATCACTTGTAGCCCTAAGGAAGGGTTACCCTTTAAACCCCCAAAACGCTTTGGTTTTTAGGTGCAGGATAAATGGGATTTCAAGTACATTTTTTCCTGGACTTTACATGAAGTCTAGCACTTTCCACCCTGCATATCTAGATTGATTCTCAACCACTACTGTTTCTGACAGCTGCCCAAAGTCACTGAAATATATTCCCTTCACATGCTACTCAAAGCTAAAAAAATGTTTAATCTCTGCACATTTTTATTTCTTCATTATTACCTGTTGATCCTGCCAGTAAGGAATTTCCTTTTGTCGCTGGATAACAATGTTTTCAGTGTGTGCTGTAAGTAACAGCAGTGCTGTACCATTGGACTATCAGCCAATGTGGAGACCAAAAGTGGAAGTTACAGGAAGTTACAAGCACACTGGATTTCTGGCAGGATCCATGGGTATTTTCTGCATTGCAGAAAAGTCACTTGAAAAAGAAAAGGAAGGCAGCTACCACATCTAAGGACCGGTACACAACAGTATGTTACATTTATTGTTTTTCGAGTTAGATATGCTTCAGGGTTCACCTTTCATCCAAGTAGGGGTGCAGAGCTAGATTTCACCAGTGGCGGCTGGTGCTCCATTTTTTTTTGGGGGGGGGGTTGCGGCAAACAAATCCTCCCGCCAGGTCTGTACTTACCCCATCCAGGTTGCGGCTTCCCCGGGTTCTCCTCCCGGCTAATCCGATCTTAAGATCCGCCTCCTGTCCTGATTGGCCGGGAGGAGAAGCCAGAAGACAGTAACGAATATTGATTCGCTAATGTCACAAGTGGGTGGGTTCAGGCTCTAATCATGTGCTTCAAAAAAAAAAACCTCATAGAAACCTATGAGTTTGGCGGCCCGCATGGAGGTTAGAGGGGAAGCGCATGGAGATTAGGGGAGTGGCGCCCCCGCGCCCCTTATGGACTGGATCTCACTATTCAGAGATTTGTGTTAAAATTGAATTTGGTTTGAATAGTTTTCGTTTCAATTTCGACTAGTTTTCAAATTCGAAAAGTTTTCAAATTCAAATAATTTTCTCATTCGAATAGTTTTCGATTTGTTTTACAATTTCCAAAGAGAATAAAATAGAATAGAAAAAAATAAAATAGAAAAGAATATAACAGAAAATAAAATAAAATAATATAATAGAGTAAAACAGAATAAAATAGAATGGAAAATAAAAGAACGGAATTCTTTTCTATTCTTTTCTATTCAAATTTTGGAAGATGGTTATATTCTACTATTCTATTCTGTTGTTTTTTTTCTATACTATTCTGGTATTTTCTGTTCTATTCTAATCAATTCTTTTCTATTCTATTCATTTCTTATGTATTCAAATTCAAATTTATTCTATTTGAAATTCTAATTTCAGAAGATGGTTATATTTTTTTCTATTTTATTCTATCCTTTTTTTTTACTATTCTATTCTATTTGTTTACTATTTGTTTCTACTGTTTTTTTTTTCTATTTTGCTTTGTTTTACTCTAGTATATTCTATTCTTTTATTTTCCATTATATTCTTTTCTATTCTATTATATATTTTTTCTATTATATTACTTTATTTTATTATATTTTATGCACTTTGGAAATTGTAAAACAAATCGTAAAACTATTCGAATTAAAAAATTATGTAAACAGATCGCCGTTCTGACAGGAGGGAAGGCATGGATCTTGTGTTGCTGCAAAGAAGGGACATGGATCCATATCTTCCACTAGTAAAAGCACCTCCCACAGTAGACTAAAATACTGGCTAGGCACACAGTTAACCCTTTGATCGCCCCTGATGGTTAAACCATTCCCAGCCAGTGTCATTAGTACAGTGACAGTGCATATATTTTAGCACAGATCATTGTATTAGTGTCACTGGTCCCCAAAAAGTGTCAAAAGTGTCAGTTAGTGTCCGACTGTCAGCCGCAATTTTGCAATCCTGCTATAAGTCGCTGATTGCCGCCATTAATAGTAAAAAATAAATAAATAAGAGTATCCCACAGTTTGTAGTAACTTTTGCACAAACCAATCAATATACGCTTATTGGTTTTTTTATTTGCCAAATTTTGATTTTTTTTTTTTTTTTTTATGTTTTATAGCAGAAAGTACAATTTTAAATTTTTTTTTCAAAATTGCTTATAGTGCAAAAAAAAAAAAAAAACTACAGAGGTGATCAAATACCACAAAAAGAAAGCTCTATTTGTGGGGAAAAAAGGATATAAATTTTATTTGGGTAAAGCATCACATGTCTGCGCAATTGTCAGTTAAAGTGACGCAGTGCCATATCGCGAAAAATGGCCTGGTCATGAAGGGGGGTAAATATTCTGGAGGTCAAGTGGTCAATGTAAATACTAGTGCAAATACAAACTTATAAAATATGGGAACATGGTAATAAATGGATTATTGAGTGAATTGACCCAAAGTACTTTAATAAAATAATGTAGTGCCTGTATAACGATAAATACAGTCATCCTCTTAGTAAAAATTGCAGCTCGAAGTAAATGTTCTGTGCACTATTTTATATAACCGGGGTCTATTATTTGTACAGGTTTTGTACTCAAAATAGTTAATTCTAAGGAACCTTGAAGCAAATAGGAACAAGGCGTGTGAATAGCAATGACATTAGATCTGAGAATTTACAAGCCTATAAATGTGGTGTGCTTTGTACGGATGTGTCACTAAGCCAGTAAAACTACTAGCAGTGTTTTCTACTATTGTAACTGTTTGTTTTACTTGCTCGGTTTATAAATTTGAACAGTTGTTTATTTTGGCTATTACACTATGAGGCTGCTATCCATATGGAGGTGTAGGCGTTACGCTGAAGCTGTTTGCAGGGTGCCTGTATACAAACATTGGTGTCCATGTGCTCCTCCACTTTGGGTGCACTGGAGCGTGAGCTGCTTTTATGTGTAGGCCACTCTCTGTAGCTGTTTGATGTGTCATAAAAAACACAGCTCTTTTTATCTTCCATTTTGTTTATTTTGTCCTTTGTAAGGCAGCCTTTGGGAAGTTTTAGGAAATTTGATAGTTGCAGGCCTCAATCTTTTTAAGTACACACACACACACACGTATTTAGGGTGCTACTACCCAAAGTACCTTTACCTGTATGAGAATTTTATTGACCTAGTGGCACAAGACTATGCTCTCATCCACAATGCAAATTTAAAGGCTAAGTTCACCTTTCAAACAAAATAATAATAACAAATTACCATATTTATCGGCATATAACATGCACAGGCGTATAACACGCACCTTCATTTTAGGAGGGAAGTTTCAGGAAAAAAACTTAAATTTTAAATAAAGAACTTTGAAGCAAAATAAGGGTCAGTGCCCATCAATGCAGCCTCACCATTGCCCATCTGTAGCCTGATCAATGCCATCTGCAGCCTCACAATTGCCTATCAATGCAGCTTGATCAATGCCCATCTGCAGCCTCACAATTGCCCATCAATGCAGCCTCACAATTGCCCATCAATGCAGCCTAATCAATGCCCATCTACAGCCTCACAATTGCCCATCAATGCAGCTTGATCAATGCCCATCTGCAGCCTCACAATTGCCCATCAATGCAGCCTCACAATTGCCCATCAATGCAGCCTAATCAATGCCCATCTACAGCCTCACAATTGCCCATCAATGCAGCTTGATCAATGCCCATCTGCAGCCTCACAATTGCCCATCAATGCAGCCTCACAATTGCCCATCAATGCAGCCTGATCAATGCCATCTACAGCCTCACAATTGCACATCAATGCAGCTTGATCAGTGCCCATTTGCATCCTCACAAATGCCTATGAATGCAGCTTGTTCAATGCCCATCTGCAGCCTCACAATTGCCCATCATTGCAGCTTGATCAATGCCCATATGCAGCCTCACCATTGCCCTGCAGCCTCACCTCAAATTATTTCTTCCTCGGAGGGGACAGGGAGGAGGCGGGACAAGCGCCGTCAGATTACATACAGCTGGAATCTCTTGTTTATTTGGCGGCCTCTTTAATACAAAGTCCCGCCTCCTGGACCGGCTTCTATGATAGACAGAACAGTGGTCAAATGCTGGCCCAGGAGACAGGACTTCCTATTACAGAGGCTGCTGAGTAAACAGGAGATTCTCGCTGTATGTAATCTGATGGTTCTCGTCCCACCCCCCTCCCCGTTCCCTCCTAGGCAGCCCAAATTGCAGTATTAGCGTATAACACGCACACGCTATTTGCACCCGATTTTCAGGGTGAAAAGGTGTGTGTTATAAGCCAATAAATACAGTATTTGCAGAAAAAAGTGTGCATTCATTATTTTGTTACACAGAAGTAGGGATGAGCTTCGTGTTCGAGTCGAACCCATGTTCGACTCGAACATCGGCTGTTCGGTCGTTCGCCGAATTGCGAACGATATGGGCCGTTCGCGCCAAATTCGTGTGGCGCGTCACGGCCCATAATTCACTGCGGCATCGCAGTGCATTGCTGGCTGATGATTGGCCAAGCATGCACTATGACCCGCATGCTTGGCCAATCACAGCGCCGTCAGTAGAGAGAGCTGTAATTGGCCAAAGCCAGGGTGGCTTTGGCCAATTATGGCTCAGGGGATTTAGTACACACCCCACACTATATAAGGCCGCCTGCACGGCGGCCCTGTGTAGTGTGTGTTCCGGTGTGCTGAGAGATAGAGAGAGAGAGAGACAGTGTCATTTGATTTGAGTTAGATAGATTAGGCAGAACAGTCAGTCAGTTAGCTGCACTTACAGTGTATTGTGTATATATATGCATCCCAGGTGTTGCATATATATATATACACTGTATTCAGTTTAGCTAGATCCGTTCCTGTTATCTTCTATCTAGACTATTTACATTTAGTGCAGTGTGTCCTGCTCACAGTGTTCAGCTAGATCCGTTCCTGCTATTTACATTCAGTGCAGTGCGTCCTGCTCACAGTGTTCAGCTAGATCCGTTCCTGGTATTTACATTTAGTGCAGTGCGTCCTGCTCACAGTGTTCAGCTAGATCCGTTCCTGCTATTTACATTCAGTGCAGTGCGTCCTGCTCACAGTGTTCAGCTAGATCCGTTCCTGGTATTTACATTTAGTGCAGTGCGTCCTGCTCACAGTGTTCAGCTACATCCGTTCCTGCTATTTACATTCAGTGCAGTGCGTCCTGCTCACAGTGTTCAGCTAGATCCGTTCCTGCTATTTACATTCAGTGCAGTGCGTCCTGCTCACAGTGTTCAGCTAGATCCGTTCCTGCTATTTACATTCAGTGCAGTGCGTCCTGCTCACAGTGTTCAGCTAGATCCGTTCCTGGTATTTACATTTAGTGCAGTGCGTCCTGCTCACAGTGTTCAGCTACATCCGTTCCTGCTATTTACATTCAGTGCAGTGCGTCCTGCTCACAGTGTTCAGCTAGATCCGTTCCTGCTATTTACATTCAGTGCAGTGCGTCCTGCTCACAGTGTTCAGCTAGATCCGTTCCTGCTATTTACATTCAGTGCAGTGCGTCCTGCTCACAGTGTTCAGCTAGATCCGTTCCTGGTATTTACATTTAGTGCAGTGCGTCCTGCTCACAGTGTTCAGCTAGATCCGTTCCTGCTATTTACATTCAGTGCAGTGCGTCCTGCTCACAGTGTTCAGCTAGATCCGTTCCTGCTATATACATTTAGTGCAGTACGTCCTGCTCACAGTGTTCAGCTAGATCCGTTCCTGTTATCTTCCTACTGACAGGCAGGCTTGTCTGGTTACAGTATATAAAGCTACCTGAAGAAAATTACAGGTGTTCTTTTTGATCCTATTAGTACCACGGTCAGGCAGCTAGACTATTTACATTTAGTACAGTGTGTCCTGCTCACAGTGTTCAGCTAGATCCGTTCCTGTTATCTTCCTACTGACAGTGACAGGCAGGCTTGTCTGGTTACAGTATATAAAGCTACCTTAAGAAAATTACAGGTGTTCTTTTTGATCCTATTAGTACCACGGTCAGGCAGCTAGACTATTTACATTTAGTACAGTGCGTCCTGCTCACAGTGTTCAGCTAGATCCGTTCCTGTTATCTTCCTACTGACAGGCAGGCTTGTCTGGTTACAGTATATAAAGCTACCTGAAGAAAATTACAGGTGTTCTTTTTGATCCTATTAGTACCACGGTCAGGCAGCTAGACTATTTACATTTAGTACAGTGTGTCCTGCTCACAGTGTTCAGCTAGATCCGTTCCTGTTATCTTCCTACTGACAGGCAGGCTTGTCTGGTTACAGTATATAAAGCTACCTTAAGAAAATTACAGGTGTTCTTTTTGATCCTATTAGTACCACGGTCAGGCAGCTAGACTATTTACATTTAGTACAGTGTGTCCTGCTCACAGTGTTCAGCTAGATCCGTTCCTGTTATCTTCCTACTGACAGGCAGGCTTGTCTGGTTACAGTATATAAAGCTACCTTAAGAAAATTACAGGTGTTCTTTTTGATCCTATTAGTACCACGGTCAGGCAGCTAGACTATTTACATTTAGTACAGTGCGTCCTGCTCACAGTGTTCAGCTAGATCCGTTCCTGCTATATACATTTAGTGCAGTACGTCCTGCTCACAGTGTTCAGCTAGATCCGTTCCTGTTATCTTCCTACTGACAGGCAGGCTTGTCTGGTTACAGTATATAAAGCTACCTGAAGAAAATTACAGGTGTTCTATCCCAGCTTAGTGCAGCTACAGGCCATTAGTATGTCTGGAAGGCCAAGAAGGAGAGGCAGACAGTCACAAGCCAATAAGAGAGGGCAAGCAGGCTCTGTGTCTAGTGCTGGTCGTGGAGACGGTGCATCCTCATCAGCACGTGGCCATGGGACACGCTTGGCCTTTTTTTCGGCAGCTGGCCGTGTTGAGCCGCAACATGCGGAAGACTTGGTCGAGTGGATGACCAAGCCGTCCTCATCCTCCTCATCCTCTCTCACCCATGCCCAGGGTGCTTTGTCTGGCAAAGCAGCGGCCTCTTCCCTCAGCTCAATGTCATCAGTGACTCCTTCCCTAGCTCCACCATGTCCTCATGAGGATTCCCTCGAACTGTTTGACCACAGTGTTGGGTACATGCTCCAGGAGGATGCCCAGCGTTTGGAAGGCTCTGATGATGATACTGAGCTCAATGAAGGCAGTAACATGAGCACGGACAGAGGGGGTGCCCAAGAAGGACAGCAATCTGGCAGTCATGCTCCCCCTGCTGCAGCATACTGCCAGGTTTGCTCCAGTGATGAGGAGGGAGGGGATGATGAGGTCACTGACTCAACGTGGGTGCCTGATAGGAGAGAGGAGGAGGAGGAGGAGGAGGTGGCACATCACCAACTAGGCAGGATGCCCTCCAGGGGCCAGCCTAAGGGCAGCACATTGACTGCATCACACCCCAAAGCTCCACATGTGCAGGGCGCTGCAGTCTCTGCGCGTTATTCAAAAAGTTCTTTGGTGTGGGCCTTTTTTGAGACGAGTGCATCAGATCGCACCGCTGCTATTTGCAACATATGTCTCAAGCGTATCTCGCGTGGCCAAAACATCTCCCGCTTGGGTACCACATGCTTGACCAGACATATGTTGACCTGCCATGCAGTTCGTTGGCAAGCGTATCTGAAAGACCCACACCAAAGAACAAAGACGATCTCTCCTTGCTCCTCATCAGCTGAGATTTCCAACCCCACTAGACCTTCAGTCCTCTCTGAGACCTGCAGTGAGAGGAATGAAGGTGTAGAATTAGGTGTGTCACAGCCAAGTACTTGTGGGCAATCTGCTTTTGGTACACCGACGTCAGATTGTACCAGGCAAATTTCCCTGCCCCAGCTGCTGCACCGCCGAAAGAAGTTTGCTCCCAGCCATCCACATGCCCAGCGGTTGAATGCTAGCTTGGCAAAATTGCTAGCACTTCAACTGCTGCCTTTTCAGTTGGTAGACTCTGCCCCCTTCCGTGAGTTTGTGGAATGTGCGGTTCCTCAGTGGCAGGTACCCAAACGCCACTTTTTCTCACGGAAGGCGATTCCGGCTCTCTACCGGCATGTGGAAGGCAATGTCCATGCCTCGCTGGACAGGGCGGTCAGCGGTAAGGTGCATATTACCGCTGACTCATGGTCCAGCAGGCATGGACAGGGACGTTACTTAAGTTTCACGGCGCATTGGGTGACTCTGCTGGCAGCTGGGAAGGATGCAGGACAAGGTGCAGTAGTGTTGGAGGTTGTTCCGCCACCACGCCTCCAAAATGCTGATTGTGACACACCTCTCTCCTCCACCCCCTCCTCTTCTTCTTCCTCCATGGCCTCTTCCTCGGAACCAGCGGTGCTCCGTAGGCGTTCAAGGGGCTACGCAAGTACGCAGGCCAAAAGATGCCATGCGGTGCTTGAGCTGGTGTGCTTGGGGGACAGGAGCCACACTGGGGCAGAGGTTCTGTCAGCTCTGCAGGGGCAGGTTCAGAGGTGGTTGACGCCACGCCAACTTAAGGCAGGAATGGTGGTTTGCGACAATGGCACCAACCTCCTCTCTGCCCTCCGACAGGGACAACTGACCCATGTGCCCTGTTTGGCTCACGTCCTTAACTTGGTGGTGCAGCGGTTCTTGGGCAGGTACCCGGGCTTACAGGATGTCCTGAGGCAGGCCAGGAAAGTCTCTGTGCATTTCCGCCGGTCATATAATGCCAGTGCTCGGCTGACGGACCTCCAAAAGGAGTTTAACCTGCCCAAGAACCGCCTAATCTGTGACATGCCCACCAGGTGGAACTCGACGTTGGCCATGCTGCAGCGGCTGCACACGCAGCAGAGGGCCATCAATGAGTACCTGTGCGACTATGGCACCAGGACAGGGTCAGGGGACCTTGGTTTTTTTTCCCCACGCCAGTGGGCCATGATCAGGGATGCATGCACTGTCCTGTCACCATTCGAGGAGGCCACGAGGATGGTGAGCACTGACAGTGCATGCATCAGTGACACTGTCCCCCTTGTCCACCTGTTGGAGCACACGCTGCGTGGAATAATGGACAGGGCACTTGAGGCAGAACAGAGGCAGGAAGAGGAGGACTTCCTTAGCTCTCAAGGCCCCCTTTATCCAGACAGTGTTCCTGCGTGCCCGCCGATCACACAGGAAGAGGACGAGGAGGAGGAGGAAGATTGTGTCAGTATGGAGGTGGAGCCTGGCACTCAGCATCAGCAGTCTTTAAGGGATCAGTCCCAAGGAACACATGGACTTGTACGTGGCTGGGAGGAGGTGGCTGCGGACGTTGTTGTCCTTAGTGACCCAGAGGACTCCGGACCGAATGCCTCAGCAAACCTACGCTGCATGGCCTCCCTGATCCTGCAAAGCCTGCGTAAGGATCCTCGTATTCGTGGTATCAAGGAGAAGGACCAATACTGGCTGGCAACCCTCCTTGATCCACGTTACAAGGGTAAGGTTGCGGACCTTATCTTGCCATCGCAGAGGGAGCAGAGGATGAAACATCTTCGGGAGGCCTTGCAGAAAGGTCTGTGCAACGCGTTCCCAGAGACTGGGAGGTTACAAACTCCTGTTTCTGGACAACGTGTTGCTGAGGCTTCGGTCAGCCAAAGAAGGAGCGGTGGAGAAGGTGGCCGTCTGACCGATGCGTTCAGACAATTTTTTGGTCCGCAGCCCCAAGGTATGATCGGTTCCAGCAACCATCGCCAGCGTCTGTTTTACATGGTGCAGGAATACCTAGGGGCAAGATCAGACTTGGACACCTTTCCCACCGAAAATCCTCTGGGTTACTGGGTCTTGAGGATGGATCACTGGCCAGAGCTTGCACAGTATGCAATTGAGCTACTGGCCTGTCCTGCATCCAGCGTTCTTTCGGAACGCACATTCAGTGCTGCTGGAGGCGTGGTAACCGATCACAGGGTGCGTCTGTCCACCGACTCGGTCGATCGGCTGACCTTCATAAAAATGAATCAGTCTTGGATCACCACCAGCTACCAAGCACCTGATGCAGATGTAACCGAATAATTTTTTTTGAAATCTCAGATCCCTTCAAAGACTGCCTATGCTGATGCTGAGTGACTATCCCTGAGTAATTATCCTCTTCCTCCTCAATCATCACGCTGATAGCTTGTAAGAACATTTTTGGTTCTGGGCGCCACCACCAGTGCCTAAGGCACAATTTTTCAGCCCCTGTTTAACAGGGGCGTGTAATTACAATTTTTGATGCAATACTTTGCAGCAGGGCTTGTTCCTGCGTTTCAACTAGAGTGTCTGTGAGGGGTTGCAGTGTTGTGGCACCAGCACCAGTGCCTAAGACCCAATTTTTCTGCCCCTGTCTAACAGGGGCGTGTAATTACAATTTTTGATGCAATACTTTGCAGCAGGGCTCGTTCCTGCGTTCCAACTAGAGTGTCTGTGAGGGGTTGCAGTGTTGTGGCACCAGCACCAGTGCCTAAGGCCTAATTTTTCAGCTCCTGTTCAACAGGGGCATGTAATTACAATTCTTGATCTAATATTTCACAGCAGGGCCCTGTGAGGGCTTACAGTGTTTTGGCCACAGCAACACCTAAGGCCCAAATTTCTGCTGAGTATATAGGGCAGGACCCTACCTTCAAACATCTAACTTACAAACGACTCCTACTTGCAAACGGTAGGAGACAACAGGAAGTGAGATGAAATCTACCCCTAAGGAAGGGAAATTCTCTCCTGTAAGAGTTAATATGGGAAAACAATTTCTCCTTTCCACTGATGCTTTCCAATCCTTGTTCCACAAAAAAACCCAAATTTTCAAAAAACATTTTTCATTGGGACAAAAAAGTGAGGTGAAATCTTCTGAAGAGGAGGAAAGACGCAAAACAAATGTCACAGGGGTGATAACCCTTCCCTATGTTTTCCAAAAAGCTTAGAAAAGATTTTTTGGCTGGAGCTAAACACATTAAAAATGTTCAAAATTACAAACAGATTCTACTTAACAACAAACCTACAGTCCCTGTCTTGTTTGCACCGCCTGTATACTGCTGTTCAGAGTATATAGGGCCTGGTGGCCCCACACCTTTCCTTATTTTAATTTGGGTGTGGGGTTCCCCTTAATATCCATACAAGATCCAAAGGGCCTGGTAATGGACTGGGGGGTACCCATGCCGTTTGTCTCACTGATTTTCATCCATATTGCCATGACCCGACATGACATTAAACCCGCAAGCAGTTTTAAATGAGATTTTTTCCTTTAAAAATGACATTTGGTGCAGGGACTGTTCTAAACATGGGAAACACGCGTCACTTTACAGGCATACTATAGACACCCCCCAGGTACGATATTTAAAGGAATATTTCACTTTTTTTTTTTTACTTTAAGCATCATTAAAATCACTGCTCCCGAAAAAACGGCCGTTTTTAAAAGTTTTTTTTGCATTGATACATGTCCCCTGGGGTAGGACCCGGGTCCCCAAACCCTTTTTAGGACAATACCATGCAAATTAGCCTTTAAAATGAGCACTTTTGATTTTGAACGTTCGAGTCCCATAGACGTCAATGGGGTTCTAACGTTCGTGCGAACTTGCGGTCCGTTCGCGGGTTCTGGTGCGAACCGAACCGGGGGGTGTTCGGCTCATCCCTACACAGAAGTAATGCACCTGCAATCAGTGAATCACGGGTGCAATGTCAGGCTCCTGCAGCTCTCTGCCCATGGGTTTTCAGTTACTGAGTTGCAGAAAGTGCCAATGGACTATGAGTGTGCCAATTAGCGCACTTGTTATCCACTGAGAACTACAAGTCTGTCTGTTGCAGTGGTAGATGGGACTTGTAGTCTATTCATTTATAGATCTTTGTGAATGAATGATGCAGCTGTGCAAGCAGAGCCCCACACAATTGCGTTGTTTTTAAATTGTGACAGCAAGTGTGGGGGAGAGGAACACAACGCCCCCACTGTCATGAGGGAGGGGGTAAGGGTTTGGGTACTTAGCATTTTATGTCCTAAATACGGGGTGTAACATGTAACATGTTGCTAAAGGTGGAGATAGTCTTTAAGAAATTGGTTACAATTATGTCAACAACAAAACTGTAATGTGCAAGCATACATCCTGTTTTTTTTTTTTCACTTCCTTTTGCATGTAATTGGGAAAGTGAACACAGCTTTACCTTTTTTTTATTAGCAGAAAACAAATATTCCTGTGCTTCAACTAGGTGGGCTAGAGTCCATAGTGGACAACACCTCAGGCCTTGCTGCCCTCAAGGATAGGGGTATCCTAGCAGTCAAAGAGAAATGGAAAAAAGAGGGCACACCAACCTTGTGCATTATCCATAGATATATTTTAAATAAAAGAGTAAATTAAAAACTTCTCACAAACTTGTGAAAGAAAACCGCAATATAAATAGCCTTCAGATGATGGCAATCGGTCTCACAACAACAGACTCCAGATGGTAATGGAGAAGATTTTAAGGGCCACTGCCGTCTGGCGCGTTTCAAACGGGATACCTTCTTCCTCAGAACCCAGCCCTCAGAGCCCCAGGCTGGGCTCTGAGGAAGAAGGTATCCCTTCAAAACGCATCAGCCGGCAGTGGCCCTTAAAATCTTCTCCATTACCATCTGGAGTCTGTTGTCGTGAGACCGATTGCCATCATCTGAAGGCTATTACAATGGGGACGGAAAGTATTCAGACCCCGGTAAATTTTTAACTCTTTGTTATATTGCAGCCATTTGCTAAAATCATTTAAGTTCATTTTTTTCCTCATTAATGTACACACAGCACCCCATATTGACAGAAAAACACAGAATTGTTGACATTTTGCAGATTTATTAAAAAAGAAAAACTGAAATATCACATGGTCCTAAGTATTCAGACCCTTTGCTCAGTATTTAGTAGAAGCACCCTTTTTTCATCTAATACAGCCATGAGTCTTTTTGGGAAAGATGCAAAAAGTTTTTCACACCTGGATTTGGGGATCCTCTGCCATTCCTCCTTGCAGATCCTCTCCAGTTCTGTCAGGTTGGATGGTAAACGTTGGTAAACAGCCATTTTTAGGTCTCTCCAGAGATGCTCAATTGGGTTTAAGTCAGGGCTCTGGCTGGGCCATTCAAGAACAGTCACGGAGTTGTTGTGAAGCCACTCCGTTATTTTAGCTGTGTGCTTAGGGTCATTGTCTTCTTGGAAGTTAAACCTTCGGCCCAGTCTGAGGTCCTGAGCACTCTGGAGAAAGTTTTCGTCCAGGATATCCCTGTACTTGGCCGCATTCATCTTTCCCTCAATTGCAACCAGTCGTCCAGTCCCTTCAACTGAAAAACACCCCCACAGCATGATGCTGCCACCACCATGCTTCACTGTTGGGACTGTATTGGACAGGTGATGAGCAGTCCTTCAGGTGTTTTTTAGCATGCGGGCTTTCATGTGTCTTGTACTGAGGAGAGGCTTCCGTCGGGCCACTCTGCCATAAAGCCTCAACTGGTGGAGGGCTGCAGTGATGGTTGACTTTCTACAACTTTCTCTCATGTCCTGACTGCATCTCTGGAGCCCAGCCACAGCGATCTTTGGGTTCTTCTTTACCTCTCTCACCAAGGCTCTCCTTCCTCGATAGCTCAGTTTGGCCGGACAGCCAGCTCTAGGAAGGGTTCTGGTCGTCCCAAACATCTTCCATTTAGGGATTATGGAGGCCACTGTGCTCTTAGGAACCTTAAGTGCAGCAGAAATTTTTTGTAACCTTGGTCAGATCTGTGCCTTGCCCCAATTCTGTCTCTAAGCTCTTCAGGCAGTTCCTTTGACCTCATGATTCTCACTTGTTCTGACATGCACTGTGAGCTGTAAGGTGTTATATAGACAGGTGTGTGGCTTCCCTAATTAAGTCCAATCAGTATAATCAAACACAGCTGGACTCAAATGAAGGTGTAGAACCATCTCAAGGATGATCAGAAGAAATGGACAGCACCTGAGTTATATATATGAGTGTCACAGCAAAGGGTCTGAATACTTAGGACCATGTGATATTTCAGTTTTTCTTTTTTAATAAATCTGCAAAAAATGACAACAATTCTGTGTTTTTCTGTCAATATGGGGTGCTGTGTGTACATTAATGAGGGAAAAAAATGAACTTAAATGATTTTAGCAAATGGCTGCAATATAACATATTAACAAGAGTGATATCTAACAATTCCCCACTGTATATTGCGGTTTTCTTTCACATGTTTGTGAGTAGTTTTTAATTTACCTTTTTTTATTAAGCTGATGCACATGTCGGCTGCTGCACAGTCAAATGTTACATGTTACACCCTAAATATGGGGTGAACGCATCCTTTGTTTAAAACCTAGATGAATGGTTCAGACTGGCTGCACTTCTATGAGTTGTGATAATGCACCATATACGTATTGTGGTGCTATTTATGTTTCATGCACCCCATTGACACTTTGTAGTTTACTGGATTGCATAGTAAGGCTGGCCATAGACGAGCTGTGTGTGGGCAGGCTGAATGTACCAAGTTGATCGACTTGGGTACAAACAACCTGCCAGATTTTACTTGCAATTATCGCTTGCAATAATCACCGTCTTTTCAACCTACGGTTGTGGGAAAGAAATTTGCACCATCTATGGCCTGCCCAACACTTCATTGTGTGTTGTGGTGTGCTGCATCTGAAAAAAAAGGTGCAGGTACCTGTAAGGCTCGATTCACACCTATGCATGTTGCTTTTGAGCGTTTTTGGAGGTTTTTTTTTCATGCTTGCCACGTTTTTGAGCCGCGTTTTTGCCGCGATTTTGCCGCGATTTGCGTTTTTTTTTTTTTTACAGTTTTTTTTAGTCTTAAAAAAAAAAAAACGCAAAAATGCATCAAAAACGCACCAAAAACGCATCAAAAACGCTGCAAAAACGGTGCACTTGCGTTTTTGATGCTTGTCCATTGAATTCTATTACATGCAAAACGCTGCATTTTGCATGAAAAAAAGTCCCTGACCCTTTCCAAAAATGCAGAGAAACAAAAAGGCATTGATGTGAACATGTTCCATAGGAACCCATGTTAAAAAATTCCCGTGCATTTCTGCAAAATGCAAAATGCATCAAAAAACGCGCTAGTGTGAATGGAGCCTTAGTGAAAGTGACATTTCAGCTGCAAAGTTCAGATTCCTTCCCTGCCATGGAGTATTATGCTGTGTGGCAGGATGCCATGAACCAACATACAAATCCTTTGTCAGGTAAAATATCTCTTCTCTACGTACAGTAAAACCCTGGTTTGAGAGTAACTTGGTTTGAGAGCACTTTGTAAGACAAGCAAAATTTTAAAATACATTTTGACTTGATATACAAGCGTTGTCTTGATATATAAGTAGCGTCATGTCATAACTGATTATAAAAAAGTAGAAAGGCGCCTCTAAGTGTAGCAATATGGTTACATTTAATGAAGGTACAATATTTAGCAACATATTGCTACACTTAGAGGCGCCTCTCTTCTCTTTCATACTCTGTATCTCCTACTGGATTTTGCTTCTAATCCCCTTGTGGAGGCTTCCATTTGTGGATGGACATTTTATGGTTACACAACCTATCACATTGCTATAATCTTTTTATATGGACTATAAACTGAAGGACTTATGAATAAATGGTGGTGGAATTAATTATTTGAGTTTCCATTATCTCTTATGGGGAAATTTGCTTTGATGTACAAGTGCTTTGGATTACAAGCATGTTTCCGGAATGAATTATGCGCGCAATCCACGGTTTTACTGTATTTCATCAGTATTTAGCCGTTTGCCTGGAGTTCTTCTTTAAGGTATGTGTGCCTACAGTCTCCTCAGCATAAATCTGGGCCAATGAACAGGTATGGCATTGAACGCTCTTTCGTAGGTTTACATTCACAATTACAGATCTTGAATTTATAGTCTCCATTCATTAGTGTAGGCATTTTATGAGTGTGATGCTGGGACCTGATTGATTGTGGCCTGTTGCGTATGTACAGCAATAAGTAATAGGTGGAGCGTGCCTCCCTACTTTCACTGAACATTTCTGACAGCCCAAGGAAGACATGATTGATTGGGTTCCCTCCTCTCCAATCACTGAATCAATGTCAATGTTGTATTCTAAATGCTAAATGGCTAAGACAATAGCAGGTGTTATGGTGAAAATCCCTCATCAAGGTTTAGCTAAATAGCAACTCCAGCAATAAATAAAATCAGTGAACTGCTTATGTTATCCTGCAAACACTGCAGTCAGGAAGTCTACACAGTTTACTTTAATCTGAGTGTTATGTAATGCTTTGCCGCCTGATTCCTCAGGCTTTTCACTGTCCTTGTAGACAGAGATACAGGCTTTTATCAAATGATTCTGTGCCAGAAAATTGCTGTTTTATGCCCCAGTGTGTAGGCTCACAGAGAAGTACCATGCCTGTGAAAGCTTGCACATCCAAATGCTAATTCAGAGCCAACCAGAATGTAAGGGTAATGGCAGCTAGCAGGGTGGGCAAATGTAGAGGGCGATTGAATAAAATGTTTTACATGGCTGTGTTAAAAATCACATATGTTTTAAACCATCAGTTCCTTTGAGAAATTCCCATCGACTTTTTTAGGCAAAATACCTCCACTTCCTGTCCCAGAGATGCAACAGGATGTTATAAGAAATCTCCCAATGTGAGTGGAGTGCCCCTCTTAGATAGTTGTCTTAGGAACAGGAGAGAATAATAAGACACTTGCTCTTTTCCGCCACCAACCAGCAACAAATCCTCATCAATGCTCAGACTATTGGCAGTACACTGTTGGGTCTGTGTACCATTGGGTTAATCTTCCTTCACTAGCTGTCCCGCAATTACCATTGGGGAAATTTATCTTCACATCCTGTCCCAGAGCCACAACAGGAAGTTAGAGGCAAGCTCCTGAAATGAGTGGAAGTTCCCTTACCTCCTGTTCTGGTGACAGCTCTTAAATTTTTGAAGTAATAATATGGGTGGATGGCAATGACAAAATAAAAGGCATCAACATCCCTGTATATAAATGTCAGAAAAAGGGGGAATTATTTGGCGGGACTTTAGGGGTACCAACAAAGAAGGAAGTCAAACAATGCTCGACAGTAAGTATGTAGAAATGTGAAGATTTTATTATTACATACAAAATATAATTTAAAAGTTACAATGTAAATTATGCATACAAATGCAAGGATACATCTAAAAGTTTAAAACAGATAATGAAATAAAATCACTCAATAGTAGCATTGGAGTGATAGTCCCGACATGTTTCGCCACTCTGGGCTCATCAGGGGATGTTTTGAAAACCGAATAGATGTAACACTGCATATATCAAAACAAAGTAAAAGCATTACATTGAATTGAAGTGTAATACAGAATAATAAAGTAAAATAACGTAAAAATACAATGGGGTGTAATGTCGACCGCTAGGCCCATCAACAAGAGCTCACCCATATGCAGATGTCATACCTGAAATTCAAATGTTGGAAACGGGGGAAAACCTTGCTGAGTGGTGATCTTAAAAAGTGCCGAAAAAGGCCCAGATGGGCTTGACAGCTTAAATCTAGCTAAAACATTGAAAAAAGTGTAATTGAGAATTGGATTGAAGTGTATGTACTACTCACAATAGTGGGGAAAGGGGGGGGGGGCAAAAAGGAGGAAAGAAGGGGAAGAAAGGGGGGAAAGGGGGGGGGGAAGAGGTGGGAAAATAAGAAGAAGAAGAGGGGAGGGAGAGGAAGGAGAAAAAGGAGAAGTGGAAAGGGGGCAGGAGAGGGGGGAGGGGAAAGGAGTAGGAATAGGGGAGAAAGGGAAGGAGAGTGGGGTAAAAAAAGGTGAGCGGGGAGGGTTAAGTGGGAGAAAGTGGATAAAAATCTAAAACGGATCTAGATTGAAGAGAAAATAGTGGTGAAAATAGGCACAAAACTAGTATGGAAAATTTGGTAGGTATCTAAAGGGAGTAGAAATGTACTTACATTTGTGAGGACACTGAATATGAAGGGGCCAAAAGTTGCCAAGGTTTACAGATCAAAGTCTATTAAGGGAATGTAGGAAAATATTTGTAGGTGTGAAGGAATGAATTATTAATGGAAAATAATTAAAAAGACCAGGCTATATGGTTTGGGAAAAGGGACAAGGAGGAAAGGAACAAGGCATGGTTTATATTATAAACTAGTAAAAAAAAAATAATGGCCTTTATGAAGGATGTGCAGCTCTTAAATTTTAACAAGGTTTTACTAAATGTACACTTTAATAAGGGGCACTTTATCTGCAACATCTACAAACATAAAGGGAGGTAGCCAGACTCTAAGGCAAACAGCCTTAGTACATGGAGACAAAGTGCATTGTTAAGGCATGGAAACATATGATATCTTGGGATACAAAATAACAAATAGTGATGAGCGGATTTGCCTGGGTTTAGTTCATGGCCTGTTCATCAAACACATTGTAAAATCCCAAATCTCTTGGGGGGGCCTCTTGAAAATCAATTCTGGATATTTTCAAGGCTAATAGGAGCTGAATACTACATGGGGGATACCAATACGAATACAATGTACCAATACAAAATCTTTTTAAAATATCTTTAAAAAAGGTTCTCATTTTTATACAAATTCGAGGGTAAGATTAAATAACACCAATCCTTCCAATTGCAGGCTTGGGAGAGGCTCTCAAGTTGTATGTAGTGTTACATAACAGTATGATTCAGCTGGACAATGTCATTGTACTCCCTATTATGCCATCACATATTTTGCATGTGTAATTGATTTTTCTACTTTTACAGTATTGCTTTGTTTAAACACAGCATCAGCAGTACTCCAATCTGAATCATTATAATTGTATAAAAAGTTGCTTTTTTAGGTAGCTTTTGGCTGTGACACTTTAGTTTTATTTACCAGTGGTAATAAAATAAACCTTAAAAGTAGCAGCCAAAAAAGTTTCCGGAAATTCAACTCTTAAAAAAATAAATCTAACTCCCTCAACTTTGCATAAATTGGCCAGTGGCACAACAGCTTGATAGTATAGCCACTTGCCGTGCAGCGCACGACGATATACGTCGGCACAATGGCACGGCTGCACAAATGGGCATACCTGAATGTCCCCTTTAAATCGCCAGCGGCGCGCGCGCCCACTTGCCCGCAATTTGTTAGCTATGTAAGCAGCTTCTACTAAACCAAATTTTCATACAGTGACAACAGGCAGGTTTAAAATCAAGAAATCAAAATCATGATTTGTGCATACAGTATGCTTTATGCACACTATGTAACCCCTTTTTTTCAAGTGAGAGACCAGCCGGTGTTCTAATCAAGCTATGGCCAGTGGTCCAGCCTGGACCCCAAATAGTCCATAGTGTACTCTCCTCACTTTAAGAGTGAATCATATGGTTTATGCACATTTTTACATTTGCAAATGCAGACCCTGCATTCTACTAGCTACATGTGCAGAACCAGATAAGAATGCTGGCTTCACTTGCTGCCCACTCGCACCAGGCCTGTGACTCTGGGCCAGTTCACACCATAGAAATGCAGTCCGGATGCGTTCCAGATGCTTTTCTGCATGCACGTTTTTTTACTTGTTTTTGATGCGTTTCTGCTGCATTTTTGATGCAGTCCAGTGCATTTTTCCCCTCTTTTTTGCATGCTTGTTTTTAACGCGTTTTTGATGCATTCTGGTGCATTTTTTGTGTGTTTTTGATGCGTTTCTCAATGCATTCCAGGTGCTTTTTTTCTTCTTTTTCACTATACTAAGGTCCAGTATGTTTTTGATGCATTCCAGTGCGTTTCAGTGCATTTTTGATGCTTTTTACTGCGTTCCAGTACAGTCCTGTGCAGGAAAAATGCAGCATGTTCTACTTTTTTTTCTGGAACTGAAAAGCCGTGGAACTGACCGCACTGGTGTGAACCTTGCCATTGGAAATCATATAATCTACTTTCCATGCATTTTTGATGCAGAACAAAAATGCACTGGACTGCATGTGGTGTGAATTGGCCCTCAATACGGACATCTGTATTCCAGTGCGTTTTTGGTGCATTTAGGTGCGTTCTAGTGTGTTTTTTATGCGTTTTACAGCGTTTCAGTACAGTCCAGTGCAGGAAAAATGTTCTCCTTTTTTTCTGGAACTGGAACGCACTGGAACAGCAAGCACTGGTGTACACTATGCCATTGAAAACCATATAAACTACTTTCCATGCGTTTTTGATGCATAAAAAACACACTGAACTGCATGTGGTGTGAAATGGGCCACAGAAAATATTAAATTCAAAGAGAACTATAACCAAAGTTGGCAGAAGTTGACAGAAATGACAGGGCACCTATTTTCCCGGTACAGGTTTCATTCATCTGGCCTTTATGAAGGATGTGCAGGATCAGTTTAGTGAATAGTTTATAATTAGAGCTAAGCTTCAGCCAAAGGTGCTGGATATAAATAAAGGTGATGTCACATGGGCAAACTGACACACAACCCTTTTCATAATAGTAAATCGCTGCATGTGGCATGTAATGGTCTGATATTGAGTTAAAGTTTTTCCAAAATAAAGTACAAGTATACTTCCAGGTACAAACTGTAAGGGCCCATTTACACGTAGTTACCCATGCGTGTGTTGCTGGTCATTCTGAATGGCTCCCTGAAACAGACATATAATAAAAAAATAAGCACCAGTGCACCACTTCACTTAGATGCAGATGTTCTGTGTGTTGTGGTGCAATTAGACATGTGCAGAATGGAAAAATTTGTGTAGTTTTGTGTCGGATAGATTCGTTATGTTACTAATTTCATTTCCTTATGGAATTAGTATAGTTTTGTTTAATTTTCGTTAAATTTAATTTCGTTTTTGTTAAAATTTGTTTTGTTTATTAATTTTCTAAAGAATTCCAACTTTTCAGAAATATTAGAATTCGGATTGGTCGAAAAACGATCCACCAATTCGATTTGAATTCTGTGTGAAAAAATTGCCCCCACCCCAAAACACCTTGTCCCCATGTTGATGGGGACAAGGGTCTCTTCCCGATAACCCTGGGCTGTGGTTGTCGGGGTCTGTGGGCAGGGGGCCCCCAGATTCTGCCCCCCCCATGTGAATGGGTATTGGGTACATAGTACCCATGCCCCCATTCACCAAAAAACTGTCAAAAAATAATAAAGACACAGAGACAGTTTTTGCCAAATCCTTTATTACAAAATAAAATACAGTGTCCCCCCCGATGTAGATTCATTGTCAATCACGCCGCCCGCCAACCCAAAAAAAAAGAAAAACAAAATTGTCACGGGATGTCAGATGGGGCGGTGCCACCGGGTGACGTAGCCGGGTGGCCCTGACCCTTGCCTATATAAGAACTGTCAAAGCGCAGAGAGAGGACAGTTGGCGGGAGGCCTCCCAGGAGGCGAAGTGTTTTTCTTTTTTTATATTTTTCGGGTCCAGCAGCCGTTGTGATTGGTGATGGATTTACATCGAGGGACACTGTTTTTTTATTTTTTTATAAAGGATTTGTCAAACGGTCAAATGGTTTCTTGTGATTATTACTTTTTGACGCTTTTTTGGTGAATGGGTAGGGGTATGATGTACCTGATACCCATTCACATAGGTGGGGGGCCGGGA
The DNA here is from genome assembly GCA_037952835.1 of Lithobates septentrionalis. Lineage (NCBI taxonomy): Eukaryota > Metazoa > Chordata > Amphibia > Anura > Ranidae > Lithobates > Lithobates septentrionalis. The sequence goes on from JBBDGP010001305.1 coordinate 3,851,344, forward strand.
TGTGGGGGCCCCCTTGTTAAAGGGGGCTTGCAGATTCCGATAAGTCCCCCACCCGCAGACCCGGACAACCACAGTCCAGGGTTGTTGGGAAGAGGCCCTTGTCCCCATCAACATGGGGACAAGGTGCTTTGGAGTGGGGGGCGCAGAGCCCCCCTTGCCCAAAAGCACCCAACCCCCATGTGGCATGTGTCATGGTATGGTTCAGATAACCTGCCAGGCTGCATGCTCAGATAAGGGTCTGGTATGGAGTTTGGGGGCCCCACACCGTTTAAAAAAAAAAAAATGGCATTTTTAAAAAAAAATTCTATTGCCGGGTGATTGCAGGCATTCTTTTGTTTACATTGATCTTGTTTGGGTTCTGCGGTGCGGCGGGCAGCGTAAGATGGATCTACATCGGGGACATTGTTTGTTTTTTATTTTTTAATAAAGGAATTGTCAAAAACACGTTTACTGTCTTTATTCACTTTTTACACATTTTGATGAATGGGTAGGGGTACTGTGTACCTCATACTCATTCACATGGGGGGACGGGATCTGGGGGCATGCATGCTAGAGTTCGATAAGCCCCCTGCCCGCAGACCCCCACAACCACCGACCAGGGTTGTCGGGAACGGGCCCTTGTCTCCATCAAAATGGGACAAGGTGCTTTGGGGTGGGAGGGAAGAGCCCCCCTGCCCTAAAGCACACCCCCCCATGTTGAGAGCATGTGGCCTGGTATGGTTTAGTAAGGGGGAGCACTCCCTCGTCCCCCCCTTTCAAAGGACCTGATATGGACTGGGGGGCACCACGCCAGGGTTGTGGGGATGAGGCTCTTGCTTGCTCGCCCCCCCCCTTTCCTGGCCTTCCAGGCTGCATGCTCTGATAGGGGTCTGATATTTATCTTGGGAGGGGGGGGGGCATGGTGTTCTTTTTTAAATTTTGGCATGGGGTTCTTCTTAGAATTCATACCAGACCCGAAGAGCCTGGTATTGAATGGCGGGAGGACCCCACACTTTTTTTGTTTTGATTTTTTTATTACCGGCATTGTTTTGTTTCAGCAGTCAGTGGGGAGGCCAGCTGACAGCCGACGAGTCATTGGTTGTTAAGGATGCAGCGGCCAGCTTCCCAGCGTGCTGCTTAAAGTGATGTTCCAGCCGCAATTATTTTTTTTTAAGTCAGCAGCTACAAACACTGTAGCTGCTAACTTTTAATAAGGACACTTACCTGTCCAGGGAGCCTGGGATGTCACCCCCCTCCCCCGGCTGATCCGTCAATTAGATTGGGTGCAGGCGCCGCCATTCCAACTAAGAGAAACCGGCAGTGGAGCCTTCAGGCTTCACCGCCGGTTTCCTACTGCGCATACCCAAGTTGTGCAGTGCTTCCTGAATGGCCCCGTTGTCTTCTGTTGGACACGCAAGTCCCAGAAGGCAGTGGGGGAGAAGAGGACGTGGAGCACTAGCTAGGACGGAAGTACACAATGTACTTCATAAAAGGTAACTAAGAAAATAAAGAGTTATCAAAAACCAATGACTTGGCACACTCTCAGACCAATGGACTGTGGAGTCACTAGTTGAAATATGTCTCATTGTTCTATTGAAATGCAGGCCCTCCGATACAACCCACTTCAAATTTACAATTGATCTTACTGCTGAACTAATTGCCTGACTGTGGCTGAAAGCTTTCCCTGCTTTTGATATGTGGGTCGGTGGTCCCGGGAGAGGAACCTGCAAGAGATGACAGGATCTTGCTGCTGTAAGATGGCCCACTCATCAGGGAATATATTTCCGCTATTAAATGGAATTTTGTGACCCCTCCTACTGGAATAGGACAGATCCAAGGTGAAGGCCTCCAACCCAGTATTCACAACTAGTAACACTGGACTTGGCGTTCTTGCATCACCACAATGACCAAGGGATATGAACATATCAGCTTGGAATCAAACCTAGGATGTGTTGCACTTGCATTAGTTCCCACAGGCTGTCCCCCTGCCCTGGGAACACTAGTTTAATGGCCGTTGGGCAGAATTCCTGTCTTCTTATGCCCCGTACACACGGTCGGATTTTCCGATGGAAAATGTCCGATCGGAGCGCGTTGTCGGAAATTCCGACCGTGTGTGGGCTCCATCGGACATTTTCCATCGGATTTTCCGACACACAAAGTTGGAGAGCAGGAGATAAAATTTTCCGACAACAAAATCCGTTGTCGGAAATTCCGATCGTGTGTACACAAATCCGACGGACAAAGTGCCACGCATTCTCAGAATAAATAAAGAGATGAAAGCTATTGGCCACTGCCCCGTTTATAGTCCCGACGTACGTGTTTTACGTCACCACGTTTAGAACGATCGGATTTTCCGACAACTTTGTGCGACCGTGTGTAGACAAAACAAGTTTGAGCCAACATCCCTCGGAAAAAATCCTAGGATTTTGTTGTCGGAATGTCCGAACAAAGTCCGACCGTGTGTACGCCCTATAAGAGTTCCTTGCTATATGTTCTCTCAATGGCCACACCGCCAATATCTGTGCACTTCAGGGTCTCTCAGAAGGGGATTGCTACGTGCCGGAGTCTGTCCCATTTCCCATTTTACTGCTGAAATTTCCAACTGGATGGAGGCATTGGACTGTGTCGGCCCTCATCCTCTTGGGTAATGAAAACCCCAGCTCTCATATCCTATTGCTACCCCATATAGTCTCTCCAGCCTAGCTGTAATCTGTGCCAGGGCAGTGTGTTCCACGTCTGGTAATACCAGAATGGCTATCCTTGCTTCATCTTCCAATGTTTTAACAGCCAGATCAGGAAGGAGGGCCTCTGGTACCTGGAACAGGCGGGTCGCACTCTGCAACCAGTCCACCCAGTCAGCTACTGGGAGATTGGTGCTGTTGTACTTGAGTATCAGTACCAAAGTGTAGTCGGGGTCTTAATTAGGTACCTTGACTGGGAGAAATTACTCTCACAGCATGTATATAGCGGGGGCAATATCCTTTATATAAAATTTGATCAAGCTGGTAGAAGTAACAGAAAACCGTTCCTTGCATTGGTATTTAGCGATACAAAAGGAATACAGACTTAGTACGCCTCTTTCCTGTTCATTGTAGTATAGATCTTGAAAAAGAAGGACTTGAACCTCTCGCTGGGCTAAACATTTTCCCTCAAAATGGACACCTGTCCCTGTCCATTCACTCACCAGAAGCATGCCAAAATGTGGGTTTCCTTATTTAAAGGTTTCCCTTACCCAAGATGGCCACCAAAGTCTCTTGAGAGTTCTGCATCCAATTAGACTACTTTCTTCTCTCAAGTCACTGAACGGAATCTCTACGAAACCAATTCCCTTACAAGACTCCCTTCCCTTGCAATAATGGCACTAGGTCACCTGCAGGTGGAAAGACTAGCTGTACCTGCCTACACACTGCATTGCCAGAAATGGTGCAGGTACTTTTTTGGGGCATTGAGACTCTTTTATTGCCTATTCAAAATGAATTGGATGCCTCAACACAACGTGCAAGTGTTGACACACACAGAGAGGTATGCATGGGCCCTTACTACAGTTACTATACCTGCTTTGCTGCATCACGTATTGGAAGCAGTTTAACTCTGAGTTTAACTCTGAGCACACAGTACAACCTAATTGTTCAATCCCCTTTAGAGTTACCAACAGTTATGTAGTGTGAGGGCCCGATTGGACGTAAACTGGAATGATTGCTCTTGTACTACACAGTTGTTGGTAAAGCTAAAGGAGAATGATCGAAGATTGTACATTTAGGTTGTAGCATGTGAAGCAGGTACAATGATGAGTTTTACTACTACATCTGTGCCACTGATTGAGAGATCTTCAGTTGCAAAAATATGGCTCCTGGCATACCTCTCTCTTCTGCTGCTGGCCAGTTATCAGGGAAATCTCTGTATACATTTATGTGGTCAAGAACTAATCTACAGAGTGGTGTACAGAAAACAGAAAGGTGACAACGCCTGAACATCTCTGGAGCAGACGCCGTATAATTATGGATAAAGTACATTGTTACATACAACTTTACAAACAGAACAGAAATGATGCAGAAAGTGCAGTAACACACATCAAGCAATCAGACTGTAGTCCAGAATTTTCCAACCAGTGATACGTATACCCCAGGTAAGGGATTTCACAAACAAATCACATTTTAAAAAGGGTCAAATTTGTCATGTGAGTTACTTAAATGCTTGGCGTTGCTTGGAAAATATTTGCAGTAGAAATCTGTTCATCATTATATACAGGCATCCATCTGCCAAATGTTTTGTATTCAGGACTGCGGGTTTAGGTTGATGGAGGAATGACCCAGACTGATCATGTTTGCCCATTCCAGGATCTTTACACATAACCCAGTAAGTGCGGAGAATATAGAAGCAGCTGCTGCCCTGCGAGATAATCTTAGTAGCAGCCTACTATTTTCCAGTTCTAGTCCTGTAACATAACAGATAAAGCTCTGGATGCATTTAGATCCTTCGAGCATGATCCATCAACATGGATGTCTGGCAACAATCTAAAGAAAAAAGATTTGTTACTTATCCAGAACTTGTCCAATTACAATGGAGAAGCTGATGATGTGGGCTCTTCAGATTCAATGCCTAATATGCTACTTTTTTCATTCTACCGATATGCTCTCGGAAACAGAGTGGATTTTTACAAGCTTGCTCATCGCCGTTAAGGTGGCACAGAGATTTGTGCCTGCTTCAAAGGCTCAGTGGCTAAAATCTCTGAGTACCAGACGAGTTGTTTGGTCTGTTATTTTTTTTCTATCTCCTGGGGGCCATCAGTCATTTTTGGGTAATTCAGTCAAGGAAGCTTTCGTGGTTAGAAAACATAATATTCTCTTTTCTTTGCATTTTCCAATATGTCATTTATTGGACTTGGATCTAGCTCTATCGAGAATTATGTAGCACAAGGGCCTGTCTGATTGGAAACAAATTGAATGGATTGTTTAGGTTGGCCCTCATATTGCATACAGTACATTTGGTAAATCTAAAGCAGATTATACAATCAGATTGTAAACTGTATGGCTGGCTTAACAGCGTGTGTTCTGCAGTGCAATGCCGTATGATTGTTCCAAGTGGTGCTCATACTATTTATTATTTGCAGTCAGTGCATTTATGGCAGCTGCGTGCCCATGGCTTGGTCAGATGTAGACTCACACTGAAACAATGAGGTTTGGGGCCCATTTACACTGTTTTGATACACTTGTTCTGACTCACTAAAAGGCATGTTTCATGGTTCCCCATTAGTTCTTATTCACACTTGCAAACGGGGCCACTAATGATTAGATGCATGAGACCCAGCCAGGGTCCCAGCAATTAGCTGCAGGTGGAAGCCCTATTGAAAGCAATGGAGGCTGATAGCTCCCGCAGCTAACTGTGGCTTAGGGTTGCCACCTGTCCGGGATTCATCGGACAGTTCAGGTTTTGGAATCATGTGTTCGGGTTTCAGACCACCTGCATCCCGGACACATTATTCAGGCCGGACTATGGCTTCCCAGCAGGGTTGCTGGCTGCAGTTGTGTAAGCCGAGATTGTCTGTTACACTCTCTTTCACACTGCCCAAAGCCAGCATTAACAATTACCCCTCCCCCCCACACACAGACAGGAGAGGAGAGAGGGCTTGATCTGCTCTTCTTCCTCCCGCCCCCTACCCCTCTGTGTCTGCCCACACTCCAATCCCTGGTGCTGTGCCTCAGAAAAGGAAGGTGGGGGCCAGAAATTTGAAGTTCAGCTACATCTGGATGAGAGGTACTGACTGCCAAGGGGTGAGTGAGCTCACCATCCATCCTGTCTATGACTGAAGTCTCTCCTCTTCTCTCTCCTGCCTCCGAGTGAGTACACTAAGGTGAATCAGGGTTCTCAGAGCACCCCTTACATCAGAGTTCCCCTTTACACCAGAGGCCACAGTTTTCCCCCTACATCAGAGTCCTCTCTGTACATCAGAGTTCTCAGTGTTCTCCTTTAGATCAGGGTTCCCAGAGCATCCCTTATGTTAGAGTCCCCAGAGATCTTCCTTACATCAGAGTCTGCAGAGTCCCCCCTACAGTGTAAGGGAACTCTGTGAGTTGAGATGTAAAAGAGGAACTCTGTGGACTCTGATGTAAAGGGGGGACTCTTGTGATTAACTTCATTTGATTAGAAATGTTATCTAATTGCAAAATATATGTATAGTTTATACTATAAAAAAAGATTGCTGGGCACCGCTAAAGTGTTCGGGTTTGACATGAAGAAAAGGTGGCAACCCTACTGTGGCCACTTGCATGTAATTGCTCACGGAGCAATTATCTACTAATGATCTGCCCTGGACACAGACAGGCTCCATGAGAGATTACATGCATGTAGCTGTGGTAGCTGTCAGCCTTCCATTGCTTTAAATGGACCTTTGGCCCACAGCTAATCACTGGGTACCCTCGCTTGGTCTCCTGCATCTAATTGGGAGGCCAATAGAAGTCAATCAAAATGCATATAACACGCAATTTGATGCATTGGCAACAGGTATTAATATGCCTTTGGTCAATAGCTCTTAACTCTATTCAATCCAAATCCTAGATTCAAAAAGGCATTAAAACACATGTGAATGCATAAAGGGAATTGCATGGTGACACATAACAACACACCTGCCTAATGCTCCAAAAAATTGCACCTCTACTTATATGCATAGATCTAAATGGGCTTTTACTGTTTCCCTATATAAGCCTGCATCATATGCTAGCTGAAGACAGAGGTATTTTGCTGGCAGAGTAAGGTTATGTGTATCTAATGAATCACAGCAGAAATCTTTTATATTGTCAGTAGCTGGTGGACAGAGCGCTTGATCCTCCATGTGTTTTGTAAGTCACAGACAGTGCCATCCTGGTGTCACTTTTCTGGCTCCAGTCTGAAAATAAACAGACTTACAGATAATGTCATCAGACGTTAACCTTCTGACTATGGCCTAGGGACTGGGGTTATTTGGGAACAGCAATTTAATATAACCATGGCAACTGCGAATTATGCTTTGACACTTTTTTGTCCAAGTACAGCATGGCCAGCCTGCTGCTTTAGACACTTCACTTATTATTGGTTGCATATCAAAACTAGTTTGATGTATTTTTCTGAAACAGTGTAAGGGGCCGTACACACGATCAGACTTTTTGACAACAAACATGCAAATTAGCTGTTTTGGAGCAACATCCGACCGTGTGTACGCTCCATCGGACAAACTTTTTCTGTTTCCATCGGACTTTTGTTGGCTGTGCGAACGGACAAACTTTCTGGCAACAAAAGTCCGATGGAGCAAAGTCCGATCATGTGTACACAAAAGCATCGGACTTTTGTACAAACTACAGTACGCAGCCGCGAGAATGTTTCCAGCGCGATCCGATTGCGCTGGTTCTCGGCGACAGTGTACTGTACATGTTGCGCTGGCTGTAATAGGAAAAACACATTTTCCTACTGCGGCGAGCGCGAGAAGTAATTCCCCTCTGGGGGCATACCAGGCCCTTCTGAGGGCATGCGGCCTGGTACGGCTCAGGAGGGGGGGTGCCGCTCGCTCGTCCCCACCCCCTTTCCTGACCGGCCGGGCTGCGTGCTCGGATAAGGGTCTGGTATGGATTTGGGGGTGACCCCGTGCCGTTTTTTTGGCGTAGGGGGTTCCCCTTAAAATCCATACCAGACCTAAGGGCCTGGTATGCCCCTGGAGGGGAACCCATGCCGTTTTTTTATTTAAAATTTGGCGTGGAGTTCCCCCTCAAGATTCATACCAAACACAGTGCCCATTGGCGGGGATCCAAGTCGGATCCCCGCACCAGTGTGAACCCGGCTCGCAAGGTGTCAATCTCGCCAATAAAAGTGGCGAGATTGACACAATATCAGACAACAATACAGAAGTTGACCAAAGGGTGGTGGTAAAGAGCTGAAAAACCACGTGATATGGTGAAAGTTGGCTGGAAAAGTCCTGTCGTCTGTATGCAAGACAAACTTTTGGGCAACGCCCTTTGTGCAAAAATCCAAGGGAAAGTTTGTACAAAGTCCTATCGTGTGTATGGGGCTTAAGACCCCATACACACTATACAACATTTGTGGTCTGATTTCCTTTAAATTTACCAAAACCATGTAGTGCAAGGGCCTGCCTGATTGCATACAAATTGAAACTCTAATGCCCCGTACACACGATCGGATTTTCCGACAACAAATGTTGGATGTGACCTATTTGGCTGAAAGTCTGACCGTGTGTATGCTTCATCAAACATTTGTTGTCGGACTTTCCACCAACAAATGTTGGCTAGCAGGTTCTCAAATTTTCCACCAACAAAACTTTGTTGTCGGAATGTCCAAACGTGTGTACACAAGTCCGACGCACAAAAGTTCATGCATGCTCGGAATCAAGCAGAAGGAGCCGCACTGGCTTTTGAACTTCCTTTTTCTCGGCTCGTCGTATGTCTTGTACGTCACCACGTTCCCACGTTCATAACTGTTTGCCAACATTTGTGACCGTGTGTATACAAGACAAGTTGGAGTCAACATCCTTCGAACAAAAATCCACGTTTTTTTTGTCGGAAAGTCCGATCGTGTGTATGGGGCATTAAGGTTTGACCTCATATTATATGGTTTTGGTAAATCTGAAGGAAAAATCTACAGAAAATTGTATAGGGTGTATCCAGCTTAAGAGGGCATGAGAATGGACAAGGCTGCTGGTCTGCATTGAGAGCCCACTGCTCAGCTCAGCGCATCTCTGCCAAGTACATTCTTCATATATAGCACTATTTATAAGTCTTCCATTTCCAGTTTGAAGGTGTCAGAAATAGTTTTAGTAGTCTGATTTAGAAAGGGAAGCACAAAGTGAATCATTGTGCCTTGATAGTGTTAAAGGTATCTATGTGATTGATATACATGATTTAAGTCTATTTTACATTTAGAATTTACATCTGGTATCTGGATAAACTACTTAATTTAATTTTAAAAGCATTAGCCTTAGGGCTCTTACACGCTGAGCGCCTAATCCCTGCATGTCCAATCCTGCGGTTTTAGTGTGCCCATAAGGCACAGGCTCAGTGTCCAGTCTCGCAACCCACAGCCTATCAAAGTCTATGGCAGGTTGAAATCTGCTGCAGCTGGATGGGGCTTAAAAGAGAAGTATGGGGGTTTTTAGTATAAATATATATACCCATACTATATGTGTTTTATGTACACTCATGTCTGTATTTCTATGATGTATATACAATGGCTTCAGTGACAGAGCTCATGTTTTAACACAATCTATATTGTATGATATTTATTCAATAAAATTTATTTTTTCTTTATTTCAATTTTTTGGCTGCAATACAAAACCCCATGAGGAAACTTTTCCTTTTATAAAAGAGAAGTATTTTTTTTATATTTTTTTTCAGATTCATACTTACCTAGGTGGATGCAGCATCAGACCGATGCTACATCTGTCCCCCGGCACCTCTTCACTGAGAAGCGAGCCACTGAACATCGCCGATGGCTCAGTTCTTTCACCTCCCTGAGCGGAGAGCTGCTGCCTGTCAATCAGCATCTCTCCTGCTCTGCTCCTCCATGCTCACTGGGAGGCTGAGACTGCCATCAGTCCAGGCAGCTGGCGGCTCCAGACTTCCTAAAGCGGGACTGATTCCAGTGACATCAGCGGAGAGTGGACTTCAGACTGCTCTCTGCTGAGAACGGGTCACAGGAGCAGGGCTGGTGCAAGGATTTTTGACACCCTAGGCAAAACCTCATTTTGCCGCCCCCATTAGCTCCACCCCTGACTCCACCCCATTTGCCCTGCCCATGTATACGCCACCTTTTTAATGAAGTGCCCATCAAATGCAGCCTCACCAGCGCCCATTAATGCAGCCTCACCAGTACCCATTAATGCAGCCTCACCAGCGCCCATCAATGCAGCCTACCAGTGCTCATCAATGCAGCCTACCAGTGCTCATCAATGCAGCCTACCAGTGCCCATCAATGAATGTTTGCTTGCTTCCATTCATTCGGGAGTCGGGACACAGACACATTCCTCCGCCACCACTGCACCTCTGACACTATGTGCAATTGGAGCGGCGGCTGTCTGCTGATGCTGGGAAGAGAGTAGGAACACCAGTGGCTGGGCACCTTAGGCAGCAGTGCGCCCTAGGCGGCTGCCTTTTTTGCCTAGTGGTAGCACCGGCCCTGCACAGCAGTGTAAAACTAATTGCACTCCTGTGACCCATAGGAGAAGCCCAGCCTAAAAAGCTCAGGCTGGACTTCTCCTTTAACGCTGTAGCAAGTGGTACTCATGTTTAGGGTCATATGCCTTCAGGGCCATATGTTCGGAACACAGAACACTTGCATTCTGGGCATACTCACATCTGCAGGCTGCGGGACTGGGGAATGAGACCATGTTTCATGTTACACCCTAAATATGGGTGTAACATGAAATTAATTTAGAAAGGTGGCGTTAGCCCTTAAATGTACAACATATCTTTGGTTTTTAAAGTATTTGTATAGTCATGACCCATGTGTACCCCCAACTTCCTTCCCCCACCCCCGCAGAACATTTGCCAGCAATAAATAGTTTGTCTACTTTGTTCCTGTAGTTAGAAACTGATTGTTTTACTCCCTGTGACATCATCACCAAGCTTGTCAAATTCTTGGAAAAGCAGTTGCTGGGAGATAAGTTTCTATTGACAAAGGACACACACAGAACTACATCTCCCTGGAGCTGTTTCCTTACACATAATATATGGGCAGACTTCTGGGAATCAACCAGCAGCATTGTTAAACTTGAAGAGAAATCAATGTATGCATGTAGAGAGTAGGTATGAGCTTGGGTTTGGTCCACATGGCTATATTAATTTAATGGTGTCACGATCATCTGTTCCCGTTTGTGTATGTGCACCTGCAGGGTGGGGAGTGCCTCAGAGTGTTCTTCTATGCTAGGAGGGTTCCAGTTCTCCTAGGGGTTGTTTCCCTTGGGGGGCAGCTAGTGTGAGACAAGAGTTGCTGTTTGGGCCTCAGCTGGTGCTAAGCTGAGGACCTGCAGAAGATTGTTAAAGCAATCTGCTGCAGTCCATTGCTTTGGAAGTCCTGGTCTGGAGAAGGATTCTCATCACTGAAGAGTGTTGTGTGGAAGCTGGGTGGCAGAAAGCTCCTGGGTCGTTGCTTTGTAAGACCTGAGCTTGGGACTTTCATGTGTGCCTGCTGCTGTAGGACTTGTGCCAAGAAGTTTGTTTCTATTTATTCCTGATATTGTTTTGGAGTATCCTACACCCTTTATACCTCTCCTGTTTAAAGAGGAGCTCCATGCTCCTTCAGAAAAAAATAAAGTCAGCAGCTACAAATACTGTATTATTATATTATATGTATTATTATTATATTAGGGCACTTACCTGTTCAGGGATCCAGTGATGTCGGCATCCAAGATGATTTTTCAATTGGCTATCGAGTGCTGCCACCGCCATCTCCGCTAGGGGAAACTGGCAGTGAAGCCGTTGAATAGGCCGACTGCGGGGAAAGGAGTTGGCCGAACTCAGCCGGAAGTGGGACCGGGTACCTGTCAAAACCAGGTCCTCACTCCCCCCCTCTCCCAAAAGGTGCCAAATGTGGCAGCAGAGGGAAGGAGGAGGCAGACAAACGGAGCTTCCCCTTCTGGGTGGAGCTCCACTTTAAGTTTTTTGCAAATAAAATCCACAAAAAGACATCACCTAGACTGAGCCTGTGTTTCGGTGTGCTTTGAACTGTGTCTGTGGCAGGCAGCCTCTGTACTAGCAAGGGAGACCTGATGTGATCTACAGCGGCCCCTCTGGGGATGAACGCTACAGAAACATGCATGTATTGCAGATATGCACATCAAATATTTTTTAATCATTTATTTATTTTGGCCAAGCATACACTTAAAGCTATTTTTTAACATATGATAACTTATATGTAACTACGTAGCAACTGTTTTTCTGAGTACTCAGTTGCATGTTTGCACCCCCATCTCTGTAAGACCTCCAATGACTTATTTTATAAAATAATTTCTCTAGTGACTTGAAGAGAACAGCAGACAATGGAAAGCATTGCAGAGTAAAAGAAATGCCCCATAAAACTTGTGTGCGCCTGTATCAGAGACAGAAGCATCTCTGTGACATTATCATGCTTGATTTATGGACATTGCTAGTCACTGTAATACAGCAGTCCAAAGTTTCTGTCAGGGTCTTATTACTGTCTATGTGCTCATTTCCTGACCCTGTAAAATGTATTCAAGAAATAGGTAGTGCTGTTGTCACCAGGACAAAAAAACACTGACAGCAATAAAAAAAAATATCAGATTCAGATTCTAACCATTTCTCACTCTACTAAATATGTGTTTTGTTTTTATCTGTGTCACCATTGGGGAGACTTCCCATCACTTCCTGTCAGGACCAGTAAACCTTGGATGGCAATAAGAACCTAACAGAGGCTCCATCCATTTTATACTGTTTTGAACTTTAATTGTAGCAATACTGATTTAATAAATGTGTGGCAAAACTGTGTACATCTCATAAATGTTTGAACATAGATGCAAATTCTTTTGGTGGGTAAACCATCTATTAAATATGTAATTATCTGTGTGTTTAACAGCCTGCCTAGAGTTGAGCTTTAATACATTTAGTCCTTAAAGCAGTGGTCTTCAAACTGCGTCCCAGGGGCCAGATTTGGCCCTTTGCTTGCCTTTATCAGGCCCTTGGGACACTATTCCCCCTACTGATACAGGTTGGGTTTCTACCCCAACAATTCCTGTCACTGATACCAACATGAGAGCATTGTACCTTCCACTAACTCCAACAATGACACACTATTCTTCCCATTGACACCAATGATAGGACACTATTCCTCCCACTGGCACCAACTGTGGCTGTTCTTCTCACTGACACCAATGTCGGAGCACTATTCTTTGCCCTGATATCAACAATGGGGCACTATTCCTTCCACTGACACCAATGATGGGACACTATTTATTCCACTGATACCAACAATGGGACACAATTCTTCCCAATGACACCAATAATGGGGCACTATTTCTTATCCTAATACCAACAATGGGGCAATATTCCTCCCATTACTACCAATGATGGGGCATTCTTTACTCCCATTGACGCCAAGGCATTTTGTACACACACTGGCCACAGTCCAGCCCCCCTAATGTCTGAAGGACAGTAAACTGGCCCTTTGTTCAGCAAGATTGGAGACCCCTGCCTTAAAGCATCAAAATGCTTCATTTCAGTGACTTTATAAACATGGCATGTGCAACCAACCCTTGCCAATATTTATAACTTTTATATATTTTATATTTATTTTCTTTTTTTTCCTTATTGTATGCAATAGAGTCCGATGTTCAGATCTGTGAGCAGAAGGCTCCAACATGCTGTACCAGGAAAATGGAGGAGAGCTACCAGGCTGCAGTGAAGAGGAAGATGGCTCATAATATCCAAGCTCTGAATTTTGAGCTCAAATTCACAATTGTTGCACATGCATCTGCCTTTCAAGGTGAGGATCTGACAACTAAAATCATGTATCATCACAGCAAACGTCTTTAAGTTTTGGCTCTGTGAGGTTCAAGGGTTTCTGGACCATTAGGTTCAAGGGTTTCTGCTGTTTTCAAAACTCAAAAGCCCAAACTCAAATTTACACACTCAACTGAATGAGTAAAGTTGATTGTACACTATAAAATCTGATTACGGTATACAATATTCTTTAGACCAACTATAGGCTATGTAGTGCAAGGGTCTGCCTGACTGGAAGCAAATGGAATAGACCGTTTAGGTAGATCATCATATTACATAGTTTTGGTAAAACTAAAAGAGATTGCACAGATATTATACAAACATATTGTATGGTGTATGGATGGTTTTAAATAAATGACTATTCCCCCAACCTTCCTTCGTGCCTGTCCTACTCAAAATGGGCCATATTGAGTTGCTATGGGAGACGGTCTGAATGCAAACAGCATGTTCTGTCAGCTATTTAGAAAACCCTTAATGCTCTACGAATCATGCTTAATTGCTGCACCCTGTATTAAACCTTTATTTGTAAAATGAAGATGTATTTGTGTATAGTGAAAAAAGTATATTAGAGTTTAGTATACCAATGGATAAGAATATACCTTTAAAATAACATTGACCCAGAACCATGATAATTCCCTTCAATTGTTTCTCAGAGTAGTCTGCCTTTGATGCCCCATTCAGGAATGTACAGTTGTGCTCATAAGTTGACATACCCTGGCAGAATTTATGATTTCTTGGCTATTTTTTAGATAATATGAATGTTAACACAAAAACTTTTCTTTCACTCATGGTTAGTGTTTGGCTGAAGCCATTTATTATCAATCAACTGTGTTTACTCTTGTTAAATCATAATGGCAACAGACACTACCCAAATGACCCTGATCCAAAGTTTACATACCCCAGTTCTTAATACCGTGTATTGCCCCCTTTAACATCAATGACAGCTTGAAGTCTTTTGTGGTATTTGTGGATGAGGCTCTTTATCTTCTCAGATGGTAAAGCTGCCCATTCCTCTTGGCACAAAGCCTCCAGTTCCTGTAAATTCTTGGGCTGTCTTGCATGAACTGCATGTTTGAGATCTCCCCAGTGTGTCTCAATGATATTGAGGTCAGGAGACTGAGATGGCCACTCCAGAACCTTCACTTTATTCTGCTGTAGCCAATGACAGGTCGACTTGGCCTTGTGTTTTGGATCATTGTCATTTTGGAATGTCCAAGTACGTCCCGTTCGCAGCTTCCTGGCTGATGAATGCAAATGTTCCTCCAGTATTTTTTGATAACATACTGCATTCATCTTGCCAACAATTTTGACCACATTTCCTGTGCCTTTGTAGCTCACACATCCCCAAAACATCAGCAATCCACCTCTGTACCTTTCATCATAGGCCTTGTTGACTCCTCTCCAAATGTAGCGTTTATGGATGCGGCCAAAAAGCTCAACTTTGGTCTCATCACTTCAAATGACTTTGTGCCAGAAGGTTTGAGGCTTGTCTCTATGCTGTTTGGCGTATTGTAAGCGGGATACTTTGCGTCATTTGCGTAGTAATGGCTTTCTTCTGGCGACTCGACCATGCAGCCCATCTTTCTTCAAGTGCCTCCTTATTGTGCATCTTGAAACACCACATGTTTTCAGAGAGTCTTGTGTTTCACCTGAAGTTATTTGTGGGTTTTTCTTTGTATCCTGAACAATTTTCCTTGCAGTTGTGGCTGAAATTTTAGTTTGTCTACCTGACCGTGGTTTGGTTTCAACAGAACCCCTCATTCATTTTCCACTTCTTAATTAAAGTTTGAACACTGCTGATTGGCATTCTCAATTCCTTGGATATCTTTTTATATCCCTTTCCTGTTTTATAGAGTTCGACTACCTTTTCCCGCAGATCCTTTTAAAATTCTTTTGCTTCCCCATGACTCAGAATACAGAAATGTCAGTGCAGCACTGGGTGAAAGATGCAAGGGTCTGTCAGGAGTCCAGAAACTCATTGACCTTTTATACACACACACACCTTAATTACAAGCAAACAGATCACAGGTGAGGGTGGTTACCTTTAATAGCCATTCAAAGCCCTTTGTGTCAACTTGTGTGCATGTTATAAGGCCAAAATCACCAGGGTATGTAAACTTTTGATCAGGGTCATTTGGGTAGTTTGTGTTGCCATTATGATTTAAAAAGAATAAACACAGTTGATTGACAATAAATAAACCAAACATTAACCATGAGTGAAAGAAATGTTTTTGTGTTATCATTCATATTCTCTGAAAAATGACCAGGAATCATGGCATTCTTTTAAACCTGCTCCACCACACCACAGGACTCAATGACATAGCCCTCAGTTGGTTCAAATCATACCTCACAAACCGGAAAGAATACATCTCTCTGGCCATTTCAAATCAAATCCACATACAGTTACTTACGGTGTCCCTCAGGGGTCAGTCCTTGGCCCCATCCTCCTCATCCTCTACCTTATCCCCCTCGGCCAAATTATCAGCCACCACAAAATTTCATTCCACTGCTATGCCAATGACACACAGCTATATGTAAATGCAACAGCTGAAATCCCACCTTCACAGTCATCCCTATCAGTACTCACCACTTGTCTGGAGGAGATAAAGGTATGGATGGAGCACAACTTTCTTCAACTAAACAGTTCCAAAACTGAAGTCATCTTGATTGGCACTCCTTATCAGACCAAATCATCATCCATAACCAGTATCACCTTTTCTGGCTCTAACATCCCCTTCTCATCAACAGTCACAAATCTTGGTGTAAAAATGGACTCCTCACTTTTGAAGCCCATATAAATCACCTATGCAAGACCTCTTTCTACCACCTCCGTAACATCTCTAAACTCCGTCCCATTCTTTCCTTCTCAGATGCCGAAAAGCTGGTTCATGCCTTTGTCTCCTCCAGACTGGACTACCGTAACGCACTTCTCATTGGGATTCCTAGAAAGGGTCTGCAGAGGCTTCAGTACATCCAAAACTCTGCAGCAAGGATCCTGATGAGAGTGCGGAAACATGAGCACATTATTCCCATTCTCCGCTCACTCCACTGGCTTCCTGTCTCCACCAGGATTGAGTATAAGGTTTCCCTCCTCACACACCGATGCATCCATTGACATGCCCCCCTCTACCTCAAAGAACTTCTCAAACTACAAAATACCTCCGTTCCACTCCCCACTCTTCTCAAACTACAAGTTCCCTCTGTTCCACTCACTCAAACCTTCTTCATATACCCAGAACTAGACTCAGGACAACGGGAGACAGGGCCTTTTGTGCAGCTGCCCCGTGCCTGTGGAATGCCCTACCTGACACCTTGAGGGCTCCTCAATCCACTGATTGTTTTAAAAAAGGTCTTAAGACATTTCTTTTTAGCAAAGCTTTTTGTCCCTTTTAGATGTTTGTTTCATTGTATAAACTGTTCATGTTTCTTTTTTTTTTGTTTTTAACCTGTAGCACTTTGAGATCTTTTGATGAAAAGGACACTATAAATAAAATTATTATTATTTATTATTATAAATTCTGCCAGGGTATGTAAACTTATAAACACAACTGTGTATAGAGAATGTGCTGTGTTTGAGCTGCAAAGATTCTTATGACTTTCCTATGCTATTCTGCTGTTATTTTAAACCCTGGGTGCATCAAGGTAAAAAGGACATGTACTAAAATGTTGTGTATTTTTCTAATCTGTCTCTATCTGCTACCCAAAGCACTGGCACATGTTTGCCTCATGGTAAATACTAGTCCTGTCAAATCTGCATTACTAGTGAAAAAGACATGTTTTTCTCTTTTCTCATCTAAGATTCAGCCTATGTATACTGTGTGTGTTAGAGACTCTCTGCAGCGTAGAGATGCCCTAACAGCTGTGGAGTGCAGGAGCTTGACTGCTGCTCAATGTCCGTATTACCAATCATTTAATTAACTGACATGGTACTTACTTTTTGTACCATTAATTGGATGTATTTGCATGCACTTGACCCTAGAGCTTAGTACATTTCAATTAGTTCTAGTGATTAATGAAAACATGTTTTCTCAGACCTACCATATAGAAAATCATTTAAAGTGATACTAAACCTTCGATTTTTTTTTTATTATAGAAAAACAAACATGCCTATACTTACCTGCTCTGTGCAATGGTTTTGCACAGAGCAGCCCTGATCCTCTATTTCTGGGGTCTCCCGCCAGCACTCCAGGCCCCTCCTCTTTATCGGGTGCCCCTACAGGAAGCCGCATTCCCTGGGGGCCCACGTGCGGGCTCGCTTCCGAGTTCCACTGCCGCGTTCAATGACACAGACAGTGGGACCTGGCCCCGCCCCCTGCGTCACAGCTTTTGATTGATGGCAGCGGGAGAGTGAGAAGAGTGACAGTGGCTTGAGCTGCTGCGCTCGTGCACGTCGCTGATCGGATCAGGCTCAGGTAAGAAAAGGGGGGGGCTTTACAACCACTTTAATCCATTTATCTATTCAAGAATCATAATTTACCTGAACTTTGATATTTAAAGAAAAGTTAGGGGTTTATAAAAATAAATAAATAAACATCCATACTCACCTCTATGCTGCAGCATCGCTGCGCCGCTGCAGGTGCCCTGCATCAGCTCTAAGATGGAGAATTGAGGGATGGCATAACCACTGTGTTCTCAGTTTCTCATTTTGCTCAGAGTGAAGAGTAGTAACTATCAGTCAATACTCTCCGCAGTGCCCCTTCAGTGCTCCAGCAGGTTCAACTAGCTTCAGCTCTCAGCCATGCTCTGTAAGAAAGAGCCAGCTGTCAATCAGTCAGCTGGGGGGACCCTGACAACATAGTCGGGATCCTTCCAGCGCTTTAAGGTAGAATAAAAAACGAAATTGAGAATTCAGTGATTAACAGTGACACTTAATCTTACCACTATAGTTTGGAAAAAATATAGAAATATTAGTTCATAGTACATAGTCTGCTAATGGAAACCCTAAAGTGAACCTGTGGCCAGGCTACAGACATTCAAATATTTACATATTTTTAGTACTCAGTAAATGTCCTTTACCTTAATGACCTTTGTATCTGCAGGCACTGTGGAGTAATTCATCCTAAAAATTCACAACAGAAGCACTTCCAATTGTAGTGGCTCAACACACCAGTGTTAATTTAGATGTCAAATTTCAAATTCGTTTTAGTCATAATCGCTTGGCTAAAATGCTATTTTAGTTTCAGTTGTATTTTAGTCATCTGAATTGTTTTAGTTTTACTCGTATTTTAGTCAACTAAAATCTCCACTACATTTTAGTTGACTAAAATCGAATAGGTTTAGTTAAATTGTAATGCGTTATTAAACATTTCTCTAGAATTGCCTAACTCATATATTCCTGGAGTAAAAATCTAATAACATATTATTTATGGTAATAAGGTTTGAACATGCACTACAGACACAGCTTTAGCTGTTGTGATATATAACATCTTTATAGAAAAAAACAAGTTTCACAACCGAACAACAATATTGCTTTTTGACAAACAGAAGTGAAACTTTAAAATATAAAAACAAAACAAAGCAAAAAACTGTAAACTTTATTGGCTGTATTGGCTTTACACATATTATCTGATTATATTACTAACATTAACCGTTTCCCGCCCACGCTATAGCCGAAAGACGGCTACAGCTCGGGCCTAAATTGCCGGGAGGGTGTCCATGCACGTCCTCCGGTGCATGTGCTGCCTGCGACTCATGAGATTCAGCTGATCACAGATCAGATTAAGGGGCCGCTCCCGGCCCCTTACCAAGTAATCAGCTGTCAGCCGAATGACAGCTGATCACCTGATGTAGACAGAAGCAGCTAAAAAAAGGCTGATTACCAGATTAAGTAAACGGGACATTGGTCCCGCACACGCCACACCAGTACCACCTACCAGTGCCCACCATTGCCATCTATCAATTCCCACCAGTGCCACCTATAAGTGCCCACCAGTGCCACCTATCAGTGCCCATCAGTGCTGCCGATCAGTGCCTCATCATCAGTGCTGCCTATCAGTGTCACCTACCAGTGCCTATTAGTGCCCATCAGCACTACCTATCAGTGCCCATTAGTGCCAGTTATCAGTGCAGCCTCATCAGTGCCTCCTGATCAGTGCCAACCAGTGCCACCTCATCAGTGCCCATCAGTGCCTATCAGTGCAGCTTCATTAGCGCACATCAATGAAGGAGAAAAATTACCTGTTTGCATATTTTAAAGCAAACTATAAAAACTGTTTTTTTATTTTCAAAATTTCTGGTCTTTTTTTGTTTGGGAACAGCGCTGAAAGCTGAAAATTGGCCTGGACGGGAAGGAGGTTTGAAGTTCCCAGGAGGAAATGTTTAATATTAAGAAAAAAATAAGAAAAATCTTTTTCTTAACAGTTTTTCTATCAGCAGCTTAATAAATGTCACCTACTTATGGGTTAGTGCAATAGTGCAATACATGTTTAAACTTTAATGTGGTATTATTATAGGCTGGGGATGAAATTGTGTTGCCGATTTAGAAAAGGCCAGCAGAGGGCACCAAAGAGATAGTGTGAATGAGTGTAATGTGTGACACTGCATAGGAAAGGGAAAGGATTGATGGGAGCCTGTGTCACTTAGTCAATACAGCTTGCCGACAGAGTCAGGGGGCTGGAGCTTTAACAGACTGGCGGAGCTCCAAACAAAGCAGTTTGAAGTTCAGGTGGGTAAATGTCCCTCCCTCACATTTTCATTCCGTTTTTGTTAGTTGACAAAAACTGAAATTGATTTTGTCAATTGACTTAATTCAAATTTTATTTTCGTTTTGTTTAGTTTTCGTTACTGAAAACATGCAGCTGAAGAAAACAATGACGAAAATATTTTTCCCCGATAAAATTAACACTGCAGCTCACCCTGCTCCACCGTCCCTGATGAGGCACCCTTTTCAGGCATTTAATCTGTATGTTAACACAGAGTAGATGCACAGGAAGAGGGGAGAGAGAAGAAGGCTGAGACCTGAACTTCACTGCTTGTCTTTTGTTTTAACCACTTGTCGACCAGCCGCTGTCATTATACTGCGGCAGGTCGGCACGATCCCACGAGCCGTCGTAGCTGTACGTCGGCTCCTTTAAGCGAGATAGCAGGCACGTGCCCACTGCACTGCGGGGGTACCGATGCTTGTGACCCGCGGTCGCGATGTCCGCCGGCCACGAGTGATCGCGGGCACGAGAGGCAGAACCGGGACGTGTGTGTGTAAACACACAAATCCCTGTTCTGTTCTGAGAGGAGATGCAGATTGTGAGTTTCTAATAGCTAGGAACCACGATCTGTCATCTCCTATAGTCAGTCCCCTCCCCCTACAGTTAGAACACACAGTCAGGGAACACAGTTAACCCCTTGATCGCCCCCTAGTGCTAACCCCTTTCCCGCCAGTGACATTTATACAGTAATCAGTGCATTTTTATAGGACTGATCGCTGTATAATTGTCAATCGTCCCAAAAATGTGTCAAAAGTGTCCGATGTGTCCGCCATAATGTCGCAGTCACGATAAAAATTGCCATTACTAGTAAAAAAATTGTATTTTTCTCAAAATTGTCGTTCTTTTTTTGTTTATAGCACAAAAAATAAAAACTGCAGAGATGATCAAATACCACCCAAAAGAAAGCTCTATTTGCGGGGAAAAAAGGACGTCTGTTTGGGTACAGTGTTGCACGACCGCGCAATTGTCAGTTAAAGTGACGCAGTGCCATATCGCAAAAAGTACTCTGGTCATTGAGCAGCCGAATCTTCCGGGGCTGAGGTGGTTAAAGCTCATTTACAAAAGTACTTAAATGTCCTGGAAACACTTTCACTTTGATGTGCACCTGTAACTAATGCAAGCAGGGCATATAAAGTATATACAGACTCGCAAAGCAATAGTCACTGATGTAATACAACCCACAGACACTGCCATAACTGGTGACATCTCCCCATTGTGTTCTCCCCCAACTATAACCCAAAAGTGTTTCCTTGTACAATTACCAGGGAACACATCTGACACTACTACAGGCATACTTTATCTGAATGCCTCAGCCAGATCCTAATAACATGACCATGTCCTAAAAAATATTCTTGAAAGTGACTGCTGCAAACAGGACATCTTCTTTGTTATAGTGGTACTAGGCGTAGGAACTAGTGCTTCCCCGCTGACAAGGAGAGGTAAGGATGATGGAATCCACGCAGGTATCCACTCAAGCTAGCCACACATGGTCATTTCGACACCACCTAGCTGGTGAGCACTGTTGTAGTTCATTTGTTCTTCCTGCAGTAACTGCATGCCCGATGTACAGTATAGGCAGACAGCTGACTGAGAATCTGCAGGAGTCTGACATTGCACCTGTGATTTGCTGATCGTGGGTGCAATGCCCTACAGGCTGCAGTGTAAAAAATAATGAATGCACATTTCTTTACTTGCAACATCTTTTTTTTTATATATATATAGAAAGTGAATTCATCCGTTAAATAGCTGGCAGCAGAGATTCATCCATCTACACTGTTTAGTGTAGATGGAAGAATCTATTATATTTCGCTTGTTAAGCTGCATGGCTAGCCTTTGTCTCGGTGTATGAAGTGGACCACACTAATGCCGCATACACATGATCGGACATTCTGACAACAAAATCCTTGTTTTTTTTCCGACGGATGTTGGCTCAATCTTGTCTTGCATACACACGATCACACAAATGTTGTCGGAAATTCTGAACGTCAAGAACACTGTGACGTACAACATGTACGACGAGCCGAGAAAAATGAAGTTCAATAGCCAGTGTGGCTCTTCTGCTTGATCCCGAGCATGTGTGAAATTTTGTGCGTCGGAATTGTGTACACACGATCGGAATTTCCGACAACTGATTTTGTTGTCGGAAAATTTGAGATCCAGATTTCAAATTTTGTTTGTCGGAAATTCCGAGGGAAAATGTCCGATGGAGCCTACACACGGTTGGAATTTCCCACAACAAGCTCCCATCGAACATTTTCCGTCGGAAATTCCGACCGTGTGTACACAGCATAACAGTTGATCATCGAAACATAGAATAGTGATGGCAGGCGGATGACCAAGTTGTCCATCAAGTCTGCCCCATTTCTCTTTTTTTTTGTATAGATCTATGTTTGTCCCAAGCAAGTTTAAAGACGGGCATGTCTCACTATTTCTCAATGTGGATCTTTTGCTATAGATTAACTTAAAACTGAACTACCAGTTTTTGGTACAGTTGGCTGAAATTTTAGTTTTTTTGAAGGTTGCTTGGTAATCATATAATCTCTGTGGGACTCCATGATTGCAGTCATTGTGATTGCTGGACTTTGGAACTCTTGCGTTACATTTGACCTTACAGATCCTATATTTTGTAGCTCCTGCACAGATCTGGAAGAAATACACAGAGCACACTAAAGCCTCGTACACACGATTGGATTTTTCGCAGACAAAGCGTGGACTTTTGTCCGAAGGGCGTGTGCCTGGATTTTGTCTGTCATACAAACGGTACACAAATGTCGGCCAACAAACACGAATGTAGTGACATACTAGACATACTACGAGCCAATAAAGAGGAAGTTCAATTGTCAGGCACCACCCTTTGGCCTGCTTCTGCTAATTTCGTGTTAGTAGAGGTTTTGTGAGTGTTGATTTGCGCTCTTCATTTCGCGATTTTCATTTTGCACTTTTCAGTTCATGCTTTTCAGTTCGTTTCTGAACGGCCGTTCGTCAACCAGACATGTTGTGGAATCAGAGGAGATAACATGTTATCCAGTCCAGGAACAGGAGGAGGAGGATTTATTGGACCAAAAATTGGTTGCTTTATTAATCATGACCATTTATGTCATGTGCCTTTGCTGCGGGAGCTCCAGGAGAATAATCCAGATGATTTTCGGAATTATCTCCGGATGACGGACCCCTGCTTTCACCAACTCTTGGCATTGTTGATTCCCTATATTAGGAAGCAGGACACATGCATGAGGCTTTTATTTTATTTTTTGGTTGAATAATGGTTTGATTTGGTATTGCATGTCTAATTTTATTTGTTTTCTTTTTTTTAATGCACAATAAAAAAAATTGTGGAGAATAATACTTGGCTATGTGTTTGGCTTCAAATGACAGTTTGGGAGAAGGCAGTTACATTTTAAAAAATACAATGTAAAATTAACAAGGGACACCAACATAGTTGAATCTTTGATCTTAAAAACTACGGGATAATAGTGTTGTGGTAACTTGCCCCAAAAAAATAAAAAAATAAAAAAGCATAATAAAATTATTCTTGATATCACTAGAAAATAAAAGCCTTTTAAAATACGTTCGGCAGAACTCCATCAGTATCACCAGCAAAGCAGCTTCATTATATCCCATTATAGAAAAAGAGAATGTGCGCTGCATTTCGAGATTTCATAATTTGCCATGTCACGAATGTTAATTCTCCATTAGGAACGCTAATTTACAAGACCGAACGCTTCTGGCTCGTCCTTGCTTCCGAGCATGCGTGTTTGTACTTTGGACTTTTGTCCGATGGACTTGTGTGCACACGCTCGGAAAATCCGACAACAGACATTTGTCCGCGGAAAATTTTAAAACCTGCCATCCAACATTTGTCCGTGGAAAATCCGACAACAATTGTTCGATGGAGCATACAAACGGTTGAATTTTCCGCCAACAGCCTGTCATCACACATTTCCCGTCGGAAAATCCGATCGTGTGTACGAGGCTTAAGATTCAAATGCACATGCCTCTTGTATTGAGACAATATTTGCTTATCTCAAAGCTCAGCTTCTAAAAAAAAAAAGATGAAATATTTTCTCTAAGGAATGACAAAATATAATTTTCAGATTTTGGCAAATATGCTCCTTAGTGCTGTTCACAAATTTGTTTTTTTATTTGCTATTTGGATATACATGATGTGGATGCTAACAGTATTTAGTTCTTTCTACAACATCTGATGCCTTTTTTTCAATAATCATCTTTCATATAGATACTTTTTGAAGCATTTTCATGGCTGTAGATCATGGGAGGGTTTCTAAGGATCATATTGGATGGGATCACAGTGCAGCCACTCTACAAACTGTTCCCTGCTGGTGTTAAGTGGGCAGCTTGTAATTCCCTGGCATTACTTCATAGGTGATAAGCACCCTTCATCTTCAAGTATTACCCGATTCTTACTGTGATAACCCTTGTGGATACGGGGGCCTCTGTCTCTCCCTCCAGCTGCCCTGCTTGTAATATGTACTGATTATGAGGCTGCAACAAAGAGCCGAGCCTATGCCTTGAAGCATGACAATAAATTGCTCACATCTTATTTCACTTAAAGATTAGTGTTGGCATTTGGCAGGACTTTAAACGAGTGAATGTGCAGCTTGTTAGACAAATAACATTTGGTGACAAATAAGCTTTCCCAGCTCTAACTGTTGATTGACCTCCCTTTGAAAAAATGTGCCCTTTATATCACTAGAGCCATCATTACATCGGAATGATCATTTACAAAATGAAACATGTTATTCAGAATACATATGATACCTTTTAAAGGAAAACACTGAATACACACATAGCCATTAAAAAAGCCACTTGTTAATTTTATGTTATTACAGTAGAGTTAAACCTCCATTGAACTCAGCTGAATCAGCAAAATATATATAAACTGCACAGGAAGGGTAATTTTTAAAAACTGAATTTTTAAAACATGCATTTACTGCTTGGAGACTTCACCTAAATAGTAGACGAATGTTTTGTATTCTGTTATACTTGGGCTAATAAAGCTGTTACCACTAATCCCTCCATAGTACATTTGATCCTACAAAACTACAGTATAGTGTATTTCCAAAGCACATTTATTTGAGGTTAGAATTGTAGTTTACTTTGCAGTAGTTCTTTATATGGCACTCACATTTTACATTTGTGTTGTTTTATATTTCTCTTACTATATTCAATATAAAGATTTGACACATGTTTCCCCTTCTGTATCCAAAACTTAATAAAAAGGTTAATAGAGTTGGGCGTCAAGAAAAGGATTTAAAGCTGAACTCACAAATGAACTGTCCATTTTTGTAAATACCTGAACTTGACCTGGTGTCAGCCTCCTGCAGTCCCTATTCAGCAAGGCTGGAGCATGAAAGAAAGAAGCAACATAAGGCCTCTTTCACACGGACTGTCCGTTCAGGTCCGCCTGTCAGTTTTTTAGGCGGACCTGAACGGACACTCCATGGAGGTCTATGGAGCGTCGGATGTCAGCGGTGACATGTCCGCTGACATCCAACCCGCTCCGATCCGAAAAAGTGTGACGAAGGAAAAACCTACTTTTCCATCCGTTTTCGGATCCGATTGGGTGACGACGGACTCTACGGTCCGTCATCATCCGATCCCCCATAGGGGAGAGCGGCGCTCTGACAGGTCCGTTGTTGCACAGTGTGCAGCAACGGACCTGTCATCTTCCTGCTCAGCGGGGATCGGCGGAGCGATCCCCGCTGAGCAAGCAGATGTTCACGGGGCGGATCATCACTGATCCGCCCCATGTGAAAGAGCCCTTAGAAACAAATTTGTTTGCTGACAAGGAGCATGCTGATAGGAAAAGGGAGAAAAGTGACACAGAGATTAGCTAACCACTGTGCCATTACTCCTTTCACTTTTAAAGTGGAACTCCACTATCCCTACCAACATTGACTATTTTTTTAATCCTCGTGCTGCTAGCACTAGTAAATAGATAGGAAAGTATATCCTATTTAATTGTTTTAAACTTTTTTGTTTACATTTCTTTAGTTTTTCCCTGATTTCAGACATCCCAGAAGTATTCGGGAGGGGTTTTCTCAGCTAAACATACTCTACTGCATGCATTAGGGTTGTCCCGATACCACTTTTTTAGGACTGAGTACAAGTACCGATACTTTTTTTCAAGTACTCGCCGATACCGATTACCGATCCTTTTTAATTAATGTCAGGTGATAGTGTTTTTTTGTTTGTTTTTTTTAACAGTGCTCTCTTTTTTTTCGGGGGAGGGGGTGAACGGTGTATGTGCGTGTGTTTTTTTTTATTATTTACAATTTTTATTTTTTACAATAATATTTTTTTTATTCTTTATTGCAATATGTGGTTTTTAACAGACCTCTGATATCTCCCCCTTGAGACAGAGAAAGAGACCGAGGATAGAGATTCCCCAGTCCCTTTCTCTGCAGACTCAGCTGCACTGAGAATGAATGGAGAGAAGACAGCAGCTCCTCTCCATTCATAAACTGACACATCGTAATCACAGGAGACTACAATGTTTTAGTTATGTGAATAGACAGAGTCAGCTGACTCTGTCCATTCACAAAGGAAGGAGGAGGGGGACAGCGGAACGGAGGGGGACAGCGGAGGGGGACAGAGAAGGAGAGGGGAACGGCGGAATGAAGGGGGACAGCGGAGGGGGACAGAGAAGGAGAGGGGAACGGCGGAACGGAGGGGGCATGGAGGAGAATGCAGTGACAGTCAGCGGTGACCGATCACCGCTGTATGTCACTAAAGCCGCTGAAAGCTGCTGGGGGAGAAGCTTGTAACTCCCCCATGCGCCGATCACAGCTGACCTCCAGGTATCGGCGGAAGCATCGGGAGCATTTGCCCGAGTACAAGTACTTGGGCAAATGCTCGGTATCGGTGGCGATACCGATACTAGTATCGGGACAACCCTAGCATGCATGCATAAGCTAAGGGCAGATGGATTCCAGGAAGTAAATGCTACATCATCTTTGCCTTTACTCAAGATTGTCACAGCCAGAAATGCTAGGGAGGTGTTTTTCAAAGTGATTTCAAAACAAAAAAACAAAACATGGAGACATGGATGGATGGGTGAGTTTGCTTTTAACATTAAAAATGAATTAAATAGTTACATAGTTACATAGTTGGGTTATAAAAAGACGCAAGTCCATCTAGTTTAACTATAAAAAAAATAAATTAAAAATATCAATCAATAAACAATCCCATATACCCAATCCTATACCCACATTTAAACCAGAGGCAGGCAAAAAAAAAACAAAAAAAAAAAAAAACAGAAAAGCATGACCCAATTTGCTACAGCAGGGGAAACAATTCCTTCCTGATCCCAGAGAGGCAATCGGATTTTCCCTGGATCAACTTTACCTATAAACGTCAGTACCCGGTTATATTCTGTACATTTAGGAAAGAATCCAGGCCTTTCTTAAAGCAATCTACTGAACTGGCCAGAACCACCTCTGGCGGGAGTCTATTCCACATTTTCAGTGCTCTTACTGTGAAGAAACCTTTCCGTATTTGGAGATGAAATCTCTTTTCCTCAATAAGTAAAGAGTGCCCTCTTGTCCTCTGTGTTGACCGTAAAGTGAATAACTCAACACCAAGTTCAATATATGGACCCCTTATATATGTATACATGGTGATCATATCCCCCCTTAATCTCCTCTTCTCAAGAGAGAATAAATTCAGTTCCTCTGATCTTTCCTCATAGCTGAGCTCCTCCATGCCTCTTATCAGTTTGGTTGCTCTTCTCTGCACTTTCTCCAGTTCCCCAATATCCTTTTTGTGAACTGGTGCCTAAAACTGAACTGCATATTCCAGATGAGATCTTACTAATTATTTGTACAGGGGCAAAATTATATCTCTATCTCTCTGGAGTCCATACCTCTCTTAATACAAGAAAGGACTTTGCTCGCTTTGGAAACTGCCTCTTGGCATTGCATGTTATTATTGAGCTTATGATCTACCAAAACCCCCAGATCCTTCTCCACTACGGATTCCCCCAGTTGTACCCCCCTAGTATGTATGATACATGTATATTATTAGCCTCCAAGTGCATAACTTTACATTTCTCAACATTAAACCTCATCTGCCACATAGTCACCCAATTAGACAGTGCATTGAGGTCGGTTTTGTAAATTGGAGACATCCTGTAAGTGTTTTTGGTTAGTGGTGCTCAGATGCACTAAAGATCTGTTTTAAGGGACTGGTCTAGGGTTCAGAGGAAGCAAGTTAGTCAATTCTGGCTGTCAGACAGATGGCATCCTCTGGACGAAAAGAAGTACTGCAGTGGAGAGCTCTGGATTAAAAGTGAATATTGCAACAGCTACTTTTTATTGTTATTACCTTTTGCTCATCACCAGAACACATAGAAAACAATTGTTTTCTGTGTGCCCCATGCCCACCACAACATTGGTGTGGTGAATTGCAGTGCAGAAAAAAGTCTGCATTTTTACACACCGCACTGGGAGCATGTCAAATCACACTATGCTTCACTCTTCACTATGCTACACTTCAAATAAAAAAAAATAAAAAAGAAATGCATCACATAAAAAACAGTTTGCAGCTCTTCAACCATCTTCCCCTCTGAAATGATACACATACTGTATATATATATTTTTTTATTTGCTCTTGCCCCCCACCCACCTCCACCCACCTCCATTCTCAGCTAGGTGAGAATGACAGGTACTGCACTCCAGCAGCCTCCTGAGATATCCACATCACATATCCCAGCAGGCATCAGCCTATATGCAGTGGCTTGAGGTGGACACTTGTTGGCATGTTATCATGAGCTGACTGCAAGAACCCAGAAGAGACAGCTGGCTCCCAGTAACATCTAAAAGGAAGATAGTGGAGAAGGGCCAGATGTGCGGCAGATCACAGCAGGACAAAGCTGAATTTGCTGGGTGTATGAGGACATTATTTGAGCAAAACTAAACAAAAAGGGTAAGAGAGGGTTAAAAGCAAAATTACCCCAAAAAGGGGGGGGGGGGCGGGGGAGTGAAGTCTCTCTTCAGGCATATTACCTAAGATAACAGCCAAGTACAGTGTAATAACAGTCTTGTTCAGCACTGAAAGTACTCTTATTTAAGACACCAGATATGACTAAGTAATACAGTATTGCCTTTTTCATGTGGATTTCAAGAACTTCTGGCTTAAAAGCAACCACAAGCGATTTTGTTCAGTTTCAAATTTCATGGTTTTTGAGGTTACTTTCACCACGTGAACTGCAACATAAAACTGCCCCACAGCGGAAGTATTGTGATTTCACTTGCAGGTTTAAGAGGTTACTTAG
Source organism: Lithobates septentrionalis (assembly GCA_037952835.1). Lineage (NCBI taxonomy): Eukaryota > Metazoa > Chordata > Amphibia > Anura > Ranidae > Lithobates > Lithobates septentrionalis. The sequence continues at coordinate 3,880,812 of JBBDGP010001305.1, forward strand.
GGCTCAGTAAAGTATTTAAAATGTACTATATCAGGGCTAGTATCAATGTAAATGTGATTATCTTTTTACTCTTGTGTTTATTTCATTATAAACATTTTTATGTTATTCATTTAAATAGTTTTACATTTTGGTTTATATACAGTATGGCACACCCATCCGAGTAAAAGTTAATTTATTTTCACAACTTTTATGAGTGACATTATTTTGGAGCTTGAAGGGTCAACTCAAACTGGCGTATAAAGGGCTACTGTTTTGGACAGTTTTATATCATATGCAAACTTAATTAGACACTCCAGGTTCTCCCCATCACTAATATATATATTTGGTAATAAATTCCTTAAATCGTTGGGAGTATATTGGTAAAAACCATTAGGCAAAACTGAGTTTAAAAACCTGATTCAACTCAACCACCAGAGGGAAAAACAACATGTAGTGGAAACTCACTGGGCTATATTAAATCGTTACTTTTTGATTCTAATATACAAATCCATATATTAAAATTGGTACCACAAACAACAAACACACCTAAAATCACACATACACATTCACATTCGAAATCACATGGCAAAAAACACATTCCCTTGTATGCAAATTAGCTACAATCTCTATACATATACATATAAATATATATATAATATGTGTATAGGGTAGGGCTGGTGATCCTTATAATGGATAGGATTAAATTCTGGTCATAAATGGGTTCTTGTGCATGTACATAATAGTTCATAGCACCCATCCAAAGATAGCATTTCTGTCAAGCAACATAATTCAAGTTCTAGGATTAATCCAAGAAATGCTATCTTTGCAGTGGCGGCTGGTGCTCAAAATTTTTTTGGGGAGTGCAAACAAACTGAAAAATCCTGCCCCCCCCCCCATCAACTGCAGCTTCACTGTGCCCATCAAATGCAGCCATTGTGTTCATCAAATGCAACCCCTGTGCCCATCAAATGCAGCCACCGTGCCCATCAAATGCAGCCTCTGTGCCAATCATATGCAGCCACGTGTGCCCATCATATGCAGCCACTTGTGCCCATCATATGCAGCCACTTGTGCCCATCAAATGAGCCACTTGTGCCCATCATACGCAGCCATTGTGCCCATCATACGCAGCCACTTGTGCTCATCATATGCAGCCACTTGTGCCCATCATATTCAGCCACTTGTGTCCATCATATGCAGCCACTTGTGCCCATCAAATGCAGCCACTTGTGCCCATCAAACGCAGCCACTGTGCCCATCATATGCAGCCATTGTACCCATCATATGCAGCCACGTGTGCCCATCATATGCAGCCACGTGTGCCCATCATATGCAGCCACGTGTGCCCATCACATGCAGCCACTTGTGCCCATCACATGCAGCCACTTGTGCCCATCATATTCAGCCATGTGTCCCCATCATATGCAGCCACTTGTGCCCATCATATTCAGCCACTTGTGCCCATCATATGCAGCCACTTGTGCCCATAAAATGCAGCCACTTGTGCCCAGTATATGCAGCCATTGTGCAAAAGCTGACTGCAGTCAATCCATCAGACATTGACCCTATAGGAGGTGATGGGCCTCTTACTTTGACACTGATGTGGCTGGTTTGGGTCTCGGCCTCTATACAGCTGTTATGTCCGGGCTCCTTGCGATCTTTCCTGGAGTCGGTCCTTGTAGCAGGCGGCTTGAGTAGCGGCTCTGATAGGCGAGTACGGAGGGGATGGTGTCGGCGGCGTCTGTCTTGATGAAGAGCCCGTGTAGGGTGGCCGCAGTGCCCTGGGAGATGTGGAGTCTGGTGTGGAGAGTTGAACATGTCTGAGTCCCTGCAGTAGATGACCCCGCTCTGAGAGACATAGATCTCAGTGCACCAGAGCAGTGGCGACGCTCCAGCACTTGTCTCCTCCTCTTCCTAAGCGCCAGGCATCCAATAGGGTGGCCTGGCGCTTTGGCCAATCAGGAAACAGGTCTGACGCCCTGCCTCCTGATTGGCGGGGAGGAAGGATAGTGTGAAAATAGCAAAAATTAATTTGCTATCGTCACACAATTGGGTGGGATCAGGGCGCACTCTCTGCTCCCCGAGCCCACCCTGTTTTGAAGCCTATTAGAGCCTCTGGCTCTAATCAGGTGCTTCAAAAAGTACCACCCCCTCCCGCCCCCGCCATAGGAATCCATGCGTCCGGCCTCCTGAAAGGGGCCAGGCGCATGTATGGGGGGGGGGGGGGCGGCGCCCGTGCGCCCACAGTGCGCGGGCTGCCACTGTATCTTTGGATGGGTGCATTGAACTGTTACTTACGTGCACAAGAACCCATTTGTGATCAGAATTTAATCCCATCCGTTATTAGGATCCCCAGCCCTACCCCATACACATTATGTATAGAGATTATAGCTAATTTGCATACAGGGGAATGTGTTTTTCGCCAAGAGAGAGAGGTGTGTATGTGTGATTTTAGGTGTGTTTGTTGTATGTGGTACCAATTTTAATATATGAATTTGTATATTCTAATTGTTTTTGATAACTAATAAAGTAACAATTTAATATAGCTCAGTGAGTTGCCACTATATGTTGTCTTTCTATCTAACGGTTGAATTAAATCAAGTCTTTAGGCCTCATGCACCCTGGACATTTAAATAACATTATAAAAATACCAGTAGCTTTGCAGTGAGTTTTTCAACATTTTTGCAATACCGTTCATTAGCGTTTTTTTCACGTTATTTAAATATATATATATATATATATATATATATATATATATATAATTTTTTTTTTTCAATGGAACAAAAAACGCTGGTGAGCTGCGTTTTTGAGCGTTTATCAGCGTTTTTTGACGTTAGAGCGTTTTCATAGTTGAAAACAGCTGAAAAACTCCTCTTAGAACCCACTAGTTCTGATAACAGACTATGTGTGCATGGACACATAGGATAACATGATTGGGAGTTTATTGACTGTAGAAAAAAACGTCTCAAGCCAAAAACAGCTGCTGTAAAAACATCCAAAAACGTCCAGGTATATCAGCCAGAGCCGTATTTCTGCAAAGCCAATATAGGATTTGACCTACAGCAGCAGGTGTTCTCAGGGACATGTTGTTCACTGTCAATAAGGCTGGATTCACATATGTGTGGCCACCGTTCACCGCATGGGGTCCAGTGTGTTTCTGTAGACAGGTTTAAGTGTGATTCATGTCCACATTTTTGCCTGAATTCGCACCTGAACCAGACCCAAAGATGCACAGGACCCTTCTGCAATCTGAGAGCCGGTCACACTCGCCTGTCATGCGAATTGGATGCAGGGAAGCCCATTGCATCCAATTTGCATTAATGTGAACCTAGCCTAACACATTCTAGTGTATAAAGACCCCCTTCTTTTTTGCTAGAGCAAGCTGGGTCCTTTTTGTTTCTGTACAGGTTGTCCATATTTGTTGGTAGATTTGTGTACTGTGTGTATAAATTTCACAGACTTTGGGTCTGTACACTTGCAACTACGCTTCCATCAGAGTCAAAAAGTATAGGAAAAATGGGAGTGCCAAGCTGATAGATTCCAAAAAGTATTTATTTAATTGTAAAAGGCCACGTAAAATACCCAACTCATTTTAGAGGCTCTGGAGTGTCCCCTTCATCATGGTTTAAAAAGACAGTTAAGAATAAAGGGTGGAATCTTCTGTTATAAGGGGACCCCCAACAGCAACTGACTGTTTTAGTGGGTTTACAGCAGGTAGCAGATCTTGTTAGTGTGATATTAGAGCGAGCTAGTTGATAGGGGTCGATAGGGGTTGATTGGTGCATCTTGTGGATATGAATTACTACTGCATTCCATAGCATTTTCCTATTTCTGTTGCACCTGTAGTCTGCTTAGGCCTAATGGCTTTAGATTCTAACGCAACTAAGTAAAAGCATCATCTATTTTGAAAAATCAAGGGAAGGTTATAAATAAGACTCTCCCTCACAATGATATACACTTTGTAATGTTACTTGCTTGCCATGCATGGGCAACTGGCACTAACATCTTACTCTTGGATTGCCAGGCCTACAATGGGATAAGTTGCTAAAATGTTAACTAGGCTGAACACACCCCAGCCAATTGCCAATGAACAATGAAGGAGCAGCAGCTTATTGATGGGTTTCCTCCTGTTCCCTTCTCCTGTTAGCATGTTCTCTGCCAGTATATGGCATTACAGCAGATCCTGATTGGGTCCCTGTGTTGGTTCTCCCTCTACTGTGCTAGAGACCACAGGAGCCTGATACCAAGACTTATTTCATGCATAAACATTACTGTGAAAAAATTAAACGTGAGAATGCTTTGAAAAATAATGAAATGTATAGTTTTTTGTCAATTAACAACCCACAAAGTGCATAAACAGAAAGAAAAGACACAGTGGTTGGTCAAGGAAAGTTAGTGCAGTAGATGAAAGGGTATCCGCTCAGACTTGGCAGTATTATACTGTTCAGGGAAGTCTGTATAAAATTGGCCTTAAAAGAGAAGTATATATATTATTTTTTTTACCCATCATACTTACCTAGGTGGATTCAGCATTGGTCCAGTGCTGCATCTGTCCCCCTGCGCCACAGCACTGAGAACCGAGCCAGCGAACATCCCCGATGGCTCGGTCCTCTCAGCTCCCCGAGCAGAGAGCTTCTGCCTGTCAGTCAGCAACTCTCCTCTCTGCTCCTCCATGCTCATTGGAACGCTGAGTTGTGGGGGGGAGGGGAGCGGTCGTTTCAGCCTCTCAGCGGCTCACTGAGAGGCTGAGGCCAGGCACGTGTCCAGGCACCTGGCAGATCCAGACTTTATTGTCGCTATGACGCGGTGCCTGGACTGATTCCAGTGACATCAGCAGAGGGTGAAATTCAGACTGCTCTCTGCTGAAACCGGGTCACAGGAGTGCAAAATGAATTGCTTCCTGTGACCCATAGGAGAGGCCCAGCCAAATGAGCTCAGGCTGTACTTCTCCTTTAATGGAAGACCTGCTGCTAAAAAGCCACATCTCCCACATTGGAAAAGGCCAAGTGACTTATCTATTCAAGAAAACTCAAAAACTGGTGTGCAGAAAAATGGCAACAAGTTCTCGAGACCGATGAGTCCAAATTTAAAATGGGGCTGTACTGCTATATGTGGAGTTGGGGATTTGGTAAGAATTAATGGCCTCCTCAGTGCTGAAAAGTACAGACAGATGCTGTCCATCATGCAGTACCATCAGGGAGGTCCCAGATTAATTCTGCAGCAGGACAATGACCCCAAACACAAGCCAAAAACAGAGCCCTGATCTCAACATCATTCAGTCCGGCTGGGATTACATGAAGAGACAGAAGCAAGTGAAATTGTCCAAATGCACAGAAGATCTGTGGTTAGTTCTAGATGTTAGAAACAACTTACCTGCTGAGTTCCTTACAAGATATGTGCAAGTGTACCTACAAGAATTGATGCTGTTTTAAGCAAATATTGAGGTCGCACCAAATATTGATTTGATTTTGATTATTTTCTGTTTACACTTTGTAGGTTGTTAATTGATATACAAATTATATATACATAAAACTGTTCATTGTATTTTTTTTTAAAGCAACCTCACTTTACAGCATTTGTTTACTGTATCTGGAGTTCAGCTTTAATTCCTGGCATTAAGGTAAATAACATCCCACTATATGGTTCTACCCCCCCCCCCCCCCCCCCCAAAAAAAAAAACAATGAATGTGACACCTCTCCATTGCTCTCCCTGCCAGAGGCTCCACTCTCCTCTCTTCCTGTAATCATAGGCTTCATTGAGAGAAGCAGGAGCCATAGGCAAGACCGAGCTGTGCAGTGCCTATGGACACCCTAGCAGGTGCCCCCGTAGCACAGGGCTTGCTGTGGGGGTACTCAGAAGACAGGGGGAGCAGAGAACACTAGCAGGGGACTACCAAAGAAGAGGTAAGTTACTGTGTGCAACATTGTTGAACAGAGCAGGTAAGTATCATTTTTTTTAAATTTCTTTAAAAAAAAAACTTAGACTTTAATATCACTTTAAGTTTTATACTCTTGTTTTACATATATCTTTCCAAATTTATATAGTGTTTGCTTTACAGATTACATATTTACATATAGGGCCTATTCATATTGTTCGTATTGATTAGCAAGGGATCCATGAACAGATCCACTGTTGTACTGGAACTGAACAGAACTGAATTTTCCTTTGTGACATCCATGCCCATTCACTTTTGCTCTCCCAGAGCTTAATGGCCCCGTCTATAGGCAGGTGGATGTAAAAGAACGCAGTCTGTTTACATCAACCTGCTCATAGACTAAAATGGAGCTTCCGATCAGAGATGCCTGAAAAACTGATCTGATCAGACTGCCCATGTGAAAAGGTCCTTAAAGTGTGTGTACTGTAAAGCCAAAACTGTTTTTTTTAAAAAAAAATTTGGATGGAGAAGGGAAGGGTTTAGACCAGTGTCAGTTAATTTTGTATAGAGAAGGGAAGAGTTAAAACTAGTGTCAGTTTATTTTTTGCTGTCTGTATCCTGTTTGGAGGATTTCACTTTACTTACTGTCCTGGAGACGCAAGTGGGAGAGGAACCCTACAATGTGAGGGACATCCCTTCTCTAATGCCCCGTACACACGGTCGGACATTCCGACAACAAAATCCTAGGATTTTTTCCGACGGATGTTGGCTCAAACTTGTCTTGCATACACACGGTCACACAAAGTTGTCGGAAAATCCGATCATTCTGAAGGCGGTGACGTAAAACACGTACGTCGGGACTATAAACGGGGCAGTAGCCAATAGATTTCATCTCTTTATTTATTCTGAGCATGCGTGGCACTTTGTGCGTCGGATTTGTGTACACACGATCGGAAATTCCGACAACGGATTTTGTTGTCGGAAAATTTTATAGCCTGCTCTCAAACTTTGTGTGTCGGAAAATCCGATGGAAAATGTGTGATGGAGCCCACACACGGTCGGAATTTCTGACAACAAGGTCCTATCACACATTTTCCGTCGGAAAATCTGACCGTGTGTACGGGGCATTAGACAGTTGTCACCGGGACAGCTGTCCCTATTGGAAGATGCTTCCTCACTATTTGTTCAGGTGACAACTCAAAATGTTTGGATTTTTAGTCACTTTATGATTCAGTGGCAGTTGACTCCAGGACAAATAGGGAGAAAAAATCTCTCCAGCAGTGACACAGACAGCAATACAAACCTGACAAGGGTTCTAATCTTCCCCACTCTATCCAAAACTAGAAGAAATTGTTTGGCTACATAAACTTTTTGATGCATAACAAAGGATTCCCTGAGCATGATGGGTTATCTAAAGAGACCACACAGCTGTACCTGCCTAGAGACATACCTTTGATAGAGTCATCTGACTGAGCCATCTGATAAGAGCAGGTTAATCAATGGTGTACATTTAAACTTGAGCAATTGGGGTATGAGAACAACAGGCTGTTTAAAAATGAGGGGAAAGCATAAAAAACAGGGAGTTCTGCCTGCTAGTGCAGTTTTTTTAAAATAATTATAATGTGCATTACCTTTTATACACTTTGTAGCAATAGTGGGTCTCAGATAAATGAATCAAATGCTGAACCCCTCTCGTCTGTTTAAAATCTCCTGCTTTCTGCAGTAAACCAAAATCCCCATGAAGGAGATCACCAAGTCTTTAGCAATGTACATCACTTTTAAAAATATTAATCTAGACACTATAAGCATTTTTTTCTCCTATATGATGAAAAAAAAAGGCTTGCCTGAGGTGGAAGAAGATATCTCACTGGAGACAAGAATAATCTTCTAATTAATATATCTTAGTGGTGTCATCATCAGTGTGTGTTTTGGCAGCATTGAAAAGCATGCTCATAATGAATGGTCAGTCACCTTTGTCTGACCATGCTGCCTTTTAACCAGCGCTGTGGTTCTCCGGTGTCTGTATGAGCAGATGTTGTCTCCCAGAGGGTGATAGAAAGTTTGGTTTTAGGAACATGTAACCAGGTTCTGATTTCATCCAGCAGAGAGCATTTTATTGCAGAACTGCCAAGAATTTCCCTGTGTAAGTGAGAAACTGCTGACAGCCCTCAGAAGAGCTCATTGTTGGGGTGAGGTTTCGAAATCCTTAATTATTGCAAGATGTTCGAGGGAATATGGCCAAAGTAGAGGCTACAGAACAAGGAAACATTCTCAGATTTACCTGAAATAAAAATGAATGAATGTGTAAACAGTGTTTTTGATTTGATCTTTTAGCTTATAATCAATTTTCCTGTCCAGCAGTTAAAATTGAACTTTTCAAATGGTACAGTGCTATCATTTTGTGCCAGTACATAAATTCAGCAAACCTTCACAGCAGCAGGTGACTGAGAAGTCAGCAGAAATTGGGCCAAAATAACTGCGATACCAATGGATAAAAGAAAAAATGGTGATGATCTAATTACATTTTACAATTAGAACATTTTATCAGATGTAACTGGTTGTCTTGTTGTTCTAATGTTACAGCTGTTTCAACTTTAGTATGGCAATATACAACAAAATTGAACCACTTATAGGTTGTTTAAGGATAAACTACACTATTTAAAGCCTAACTCCAGCCAAAAATGAAATTTAAACAGTGCATTGTGCATCTATTATCTTACTGTGCAGTCTTGATTACAAAAACCTCTTCCCAATTGATTCCACAATGTGATGGATCAAAGTCATAGTTTCCTCTATGAGCCAAGCTAATTTCCTGCACTGGGAACCAGCTCAGCTCACTCTGCTCTCCCTCCCAGGGCACCTACCTTAAGTTTACATTAGAAGGCTGGAAAGTTGTCAAGTTAGGATTTTTTAATACATTTTTATGGTGTATCTCATACGCCCAATGGCCACAATTAGTTAAGTTAGTTAAAGTGATTGTAAAGCTTTGATTTTTTTTTTTTTAAATAACAAACATATACCGTGTTTATCGGCATATAACACGCGCCGGCGTATAACACGCACCCCAAGTTTAGGAGGGAATTTTAAGAAAAAAAACTTTTAGGAGGAAAGTTTAAGGAAAAAAAACTTACATTTAAATGCCCATCCATGCAGCCTTATCAGTGTCTATCTGCAGCCTTGTCAGTGTCATTGAAGCCTTGTTAGTGCAGCCTTGTCAGTGCAGCCTTGCCCCAGTGCAGCCTTGCAGCCATGTCAGTGCAGCCTTGTTAGTGCAGCCTTCCCCAGTGTCCATTGCAGCCTTGCCCCAGTGCAGCCTTGTCAGTGCAGCCTTGCCCCAGTGCAGCCTTGTTAGTGCAGCCTTCCCCAGTGTCCATTGCAGCCTTGCCCCAGTGCAGCCTTGTTAGTGCAGCCTTCCCTAGTGTCCATTGCAGCCTTGTTAAGATTTAAATATGGTGCCGCGGAGATCGCAGGGACTCGGCGGAGCAGAGCGAGCGCCGCCGAGATTGCAGGGACTGGGCGGAGCCGAGATACACATAGCCGAGTGTACTCTGCTCTTCTCGGCTCCGCTCACAGTCATGCACAGTCCCGCCCTATGATGGACATAACACAGGTCCAATGGCATGACTGTGAGCGGAGCCGAGAAGAGCCGAGTGCACTCGGCTATGTGTATCTCGGCGCGATCGCTCCGCTCACAATCAGCGGAGATCGGCGAGGGGTCGGCGTATAACACGCACCCACGATTTTCCCCTGATTTTAGGGGTAAAAAAGTGCATGTTATACACTGATAAAAACGGTACTTACCTCCACTGTGCAGTTCGTTTTGCACAGAGTGGCCCTGATTCTCGACTTCTGGGGTCCCTCGGCGGCTCTCGTGGCTCCTCCCCTTATCAGATAACCCCCTAGGAGAAGCGCTCTCCCGGGGGTTTACCTTGCGGGTGCACTCCCTAGTCCATCATTCGGTGTCCATAGACGCCGAATGTAGAACTCGGCCCCGCCCCCAGCACCCACATCATTGGATTTGATTGACAGCTGCGGAAGCCAATGGCTGTGCTGCTATCAATTTATCCAATAAAGAGCCAAGAGCCCCAGGCAGAGGTGAAGAAACACAAAGGTTTACAACCCCTTTAAGTTGACCTAGAGTTATCTGCACAATAAGGAAATGAGATATCCAATGGGAGCACTGAAACAGAAAGAAATTCTGGACTTCCATGTGTTCTTGACTGAGTATTATAAGCAGTAATTGTTTACTTTTTTCTTTATTTTCCTGAGATGACTTTGCTCTAATTAGATAAGTCATGATCAGGGTCATGTCAAGGGTCTTATAGACTTGAAGAAGACCTACAGAAGCCTTGTGCATCCAGTGTTTGTTAGCATGAGTAACTACAGCTGGAGGCATAGACTAGACGTGTGAACTAGAGATGTAGTCAGGAAAGTGCAGGTGCAAGTGTAGTTGGAGTTCAAGAAACATCAGCATATGTGAAGTTGCAATAGTTGATCCAGAACACAGTATGAAACTCACCCATAAGCTAATAAACTCTACTACAGGCAAACTGAGATTGTCATAAAGGCAACGGAACAAGTCAGGATGAGGTCCAACACAACCGAAATAGCTGATCAGAGAGACCTCCTATGAACAACAGCTGGGGCTCAGAAGTGAACAGGTTTCCATTTTCTGCCTAAAAGTGAAAACCCTTGTAAGAAGTATTACTACAAATAGATCTGTTCCAAATACAGATGGCCAACTTGCAAAATGCAGATGGACTCTTTTGTTGACTAGCTTGGCAATACATAGGGAAGAGTAGACAAACCTGACCAGGCAAGGGTCAGTAACAGGGAATAGTGAATAACCTTGTGCCAGTGAAATAAATATATAATTAAGCTTCTCCCCAAATACTATAGGTGACCTACTGTGCAAATTCAAAAGGTTGTTGTAGGGGGTGCTGTGAAATAAACTTATAATGAATAGACACGGGGACGTTTTTTGGTGGGGTTCTAAGGGTACCAGACAAAAAAGTTAATTACAATACTCCAGAAGGTAAAAATAAAACAGAATTTATTACATGAAAGACAAGTTAAAAATATTGGCTGTACATATACTATGCAGATACAATTTACACATCTAAACAGTGGGTGGAAGAAGTGGTCACTCAACAATGACATTGAGTGACTTATCCCGACATGTTTCACCTTTTACGGCTTCCTCAGGGGATGTTTTTGAACAGTTAGATGTGATACTGCATAAAACAAAGTACAGTTAGGAACAGTACAAACTTATAGTACAAAGCACAATATCATAAATATACTGTTGGTCGCCCCACTTAATATCCAACAGCCACAGCACAAGATGATCTTTTTACCTGCGACCTGATGTCCGCCAATTGGAAAACGGGCACTGAGTGGCATAAATAATAAGCTGGCCAAAAGAGCCCAGAACAGGGTTAAATAGCCGGTATCTGTCCAGAGGAATATTGAAAAATATAAGGGCCTATGCAAATTAAGTGGAGATGTGAAATAAAGGAAGGGGGTGTGGGGGGAATTGGGGGAGGAAAGGGGAAGGGGGAGAGAAGGAGGGAGGCCCCCCTCCTTTCTTCTTTTTTCCCCTTCTTGTTCCCCCCTTCCCTTGTTCCCTTTCCCACCCGCTCGTCCCCACCCCCTTTCCTGACCGGCCAGGCTGCGTGCTCGGATAAGGGTCTGGTATGGATTTTGGGGGGACCCCATGCCATTTTTTTTGGCGTAGGGGGGTTCCCTTAAAATCCATACCAGACCTGAGGGCCTGGTCATCTGAGACGGGGCTCACAAGGTGTTAGTCCCGTCAAACTTCATCGCGTTCAAAATGAACGTGTGTGGGCAAGTCCGGAAGTCCGCCGTAACTCAGTCGAAAGTCAGTCAGAAAGACCGTCGGACCTATTCTGCCGGAAATTCCAGTCGTGTGTGCGCGAGTCCGTTCATTTGGAAAGTCCGTCGGATAGACCGTCGGACCAGTCCGGTTGAAAAGTCTGCTCGTGTGTAGGCGGCATAAGAGCTAGCACCATTAAAATGCATCAAAACTATATTTATAGTATAGGCGTGGGACTTTTAAGGCACATCATTTTAGTAAAAATGTAACTTTTATTTAAATACACTTAAAATAAGAAAATTTGGTCCCTATAACAACAGACTATAATAAAATGCAATTTATAAAACCAAACACTGCAGTGATTGCACATGGTAGTCTTTACAGCTCAACACATTCCTCAGACAAGGTACTCAGGAGCTATCAATATAGACTTTCTATACATGCCATCTGAATTCAATGACAAACTTTTAGTAATTATATCAAAATGCAACAATAATTTATTTAGCACACAATACAATGGTGTTCCCCCGGGGACTGATGCAATTTCACATAGATGCACATACACATACGCACACACACGTATACACACACATATATAAATACATGCGTGTATACATATATATGCACACATGTGCATACGCATATGCGCGCACGCACCCCTGAGGGACACCAGGAACCCCCTCTTAAAAAATTCCTTTTATCCTAAGAAAAGATAAATGCGTTTTCTTAATGATTTAATTTTTCATGAAAATAGGCTTATGTCATTAAACCACAGAGAATTCCTGGTAATATATGAAAATACTTTAGAAAGAAAATTAAATAAAATTAATAAATAGGACTATATTGGAGGTTGGAGGAGGATGGGGAAGGAGGAGGGGGGTCCTGGAGTCCCCCGGGGGTGTGTGCGCGTATATGTATGCACATGTGTGCATATATATATATGTATAAACACATGTATTTATATATGTGTGTGTATGTGTGTGTGCATATGTGTATGTGCATCTATGTGGAATTGGCTAGTCCCAAGCATCAGTCCCCAGGGGAACACTATTGTATTGTGTGCTAAATAAATTATTGTTGCATTTTGATATAATTACTAAAAGTTTGTCATTCCATTTAGATGGCATGTCTAGAAAGTCTGTATTGATAGATCCTAAAAAAGAGGACCTTGTCTGAGAAACGCGTTGAGCTGTAAAGACTACCATGTGCAATCACTGCAGTGTTTGAGACTGCTTGATTTTATAAATTGCATTTTATATTCTGTTGTTATATGGACAAAAATTGTCTTATTTTAAGTGTATTTCAATAAAAGTTTTTTTTTTTTTACTAAATTGTTGTGCCTTAAAAGTCCCTATAAATATAGTTTAGATGCATCATGTTTTTGGGGATGCAGCATAGAAGTTGAATTATTAATTTTTGATCGGATAGCATCAGTAAAAGTTGTAATCCGCAAGTGCTGAGGTAAGAATTTTAACACATAGTTTACTGGGGGATTTATATTTTATTTTGAGTTTGAATTACACTAGAATTAAGCTGTACTTAAACTTTAGCTTTAAGAGCCGGAGCTTATATAACACTTTCAAATACATTAGAATCTTTAGAGCTCTATAAAGATAGCAACTTTCTTTGTCCCCCCTCTGTAATAGGGTGTTGTTTCTTGCAGAATTGCACTAAAAAAAGCCAGGTATGATGAATTCACATATAAAGGCAGTCCCGTGCCTGAGCGGTTTCGCCGATCACCGACTGCTTCAGAGGCTAAGCTTGGAAGTTCATTTAGCACACAATACGCCGGTGAAACCGGTCAGGCACTGACATGCTTTTCAACTCTCAACTTTAAACACAACATATATGCTTACAGATGGGACTTTTTCCAGATGACAAGAATAAGCTCTGAAGGATTTTCTGTTTGCACAATAACTGATAAGTATATCTCCTTTCCACATATATGTGACTTTTGGAGCAATTGACGGAGCTGCTATATGCAATGTTGTAAATTTATCCTTTGGCAAGAGGGCTACCTTAATCATATAGTGTCAGGGCTGGGCTCAGCCCTTCCCTCTCTGAGCTGGCTGTTCAACTGTCGGCTAATTGCCAGCTCCCATCTCTCTCCACAGTTACCCAGCTGTTGTTGATTCTGCTTGTGAGTCCTGCCTACTTAAAGCTGTCCAGCTCACTTGATCTCTGCCTTCGCCTTTGTCAACATCACAGAAACTTTCTCCTGCGTTCCTGTTGAAGACTTGCTCGGCTGACGTCCCTTCTGGCTCCTGATCCTGCTTGCTGTACTACTATGTTTACCTCTGGCTCTCTGACATTGCCTTGGCTGACTACCCAATCCGGTTACCGAACTCTGTCTTGTTTTGACCACGCTTACTCTGTTTACCTTTTTATTATTATTATTATTAAACAAGTGTGATTTAACTATACTTCTGTCTTGGTCTGATTCATGGTTCCTGATATATGGATAATCCACTATATGCTATCCATTGCCAATTATTCGCTATTATCTATGGTATGAAATGGAAAAGGAGAAGGGGGATTGTCGCGGTGCTTACAGATAATAATGGAAAGCATAAATTAAAAAATATATATATAATTTTAATGAGAATAAAGTTAAAACAAAATAGGGCCAATTCGTTCAAGAGTTTTCAACATTTCATGATATAGGTGGTCATATGGCGAATGTTCAGCTTAAACAGAAGTTTCATATTCTTATATTAACCTGACATGTTTTGCCTAATAGCTTCATCAGGGGATATACGAATCAGTCAGGAAATGACTGTACAAAAATACAAGAAGGAACGAAATAAGTACAAGATATCAAAAAAACATATATGTATCATTAAATATAAAAGTATACATCACTTGCCAATGCCCGCCCCTAAGGACAGAGGACCTACCGCGCCAAACTTCCTGAAAGTCATCACTGCCAAGAGGGACCAACCGACCCAAGGGACGTGAAAAATAGTATTTAAGAAATATCAGTAACAAGATCAAAAATGCATCCAAAAATAAAGGGATGCACTGGACAATTGTCTCAATATGATCAACATGAAGAAAATAAAAATGATAATTTGGGGATAATAGGAAACAGAGAAGAGGGGAGCCAACATATATCAGAGAGGGGAATATAATACTAAAGTGATAAGACAAAAAGGAAGGGTGTTATTGAGGTTTTCCCAAACTGCAACCATCTTCTCTGGGAACATATTTGCACCTCCTCTAGACCACCAAAGATTATGTCTTCATCTACTTGGGCTCTTTTACTGGACATTACAGCCGTAAATACCCTTCTAGTACAGCACAACTGTGGAGGCTCAGGGCATTGATTCCTGGATACAGTCGTTACTGCACTTTAGTGTTTTGACTTACACTGGTCTCTTGCAGATTGCTCTCATGTGATATATACAATTTCCAGTCCCATCAATTGCTTTTTTCCTTCCAACTATATTGGATTATCAAGGATTATCCTATCCAATATATATATATATATATATATATATATATATATATATATACATATATATACATATATATATATATATATATATATATATATATATATATATATATATATATATATATATATATATATATATATATACATATATATATATATATACAAGACATATGGAGTTGTGTTGTGGATTGGTTTTAATTGCATATTGTGTGTAGCTTGTCTAGTATGGTACAATTGTATATGTTATATATGATTTTCTAATTTTGACATTAATAAGTAGGAAGGCCAGTATGGTGGCCTGAATTTATGGGGGGTATTTAAGCAGCCCACTCGCCTGTGGTCTTCGCCGGTTCCTGTGCGCGATATTACGTCACTAGGCCGACTCTTTCAACTCATTGGCGTTCGTGAGTTGTGTGTTCGAATCTTTCAGAGGCTTTCGGTTCCCGTTCTCAGTTTTCGTACAATGTGTCTGGCTCGGCTGTCGCAGGTAGGGTTTGGTTTGACATTTCTTTATTTCGTGCATCACCATTTACTAGATATTTTTTGTCGCCTAAACCCTGATACGGAACTTACGAGTCATTTGTTAAGAAACCCTGCATGTAGCCGTAGTGCTTAATCACCGATTCGTGCCTCTACCATGCCATGAAGCATTTCATTAATTTCATTCATTTTACGTACCTCACTCTGATTCGAATCCAGTCGTGTCTGCATCGCACCGGTTCGTTCAGGCGTGTCTCAGTTATTTGCCTCATGTTTTATACCATGCTCCACAGTCCGCTTCGTCATGACATGGCTAATCATTTCAATCATTTCACTAATTTCACTGTCACGTACCGCGCTCCGATTCAAATCCAGTTACAATTGTGATGCACCGATTCGTTCCGGCGTGCCCCAGTTGTTTTTTGGCCTCATTTCATTCCATGCTCCAGAGTCCGATTAGTTGTCAGTCGCAATTGCGGCACACCGATTTATGCCTCTGTCATGGCTAATCATTTCAATTATTTCACTGTCACATACCACGCTCCGATTCAAATCCAGTCGCATCCGTGATGCACCGTTTCGTTCCGGCGTGCCCCAGTTGTTTTTTGGCCTCATTTCATTCCATGCTCCAGAGTTCGGTTTGTTGTCAATCGCAGTCGCGACTCACCGATTCGTGCCTCTGTCATGGCAAATCATTTCACTCATTTCACTGTCACGTACCGCGCTCCGATTCGAATCCAGTCGCATCTGTGATGCACCGATTCATTCTGGCGTGCCCCAGTTGTTTTTAGCCTCATTTTATTCCATGCTCCACAGTCCGGTTCGTTGTTTGTCGCAGTCGCGGCACACTGATTCATGCCTCTGTCATGGCAAATCATTTTACTCATTTCATTTCATGTACAGTCACTCCGAGTCGGATCCAGTCGCTTCCACGATGCACCGATTCGTTCCGGCGTGTCCCAGTTGTTTGTTTAATTTCATACCTGCTCCACAGTCCGGTTCATTGTCGTAATCGCGGCTCACCGATTCGTGCCTCCGTCAGCGCGGTCATTTCACTCTTATCAGTTCACATACCCGTCACTTCGACTATTTAGGTAGTCAAAGCCTCTCACCATTGTCGTCTGTCATTTCGCCTCTAGGTCAGTCAAAGTTCAGTAGTTCCATCCTGCACCTGGTTGGACGTTATTCCCCCAGGTAAAAAAAAAAAAAAGAGGGAAAGGGGGAGAGAGTATACGTATGCATATTCCATTCAGACAGTAGGGGGAGCAGCCATCTGCAATATTTTTAATTACGGGTCGTGCAATTTCAGCCAATGCCGCTTGCTCCATGTCTGTGTCATATGCCACAGGGCACATCCTAAAAATCTATGCCAGGTCAAGCAGCAGAAAAAGTCCTGACTAGGCCGAGTAAATGTCCTATGGCTGGGGCTTTACCTAACCTCACACCCCACTTCCACTTCCACTTTGGCCACCTTCCTTATCCAAGGATTTACAGCAGGATTTCATACCGGCCTCATCTCACTGCCCCACACAACTCATGAATGTAGGAACCTCTGCTCAGCATCCACCGACGAACAGGCCATAGATCAGCTGTTACAGGCCGAACTGGAGCGAGGCTTCATCATAGGCCCCTTCACTCAGCCCCCTTTCACACCTGGAGAGTTAGCCCTATTGGGCTTGTCAAGGGCAAGTTCTCAAATAAAGTTTGCTTGGTGTACGACCTGTCTGCGCCTCATTCTTCCCACATTTTGAGCCTGAATTCCCTAATTCCCTCTGAGGAATTCTCCCTGAAGTATGCTTTAGTAGACATGGCAATTCAGGCCATTGTCAAAGTAGGCACAGGCACCTGGCTCTCTAAGGCTGACATTTCGGACGCTTTTAAGCTTCTGCCCATCCACCCGTCCCTTTGGTGTTCTCACAGCATTAAATGGAAGGAGTCATACTACTTTGCTACCAAATTGACCTTTGGCTCTAAGAGTAGTCCCTGGCTCTTCGACACTTTCACACAGTCCCTCACCTGGATACTGTCGCACCAAGCTCAGTGTCAAAAAGTCATCCATTACTTGGATGACTTCTTGTTAATCGAACAGCCCGGTGTGCCCCCAAGGAGACCTCGATACATTAAGAGTTGTCTTTGGGAATCTCAATATACCCATTGCGGAGCACAAAGTAGAAGGCCCAGCACACCCCTTCATCTTCCTCGGAGTCAACCTAGACACTCGTTCCATGCAGGCCAGCCTCCCCTTCGACAAACTGACCCGCATCGGGTCAGTTCTTCAAGACTTCACCTGTACATGGGGGTGTACTAAGAAGCAGCTTTAATCCCTTTTGGGAATGCTCAATTTTGCAATGAAGATCATTCCGCAGGGTCGATCTTTTGTTTCACGCCTTCTGGTCTTTCTCTCCCAGACACAGGACCCCGTTCAGATCCTTAACTTAGACGCCACAGCAGTAGCGGACCTGTCAATGTGGGAGGAGTTCCCTACTATTTGGAACGGAATATCCATGTTTATACCGTCAATATCACCCCTATCACCGCAGGTAGTGACAGATGCCGCAGCCTCCACAGGCTTCGCTGCAATTTTTGGCCACCATTGGTTTGCATGACCATGGCCTCCAGAGATACTCCTAATCCCCGGGTTTACTACCCGAACTTCCTCCCTGTTTGAACTATACCCGATCGTGGCAGCTGCTCATCTCTGGGGTCATATCTGGACCAGACAAACCGTGGCCTTCGCCACCGACAACCAGGCCACGGCCGATATTTTTAATAAAGGCAGGTCCAAGTCGCTCCCGATTATGTCCTTCCTACGCAGGCTGGTACAACTATCTCTGCAACACCAGTTTAATCTTCACTGCACATTCATTCCGGGCAAGTGCAACCTTGCAGCAGACGCACTGTCCCGCTTTAATTACATTTCCTGTTTTCAGCAGAAACCCGGAGCCAACCCAATATCAGCACTTATCCCACCTTGGTCTCAACTGACTCTGGACTAGAACATCATCTTCACAGCACGACCTAGCTCATCAACCAGTGTTTATCCCACAACACGCTCAAAGCCTACCAGGAAGCTTGGAACGTATTCAGCAAATTCCTTGTATCCTGCTCTGTGGTAACATCAACAGACACCAAGCACATACTGGCTTTTATCTCATATTGCCATAATCAGTTGGCCCTATCTTATAACTCTATCCGACTTTCTGGCTTTTCGAGATCCCGCAAAACCATCCTTATTCGCATCCCATGCGATCCAAGCCATCCTACGCGGCATCCAGAAACAACAACCCATAATAAATGCCAAACTACTGCCTATAATGAGTGCCATCTTCAGGGGTATGTCTACTATCCTTGCTAGTTCTCTGTATGGCCTTCTCCCCAGCATGGTCATACAAGCAGCCATCTACCTAGCCTACTACGGGTTTTTGCGGCCTAGCGAGTTTACCTGCAGTAACTCCGCTGGCCAAGTTCTGCATAGACATCACCTGGCTCGCTGCCAAGACCATTTCATCCTCCACCTAGCAGTATCCAAAACCCAGCAATCAGGCTCCGGGGTAGACATCCATCTCTTCAAAACAAACAATGTCTGGTGTCCAGTAACAATACTCGACTGCCTACTGTCACGCCTACCAGAGCAATCAAACTCTAGTCCCATACTACCTTTTCCGATCAAACCCTTGAGTGCCTGCCAGTTCATCAAGTACGTGAGGATTCTTCTACGCACCCTACACCTCAACCCCAGTCAGTACTCCGGTCACTCATTCCGAATTGGAGCAGCCTCGGCCGCATCCCAGCATGGGGTCCCAGATCAGGTTATTAAGAGATTAGGCAGGTGGAAGTCTGCCTGCTTTGTCCGGTACATCCCCAATCCTCAGGTCTAAATGGCATGAGCATTCTCCAAGCTTGCGCAATGAATAAAGCTAAACTAATAAAAAAACTACAGCCCTACCTGAATGTTTTTGCCCCTTATTTGGTATACCGACCGTCAGACCTGGGCACACTTCAGGTCCATTTTGTGTTGTAAGTCTTATGACAAGTCTATGTTGTTCACATCCATATCGGCCATAGGGTTCGACTATAAATACTATTTTAATTGATCAAATGAGTTCATATCATTTTACAGAGATGGTTGAGCTCAATTTAGGTTTTTTATTTCAGTTGTTCATGTTCCAGCATGTGGCTGTCATGGCAGCCTGGCAGTGATGGGTCTTAGGAAGAGAAGGACAATTCTGGATAATAGAATGGTCAGGACCCATTGGGGGTATAGGGTTCTCGAGTACATTCTGGTTAACGAGGGGTTTAACTCAGAATCACTGCGGATGATGAGGATTGTCTCCGAGCTGGTGTGTTGCGGCTGGAGGCCTAAGTTTAAGAAAAGGTTGTCGCAGTGACTAGGTTGTGTGTTGTTGCCCTCAAAGACCACCAAGATATATTTTCTCAGTTTCTGTCTAAGGAATGTAATGTTAAGTTATTTATTTTATTGGAAGTTATGTATTTTGTTAAATTAAAAGGCTGTGGTGGCCATTTTACTCCAAAACCTTGTTGTGTCTTTTATCATATAGTTTGGGGGGTTGGAGGGGATAGTCTAGCAGGCTTGGGCAATACTGCAGGTTATCTATTCTACACATCTCATGTATGCACTGGAACATGTGCAGGGAATGCTATGCAAAGTAGTTAACAAAATGAATTTGTGAGTTTTTAGATTGTTTACGTTAAAAAAATTTAACTTGGATAATGTTTTACTAGTCAGTGCAAAAGCAGTTAATCATATGTATCAAAGGAAAACATTCCAATGCTTTCTAAGGATTTTCCTCCCTGTGATAAGCATGGTGTTTAGATTTGCTCTGCTCATATGTGATGTTATTACTGGATTGGGGACTTTTCTTTCTCACTGCTCAGTCTCTATGGAATGTCATTATTGTGCTGACTTAAGAGTAGTATTCGTAAAATAGGCCCTAGGGAGATATATAGTGTTCACTTTGTTACCACCTGTTTTAGGACACAGCCAGAAATAATCAAATTATTTGCAAATATCCGTAATGAGGTGAGGTACAGTTTATGATACAATCTTGCATCAGCCCTGAAATCCTATAGCGAAATAATTAGACTGGGGTATTGTAAGTCTCTTCTGACTTGCTGGTATAGCAATATCTTGCTCATGTTATCAGACCTTCTGTCCCAGCTGAGCCAGATAAAGGTATTCTGGAATGATTGACTTGTTGAGAATTGTAAACATATTAGAGGATTTAATTTTGAGTATGAACAAAACAGCCACACACCATGAAAGGGGGGGGGGGGGGGGTTAATGTTAAAGAATAACTCCAAGCACCAAGTAAAATCAGTAAACTTTTAATACAGTCCAGGTAGCATGCCACTTGATGTCAGATCGCTGGTTCTTTATCTTAGTTTTTATATTAATTGCAGGTATTTATATAGCACCAACAATTTACATGTTGCAAATTAACATCAGTCCCTGCCCTCAAAAAGCATACACATACACATACAGTAATTGGCCCAATTTAGACAGGAGACAATTAACCTAGCTGCATGAGTCTTGGTGTGCGGAAGGAATATGCAGAGCAAACCCACGCAAGCAATAGGAGAACATATGTGCAGGTAGTGTCCTGACTGGGATTTGAACTAAGAACCCTTGTGTGGGGAGTGCTAATCACTAAGCTACTGTGCTGCCCATCTTAAAGCAGAACTAAGCTGTATCTGAGCACCACTAACTGACTAAACACTATTTAGTTTGTTTTTAAGTTTAAAGTGTTACTAAACCCACAACAGTAAAATCAGTCTGTATAGCAGTAAAGCCTGCTTGTTATACTCACTGTGGGGCCTAGGGGGTTAATCCTCTGCATTGTCTAAAAAGGCTGTTTGACCCTGTATTCACAGATCCTCCTCTTCTTCCACTGACTCAAAAACAGGTCCGGATAACACAGAGTTACTGGAGTCAGGCTGCAGATGCTCAGTTTGGTGTGTATTGCTTGTTTTTTTTTCTTTTCTTGGGAGAGTGCATGTGATCAGCACAGGGCAAATCAGCACTGTCCAGACAGAGGGTCAGGGGTCCTGGATCCTGACAGGACGTCCATTGCAGTATGAAAACTCCTCCCACAAGCTTTAAAGTGATTGTAAAGTCTCACTTCTCTGTTGTAGTGGATTTGCACAGAGCAGCCGGGATCCTCCTCTTCTTGGGTCCCTCTTTGCTGCTCCTGGCCCCTCCCTCCTGATGAGTGCTGACATAGACCAACAGCTTGCTATGGGGGCACCCGAGCCAAGTCAGAGCTCCGTGTATCTATTCATACACGAAGCCTTGACCCAGCCTGCCCCCTCTCTTCCCTGATTGGCTAAATGACTTTAACAACCACGGGAGCCAATGGAACCACGGCTGTGCCCAAGCCAATCAGGAGGAGACTTCCAGACAGCTGAGGGAATCGTGAACATCGCTGGATAGGGAAGGGGCTCGGGGTAAGTATTAGGGGGTAATAGAATGCGTTAAGATAAAAAAAACTTTTGCCTTTACAACTCCTTTAACCAGGCACTGATGGAAGTCACAAGACTGCTATATACTGCTAATGAGAAAAGGTATTTAGCAGTTTATATTTAGTAAAATGATTACATTTCCATGTTCCGTATCTTGTGGGAGACCAGATATAGTGAATACAGGGCCCTGGATTTAGTAACACTTTAAATTCCAACTCATCCCCATCCCATCTATAAGTTTTATTTTGTTAAGAAATCAGTTTGAAAAACACTCCCCTGGCTTTTCTAGTCAGGGCAATCTTGAGTAAAGGTAGATGATTCATGTAGCATTTACTTCATGGAATGCCTCTGCTCAGACATGGAGGCAGGAGGGTGTGTTTAGCTGACCCCTCCTCCAGATGAAAGAAAAAAAAATGCCCATGAAGTCTCATGGGATGTATGATATCATTCTGGCCTAGGCCAGAAACCAGGAAACAACTAAAGAAATGTTGATAAAAACAAATAAGATTACAAGTAAATATAATATATCTTCCTATCTATTTACTAAGGCTACCAATCTAAGGGTTAAAAATGGGTAATATTGATTGAGAGAGTTTAGTTCCACTTTGTGGTCCATTTTGTTCCACTTTGCAGTCAAATTTAGCAGGCTTCTCATACTACCTCTTTGGAGAACTTCAGGCTCTTGTCTTTACTTTGTGCTGTTCAGTCTTCATTGTATTCTCCTGTGCATGTGAATGGGTTGTATTGGGCATTGCTGGAAAGATGGAACAACCAGAAGGTGAGAATACAGGCAATGCACATATATTATATTCGTAGTTCACATACAGAAATCTAAAATTTGCTGTCAGCGTGCAAAACTTGCCCAGAGGCAGCGTTTTAAAAGGCAAACAATTGACTTATTTGTTTATTTATTTATTTAATGGATCTATCTTTTAAATAGTTAGGGGGAGCTGAAATGATATTCCACACTAGCCCAAAGCCTCATCGTCCTCTCACTGTATTCATTAAAAAGTCACAGTCCACCAATATCTTCCATAACAATAGAGCAGGCTTGGGCTTTCACCCTTTGGTTCCATTCACTATACTTGAAAAGCCTAGGGATCTGTACATCAACAGATAAATACACCTCTGGGCAATCCATTATAGTCACTAGAGCTGAGTGGCAAATGCCAACCTACTGGACCATTGTTGTGAAAGATACTGCTTAGCTCTAAGCTGAAGGAATGACATAAAACAGATCTGAATATTATGCAAATGATGGGAAGGATGAGGAGGAAAGCTTTGGGCTAGAGTGGACTTAAAGCCCATTTACACTTTCCATTTAAATCAGCTAAATACATTCCAGGTGTATCAAAATAGAAGATGTTTATTGTCCTACAGTTCATTTTCTTTTGAAATCAGCCACAGCCTGAGTAGAAAAGCCTGTCATCAGCCAGCAACTTCAGGGTAGGACCCTTGCTCTCTGTGGGAAGTATTGGCCTCTCTGCAGAGATCCGACACACCCTCTGATGTGTCAGGTCCAGACCAATGAGCTGATTGTAGAACTATTGGTCTGATTCAGCAGGGGGAGTGTCGGATCTCTGCTTAGAGACCACTACTTCCCCACAGAGGTCCCACTCTACACCAAGCTTTTGTAGTCTGTACTGTGGCTTCTTTAGAAAGAAAATGAGCTGCAAGATATGGAAGAATAGCCCATATGATAGCCCATATGCATATATATCTTCATTTAAATTGCTCATGACTTACATTTCAGTTATGAGTGGTTACTGGTGGGTTTATTCATTCACATACTTAGATATCTAATGGTTTCTAGTTGCGAGGACTGCCTGGAGAAGTAACGAGCTTTTGGTACCCAGTGCTGCACCTTGTTCATACCACTGGTCATTTTTTATTCTGCTGCAGTCTTCATAATGTTACATAGATCATTCTTCCTCAAACTGCCAGGGGTCACAGACGTGGGCCAACAAGAATAGGGCAAGCACTGGCAGGTGTAGCCACCACCATTATAACTTCACCTGTTGAGTATAGCATTTTTTGTTACAGTGAACTCTGTTAAACTCCTGTTTAATGCCACTAGCACAAAAGGATTGCTATCACCTGATTGGCTACCATGCCCATCACCTACATTTATACAGTGAGGGGAAAAAAAGTATTTGATCCCCTGCTGATTTTGTACGTTTGTCCAGTGACAAAAAAATGATCAGCCTATCATTTTAATGGTAGGTTTATTTTAACAGTTATAGACAGAATAACAACAAAAAAAATCCAGAAAACATTTTTAAAAAGTTATAAATTGATTTGCATTTTAATGAGTGAAATAAGCATTTGACCCTTTCGCAAAACATGACTTAGTACTTGGTGGCAAAATCCTTGTTGGCAATCACAGAGGTCAGATGTTTCTTGTAGTTGGCTACCAGGTTTGCACACATCTTAGGAGGGATTTTGTCCCACTCCTCTTTGCAGATTCTCCCCAAGTCATTAAGGTTTTGAGGCTGACGTTTGGTAACTCGAACCTTCAGCTCCCTCCACATACTATTTCTATGGGATTAAGGTCTGGAAACTGGCTAGGCCACTCCAGGACCTTAATGTGCTTCTTCTTGAGCCATTCCTTTATTGCCTTGGCCATGTGTTTTGTGTCATCGTCATGCTGGAATACCCATCCATGAACTATTTCCATTGCCCTGGCTGAGGGAATGAGGTTCTCACCCAAGATTTAATGGCACATGGCCCAGTCCATCATCCTTTTGATGCTGTGAAGTTGTCCTGTTCCCTTAGTAGAAAAACACCCCTAAAGCATAATGTTTTCACCTCCATGTTTGATGGTGGGGATGGTGTTCTTGGGGTCATAGGCAGCATTCTTCCTCCTCCAAATACGACGAGTTGAGTTGATGCCAAAGAGCTTGATTTTGGTCTCATCTGATCACAACACTTTCACCCAGTTCTCCTCTGAATCATTCAGATGTTTATTAGCAAACTTCAGATGGGCCTGTACATGTGCTTTCTTGAGCAGGGGGACCTTGCGGGCGCTGCAGAACTTCAGTCCTTCATGGTGTAGTGTGTTACCAATTGTTTTCTTGATGACTATGGTCCCAGCTGCCTTGAGATCATTGACAAGATTCACCTGTGTAGTTCTGGGCTGATTCTTCACTGTTCTCATGATCATTGAAACTCCACGAGGCGAGATCTTGCATGGAGCCCCAAACCGAGGGAGATTGACAGTTATTTTGTGTTTCTTCCATTTGCGAATAATCGCACCAACTGTTGTTACCCTCTCATCAAGCTGCTTGGCAATGATCTTGTAGCCCATTTCAGCCTTGTGTAGGTCTACAATCTTGTCCCTGACATCTTTGGACAGCTCTTTGGTCTTGGCCATGGTGGAGAGATTGGAATCTGATAGAATGATTGCTTCTGTGGACAGGTGTCTTTTATATAGATAACAAGAGAGTTACCTATTAAGAGAGTGCTTCTAGCCTCAGCTCATTGCCTGTATAGAAGAGACCTGGGAGCCAGAAATCTTGCTAATTGATAAAGGATCAAATACTTATTTCAATCAATTTATAACTTTTTTGAAATGCGTTTTTCTGGATATTTTTGTTGATATTCTGTCTCTCACTGTTAAAAAAAACCTACCATTAAAATTATAGACTGATTTCTTTTCTGATTTCTTTGTCAGTGGGCAAACATACAAAATCAGCAGAGGATCAAATACTTTTTTCCCTCACTGTACTTCTTATAGATAATCTTATAGCTATCCCTATATCATACACCACTGAGATTGTGCAGGACGTTTCAATCCAGTGCTATTATATTGTGGCCATGCCAAATCAAATGCAATAAAGAACACAAGCTTTAATGCCATAAAACAGACAAAATTTGACATGATATATCCTGTTCTTCAGAGGACTTGTATCTGTTTCAGGGATAAGAGCCAAAATATGATACAGGAATGGTAAATTTAAGCAGCTGTAGCCTCTGTTTGGCAATAGGAGTAAAGAATCCTCTGCAGGAATCCTGTAAGTGCTCATGGGGGAAATGGCTTTGCCAGGCCTCGTTAACTGTAATACCTCTTATTGCCATTTATTTTATCTGGAAGTGTAAATTGTATTTACGGCTTAATATTGTATAAAGGAATAATATCTCTGTTTGCTCTGGTCTGGTAATAATTATTGTTATAACATGAGCTTGAGAACAATGCATAAAGTTCCTGCTTTTTTCTAGACATGGAATATTTTCATGTAGTAATTTTATAGTACTGATTAAGATAATGGAGTGATGTATGCATATAGTAATATAGGATGTCATTGTAATGCCGCGTACACACGGTCAGATTTTCCAACGGGAAATGTTGGATGTGAGCTTGTTGTTGGAAAGTCCGACCGTGTGTATGCTCCATGGAACATTTGCTGTCTGACTTTCCACCAACAAATGTTTGCTAGCAGGTTCAGAAATTTTTCGCCAACAAAACTTTGTTGTCGGAAAGTCCGATCGTGTGTACACAAGTCCGTCGTACAAAAGTTCACGCGTACTCTGAATCAAGCAGAAGGAGCCGCACTGGCTATTGAACTTCCTTTTTCTCAGCTCGTCGTATGTCTTGTACGTCACCGCGTTCCCACGTTTGTAATTGTTGGCCAACATTTGTGTGACCGTGTGTATGCAAGACAAGTTTGAGCCAACAACCTTCGAACAAAAATCCACGGTTTTGTTGGCGGAAAGTCCGATCGTGTGTACGGGGCATTAGACTAAGTAGTAATATCTAGTAAAAATCATCAAAAAGGAAAACATGGAGAAATTGTATATTTGTTTTGCATTCATGGGCTTATGATCAGCAAAATTAGATTACTGTAGCTAATTTGCCAATATCTGCCATATGTTTGGAGCAATTGACCCCAGGTGATCATTATCCATTCAATACTAAGCAGGAAGGATGACAAATGCACTTCAGGAGTTGGCTTCCTTTTGAGATTCATTGTCAACTGGTACTTAGTTGCCCATGTACTTACTGCACAACAGAAACCCACATCTTATACCTGGGTCAATAGTAATGTCAGAACTTAGAATCAAGGTAAATTCTAATGCCCCGTACACACGGTCGGATTTTCCGATGGAAAATGTCCGATCGGAGCGTGTTGTCGGAAATTCCGACCGTGTGTGGGCTCCATCGGACATTTTCCATCGGATTTTCCGACACACAAAGTTGGAGAGCAGGAGATAAAATTTTCCGACAACAAAATCCGTTGTCGGAAATTCCGATCGTGTGTACACAAATCCGACGGACAAAGTGCCACGCATGCTCAGAATAAATAAAGAGATGAAAGCTATTGGCCACTGCCCCGTTTATAGTCCCGACGTACGTGTTTTACGTCACCGCGTTTAGAACGATCGGATTTTCTGACAACTTTGTGCGACCGTGTGTAGACAAAACAAGTTTGAGCCAACATCTGTCCTAGGATTTTGTTGTCGGAATGTCCGAACAAAGTCCGACCGTGTGTACGCCCTATAAGGCAGCAGTGGGCTGAAAACACATGGTGTAGGAGAAATGGCAAGTGCAAAATAATACTAAAAGGGGATTTGATACATGTGGCACAGAGCATAGATACAGGGATAGAATTGGAAAGGGGCTATGAAGCTAGACTGAAGGCCAGAGGACAAGGAACTGGGACACACAGGAGTAACAATTGAGAACAATTTGGAAGGGGCATGTTGAGTGAGGGAAGGGATTGAGGAAGGTGTAAGGACAGTATGATAGCAGGGATAGTTGGAATCTGGAGTAACAACAGGACTGGCATCAAATTAATAAAGTAGAGGTGAGATGACAAGGAAAATAAACTGTACATTGACAGCCAAACTCAGGCAATGCAAGAGCTATGATATACAAGGCAAAAAGACACAAAGCAAACAAAAAGGTGCAGATTAGGAATTGAGGTTGAGGCAATGACCATTAGCTAAAACATTTGTTAGTTTGGGATAGAGTAGGGAATGGTTAAAACCCCTGTCAGTTTCCTTTGTTCTTGAATGTACCAAGACTGCCTATCAAATATGCCAAAGGGTAGTATGTAAAAAAAGGCATGCATATGTACACTTTTTGTGTTTTTTGTTTTATGCCTATAAATGATACATGTGTTGTGGTTTGTAATATATCAGTTTTTTTTCAAAAGGAATTGAGTATATGATTGGTACTTTGAAAAACTTTCTGAGAAAATCTAATAAAAAATGATAATATTTGAAAAACAAACCCTGTCAGTTTTTTTTTTTTTGTTGCTGTCACTGTAACATTGGGGAAATTTCCCTTCACGTCCTGTCCAAGAGATGCATCAGGAAATTAGAGGACATCTCCCAAAGTGAGCTGAATTTCCTTCCTAGACAGTTGTCCCCAGAAATAATTTCCCCTTTAAAAGGGTCTTCTTACTACTTGTTCTGGGAATAGCTTCAAAATATGGATTTCCTCTTTTTTTTCTCGGTGATAATGGTCAGCAGGACAAAGAGGGGTATGGACAGTAAGAAAAACTTACTAACCCTTCCCCAATCAATCCAAAATCTAGAGATATATTTTAAATCTCAAAAAAGACAGAGTTCAGGATGCCAAACCTAACTGGCAAAGTACTCAAGCAATTATTTGGAGTTAAGAAAGGGAGCTGATACCCAAGTAATTGCTGAAAGACTACTATAGACAGTAGTAGACAGTGGCAGTAGCCACCAATCAAATGGACAGAGGAATTCAGTTCCATATCAAAAATAGGAAAAAAACATAGAAATGATAAGCTTCTAAGCAAAAACCCAGAGAGGAACCTACAGTATTATATTTGAAGAAGGGCTTATCTGTCAATAAACATTTTTACTCAACAGAAAGGAAAAACTATAAAACACACATGGATCTCTGTTTATTACAGTATATTCTGGAACACATATTAAATAGAAATAGATATAGCTTTCAAATTATACAGTATATACTATGTGGTCTTAATTGGTTCTGGTGCATAATTACTGTTTTCTACTTTCTCGTTTCAGAGACATTTACTTATTTGATTGACTTGGCCACCAACAACACACTTTCCTTGTTTCACAGCAAGTACCGCTCCATGGCCCAGGATGTACAAGAGACAGTGAAGGAGCTGTTCACTGACCTGTCCCTGAATATTATGGGAGCGGACATGCCACTGGAGGATGCATTCGCCCGGTTTTTAGATGCGCTTTTCCCTGTGGTTTACAACCACCTTATAAACCCAAGGATAGCATCACTGTCAGATGAGTACTTGGACTGCCTGCGCTTGACACGTCAAGACATTAACCCATTTGGAAACTCTTCTAATGAGATGACTACAAGGTTGTCCAAATCACTGTGGACAAGCAGAATGATAAAGCAGGCATTAAACATGGCAGAGCAAGTTATTAACAGTACTGAGCACGCAGGCTTGACACGGGAGTGCACCCACGCGCTGGTGAAAATGCAGTATTGTCCCCATTGTCAAGGGCTGACTCTTATCCGACCATGTGTTGGCTACTGTTTTAATGTAATGAGAGGATGTTTGGCCAGCCTGGCGAGTCTGGATGGTCCTTGGAGAGGATTCATCAGCTTAGTGGATCACCTTGCTAATCAGATTACAGGTTCAAATGACCTGGAGCAATCCCTTCTAGGGATCAGGGATGTCGTTGATCAGTCCATTCAGCATGCAGAATCACAGGGCTCTCTTCTCTCAAAGATGGTAAGCCAAAGATTTTCATTTTCTCTGTGTGCATGTTATTGTTTAGTCCAGTGGTTCTCAACCTCAGACCTCAAGTACCCCCAACAGGCCATGTTTGCAGGTTTTCCTTTATCTTGCACAGGTGCTTTAAATCAGAGTAAATGGCTTGGTATTTTGGACAGCTATTTCATCTAATGCCCCGTACACACGGTCGGATTTTCCGATGGAAAATGTGTGATAGGACCTTGTTGTCGGAAATTCCGACCGTGTGTAGGCTCCATCACACATTTTCCATCGGATTTTCCGACACACAAAGTTTGAGAGCAGGCTATAAAATTTTCCGACAACAAAATCCGTTGTCGGAATTTCCGATCGTGTGTACACAAATCCGACGCACAAAGTGCCACGCATGCTCAGAATAAATAAAGAGATGAAAGCTATTGGCTACTGCCCCGTTTATAGTCCCGACGTACGTGTTTTACGTCACCGCATTCAGAATGATCAGATTTTCCGACAACTTTATGTGACCGTGTGTATGCAAGACAAGTTTGATCCAACATCCGTCGGAGAAAATCCTAGGATTTTGTTGTCGGAATGTCCGATCAATGTCCGACCGTGTGTACAGGGCATAAGAGAAATTCCCAAAACACGGAAAACCTGTTGGGGGCACTTGAGGACTGAGGCTGAGAACCACTGGTTTAGCCCATCACAGATTGAAATACAGCTCTATAAATATGAAGTCCACAAGAATTAATTCAAAATGCACATTAAAGGTGCAATTATGATTTAATTGTGGCTCCATACACTTTTTTTTGCCATTTTGGATAGCATACAGAAGTATTAAAACAAATTTCAGATATATGATGTAGTGGGTGTCCCCAGTGGAGAGATTTCCACTCATTTCCTGTCCCTGTGACCACACATGAAGTGAAAATCATTCCCCCAAAGGGAACACAGACAGCAAAAACACCTGACAGAGACTCTAACCCCTTCCCTCTGTAGTGTTTATTGCTGTCCCTGTTGGGGAGTTTTCACCTGATTTGCTTCAAAGCACACTTTATATAAATGTATTAATTCTTTCCTTCACATGAACATGTCGCTATACTAAGAAAATCATATTACATATTGCCTTGTATTTCCAATATTAAAATAAGTTTATTATTGACCTTTTTGGAAGGCAGGGAGTCTAAATGTATTTCTCTTGAAGAGATAAAGGTGTTGGTGACATGTGACACATCAATGTGTGCTCCCCAGCAACAGACTGTGGTTCTATCCTCCAGCCACATTGTCACTATTGTGTCCTATAGTGACATGGCAGCTGCCAGGAGGAACCATGCAGCAAAGCAGGAGAGCAGATATCTGACACACCCAGCCGTGTCACATACCAACAGCACCTGTAGCATTTTTAAAAGAAGATTTGACTTGAGAGAAGATTTGGCTTGTTATGTGCCAGAAGGAAAATATTACCTATTTACTTTCACAGGCTCCATGTATTTAAATGTGTTATGCCTTGTACACACGGTCGGATTTTCCGATGGAAAAAGTGCGATCGGATTGTGTTGTCGGAAATTCCAATCGTGTGTGGGCTCAATCGGACTTTTTTCGTCAGAATTTCCGACACACAAAGTTTGAGAGCAGGATATAAAATTTTCCGACAACAAAATCCGATCGTTTAAATTCCGATCGTATGTACACAAATCTGACGCACAAAGTGCCACGCATGCTCAGAATAAATTAAGAAACGAAAGCTATTGGCTACTGCCCCGTTCATAGTCCTGGCGTACGTGTTTTACGTCACCGCGTTCAGAACGATCAGATTTTCCAACAACTTTGTGCGACCGTGTGTATGCAAGACAAGTTTGGCCCAAAATCCGTCGAAAAAAATCT
Source organism: Lithobates septentrionalis (assembly GCA_037952835.1). NCBI lineage: Eukaryota > Metazoa > Chordata > Amphibia > Anura > Ranidae > Lithobates > Lithobates septentrionalis. Next base: position 3,912,486 of record JBBDGP010001305.1, read on the forward strand.
GATGGATTTTGTTGTCGGAATGAACACAAGGAGAGGAGGCGCCTCTAAGTGCAGTATTAAAACCAGATTTATTAAAAAAACTCTGTGCAAAACACTCACATTTTGTAGGATAACATTAGGCATGTAATGTGGCTAAAAGTCCAGGAGGAGAGGGGTCCGTCAGATCCGTCACAACTAGCGCTGGGTCCTGCTGTGCGTGCGGCTGTGCCTGAACACCGCTGAAGCCGGCCGCGGTGATGAAGTTCCAGAGCGAGGCCTGAGACGCTGATGGAAGGCAGGCGCGGAGCTGTGACGTCACTGGAATGCGACGCGTTTCGTGAGCGTGCGGGCTACGATGGCACGGTAGCCGCGCTCCTTCATCAAAGCTACAGATGAAACGAGGAAGTGGTTTAAGAAGAGAAGGGGGGGCGGGGACTGGAGAGAGAAGGGGAGGAAGGAAGAGCGGATTGACAAGAACACAGGGAGGGAGGGGGGGAAGGAGGACGGAGAATAATGGCTATGTGTCTAGTTTATCCAAAGAAATGACAAGGTGTGTGTTGTTGTCGGAATGTCCGGACAATGTCCGATCGTGTGTACAGGGCATTAGTCTAACAACAGGATCAAAGAGCAAATAAAGAGCAATTCTGGCAACAAATATAATAAATCAATGTACTTCAAAATGTACTTCAATTACCACTACAGTTGTGTTTAAATCAAAAACTTCATTTAATTAGTTTCTTCTAGACTACACATAATCATTTCCAGCTAGACTTGTAAAGCATCTCACAATGCTCCTGGGAGAGATTGGAGATTTAAATTATATCATTCTGTGCTCTGTAACCCTAAAGTGGTTGTAAACCTCAGTCATAAAATATGAACAAAGCATATCCCTCTGTAGTGTGTACTTGTCTCAATTAAAAACACTAAAACCGCGTACACACGGCTGGACTTTTCGACTGGACTGGTCCGACGGACTTTCAACAGACTTTTGATGGACTTCCGACTGACTTTTTAATGAACGGACTTGCCTACACACGATCACACCAAAGTCCGACAGATTCATACGTGATGACGTACACCGGACTACAATAAGGAAGTTGATAGCCAGTAGCCAATAGCTGCCCTAGCGTCGGTTTTTGTCCAGAGCGGATTTCTGGGTTACGACGTGAAGATTTGAAGCATGTTCAAAATCTAAAGTCCGTCAAATTTTTCTACTGGAAAAGTCTGCTGAAGGTCCGATGACGCCCACACACGATCGGATTGTCCGCCGGACTGGGTCCGTCGAACCAGTCCGGTCGAAAAGTCCGACCGTGTGTACGTTGCATAAGTGTCATTTCTGTCTGCTGCTTTGTTCCTCTGCTATTAGCTTGAGTCACTTCTGACAATTTTTCCGGACACCAAGAGAAAAATGGTGACAGGGGAGGGACCTTCTGCAGATTGACAGCCTCAGCTCTGTTCCTCTAAACCAGGGGTCTCAAAGTACCGGCCCGCGGGCCATTTGCGGCCCGCGGACCGGTTAAAAATGGCCCGCAGGCAGGGCTGATAAAGGACTAGAGGTCGACCGCTATTTGGCCATTAGGTCGATATATAGCACTGGCCGCTGCTCTTCCTTCCTTCTCCACACTCAGCGCTTGATGCTTATGTGAAACTGACACGTAACAGGAGGAGAGAGACAGAGGGATCTGTCAGATTTGAGGTTGATGTCGGGGGTGGGCGGGACCCGGCCGGGGTGGGCGGGACCCGGCCAATATCAAACACCAGCCAATGGGATCTGGGCGGGCAGCTACGTGTATGTGGCCCGCCCCTTTTCTTAAGCAGCCCAATCATTGGCTGGTGTTTGACAGCTGCTGGCCCCGCCCACCTCGGCCGGGTCCCGCCCACCCCGACATCAACCTCAATTCTGACAGATCCCTCTGTCTCTCTCCTCTGTGCTACGTGTCAGCTTCACACAAGCATCAAGCGCTGAGTGTGGACAGCTCCTTGTCAGTTTCACACACTGTTACACTCCGCTCAGTGTGAAACCTGCCAGTGGCACCTGCCTGTGCCAATCAGTGCCATCTGTCAGTGCCATCTGTCAGTGCCAGCTGCCAGTGCCACTGCCAATCAGTGCCACCTGCCAGTGCCAACCAGTCTGCCATTGCCACCTGCCACCTCCAACCAGTACCACCTGCCAGTGCCACCTGCCACCGCCAATCAGTGCCACCGCCAACCAGTGCCTGCCAGTGCCACCGCCAACCAGTGCCCCTGCCAATCAAAGCCACCTGCCAGTGCCACCTTCCGCCACCTGCAAGTGCCACGCCAATCAGTGCCACCTGCCAGTGCCAACCAGTGCTTGCCAGTGCCACCTGCCACCACCTGCCAGTGCCACGCCAATCAGTGCCACCTGCCAGTGCCACGCCAATCAGTGCCACCTGCCAGTGCCACGCCAATCAGTGCCACCTGTCAGTGCCAATAGTGCCACCTGCCAGTTCCAAACCAGTGCCACCTGCCAGTTTCAAACCAGTGCCACTTGCCAATGCCTGCCAGTGCCACCTTCCAGTGCCAACTAGTGCCACTGCCAATAAGTGCCACCTGCCAGTGCCATTGCCAATCAGTGCCACCTGCCAGTGCCATCTGTCAGTGCCAATCAGTGCACCCTCCAAACAGTGCAACGTGCCACCTGCCAGTGCCACCTGCCAGTGACAGACAGTGCCACCTGCCAGTGCCACCTGCCTAAGCCAACCAGTGCCATCTGTACTGAGGACATCAAGTGTTTGGTAGAGTGACAGAAGCAAGCAGGGAGGAGTGGAGTGGGTGAGGTTTTTTTTTTTTCAAATCGGCCTAAAATATCGGCCATCGGCTTTACCTCTCCATCTCTTCTGTCCTCTCCGCTGCACGCTGCTGCAGCCCAGAGAGAGAACAGAGCTGAGAATGGAGCGGAGGAAGGATCCGCTCATCGATCCGCCCACCTAGGCATTGACGATCGACCAGAGCCCCAAACCAGGGTCCTGCTGCCACCTCAGGGCGGGAGATTGTGTTCTCTGGGTCCCCTGTCACTAGGCCTGTATGGAAGCCAGGAGGAGAGGATTTGGGAGGCAGATGATCCTGACTGCCAGGAGAGGTGAGTGAGCCATCACACTGAGGCAAAGTCCTTAGTGGGGTGACTGGGGTAGAAATTTGTGCAGTGTGGGGGGTATTTTATGCAGTGTGGAGGGTGATTGTGCAGTGTGGGGGGTAATTGTGTAGTGTGGGGGTATTTTATGGAGTGTGGGGGGTATTTTATGGAGTGTGGGGGGTATTTTATGGAGTGTGGGGGGTATTTTATGGAGTGTGGGGCTATTTGTGCAGTGTGTGGCTATTTGTGCAGTGTGGGAGGGGTAATGCTGGGTAGTTAATAATGCGTTTGCTGACACCAATGCTGGGTTAATAATGCGCTTACGGACACCAGTACTGGGTATAATGCGTTTGCTGACACCAGTGCTGGGTATAGTATAGTATATTATTGCTGGTATAGTTCATTGCTTTTGAAGTTTTAAAAGTTTGCATGCGGCCCCCCATGGGATATGAAAACTTGTCATGTGGCCCTCAGGCAATTTGAGTTTGAGACCCCTGCTCTAAACTGTGGGATGGGGGAGGGGGTGTCCCTTCCCTCCAATCAGCTTTCAGACCTCTCCACACTGAGCTCTGCAGAGTATAACTTCAGCTCTCTGTCCCCTTTTTTTCGGAATGCTTAGGAAAGCTTATAAATTCAGAATTTTGAGTGGATGTAGAGGAGAGAGGACTGCAAATAGGCAGATACAACCTATGCAGGAGGATTTGTTTTATCTCTGTGTATCACCTGAGGGTAGTCCCTTCAATGGGTATATGTAAGGGTTTATAAACAAACTAAATAGGTGCACTGTTCTACATCAACTTTTTATATCACAAATAGGTTCAAAAGCAAATGTGTATGTGCTGACCCTTGTGTCACGCATGGATGAGTGCAAATATACCAATATGGATCAATGTGCAAAAACTTGCAATAAATACAATAAAACTATATGTGGAAAAATGCATGTGTTTGTATATATTTTTTGCCTGCACATGCATTTTTCCACATATATTTTTATTGCAAGTTTTTGCACATTGATCCATATGGCTTTATTTGCACTCATTCATATGTGACTCAAGGGTCAGCACATACAAATTTGCTTTTACACCTATTTATGATATAAAAAGTTTATGTTTTTGTAATTTAAAGGGACAGCACACCTATTTTTTATATGAAAGGGTTTACAACCACTTTAATTTCATTCACCAATGTGTGAGGCTGTAATGTACCCAGAGGATGGAGATGGAACCAGAATGCTCAGATTCAGGATTATCTTAAGGGGTCCAGTTGTTTAGGGCCTTGCCTACTAAGCCACAACCTTTCAGTAACTTCAAAAGTTTGCATGAATACATCTCTGACATGTCACAATATACGGCATCAGTATGATTTTTCAGAAAAGAGATCCCTGAGCTCCAGTTAGCAACTTTGCCTAGGATGAGTTGATGTCTTTAGTCTGCTGCAGGCAGGAGAAGTCATTTCCTTAGTCTCCTCTCCCCCTAGTGAAGTCTGTGTCATTGTGATAGTGTATACAAAAAAGCAAAATACTCTTGCGCACTGGTGTATTAGCTAAAAGATCCCAAGGGTTCAGGAAGGACTATGGATTTCGGCCTTGCTGCTCTTAAGGATGGGATGTCCTAATGTCAAATGAAAAGAAAGAAAAAAAGAGCGCACCAGCCTAGTGCATTATCCTTGACAGATTTATTAATTAAAAACAAGATAAAATCTACTCACAAAGGTTGAAGAAAAAAATCGCATTTGTATATGCCACAGCGGCGATTAATCCAGTGGTAGCAGTTTTCCAGGTCCCAGGAAGGAGGCGTACGGACTACTGCTGGCTAACGCGTTTCGAAGGTTACCCTTCTTCATCAGAGCCTTGAAGCCTCGAAGGCTCTGATGAAGAAGGGTAACTTTCGAAACATGTTAGCCAGCAGTAGTCCGTACGCCTCCTTCCTGGGACCTGGAAAACTGCTACCACTGGATTAATCGCCGCTGTGGCATATACAAATGCGATTTTTTTCTTCAACCTTTGTGAGTAGATTTTATCTTGTTTTTAATTAATAAATCTGTCAAGGATAATGCACTAGGCTGGTGCGCTCTTTTTTTCTTTCTTTTCATTGTGATAGTGTATAAGATCACAAGATGAGAGCCAATTAGACATTTGAACAAGTCTGCCAAAAACTGCACATACAGCAGAATTGTGTCATCTCTGAGCCAGCATCTCAGTCCAAAGAGTAGACATCATAATGCCTGAACAAAGATGGCCAATCCTTCTGGAGAGAAAAGCAGATGAAGGCATTGTTTGGGGGGAGCGTTGTGATCTCTGTGATAGGTAATTCAAAAATGTAAATGCTTACAGCACTAAACATGAAAAGGTAAATCTGATGCTTGGTTCACCTTAAAGCGGAATGTCACTCAAAAAGTGAAGTCCTACTGGTTTGTTCCCTGCCCCCAGCCAGAAACATGTTATTTTTTTTGGGGGGGGAGCGAATATCGATTTTTATCGGTACCCGCTTCCAGTTCCGCAAGCCTCACCTTGGCGAGGATGACGTCCCTTGTTTCCTGAGACGCGTCACATGTCCCAGGAGGCCGCAGAACCACCGTGCATGCACAGCGAGGAGCCAGCTGTGGATCCTAAGAAAGCCACTGCCGCCTGCCGAATCTAAGATGGTGGTGCTGGGGACCTGCAGTGGTAAAAAAAGCAGCTGCAGGAAGACAGTGCTGATTTGTAGCTGCTGACTTAAAAACAAAAAACAACTGAAGGTCCACTTTAGGGAGATCATACTTCCTACTTTCCTCCGTCTGCCTGAGACATCTTTTTATTGCTGAGTAATCTCTTAGTTATATCACTCACTTCTGGTTTCTGGCTCTACTATAGTTTCTTCAGCACCTGATACACAGCCAGCAAACATCACATAACTATTTGGATGCCTAGAATCTTGCTTTACACAGTTAAAATGTATGTATGTGTGGACTCAGGAGCATCTGAGGTTAATATCTCCTTCACCTGCCCTCAAACATTCGAGAGTCAATACACATTTACGATCTCCGACCAGAGTCCTGTTCCATTTTTGCTGCTCCATTTAGTTGCTAGGACACTGGCACAGCAACCAATAATGCTGTGGCATGTCACCTCACCATCATCCTGAATAAATTGCTAGGATGCTGCCAGCTGGACTGTACAGCACCATAGGTTGTTATGGCCCATCTGCCAACATCCTAGCAACCAGTTCAGCAATGCTGCTCTCAGTGCTCTGTATATACAGGACAACATTACTAAACTGCCCTGAATACTCCAGTTTCCAGTGTAGACACTCCAGCCCCTCATCAAGTGCCGCCTGAGGTTGTCCCCCTACTTTGCCTCATTGGCGGCATATCCCTGTGTGGACTGTTTAGCCTGTGGAAAATGTGCTGTTCTGTTCACTCTTGTGATTTACTCACCCAACCACACTGCATGGCAAGGTAGGTGTTTTCACTTTTTTCTTCATTACTTTAAGAACAGTTTTATGACCTCCCTGCATTAATTCTGCTGATTGGGCAACAAAGGAGCAGTTTATATCACTTGAGTTCTCCAGCTCTTTGCAAGTGGGCTCCCAGTTGTAGATTGAAAGCATTGTGGAATGCAGTAAAGCCTTACTTGGCTCACAGCAAAATTGAATTGTGATGTGAAACAAATTATGGGGGCTAATATAGAAACAGATGCTAGCAGTATTTAAAAACACATTTAACTATTTAATTGATAACTAATTTAAAGGGTGGCTTTTTGATGCGATCTCTGATTCAGTTTTAAATACACAGTGTTTACGTATGACTACGATGTAAATACAATATATATAACCAGAGGAATGGCTACATTGCTGCTTTGAGGGCACTGAAGGATATCTTTTGTTTTTTTTAATCATCAGTGCAATTTTTTTTATATTTGCTTAGTCCTACTCATTGGTAGTTCTGTGTGGTAACAGCCTTTCACTTTTGTTAGAAAGTGTTGCCCGTTTCGGAAACAAGAGTACAAAAGATGCTATAATATTTTCTTTTATAGAAAGTCATTCTCTATTGAGAAATGCCTCTGTGGTACTCGTCACACTCTGTCTGTTACAGCAAATACGTTTCCCATAGTCCACTGTAGAGTTGAGCTGACCTCAGCAACCGTTAAAGCTTCTCTGAAGGCTGAGCCGGCTGTTGGTGCCAATGCTTGACTCATTTCCCAAACCTTGAAACATCTGCTGGCCTCCATTCTGAACTACGTAATTATTTTCCCTACTGGTTTCCTGGCGTCTGAGGGGAATACCAGCCTCCATCAGCCCTGAACATGATGATATGGACATGTATCTGACTATTATAAGCCACAAGAGATTGTAGCAGTACGTTTATACGGATCATACATGTTGGACAGCATCCTTGAGATTGATCATGTTTGTCTGTGGCACATACTGTATGTACATGTCTCCAAGATTAGCAGTGTGTTAATTACGTCAACAGAAGGATAGTAAAGTCAATGAGCAACAGGCTGGGAAAGGTCTGAATGAGGAGAAGCCAGCTGACTGTCAGTCTTGTTCGTTACGATCTGAAAAAAATGAGCTGTAATTAAACTATACATTTTATCAAAACCCAAGTTCATTTTTGCAAGCTGATACACATCAACAGCTGTAGTTTTCTCTACCTGTTTATTCACACGACCTTGACATGACTTTTCATTTTGTAGCCAAAAGTGAAATAACATTGCTATTGCTGACCTCTTTCCTAAAATGCTAGTTGCCTGTCTGTCAACCTGATCCTCTGGCATCAATACTGTCCTGGAACTACAATGTTGTATAGAGATCAGGATATCTGACTTCACACACTGCATACAAGGTTTAGAAGTATCTATTATGAAGGATTACATACATTGGCGTCACTAGGGTTGGTGTCACCTGGTGCGGTAAAACATGGTGTCACCCCCAACAATTTTGATTTGATTTTGGAACTGACCTGCCGACAGCAAGGTGTGTTGCTACAAGGCCCTATAGTCAGCAAGCAGAAGACAGTAGCTGAAAATGAGACGCACTCTGCAGGGGGTGGGATCACATGATGTAATTGGTTTCTAGCATGCTGGCGGTCCTAGCAACCAATGACAGCTCTCAGCAGAGATGTGGCTTGCCTGGATCAAGGAAAATCCAGGACTGCAGATTGCAGGGCTGACAAACCAATGAACTATACTGTGTGTGTAGGAGGCAAAGCCAAGGTTAATTGTGAGAGGTGACGCTGGGTGTATGAATAAGGATCATGGTTTAATATTGTACAGCGGGAGGTGCAGGATAGTTAAGTCAATGGGGTTGGAGTATATTGTAATGGATATGGTACCTGGGACACTTGGCATGTATGCTGCCGCTAGGATTAGTCCTCCTGCTGTTCCCTGTTAGCCGCCCCACATCAGTTTGCCTCTGCCTGCTGCGCTGTGTTATTGATAGCTGTCAGCCTGCTCTGAGCCTGATACTGATTCCCTCAGCCGAAGTCTGTCCTCTCCTCAGCACTTACTTGCTGAAGGAGGTAGGCAGCAAGAAAGCCGAGTATATCACTCCGCCAGCAGCAGGAACTGTGAGTCAGCACTTTATGCAAGTGTGGCACTGGTTGGTGTGTAAGTACGCCTGTACCGAAAAGGAAAAAAAAGTCCCTCTATCCTGCAGTCTCCCGGGCCCCTCTGGATGAACTGAATGCCCCCCCTTCCACCCAAGGAATATGATTTACCACCGGGGGCCAAGGTTGGACCATTATTTGTTCACAGTATGTATGCCCATGTATACTACATTATGAAGTTTGAAGCTACCTTCTGGCTGGGCCCCCCTGTTAAAGTGGCAGGGCCGGGCCCCCAACAAGAGGCCTGGTGGTACCCCCCTATCATCAGCCCTGGCTGCGGACCCCCCCCCCCGGTTATCAGCTACTATATCTATATACAGTGGCGGCTGGTGCTCAAAATTGGGGGGGGGGGCGCAAAAAAAAATTTTTGAAAAAAAACATCAATTGCAGCCACTGTGCCAAACATATGCAGCCACTGTGCCATCAATTGCAACCACTGTGCCCATCAATTGCAGCCACTGTGCCCCATCAAATACAGCCACTTGTGCCCCATCAAATGCAGCCACTGCGTCCGTGAAATGCTGCCACTGTGCCCCGTCAAATGCAGCCACTTGTGCCCCATCAAATGCCGCCACTGTGCCCGTCAAATGCCGCCACTGTGCCTGTCAAATGCTGCCCCTGTGCCCATCATATGCAGCCACTTGTGCCCCATCAAATGCAGCCACTTGTGCCCATCAAATGCAGCCACTGTGCCTGTCAGATGCTGCGGACCCCTCCCCCCGGTTATCAGACCAGCTCAGGGTGGGCATATCAGCTACTATACCTATATACAGTGGCGGCTGGTGCTCAAAATTTGGGGGGAGATCGCAAACAAACCAAAAAATTATGAAAAATCAAATGTAGCCACTTGTGCCCCATCAAATGCAGCCACTGTGCCCGTGAAATGTCGCCACTGTGCCCATCAAAACTAGCCACTTGTGCCCCGTCAAATGCAGCCACTTGTGCCCCGTAAAATGCAGCCACTTGTGCCCCATCAAATGCCACCACTGTGCCCATCAAATGCCGCCACTGTGCCTGTCAAATGCTGCCACTGTGCCCATCATATGCAGCCACTTGTGCCCCATCAAATGCAGCCACTTGTGCCCATCAAATGCAGCCACTGTACCTGTTAGATGCAGCCACTGTGCCCCATAAATGCAACCACTGTGCCCATCAAATTATCACAAAAAATATATAGTGACTTACTGACCGAGCACATGTGCACCTGGTGTCACTTGACACATCACCAGGTGCGTTTACCAAAAATAGTGCACTTATACCAAATAGCGTGATGTATAGTCCTCTCAGTAACGTGAAAAATGAAAACAATATTGTATTAAAAAAGTGATATACACTAGAATAATTGAAAAATTAGTCCAGAGCATGCGATCCACTCCGTGCAGAAATAAATGTGACAAAGGTGATACAACTCTTCATGCAGCACGGCACACACTGGTGGGCAATGGCCCCTTACCTTAAGGTAATGGGGTACTCGCATTTAGCCAAAAAATAGAAATGGCAGCCTTTAGATATCCTGGAATAAGCAGGCAGTGGGGGCGGTGGTGGTCTAGTCCTATCTTGGCTTGTCACTTTTCTAGACTTGTGTCTCATCAAGTAGTGTCCCGGGGTCACCGAGATAAACCAGAAAGGAAAAATCCACAATAGTGTAGTATTGTCTAATAGCAATGCGTCTTTATTGAAATAATACAGGTACTCACATTTTATAAAAGCAATTCAGGCGAAAATCCGTCGAGCAGCGAGCTCGTAGTACAAATACAAACAGTAAATGCCTTTCCCGTCCCTACGCGTGACGTCACGACCCACGTGACTTCTTCAGGCTATTACAGTAACACATATGGTTGATTGCAGTAGATCCACATCTTAGAGGCACCCACCACTACTGCGTTATTACATTTAAGTCAATTCTTTTAAGATCTTGTCTTTATTTAGGATTAGCGCAACACCACACTTTCATTCGGTTTACCTGAACGGTGTGAGCTGCTTTTCCATATATTAGCATTATTATTATTCTTTATCTCCTATCTCCATGACCCCAGCCTTACGATAGCGCAGGAATATTCTTTAATTTTTCTTTACTGTGCCCATCAAATGCCACCACTGTGCCCCATCAAATGCAGCCACTGAGCCCGTCAAATGCAGCCACTGTGTCCTATTAAATGCAGCCACTGTGCCCGTCAAATGCCGCCACTGTGCCCCATCGAATGCAGCCACTGTGCCTGTCAAATGCCACCACTGTGCCCATCATATGCAGCCATTTGTGCCTCATCAAATGCAGCCACTGTGCCCATCAAATGCCGCCACTGTGCCCACCCCCTCTTATCAGACCAGCTCAGGGCACAGGGCGCCGGACACAAGCACTCCTCCACCTTGTCACACCTTCTCTAGTCGGCTCAGGTGTGACTGGGTAGTGGACACCATACCAACCCCCCCACCTATAGCAACAGCTCACCTTGGGATCCGGTGGCAGAGGACACCCCCATCGCAAGCCGACCCCACCGCCCGTTACTGCACTAGCTCGGGGCCAGGGCGAGCGGCTCTGGTACACGTTACACCCGGGCGGCGTTACACAGTGTGCATGGGGGGGGGGCGCAAACAAATAAAAAAATTCTAAAAAATACTGAAAAAAAACATCAAATGCAGCCACTGTGCCATCAATTGCAGCCACTGTGCCCATCAAATGCAACCACTGTGCCATCAATTGCAGCCACTGTGCCTATCAATTGCAGCCACTGATGCAACAGAAAGTAAGTGGAAATCTCCACAATATGGAGGGAGTTAGACAGTTGTCACCGGAACAGGGGTTTCCATTGAAAGATTTCCCCTCACCTTCTGATTCTGTGACATTTAAAAATTTTGGATTTCTCTTCACTAGGGATGGGTCGAACAGACCCCTGTTCGGTTCGCACCAAAACTTTCGAACACCATGAAAGTTCGGAGACAAGATTAGAGATTTTTTGGACACATTCTGGTGTCACTTTGACTTTGTATAGAAGTAACGGGTGCGTAAAAATTGGTCTTTGGGTGTCGGTGGCGCCTTCCCAGCGTAACCCCATAGAGGTACTCTTGATAAAAGCATGAATTGGCCTTGCTGTAAAAAGTTGCAATGATATGCACCTGTCAAACAGGTGCAGAAAAATTGGTCTTTGGGTGTTACTTGTGCCCATGAAACCTATACTAAAAACATTCTTCCAGATGAAATGATTGAACACCCTCAAAGCTAGGCAGCCTCGAAGTCCTGCAGAGATTCCCCAACCCAAAAATACTTAATCAGTGACATCAGCATCAGGGGCTTCATAGCTGGTAATCCAGGACTGATTCATTTTTATAAAAGTCAAACGGTACACGGAGTCTGTGGACAGACGCGTTCTATGATCAATAACGAAACCCAACCCAATAACGAAACCCACCTATAGCAACAGCTCACCTTGGGATCCGGTGGCAGAGGACACCCCCATCGCAAGTCGACCCCACCGCCCATTACTGCACTAGCTCGGGGCCAGGGCGAGCGGCTCTGGTACATGGCTCTGGTACACGTTACACCCGGGCAGCGTTACACAGTGTGCATGGGGGGGCGCAAACAAATAAAAAAATTCTGAAAAATACTGAAAAAAAACATCAAATGCAGCCACTGTGCCATCAATTGCAGCCACTGTGCCCATCAAATGCAACCACTGTGCCATCAATTGCAGCCACTGTGCCTATCAATTGCAGCCACTGTGCCCCATCAAATGCAGCCACTTGTGCCCATCAAATGCAGCCACTTGTGCCCATCAAATGCAGCCACTTGTGCCCATCAAATGCAGCCACTGGTGCCCATCAAATGCAGCCACTTGTGCCCCATCAAATGCAGCCACTTGTGCCCCATCAAATTCAGGCACTGTGTCCATCAAATTCAGCCACAGTGCCCCATCAAATGCAGCCACTGTGCCTGTGAAATGCCGCCACTGTGCCCATCAAATGCAGCCACTTGTGCCCCGTCAAATGCAGCCACTTTTGCCCCATCAAATGCCATCACTGTGCCCGTAAAATGCCGCCACTGTGCCCGTCAAATGCTGCAACTGTGCCCATCATATGCAGCTAGTTGTGCCCCATCAAATGCAGCCACTTGTGCCTGTCAAATGTAGCCACTGTGCCTGTCAGATGCCCCCACTGTGCTCCATCAAATGCAGTCACAGTGTTCATCAAATGCCGCCACTGTACCCTATCAAATGCAGCCACTGTACTTGTCAAATGCAGCCAATGTGCCCTATCAAATGCAGCCACTGTGCCCCTCAAATGTCGCCACTGTGCCCCATCAAATGCAGCCACTGTGCCCATCAAATGCCTCCATTGTGCCCACCCCTCTTATCAGACCAGCTTAGGGCACAGGGCGCTGGACACAAGCACTCCTCCACCTTATCACACCTGCTCTAGGTGGCTCAGGTGTGACTGGGTAGCAGACACCATGCCAACCCCCCCACCCCCTCCCCCCACCTATAGCAACAGCTATCCTTGGGCTCCGGTGGCAGAGGACACCCCCATCGCTATCCGACCCCACCGCCCGTTACTGCACTAGCTCGGGGCCAGGGCGAGTGGCTCTGGTACACGGCTCTGGTACACGTTACATCCGGGCGGCGTTACACAGTGTGCGTGGGGGGGGGGCGCAAACAAACAAAAAAATTCTGAAAAATACTGAAAAAAACCCATCAAATGCAGCCACTGTGCCATCAAATGCAGCCACTGTGTCCCAATAAATGCAGCCACTGTGCCCATCAATTGCAGTCACTGTGCCCCATCAAATGCAGCCACTTGTACCCATCAAATGCAGCCACTTGTGCCCATCAAATGCAGCCACTTGTGCCCCATCAAATGCAGCCACTTGTGTCCATCAAATGCAGCCACTGGTGCCCCATCAAATGCAGCCACTTGTGCCCCATCAAATGCAGCCACTTGTGCCCCATCAAATTCAGGCACTGTGCCCATCAAATTCAGCCACAGTGCCCCATCAAATGCAGCCACTGTGCCCGTGAAATGACACCACTGTGCCCATCAAACGCAGCCACTTGTGCTCCGTCAAAAGCAGCCACTTGTGCCCCATCAAATGCCATCACTGTGCCCATAAAATGCCGCCACTGTTCCCGTCAAATGCTGCCACTGTGCCCATCATATGCAGCCAGTTGTGCCCCATCAAATTCAGCCACTTGTGCCTGTCAGATGCCACCACTGTGCCCCATCAAATGCAGCCACAGTGTCCGTCAAATGCCGCCACTGTACCCCATCAAATGCAGCCACTGTACTTATCAAATGCAGCCAATGTGCCCCATCAAATGCAGCCAATGTGCCCCATCAAATGCCGCCACTGTGCCCGTCAAATGCCGCCACTGTGCCCCATCAAATGCCGCCACTGTGCCCCATCAAATGCCGCCACTGTGCCCCATCAAATGCAGCCACTGTGCCCATCAAATGCCTCCATTGTGCCCACCCCTCTTATCAGACCAGCTTAGGGCACAGGGCACTGGACACAAGCACTCCTCCACCTTATCACACCTTCTCTAGGCAGCTCAGGTGTGACTGGGTGGCGGTGCAGCCGTTGTTCAGGTATTCTGACAGCCACTGCTGCTGCCTGTCAGAATGCAATAGCCTGGCAGGGGATTTGCCCATCTGTGCACTTTAGCATGGATGGAGGAATCTGTTATTTATTTATTTTTTGTTAAGTCTGCAAGAGGAATGAAAGAAATCTAAAGCTAACCATACACTATACAGTCTGATTGTACAATCACCTTTAGATCTACCAACAACTATAAATTGTAAAGGCATATGTGATTTGGTAGAAAGTGATTTGATTGTGTAACTTTTTCCTCGTATAATATAGTTTTAGTAAGCTTACAGGATTAGTACAATCGGATTGGAGTGTATAAGCCCGCCCTTACAGTGTATTGCCAGCTTATCTCTCAAAAATATGTAGATCGCTAACACCTAAGCACCCCCCAACACCTCCCAATTGTTCTCCCTAATTTCAACACACAATGCCTAATGAACTCCCTTTAATTAGCCCTTGAAGTGTTTAAAAAACAAAATGTTTTTTTCATTATTTTGGACAGAGTAGGAAAAGTATAAAACCCATGTCAGTGTATTTTTGTAACTATTTGTTAAGTGTGATGTCCCTTAACCTGTCCCAGAGATGCAACAGAAAGTAAGAGGAAATCTCCACAATATGGAGGGAGTTAGACAGTTGTCACCGGAACAGGGGTTTCCATTGAAAGATTTCCCCTCACCTTCTGATTCTGTGACATTTAAAAATTTTGGATTTCTCTTCCCTAGGGATGGGTCGAAACAGACCCCTGTTCGGTTCGCACCAAAACTTTCGAACACCATGAAAGTTCGGAGACAAGATTAGAGATTTTTTGGACACATTCCGGTGTCACTTTGACTTTGTATAGAAGTAACGGGTGCGTAAAAATTGGTCTTTGGGTGTCGGTGGCGCCTTCCCAGCGTAACCCCATAGAGGTACTCTTGATAAAAGCATGAATTGGCCTTGCTGTAAAAAGTTGCAATGATATGCACCTGTCAAACAGGTGCAGAAAAATTGGTCTTTGGGTGTTACTTGTGCCCATGAAACCTATACTAAAAACATTCTTCCAGATGAAATGATTGAACACCCTCAAAGCTAGGCAGCCTCGAAGTCCTGCAGAGATTCCCCAACCCAAAAAGACTTAATCAGTGACATCGGCATCAAAGGCTTCATAGCTGGTAATCCAGGACTGATTCATTTTTATAAAAGTCAAACGGTACACGGAGTCTGTGGACAGACGCGTTCTATGATCAATAGCGAAACCTCCTACAGCACTGAATGCCCGTTCTGAAAGCTCGCTGGATGCAGAGAAGCCCAACAACTCAATAGCATACTGGGCAAGTTCTGGCCAGTGATCTATTCTCATGACCCAGTAAGTCAGTGGATTGCCAGCTGTAAAGCTCTCCATCTCTGTTTTGGCCCCGAGGTAATCGTCCACCATGTGATGCAGACGCTGCCGATGTGATGTGGAAGCTGACAGCCCTGGGCGGCGAGGACTAAAATAATTCTGAAATGCCTCACTTAGGTGGACGCCTTCTCCAACACTCCTCTCTTGACAAACAGAAGACTCAAAACTACGTTTTCCACTACACTGTAACCTACTGGAGTCAGAAAAAACATTCAAAAAAATCCTCTTTAACGTGTCCTTAAGAGATTTTATCTTCTGCACTCTCTGTAGGGACATGATGAGTTCTGAGACCTTCCTCTTATAACGATGGTCAATCAGGGTTGCCAACCAGTAATCATTCTTCTCCTTTATGCCACGTATTCTTGGGTCTTTTTGCTGGCTTTGAAGCATCAGGTTGCCCATGCACCTCAAATTTGCAGAGGCTTGAGAAGGAGAATCCTCGGCGTCACTCAGGATGACAGCATCTTGAACTACCTCCTCCCAGCCACATACTACCAAGGGTCCTGAGGTTGGAAAGCCATCGCTTACAGATTGATGCATGTCTTCTTCTTCTTCGAAGCATATGAAAGGGCCAGAATCTTCCTCCTCATCCTCCTCCCCTCTCTCCTCCTGTGTGTTCTGTGACATAGGAATGATGTTGTCTGGATAAAGTGGGCCTTGAGAGGAAAGGAAGTCCTCCTCTTCCCCCTGCTGCTCTGCATGTATAGCCACTGCAGCATTGACAAAGTCGAGTTCCACCTGGTGGGCCTGTCACAAATGAGGCGGTTTACGGGCAGGTGGATTTCCCGCTGAATCTCAGCCAACTGAGCATTGGCTGTGTATGACTGTCTGAAATAGCTACAGATCTTCTGGCCAGCTTTAGCACATCTTGCAACAACCCTGGGTACGCATTCAGGAAACGCTGCACCACTAAATTGAGGACATGTGCCAGGCATGGCACATGTGCCAACTTTCCCTGTCTAAGAGTGGACAGGAGGTTTAAACCTTATCGCACAGCACCATTCCTGGCTCCAGCTGGCATGATGTGAACCACCTCTGGGCCTGTCCCTGTAGAGCTGCAAGAATCTCTGCTCTGGTGTGGTTCCTGTCCCCTAAACATACCAGCTGAAGCACTGCATGGACCCTCTTAGCCTGACTCTAGGAATAGCCCTTTGAATGCTTAGGGGGTACCTGATGTTCATAGGACAGTTCTGCAGAGGAGGGCATCGAGGTGGGGGTAGAGCTCACAGGTCTGGCATAATCACCACCAGCTGTATGGAGAGGTAGGGGCTCAACAAGCTGCAGCACCTCGCCCTGTCCTGCATCCTTTCAAGTTGAAAGCAGCGTTACCCAGTGTGTTGTGAACAAAATATATCGTCCCTGCCCATGCTTGCTGTACCACGTGTCAGCAGTAAGGTTGATTTTATGGCTAACTGCCTTGCCCAATGATGGCAGAACATTCCCTTCCACGTGATGATAGAGAGATGGAATGGCCTTACGTGAAAAGTAGTAGCGACTTGGAACCTGCCATTGTGGTACAGCACATTGTGCGAATTCACAGAAGGGGGCAGAATCCACCAGGCTGAAAGGCAGAAGTTGGAGAGCCAACAGCTTTGACAAGCTTGCATTTAGATGCTAGGCAAGTGGGTGGCAGGGACTGTATGTTTTTTTTCCGCTGCAGCAGATGGGGCAGAGAAATTTGCCCCTTTTGTGTGGCTTTTAGGTGCTCTTGCCAACGGGCTGAGTGGTTGGACGTTAAATGCCTTGTTAAGCATTTGGTACCCAAATGGCTGGTGTTTTTGCCACGTTTGATGTGCCTGAGACACAGTTTGCAGATAGCAACAGTGCGATCTGCTGCAGATGTGCTGAAAAAGGCCCAGACAGCTGAGCTTTGGGGAGTGGGCCGGGAGATAACAGCCGCAGAATGGGATGGAATAGGGTGGCTGCTCTCAACTCTTTCTTGATATCGGCCTCCTTGGGGTTGTGACCCCTCACCTTCAGTTTCCTCCTCTGCTCTATTTGGCATCCAAGTCGCATCAGTGACCTCATCACCATCATCATCTCCATCTCCTCCATCATCATCATTACTACTGGAGACAACTTGGCAATACCCTGCAGCTGGGGAACATGAATGCCAGTTTGTCTACCAGTGTTCTCCCCTCTCTCTAGGCTCATGTTCCTATCATCCTCAACCTCAGAACCAACATCTGAATCCAGTAATTGCTGGGCATCATCAAGGAGCAAGTGGCTGACGCTGTGGTCAAATAACTCAGCTGACACCTCCATGGCTGATGTTGGGGCTATGGCAGGAATAGATGTGGACAAGGAGGCAGGTTTATCAACTCTGGCAACTGCAGGGGACTGTACACTTGTCTCTGCTTGCGTGACAGAGGATGAGGAGGATAAGGAAGGTTTAGTAAGCCAGTCCACCACCTCCTCTGCATACTGTGGCTGGATAGCACGGGCAAACTCACTAAACAGAGGAAATGCCTGTGGACACATTTGTTGCTGGCCCCCTTACAGTGCCAAGGGAACATCTGCCTCTCCTTGTTGTCCTCCCAGACATTATTGGGAGGGAGGGGGCGGTGCTTATAAGCAAATGTAAAGAAGAAGTGGAAATCTGTACGTAGATGCACTTTAATCAATGTAAAGTGGTGTTTGTGCACTTTCATTTGAATACTCACACTACACAGACAGACTCCACGGATACACTATAATATACTGCAATATAATCTGCCAAACATACAGTGACGCACAGAACTATATGGAATTAAACTTGCAGTAACGCACACAGAAGTAAATTGCGTTAAACTTGCAGTAACGCACACAGAACTATATGGCGTTAAACTGGCAGTAACGCACACAGAACTATATGGCATTAAACTGGCAGTAACGCACACAGAACTATATGGCGTTAAACTATCAGTAACGCACACAGAACTATATGTTGTTAAACTGGCAATAATGCACACAAAACTATATGGCGTTAAACTGGCAGTAACGCTCCCAGAACTATATTGCATTAAACTGGCAGTAAGGCACACAAAACGATATGGCGTTAAACTGTCAGTGACGCACGCAAAACTATATGGCGTTAAACTGGCAGTAACGCACACAAAACTATATGGCGTTAAACTGGCAGTAACGCACACAGAACTATATGGCGTTAAACTGTCAGTAACACACACAGAACTATATGGCGTTAAACTGGCAGTAACACACACAAAACTATATGGCGTTAAACTGGCAGTAACGCACACAGAACTATATGGCGTTAAATTGGCAGTGACGCACACAGAACTATATGGCATTAAACTGACAGTAACGCACACAGAACTATATGGTGTTAAACTGGCAGTAACGCACATAAAACTATATGCTGTTAAACTGGCAGTAACGCACACAAAACGATATGGCATTAAACTGGCAGTAATGCACACAGAAGTAAATGTCATTAAACTTGCCGTAACGCACAAAACTATATGGCGTTAAACTGGCAGTAATGCACAAAAACTATATGGCAATAAACTGGCAGTAATGCACACAGAACTATATGGCGTTAAACTGGCAGTAACGCACACAAAACTATATGGCGTTAAACTGACAGTAACGCACACAAAACTATATGGCGTTAAACTGGCAGTAACGCACACACAGAAGTAAATGGTGTTAAACTGGCAGTAACGCACACAGAAGTAAATGGCGTTAAACTGGCAGTAACGCAATCAAATAGACGGTGTTCAACCGTCACTACACTGACGCTATCTGAACTGGCCCTACTCTAGCTATACACTAATGTCAAGATTACTGACACGGTCTCACTACACTACAGTGAAACTATCTGAGCTGTCCCTACTCTACACTAATGTATGAATGACACGGTCACACTACAGTGAAACTATCTGAGCTGTCCCTACTCTAGCTGCACACTATGCAAAGCTGAATGATAGTCCTCCTCACTACACACACACTATCCCTAGGCTGACACTAAACTAATATTCTACACTGACAAGTGAAGCAAAATAGCACAGTATAGCACACTAACTAACTAATAGCACTGAACAGAGCCCTGTTCTATCTCTCTCCACGCTGCACACTGCAAATGGCTGCCATTGAAAGAATACTTTTATACGGTGGGGTGGGAATGAGCCATGATTGGATAAAGTCATGATGAATAGGGTGACGAGTCTCATGACCCGCTTCCGGATTGGCCGGGAGGAGAATCAGTGTTATAATAGCGAATATTCATTCACTATTGTCACACAACTGGATGGGCTTCGGGCGCAGTGCTCTGCGCCCCGAGGCCACCCTTTTTTAAAGCCTATTAGAGCCTCTGGCTCTACTGACTTGCTTGAAAACCCAACCCATTGGAATCCATGCGTCCGGCGCCCTGCATGTAGATCAGAGGGCTGGATGCAGAGATGGGGGGGTGGCACCCGTGCGCCCCTAATGGACAGGATGCCACTGGTCTTTACATACACATTATCATTAAAGTAGTAGTAAACTCTGCTTGCTGACTTGTACCTACAGGTAAGCTTATAATAAAGCTTACCTGTAGTTACAAGGAATATCTCCAAAACATGCACTGTTTAAGAGATATTCGCTACTTGTGCAGCCAGTGACGCCAACGGCACATGCACACTGCACTCTGTAGGGACGGCATGCCATCCCTTCAGAGCACTGTGCATGCACGGGAGTGATGTCATTCAAATAGACGGAGCCCACGAACCTGGACTGAAGTGAAGATATAAGCCCTGTCAGCGGTGACAGCGCACCACTGGAGGGCTTCATTTTAAGGTAAGTCTCTCATAATGTGCTGGTATGCGATGCACATTATGACATTAATTTGCAGGGGGACATTTTTTTTGGGGGGGTGGGCACTTTACTACCACTTTAAACCCCTCTCTGCTAATTTATAGGAAACCTCTATCTTTGTATTCTTCAAGAGCACTCCTTAAACTCTAGTTAAATTACTGTGCCCAGGTTTAGAGGTGCAATCTTAGAGAATGATGTTATCAGTCTGCTGCAGGCATTTCCTTAAACTATATATAGTACAAGTGCTGCGCTATTTGAAAGTGATTCAATATAAGTGAACCATATGAATGAAAATATGCATAATCAAAATACGAAACATTAATTAGTATTTAGTACATTCTCTATAAAGTGCAATGTGCATATAGAAATGGAAAATAGTGTATGGCTGTGATAGTCCAAATAAATGGTGAAAACAGTCCAATAATTATATCCAAGTGTTATTCAAATAATTGTGGATAATAGCCAGGAATATTCATGTGCAAGTCACCAAGATGTGATTATCCGCCACCAAAGGAGGTTAAATGCACTTATCAGATACCAACGGTACTGAGTCGAATGAGCTGATATAAACATATGTCTCCATAGGGATGATCCATGGGGTAGCTCCAAGGGTCTCACACCTTAACGCTATGGCAGGGGCACCACTCTCTTGGTTACATCATACAATTAAACCATCCAAAAAACAAAACATCTTCATAAAGTGTAAAACCTCAAATAACAAACTTTATTTAAAAATACGAAGTTGCAACGCTTATGAATTCATCCAGCAGGTATGATTACAGAAGACATGTAGCACGCAATGGCCTGGATAGGACTCGACCAAACACATTTCATCTACTTAGACATCATCTTGGGTAAGAGTCCGCACTGGTCATTGGTATATATAAAGATTTTTGGAACTGCGCATGCATCACTAATTCATGATGATAGGCATAGAATCCTTAAAGATCGTCATACATATAGTGAACTACCTTACAACCCCACAACATTCTATAGGAAAGATCTCAGTAAACTTATACAGTACCTTGCAAAAGTATTCACCCCCCCCCCCCCCTTGGCATTTTTCGTGTTTTGTTGCCTCACAACCTGGAATTAACATAGATTGTTTGAGGATTTGCATCATATAATTTACAGAACATGCCCACAACTTTGAAGATTTTTTTTTTTTTATTGTGAAGCAAACAACAAATAGGGCAAAATAACAGAAAAAGTCAATGTACATAACTTTTCACCCCTCTAAAGTCAATACTTTGTAGAGCCACCTTTTGTGGCTATCACAGCTCCAAGTCACTTTGGATAAGTCTCTATGAGCTTGCCACATCTTACCACTGGGATTTTTGCCCATTCCTCCTTGCAAAATGGTTCCAGCTCCTTCAAGTTGGATGGTTTGCGCTTGTGAACAGCAATCTTTAAGTCTGACCACAGATTTTCTATTGGATTGAGGTCTGGGCTTTGACTAAGCCATTCCAACACATTTACATGTTTCCCCTTAAACCACTCAAGTGTTGCTTTAGCAGTGTGTTTGGGGTCATTGTCCTTCTGAAAGGTGACCCTCCATCCTGGCCTCAAATCACACACAGAGTGGTACAGGTTTTGCTCAAGAATATCCCTGTATTTAGCACCATCCATCTCTCCCTCAACTCTGACCAGTTTCCCAGTCCCGACTGCTGAAAAACATCCCCACAGCATGATGCTGCCACCAGCATGTTTCACTGTGGGGATGGTGTTCTTCGGGTGATGTGATGTGTTGGGTTTGCGCCAGACATAGCGTTTTCTTTGATGGCCAAAAAGTTCAATTTCAGTCTCATCAGACCAGAGCACCTTCCTCCATACATTTTGGGAGTCTCCTACATGTCTTTTCGCAAACTCAAAACGTGCCATTTTGTTTTTTGCTGAAAGTAATGGCTTTCTTTTGGCCACTCTGCCATAAAGCCCAACTCTATGGAGCATACGGCTTATTGTCGTCCTATGTACAGATACTCCAGTCTCTGCTGGGGAACTCTGCAGCTCCTCTAGGGTTACCTTAGGTCTCTGTGCTGCCTCTGATTAATGCCCTCCTTGCCCGGTCCATGAGATTTGGTGTGCGGCCGTCTCTTGTCAGGTTTGCTGTTGTGCCATGTTCTTTCCATTTGGTTATGATAGATTTGATGGTGCTCCTAGGGATCATCAAAGATTTGGATATTTTTTTATAACCTAACCCTGACTTGTACTTTTCAACAACATTGTCCCTTACTTGTTTGGAGAGTTCCTTGGTCTTCATGGTTGCTTAGTTGTTGCAGCTTCTGGGGCCTTTCAAAAAGGTGTGTATACGTAATGACAGATCATATGACACTTGGATTGCACACAGGTGGACATCATTTCACTAATTATGTGACTTCTGAAGGTAATTGGTTGCACTAGAGCTTTTTATGGGCTTCATAACAAAGGGGGTGAATACATACGCACATGCCAATTATCACTTTTTTATTTCTGATAAATAGTTCTATGTATATAGTTTTCTAATTTTACTTCACCAACTTAGACTATTGTGTTCTGATCCATCACATATAATTCAGATTAAAAAAACATTGAACTAAAGGCTGTAATGTAACAAAATAGATAAAAAGCCAAGGGGGGTAAATAATTTTGCAAGGCACTGTAGATAGAGGTTTTAAGGATCAAATTCTAGATAAGAAAGAAAAAGCATACTTAATCCAGATAGCCCCTAGAATTTCGCTGATGTAGTGTTTTCCAAAAGTACAAAAAAAATCTTTACATCCACTGGGACATCCGATAGTGAGCAGGATAGATTCCATCACTTCCCAGATTGGGAGATTTATACAGTATCTCACAAAAGTGAGTACACCCCTCACATTTTTGTAAATATTTTATTATATCTTTTCAATTGACAACACTGAAGAAATGACACTTTGCTACAATGTAAAGTAGTAAATGTACAGCTTGTATAACAGTGTAAATTTTCTGTCCCCTGAAAATAACTCAACACACAGCCCTTAATGTTTAAACTGCTGGCAACAAAAGTGAGTACACCCCTCGTTGAAAATGTACAAATTGGGCCCAGTTAGCCATTTTCCCTACCCGATGTCATGTGACTCATTAGTGTTGCAAGGTCTCGGGTGTGTCATCGCTCTCGCTTTCTCATATTGGTCACTGGAAGTTCAACATGGCACCTCATGGCAAAGAACTCTCTAAGGATCTGAAAAAAAGAATTGTTGCTCTACATAAAGATGGCCTAGGCTATAAGAAGATTGCCAAGACCCTGAAACTGAGCTACAGCATGGTGGCCAAGACCATACAGCGGTTTAACAGAACAGGTTCCACTCAGAACAGGCCTCCCCATGGTCAACCAAAGAAGTTGAGTGCATGTGCTCAGCGTCATATCCAGAGGTTGTCTTTGGGAAATAGACGTATGAGTACTGCCAGCATTGCTGCAGAGGTTGAAGGGGTCAGCCTGTCAGTGTTTAGACCATATGCCTCATACTGCATCAAATTGGTCTGCATGGCTGTCGTCCCAGAATGAAGGCTCTTCTAAAGATGATGCACAAGAAAGCCCGCAAACAGTTTGCTGAAGACAAGCAGACTAAGAACATGGATTACTAGAACTATGTCCTGTGGTCTGATGAGACCAAGATAAACTTATTTGGTTCAGATGGTGTCAAGCGTATATGGCGGCAACCAGGTGAGAAGTACAAAGACATGTGTGTCTTGCCTACAGTCAAGCATGGTGGTGGGATTGTCATGGTCTGGGGCTGCATGAGTGCTGCCTGCACTGGGGAACTACAGTTCATTGAGGGAACCATGAATACCAACATGTTCTGTGACCTACTGAAACAGAGCATCCCCTCCCTTCAGAGACTGGGCCGCAGGGCAGTATTCCAACATGATAACGAACCCAAACACACCTCCAAGATGAGCACTGCCTTGCTAAAGATGCTGAGGGTAAAGGCGGTAAAGGACTGGCCAAGCATGTCTCCAGACCTAAACCCTATTGAGCATCTGTGGGGTATCCCCAAACGGAAAGTGGAGGAGCGCAAGGTCTCGAACATCCACCAGTTTCGTGATGTCATCATGGAGGAGTGGAAGAGGACTCCGGTGGCAACCTGTGAAGTTCTGGTGAACTTCATGCCCCCAAAAAATAATGGTGGCCACACAAAATATTGACAATTTGGGCCCAATTTGGACATTTTCACTTAGGGGTGTACTCACTTTTGTTGCCAGCGGTTTAGACATTAATGGCTGTGTGTTGAGTTATTTTGAGGGGACAGCAAATTTACACTGTTATACAAGCTGTACACTCACTACTTTACATTGTAGCAAAGTGTCATTTCTTCAGTGTTGTCACATAAAAAGATATAATAAAATATTTACAAAAATGTGAGTTGTACTCACTTTTGTGAGCTACTGTAGATCTTTACTTACAGCTCCTGGTGAGAAAATACCTTCTTTTCTAAAGGATACTAAGGATACCATCAAATTATTGGAAAACATTAATATTCAGGGAGATTAATTGTTGGCAACGGCAGACGTGGTCACACTATATACATGTATTCCCCATCATTTGGGATTGGAGGCGGTGGAATATTTTCGTTCTCAAGGTGGTTCCCTACCTTTGTCGCAACAAAGTTTTACTATGGATTTGCTGCAGTTTGCTACCAAGCATAATTATTTCTGGTTTGAAGGCAAATTATATTTACAACAAAAGGGAGTTGCAATGGGGGCTAAGTTTGCCCCCCAGATTTGCTAATTTGTTCATGGCCAAATGGGAGGCATTTTTTTGTCTTATGAGGCCAGTAAAGAAAGAATAAATTTTCTTGACCTAGAGATAGAAATTAAAAATCAATTTAAGGCCTTGTTCAGTTTCCTGCAGTCAGTTTCTCTGACTGCGGGGTAACTGTACTAGTAACCAAGACTTTGAACAACAGGCCTCAACCCTGAGACAAAGATTCCTTGAAAAAGGTTATAATAGCAGAGAAGTAGACGCTGATAGAGAGGGCCCTCTGTGTTGGTAGGAGTTCACTTCTGGCAGATTAACCCTACCAGGCTAAGGAAGACACATTCAAATGGTCCTTCTTTACATGCTTCTCCATTCAACATGAGCAAATTAAGAACATCTTCATAACATGATCGCATATTAGGCCCTATACTGCCAGATAAAGCTAAGGGGATCTATAGGGGAGCCCCCTCTCTACTAGGGATGAGCTTCGCGTTCGAGTCGAACCCATGTTTGACTCGAACATCGGCTGTTCGATCATTTGCCGAATTGCGAATGATATGGTCCGTTCGCGCCAAATTCGTGTGGAGTGTCACGACCCATAGTTCACTGCGGCATCGCAGTGCATTGCTGGCTGATGATTGGCCAAGCATGCACTATGACCCGCATGCTTGGCCAATCACAGCGCCGTCAGTAGAGAGAGCTGTAATTGGCCAAAGCCAGGGTGGCTTTGGCCAATTATGGCTCGGGGGTTTAGAACACGCCCCACACTATATAAGGCCGCCTACACGGCGGCCCTGTGTAGTGTGTTCCGGCGTGCTGAGAGATAGAGAGAGAGACAGTGTCATTTCATTTGAGTTAGCTAGATTAGGCAGGACAGTCAGTCAGTTAGCTGCACTTACAGTGTATTGTGTATATATATGCATCCCAGGTGTTGTATATATATTTATATATACCGTATATACTCGAGTATAAGTCGAGTTTTTCAGCACATTTTTTTGTGCTGAAAGTGCCCCCCTCAACTTATACTCGAGTCAAGCACTTTTCTGCAGCAAAAAATTTCATTTTATGAACCGATTTTGGGGCCCCGTATCTCAGAGCCACTTGGTACTAGGAACCCCAAATGTGGTGTGCTAACCCAGTGGAACTGGTACCACAACATATCCAAAGATGGAGTTCCTAGCACTAAGTGGCCCCGAGATACGGGGCCCCAAAATCAGTTCTGAAAATGTCATTCTCTGCTGCAGAAAAGTGCTTGACATTTTCTGAACCGATTTTGGGGCCCCATATCTCACGGCCACTTAGTGATAGGAACCCCAAATTTGGTGTACAAACCCAGTGGAACAGATACCATAACATATCCAAAGATGGAGTTCCTAGCATCAAGTGGCCCCAAGATACAGGGCCCCAAAGCCAGTTCGGAAAATGTCATTCTCTGCTACAGAAAAGTGCTTGACATTTTCTGAACCGATGTTTGCGGCCCTGTATCTCGGGGCCACTTAGTGCTAGAAACCCCAGCTTTGGATATTTTATGGTGCTAGTTCCACTGGGTTTGCACACCAAATTTGGGGTTCTTAGCACTAAGTGGCCCCAAGATACGGGGCCCCAAATTCGGTCAACTGTGTCCATCTGCAGCAATGTCATTTTGGGACCCTTTGGGTTCAGAGACCCCAAATTTTGGCTGCAGCTAGGGGGCATCTAGGAACCCTTAACTACCGAGTTTGAAGTTCGGGGGACCTATGGCTGCAAATGGGCACAGTGAGGCATGCAAATGGGCACAGTGAGGCTGCAAATGGGCATTGTTGACCCTCTTTTCCTCTTACAGTAGCTGTGCATTTCTCACCCTCGTCTTATACTAGGGTCAATAAGTTTTTCCCTTTTTTGTGGTAAATTAGGGCCTCGACTTATACTCGGAATGACTTATACTCGAGTATATACGGTACACTGTATTCAGTTTAGCTAGATCCGTTCCTGTTATCTTCCTACTGACAGGCAGGCTTGTCTTGTTACAGTATTTACAGCTACCTGAAGAAAATTGCTGGTGTTCTTTTGATCCTATTAGTACCACAGTCAGGCAGCTAGACTATTTACAGTTAGTGTAGTGCTTCCTCCTCATTGTTCAGCTAAAGCTACAATTTAGTTTAGTGTGACCTCTGCAGTGTTTAGCTAAAGCTACAAGTTAGGGTAGTGCATCCTCTTTTACAGTGTTCAGCTAAAGCTACAAGTTAGTGTAGTGCGTCCTCCTCACAGTGTTCAGCTAAAGCTACAAGTTAGTTTAGTGTGACCTCTGCACAGTGTTCAGCTAAAGCTACAAGTTAGGGTAGTGCGTCCTCCTCACAGTGTTCAGCTAAAGCTACAAGTTGGTGTAGTGCGTCCTCCTCACAGTGTTCAGCTAAAACTACAAGTTAGTGTAGTGCGACCTCTGCACAGTGTTCAGCTAAAGCTACAAGTTAGTGTAGTGCGTCCTCCTCACAGTGTTCAGCTAAAACTACAAGTTAGTGTAGTGCGACCTCTGCACAGTGTTCAGCTAAAGCTACAAGTTAGTGTAGTGCGTCCTCCTCACAGTGTTCAGCTAAAACTACAAGTTAGTGTAGTGCAACCTCTGCACAGTGTTCAGCTTAAGCTACAAGTTAGTGTAGTGCGTCCTCCTCACAGTGTTCAGCTAAAACTACAAGTTAGTGTAGTGCGACCTCTGCACAGTGTTCAGATAAAGCTACAAGTTAGTGTAGTGCGACCTCTGCACAGTGTTCAGCTAAAGCTACAAGTTAGTGTAGTGCGTCCTCCTCACAGTGTTCACCTAAAACTACAAGTTAGTGTAGTGCGACCTCTGCACAGTGTTCAGCTAAAGCTACAAGTAAGTGTAGTGTGTCCTCCTCACAGTGTTCAGCTAAAACTACAAGTTAGTGTAGTGCGACCTCTGCACAGTGTTCAGCTGAAGCTACAAGTTAGTGTAGTGCGTCCTCCTCACAGTGTTCAGCTAAAACTACAAGTTAGTGTAGTGCGACCTCTGCATAGTGTTCAGCTAAAGCTACAAGTTAGTGTAGTGCGTCCTCCTCACAGTGTTCAGCTAAAACTACAAGTTAGTGTAGTGCGACCTCTGCACAGTGTTCAGCTAAAGCTACAAGTTAGTGTATTGCGTCCTCCTCACAGTGTTCAGCTAAAACTACAAGTTAGTGTAGTGCGACCTCTGCACAGTGTTCAGCTAAAGCTACAAGTTAGTGTAGTGCGTCCTCCTCACAGTGTTCAGCTAAAACTACAAGTTATTTTTTTGCGAGCTCTGCACAGTGTTCAGCTAAAGCTACAAGTTAGTGTAGTGCATCCTCCTCACAGTGTTCAGCTAAAACTACAAGTTAGTGTAGTGCGACCTCTGCACAGTGTTCAGCTTAAGCTACAAGTTAGTGTAGTGCGTCCTCCTCACAGTGTTCAGTTAAAACTACAAGTTATTTTTTTGCTAGCTCTGCACAGTGTTCAGTAAAAGCTACCTGTAGAAGGTTGGTGGTGTTTTCCTGATCCTATTACTACCGCAGGCAGCTAAATAAGCTACAAATTATTTTTTTTCAAGCTCTGCACAGAGTTCACCTAAAGCTACCTGTAGAAGGTTGGTGGTGTTTTCCTGATCCTATCACTACCGCAGGCAGCTAAATAAGCTTCAAGTTATTTTTTTGCAAGCTCTGCACAGTGTTCAGCTAAAGCTATCTGTAGAAGGTTGGTGGTGTTTTCCTGATCCTATCACTACCGCAGGCAGCTAAATAAGCTACAAATTTTTTTTTTGCGAGCTCTGCACAGAGTTCACCTAAAGCTACCTGTAGAAGGTTGGTGGTGTTTTCCTGATCCTATCACTACCGCAGGCAGCTAAATAAGCTACAAGTTATTTTTTTGCGAGCTCTGCACGGTGTTCAGCTAAAGCTATCTGTAGAAGGTTGGTAGTGTTTTCCTGATCCTATCACTACCGCAGGCAGCTAAATAAGCTACAAGTTATTTTTTTGCGAGCTCTGCATAGTGTTCACCTAACGCTACCTGTAGAAGGTTGGTGGTGTTTTCCTGATCCTATCACTACCGCAGGCAGCTAAATAAGCTACAAGTTATTTTTTTGCAAGCTCTGCACAGTGTTCACCTAAAGCTACCTGTAGAAGGTTGGTGGTGTTTTCCTGATCCTATCACTACCGCAGGCAGCTAAATAAGCTACAAATTTTTTTTTTGCGAGCTCTGCACAGAGTTCACCTAAAGCTACCTGTAGAAGGTTGGTGGTGTTTTCCTGATCCTATCACTACCGCAGGCAGCTAAATAAGCTACAAGTTATTTTTTTTTGCGAGCTCTGCACAGTGTTCAGCTAAAGCTACCTGTAGAAGGTTGGTGGTGTTTTCTTGATCCTATCACTACCGCAGGCAGCTAAATAAGGTACAAGTTCGTTTTTTGCGAGCTCTGCACAGTGTTCAGCTAAAGCTATCTGTAGAAGGTTGGTAGTGTTTTCCTGATCCTATCACTACCGCAGGCAGCTAAATAAGCTACAAGTTATTTTTTTGCGAGCTCTGCACAGTGTTCATCTAAAGCTACCTGTAGAAGGTTGGTGGTGTTTTCCTGATCCTATCACTACCGCAGGCAGCTAAATAAGTTACAAGTTATTTTTTTGCGAGCTCTACACAGTGTTCAGCTAAAACTACCTGTAGAAGGTTGGTGGTGTTTTCCTGATCCTATCACTACCGCAGGCAGCTAAATAAGCTACAAGTTAGTTTTTTTGCGAGCTCTGCACAGTGTTCAGCTAAAGCTACCTGTAGAAGGTTGGTGGTGTTTTCCTGATCCTATCACTACCGCAGGCAGCTAAATAAGCTACAAGTTATTTTTTTGCGAGCTCTGCACAGTGTTCACCTAAAGCTACCTGTAGAAGGTTGGTGGTGTTTTCCTGATCCTATCACTACCGCAGGCAGCTAAATAAGCTACAAGTTATTTTTTTGCGAGCTCTGCACAGTGTTCACCTAAAGCTACCTGTAGAAGGTTGGTGGTGTTTTCCTGATCCTATCACTACCGCAGGCAGCTAAATAAGCTACAAGTTATTTTTTTGCGAGCTCTGCACAGTGTTCAGCTAAAGCTATCTGTAGAAGGTTGGTAGTGTTTTCCTGATCCTATCACTACCGCAGGCAGCTAAATAAGCTACAAGTTATTTTTTTGCGAGCTCTGCATAGTGTTCACCTAACGCTACCTGTAGAAGGTTGGTGGTGTTTTCCTGATCCTATCACTACCGCAGGCAGCTAAATAAGCTACAAGTTATTTTTTTGCGAGCTCTGCACAGTGTTCACCTAAAGCTACCTGTAGAAGGTTGGTGGTGTTTTCCTGATCCTATCACTACCGCAGGCAGCTGAATAAGCTACAAATTTTTTTTTTGCGAGCTCTGCACAGAGTTCACCTAAAGCTACCTGTAGAAGGTTGGTGGTGTTTTCCTGATCCTATCACTACCGCAGGCAGCTAAATAAGCTACAAGTTATTTTTTTGCGAGCTCTGCACAGTGTTCAGCTAAAGCTATCTGTAGAAGGTTGGTAGTGTTTTCCTGATCCTATCACTACCGCAGGCAGCTAAATAAGCTACAAGTTATTTTTTTGCGAGCTCTGCATAGTGTTCACCTAACGCTACCTGTAGAAGGTTGGTGGTGTTTTCCTGATCCTATCACTACCGCAGGCAGCTAAATAAGCTACAAGTTATTTTTTTGCGAGCTCTGCACAGTGTTCACCTAAAGCTACCTGTAGAAGGTTGGTGGTGTTTTCCTGATCCTATCACTACCGCAGGCAGCTAAATAAGCTACAATTTTTTTTTTTGCGAGCTCTGCACAGAGTTCACCTAAAGCTACCTGTAGAAGGTTGGTGGTATTTTCCTGATCCTATCACTACCGCAGGCAGCTAAATAAGCTACAAGTTATTTTTTTGCGAGCTCTACACAGTGTTCAGCTAAAACTACCTGTAGAAGGTTGGTGGTGTTTTCCTGATCCTATCACTACCGCAGGCAGCTAAATAAGCTACAAGTTAGTTTTTTGCGAGCTCTGCACAGTGTTCAGCTAAAGCTACCTGTAGAAGGTTGGTGGTGTTTTCCTGATCCTATCACTACAGCAGGCAGCTAAATAAGCTACAAGTTATTTTTTTGCGAGCTCTGCACAGTGTTCACCTAAAGCTACCTGTAGAAGGTTGGTGGTGTTTTCCTGATCCTATCAATACCGCAGGCAGCTAAATAAGCTACAAGTTATTTTTTTGCGAGCTCTGCACAGTGTTCACCTAAAGCTACCTGTAGAAGGTTGGTGGTGTTTTCCTGATCCTATCACTACCGCAGGCAGCTAAATAAGCTACAAGTTATTTTTTTGAGAGCTCTGCACAGTGTTCAGCTAAAGCTACCTGTAGAAGGTTGGTGGTGTTTTCTTGATCCTATCACTACCGCAGGCAGCTAAATAAGCTACAAGTTATTTTTTTGCGAGCTCTGCACAGTGTTCACCTAAAGCTACCTGTAGAAGGTTGGTGGTGTTTTCGTGATCCTATCACTACCGCAGGCAGCTAAATAAGCTACAAGTTTTTTTTTGCGAGTTCTGCACAGTGTTCACCTAAAGCTGCCTGTAGAAGGTTGGTGGTGTTTTCCTGATCCTATCACTACCGCAGGCAGCTAAATAAGCTACAAGTTGTTTTTTTTGGGAGCTCTGCACAGTGTTCACCTAAAGCTACCTGTAGAAGGTTGGTGGTGTTCCTATACTACAGGCAGGCAGTTGATTTTGCTAGCTGCAGTATCAGTATATATATATATATATATATATATATATATATATATATATATATATATATATATATATTCATCCCAGCTTAGTGCAGCTACAGGCCATTAGTATGTCTGGAAGGCCAACAAGGAGAGGCAGACAGTCACAAGCCAATAAAAGAGGGCAAGCAGGCTCTGTGTCTAGAGGCAACAGTGCTGATCGTGGAGACGGTGCATCCTCATCAGCACGTGGCCGTGGGACACGCTTGGCCTTTTTTTCGTCAGCTGGCCGCGTTGAGCCGCAACATGCGGAAGACTTGGTCGAGTGGATGACCAAGCCGTC
This sequence comes from Lithobates septentrionalis, assembly GCA_037952835.1. Lineage (NCBI taxonomy): Eukaryota > Metazoa > Chordata > Amphibia > Anura > Ranidae > Lithobates > Lithobates septentrionalis. The sequence continues at coordinate 3,944,675 of JBBDGP010001305.1, forward strand.
CCCATCTTCCTCATCCTCTCTCACCCATGCTCAGTGTACTTTGTCTGACAAGGCATCTGCCAACGCGGCCTCTTCCCTCGGCTCAATGGCATCAGTGACTCCTTCCCTAGCCCCACCATGTCCTCCTGAGAAGTCCCTTGAACTGTTTGACCACAGTGTTGGGTACATGCTCCAGGAGGATGCCCAGCGTTTGGAAGGCTCTGATGATGATACTGAGCTAGATGAAGGCAGTAACGTGAGCACGGACAGAGGGGGTGCCCAAGAAGGACAGCAATCTGGCAGTCATGCTCCCCCTGCTGCAGCATACTGCCAGGTTTGCTCCAGTGATGAGGAGGGCGGGGATGATGAGGTCACTGACTCAACATGGGTGCCTGATAGGAGAGAGGAGGAGGAGGAGGCACATCACCAACGAGGCAGGATGCCCTCCAGGGGCCAGCGTAAGGGCAGCACACTGACTGCATCACACCCCAAAGCTCCGCATGTGCAGGGCGCTGCAGTCTCTGCGTGTTATTCAAAAAGTTATTTGGTGTGGGCCTTTTTTGAGACGAGTGCATCAGATCGCACCGCTGCTATTTGCAACATATGTCTCAAGCGTATCTCGCGTAGCCAAAACATCTCCTGCTTGGGCACCACATGCTTGACCAGACATATGTTGACCTGCCATGCAGTTCGTTGGCAAGCGTATCTAAAAGACCCACACCAAAGAACAAGGAGGACCTCTTGCTCTTCATCAGCTGAGATCTCCAACCCCACTATACCTTCAGTCCTCTCTGAGACCTGCACTGAGAGGAATAAGGGTGTAGAATCAGGTGTGTCACAGCCAAGTACTTGTGGGCAATCTGCTTTCGGTACACAAACGTCAGATTGTACCAGGCAAATTTCCCTGCCCCAGCTGCTGCACCGCCGAAAGAAGTGCGCTCCCAGCCATCCACATGCCCAGCGGTTGAATGCTAGCTTGGAAAAATTGCTAGCACTTCAACTGCTGCCTTTTCAGTTGATAGACTCTGCCCCCTTCCGTGAGTTTGTGGAATGTGCGGTTCCTCAGTGGCAGGTACCCAAACACCACTTTTTCTCACGGAAGGCGATTCCGGCTCTCTACCGGCATGTGTAAGGCAATGTTCATGCCTCGCTGGACAGGGCGGTCAGCGGTAAGGTGCATATTACCACTGACTCATGGTCCAGCAGGCATGGACAGGGACGTTACCTAAGTTTCACAGCGCGTTGGGTGACTCTGCTGGCAGCTGGGAAGGATGCAGGACAAGGTGCAGTAGTGTTGGAGGTTGTTCTGCCACCACGCCTCCAAAATGCCACTATTAATGATTGCGACACACCTCTCTACTCCACCCCCTCCTCTTCTTCTTCCTCCATGGCCTCTTCCTGTGCTTTGTCCTCGGAACCAGCGGTGCTCCGTAGGCGTTCAAGGGGCTACGCAAGTACGCAGGCCAAAAGATACCATGCGGTGCTTGAGCTGGTGTGCTTGGGGGACAGGAGCCACACTGGGGCAGAGGTTCTGTCAGCTCTGCAGGGGCACAGGGGCAGGTTCAGAAGTGGATGACGCCACGCCAACTTAAGGCAGGAATGGTGGTTTGCGGCCATGGCACCAACCTCCTCTCTGCCCTCCGACAGGGACAAATGACCCATGTGCCCTGTTTGGCTCACATCCTTAACTTGGTGGTGCAGCAGTTCTTGGGCAGGTACCCGGGCTTACAGGATGTCCTGAGGCAGGCCAGGAAAGTCTGTGTGCATTTCCGCCGGTCATATAATGTCAGTGCTCGGCTGGTGGACAGGATCTGTGACATGCCCACCAGGTGGAACTCAATGCTGGCCATGCTGCAGCGGCTGCACACGCAGCAGAGGGCCATCAATGAGTACCTGTGCGACTATGGCACCAGGACAGGGTCAGGGGAGCTTGGTTCTTTTTCCCCACGCCAGTGGGCCATGATCAGGGATGCACGCACTGTCCTGTCACCATTTGAGGAGGCCACGAGGATGGTGAGCAGTGACAGTGCATGCATCAGTGACACTGTCCCCCTTATCCACCTGTTGGAGCACACGTTGCGAGGAATAATGGACAGGGCACTTGAGGCAGAACAGAGGCAGGAAGAGGAGGACTTCCTTAGCTCTCAAGGCCCCCTTTATCCAGACAGTGTTCCTGCGTGCCCGCCGATCACACAGGAAGAGGAGGAGGAGGAGGAGTAGGATTGTGTCCTTATGGAGGTGGAGCCTGGCACTCAGCATCAGCAGAAGTCTTTAAGGGATCAGTCCCAAGAAACACATGGACTTGTACGTGGCTGGGAGGAGGTGGCTGCGGACCATGTCGTCCTTAGTGACCCAGAGGACTCCGGACCGAATGCCTCAGCAAACCTACGCTGCATGGCCTCCCTGATCCTGCATCCTTGTATTCGTGGTATCAAGGAGAAGGACCAATACTGGCTGGCAACCCTCCTTGATCCATGTTACAAGGGTAAGGTTGCGGACCTTATCTTGCCGTCGCAGAGGGAGCAGAGGATGAAACATCTTCGGGAGGCCTTGCAGAAAGGTCTGTACAACGCGTTCCCAGAGACTGGGAGGTTAAAAACTCCTCTTTCTGGACAACGTGTTGCTGAGGCTTTGGTCAGTCAAAGAAGGAGCGGTGGAGAAGGTGGCCGTCTGACCGATGCGTTAAATTTTTTAGTCCGCAGCCCCAAGGTATGATCGGTTCCAGCAACCATCGCCAGCATCTGTTTTACATGGTGCAGGAATACCTAGGGGCAAGATCTGACTTGGACACCTTTCCCACCGAAAATCCTCTGGGTTACTGGGTCTTGAGGATGGATCACTGGCCAGAGCTTGCACAGTATGCAATTGAGCTACTGGCCTGTCCTGCATCCAGTGTTCTTTCGGAACGCACATTCAGTGCTGCTGGAGGCTTTGTAACCGATCACAGGGTGCATCTGTCCACCGTCTCAGTCGATCGACTGACCTTTATAAAAATGAATCAGTCTTGGATCACCACCAGCTACCAAGCACCTGATGCTGATGTAACCGAATAATTTTTTTTGAAATCTCAGATCCCTTCAAAGACTGACTATGCTGATGCTGAGTGACTATCCTGAGCAATTATCCTCTTCCTCCTCAATGATCACGCTGATAGCTTGTAAGAACATTTTTGGTTCTGGGCACCGCCACCAGTGCCTAAGGCCCAATTTTTCAGCCCCTGTTTAATGCCCCGTACACACGGTCGGATTTTCCGACGGAAAATGTGTGATAGGACCTTGTTGTCAGAAATTCCGACCGTGTGTAGGCTCCATCATACATTTTCCTTAAGATTTTCCGACACACAAAGTTTGAGAGCAGGATATAACATTTTCCGACAACAAAATCCGTTGTTGGAAATTCCGATCGTGTGTACACAAATCCGACGGACAAAATGGCACGCATGCTCAGAATAAATAAAGAGATGAAAGCTATTGACCACTGCCCCGTTTATAGTCCCGACGTACGTGTTTTACGTCACCGCGTTTAGAACGATCGGATTTTCCGACAACTTTGTGTGACCGTGTGTATGCAAGACAAGTTTGAGCCAACATCCGTCGGAAAAAATCCTAGGATTTTGTTGTCGGAATGTCCGAACAAAGTCCGACCGTGTGTACGGGGCATAACAGGGGCTTGTAATTACAATTTTTGATGCAATACTTTGCAGCAGGGCTCGTTCCTGCGTTCCAACTAGAGTATCTGTGAGGGGTTGCAGTGTTCTGGCACCAGCACCAGTGCCTAAGGCCCAACTTTTCAGCCCCTGTTTAACAGGGGCATGTAATTATAATTTTTGATGCAATACTTTGCAGCAGGGCTCATTCCTGCATTCCAACTAGAGTATCTGTGAGGGGTTGCAGTGTTGTGGCACCAGCACCAGTGCCTAAGGCCCAATTTTTCAGCCCCTGTTCAACAGGGGCATGTAATTACAATTCTTGATCTAATATTTCACAGCAGGGCCCGTTTCTGCACCCACCAAGAGCGAGTGAGGATTTATAGTGTTGTGGCACCAGCACCACCACCACCACCAAAGGCCCAATTTTTCTTCCCCTATTCAACAGGGGCATGTAATTACAATTCTTGATCCAATATTTCACAGCAGGGCCCTGTGAGGGCTTACAGTGTTGTGGCCACAACAACACCTAAGGCCCAAATTTCTGCTGAGTATATAGGGCAGGCCCCTACTTTCAAACATCCAACCTGCAAACGACTCCTACTTGCAAACGGAAGGAGACAACAGGAAGTGAGATGAAATCTACCCCTAGGAAAGGAAATTCTCTCCTGTAAGAGTTAATATGGGAAAAACTTTTCTCCTTTCCACTGATGCTTTATAACCAATCCTTGTTTCACAAAAAAAAACAAATTTTCAAAAAACATTTGTCATTGGGACAAAAAGTGAGGTGAAATCAACTGTCACAAATGTCACAGGGGTGATAACCCTTCCCTATGTTTTCCAAAAAGCTTAAAATAGATTTTTTGGCTGGAGCTAAACACGTTAAAAATGTACCAGTTCAAAATTACAAACAGATTCTACTTAACAATAAACCTACAGTCCCTGTCTTGTTTGCACCGCCTGTATGCTGCTGTTCAGAGTACAGAGCCTGTATACTGCTGTTTCCTTTTGCAATTTGGGTGCGGGGTTTCCCTTATTATCCATACAAGACTCAAAGGGCCTGGTAGTGGACTGGGGGGTACCCATGCCGTTTGTCTCACTGATTTTCATCCATATTGCCAGGACCCGACATTACATTAAAGCCGCAAGCAGTTTTAAATGACTTTTATTCCTTTAAAAATGACATTTTGTGCAGGGACTGTTCTAAGCATGGGAAACACGCGCCACTTTACAGGCATACTATAGACATCCCCCAGGTACGATATTTAAAGGAGTATTTCACTTTTTTTTTTTTACTTTAATCACATGCCGACCGGGCCATACTTGAAAGACGGCTACAGCGCGGTCGGGTTATCCTGGGTGGACGTCCGTGGGACGTCCTCCGAGAATCCTGCTCTTGAGAACATCCGTGACCGCCGGGTCCGGAGGACCCGGCGCATCACGGATCACGGTAAACGCCCGCTGATCGTCGCCGCTTACCATGTGATCGCTCCGTCAAATGACGGAGCGGTCACATGTAAACAAACCGGCGTCATGTCATGACGCCGGTTCCTCCCTCCCCTCTGTGTACCGATCGGTACAGAGGGGGAGGAGAGGGGGAGGGATCAGATGGTAGCAGCGTTGTGGGCTGCATCTGTTGTTCCCACAACGCTGCTCAGTGACAAATACAGTCACATGCAGCCATCCCTCCATACTATAATGCAATGCAATGCCCAGGAATACCCTGCAATACTCTGCAATACCCCACAATACTCTGCAATACCCCACAATACCCTGCAATACTCTGCAATACCCCACAATGCTCTGCAATACCCCACAATACTCTGCAATACCCCGCAATACTCTGCAATACTCCACAATACTCTGCAATATCCCGCAATACTCTGCAATACCCCACAATACTCTGCAATACCCCGCAATACCGCACAATACTCTGCAATACCCCGCAATACTCTGCAATACCCCACAACACTCTGCAATAACCCACAATACTCTGCAATACCCCACAATACTCTGCAATACCCTGCAATACTCTGCAATACCCCGCAATACCCCACAATACTCTGCAATACCCCGCAATACTCTGCAATACCCCACAATACTCTGCAATACCCCACAATACTCTGCAATACCCCGCAATACTCTGCAATACTCTTCAATACCCAACAATACTCTGCAATACCCCGCAATACTCTGCAATACCCCACAATACTCTGTAATACCCCCACAATACCCCGCAATACCCTGCACTACTCCGAAACACCCCGCAACAATCTGCACTACTCCGAAACCCCCCGCAATACTCTGCACTACTCCGAAACACCCCGCAATACTCTGCACTACCCTGCAAGACTCTGCAATACTCCGCAACACCCCGCACTACTCTGCAACACCCTGCACTACTCTGCACTAATCCGCAACACCCCGCAATACTCTGCACTACTCTGCAACACCCCGCAATACTCTGCAACACCCCAAAATTCTCTGCAACACCTCGCAATACTCTGCAACACCCCGCAATACTCTGCAATACCCTGCAATACTCTGCAATACTCTGCAACACCCCGCAATACTCTGCAACACCCCGCAATACTCTGCAATACCCAGTCATACCCAGTCATACTCTGCAATACCCAGCCATACCCAGCCATACTCTGCAATACCCAGCCATACTTAGCCATGCCCAGCCATGCTCAGCCATGCCCAGCCATGCTCAGCCGTACTCGGCCTCTGTATGTGGCCAGGATGTGGAAGTCTCACACTCAATCTATTTTGGGGTGTCATTTTTGATATGTATAATGTATGTGTTAGAAATATTGTATAAATGGACAACTTTGTGTTAAAAAAAAATGTGTTTTAACCACTTCCCGCCCGCCGTCATATGATGTCATTGACTTTGTGCGGGGATATCTGAATGATGCCTGCAGCTACAGGCATCATTCAGATATCAGCTTTTTCAGACGGCGATTCTCTACACCATAGGAACAATCATAGCAGCTGTTCCACTGCTTGATCATTCTTATGAGAGGCGGAAGGGGACGTCCCCCCCTTCCTGCCGCCCTGCGATGCTTCTACCGACTCTCCGCTACGATCGAAGCCAGAATAGGTTTTTTTTTTTTTTTAGTTTCAGGCTTCCCAGCCTAGAAGTGAGATATGGGGTCTTATTGACCCCATATCTCACTGTAAAGAGGACCTGTCATGCCATATTCCTATTACAAGGGATGTTTACATTCCTTGTAATAGAAATAAAAGTGATCAAAATTTTTTTTTTTGGGAAAAAAGTGTCAAACTAAAATAAATAAAGTAAAATGAACAATAAAAAGAAATTTTTTTTTTAAAGCGCCCCTGTCCGTGTGCTCGCATGCAGAAGCGAATGCACACGTAAGTCCCGCCCACATATGAAAACGGTGTTCAAACCACACATGTGAGGTATCAGTGCGATCGGTAGATCGAGAGCAATAATTCTGGCCCTAGACCTCCTCTATAACTCAAAACATGTAACCAGTAAAAAAATTTAAAGCGTCGCCTATAGGGATTTTTAAGTAGCGAAGTTTGGCGCCATTCCACGAGCGTGTGCAATTTTGAAGGGTGATATGTTAGGTATCTATTTACTCAGCATAACTTCATCTTTCACATTATGCAAAAACATTGGGCCAACTTTACTGTTTTTTGTTTTTTTTTAAGCACAAAACTGTTTTTTCCCCCAAAAAAGCGTTCAAAAAATTGCTGCGCAAATACCGTGCGAGATAAAAAGTTGCAACAACCGCCATTGTATTCTCTAGGGTCTTTGCTAAAAAAAAACATATATAATGTTTTGGGGTTCTATGTAATTTTCTAGCAAATAAGTGATGATTTTTACATGTAGGAGAGAAATGTCAGAATTGGCCTGGGTGCTCCAGAATGCCTGAAGGTGCTCCCCTGCATGTTGGGCCTCTGTATGTGGCCACGCTGTGTAAAAGTCTCACACATGTGGTATTGCCATACTCAGGAGTAATAGCAGAATGTGTTTTGTGGTGTAATTTGTGGTATGCATATGCAGTGTGTGAGAAATAACCTGCTAATATGAGAATTTTGTGAAAAAAAATAAAAATAAATAAATAATCTTGATTTTGCAAAGAATTGTGGGAAAAAATGACAACTTCAAACAACTCACCATGCATCTTTCTAAATACCTTGGAATGTCTTCTTTCCAAAAAGGGGTCATTTGGGGGGTATTTGTACTTTTCTGGCATGTTAGGGTCTCAAGAAATGAGATAGGCCGTCAGTAATTTAGGTGTGATCAATTTTCAGATATTGGCACCATAGCTTTTGGACTCTATAACTTTCACAAAGACGAAATAATATCCACCGATTTGTACTTATTTTTACCAAAGATATGTAGCAGTATAAATTGTGGCCAAAATTTACGAAGAAAAATTACTAATTAGCTAAATTTTATAACAGAAACAAAGAAAATTTCATTTTTTTTACCGAATTTTCAGTGTTTTTACTTTTATAGCGCAAAAATTAAAAAACCCAACGTTGATTAAATACCACCAAAAGAAAGCTCTATTTGTGTGAAAAAAAGGACAAAAATTTCATATGGGTACAGTGTTGCATGACTGAGTAATTGTTATTCAAAATGTGAGAGCACCGAAAGCTGAAAATTGGACTGGTTAGGAAGGGGGTTTAAGTGCTCAGTTGTCAAGTGGTTAAGCATCATCAAAATCACTGCTCCCGAAAAAACTGCCGTTTTTAAAAGTTTTTTTTGCATTGATACATGTCCCCTGGGGCAGGACCCGGGTCCCCAAACAATTTTTAGGACAATACCATGAAAATTAGCCTTTAAAATGAGCACTTTTGATTTCGAACGTTCAAGTCCCATAGACGTCAATGGGGTTCTAATGTTCGTGCAAATTTTCAGTCCGTTCGCAGGTTCTGGTGCAAACTGAACCGGGGGGGGGGGTGTTCGGCTCATCCCTACTCTCTACAAACTAAGAATGTTCCCAATGTAAATAATCCTCCAGCGAGAACTTCTTTTTTTCATAATCTGGTGGGCTATTACCCTTGTCATAAGTGCCATGTATGCTGCCATAATTCTTGTGGCAGAAAAAAGATTTATGTGTTTAAATCCACAGTCACTGATCATATGTACTCCATGAAGCACTTTACCACCTGCACTACCAAAAACATTGTATACTTGTTGACCTGCCTAAGCGGGAATCAGTATGTTGGAAGGACCATTCAACCTTTTTCTGTGAGGGTAAACAAACATATTGCAAACATTAGAAAAGGCCTGACCAACCATAGTGTTTCTAAACATTATTTACAGCATCATAATAGAGACCCTAAGGGCACACTTTTTTCTATCATAGATAATGCTCCCCATGCCCCCATGGAGAGGCAGTTCTAATAAAAGGGGGTTTCAAGGTTAGAAACTTTTTGGATCTACGAGTTGAGAGCCTACTCCCCATATGGAATGAATGTGAAGTGGGACATCAACAGCTTTATTAATGCAGCATGAGTCTCCTTGATACACAACTTTATTGTGGAGATACGGTTTAGTATGCATACTAGACACTCATGTCTACATAACATTCCTCTCCCTTTTTCAGGGATAGAGGTTGTATGTATTTTAGTTAAAAACAAATGAAGAAGGTTCCCCCAGGGTGGGGTTTTTAGGCAGCACGATGTCAAAAGAGGAGTCAAATTAGGTATCAAAAATATGACAAATTTATTAAGTATAACATGGAAGTTAAAACAATGAGCTCCAGTGGGGGGTACTTGAAATAAAAAATTGTATTATATAGGCTGAACAAACATTAGCAGACACATATTCACAACAACATTGGGTGGCATGAATATTTGAACCTGACGCGTTTCAACCCCTATACTTGGGGTCTTCTTCAGAGACAATCCAGTAATGTGTGTCCAGCTAAAAAAAGAAGCAGAGCCTCCCACATGGAGATCCCCTAAAACGGCTGTCCTCTCGTCTTCCCCAAGGGAGAACACCAGGCGCCCCAACGCCAGAACAGCTCGGACCAGGGCAGTGAAAGCAGCGACGTGACTTGCGAGAGATCACCCTCTTGGGCACCGCCTGCCAAAACTGACGACCAGCCAGGAAACACAAAAGTTACACCTGTAGTAGGAACCAAAAAAGTATTCATAATACATTTGATCACTTGAGCCACATTGATTATGTGGCCGAAAAGGGATGCTGGGGGACAAATGCCTCCAACATACATCAAGAGTGCAAACATGCAGTATAAGAGTATATATGAGGATATTCTTCATAGGCAATATAGGGTATAGGCAATCCCTCAGTGGTGCTCTGTGTCAAGTGAACAGACAGGGATGTGGTGAAGTAATAAAAGAAAAATAGGTGGTGAAAAAACAACCACTAGGTATAAAAGTGCAATGAAAACAAGGTGAGTGAACCAAAATTATCCCAGGGAGGGGGGGGGTGAGGGAGATGGGAGGAAAAAAAGGGGAAAGGGGGGGAAAGGGGGGGAAAGGGGGGGAAAGGGGAGGGAGGGGGGAAGAGGAAAAAAGGGGGGGGAAGGAAGCAAGGGAGAATACCTAGGGAGAAAAAGAAAACAGAAGGGAGGGGGAGAGGAAAGGTTTATGGCAGGTGTAATTGTGAATTAATTACCTCAAACGGTGCTAAGTAGCATGTGTGTTAGCACTAGGTTGCCCCATACAGTTAGACTGTTGCTTGTCAGCCAACCCGGGATTGGTCACAAACTGTGTCGGGCTCAGTGGATTAGTATCCAACACTGAGTCCACCAGTCTAAGAATAAACAAAACAGTATCAAATGTAAAGAGGGAGTAATAACCAGACCGTTATGAATCAGGACCGTTATACCTAGGGGTCAGTGCGAAGTCAGATAGTTTTCGCCTGAACCCCCATTATATAGGGCAAGAAAAATAGTGCCAAACAGAAAAAAGCAAACACATAGCAAAGAGGGTACTTACTAGGTGAGAGTTGGGAAGCGCCTGCTATCCACCAGAGAGAGAGAGAGAGACTGAGGGTGTGATGCGGATACCACCTTTATATTGCCTATTGGGGGTGTGTACCTACTTGTAATTTATCCAGGTGTGTGTGTTACCTTGGTCGTTCCACGACGGGCGGCATGGCCGCCATTAGGGCAGCCGAGCGTGATCTCCCCGGCGTTCCGGAAGAGCCTAAGCTCCGAATGATCGTCACTCTCGCCGAAATCTTGCGATGTTCATGACGTCACGACATACGCGCGGGGCCCTGCGCATGCGCCGTGGCGGAAAACATCCGAGAGTGTTCCGGAATGCCGCCGGCAAGGAGGGAAGGATCCCCAATGTCGCGCCCGGTGGCCATCCGAGCATCCAATGGGGAAACATGGGGGGGAAAGGCCGCTCAGGATTGGTCGGCTCATTCCCCCCCCCCTTGCCGGGAAGCCAGATCGCGAGCCACCCCCGACTCCGAGGCGGAGGCGGAGATAGCGCCAGAGCTCCCTCATTCAGAGGAGAGGGCAGTCCTATAGGGGAGAAAACACAGAATGAAGTATAAAAACGTGACATATGTATGCTGGTTCATAATAATAGTGCCATTCTTGCTAAACATTACATATCTAGCACATGTTTATATATGAAGAGCATCAATACAAAGAGGAAATTTCTTTCAATCACATATGTTGGTACTTGTACAGCATCCAGACAAGAAATAAATGACAATGAATAAAATGTACTGATAATAACACATTCTGAAAAAATATACTGAAAAGATATACTGAAAAGATATGTATAAGGATGCCAATAGGGACGGGGTTCCTGGGGGGGGGGGAGGAGGGGAATATGGGGGAAGGGGGGAAGGGGAAAAGGGGAAAAGAAGGGAGGAAGGAACATGATTGGAAGTTTTAATTATACATTGTTCTATTGAAAATAGCTATTGCGTTTTTCCAGACGCAAAACCCTTTAAGAAAGGAGCAAATGAAATAGCCTCATTCAGTCCTGGGAAGGAGGTGGAGTTTAATTTAAAAATCCACCTCTGTTCGCACTGCAACAGGATTTTGTTCCAATCGCCGCCTCGCACTGGTATGTGGATTCGATCAAGTGCGGCGAAGGATACTTTGGGCATTACAGAGTTGTGGGTTCCCATTACATGTCGTCCGAGTGGTAAATATGGATTACTGATTTGCATGTGGTAGATATGTTTTGATATCCGCTGATGGAATTCTTGTTTGGTTTTACCAACATAATGCGCTCCACATTCGCAAGACATGAGGTACACCACCCCTCTTGTTTGGCAGTTGGTAAAATGCCTAGGTTTAAAGATTGACCCATTTGGAAGATAGAAGGTTTTTTCGCGTCTGATATATTGGCAATACGAACAGTGCCTGCAGGGAAAGGAACCCAGGGCAGAACAGTGTTTCCGTCTTTTTAGTGCGCTTTTGAACTCACTCTGAACTAATCTGTCCCTCAATGATGTAGCTCATCTATAAGTAATGGAGGGGGTATCTGAGATGAACCTGCTGACTTTCGGATCATCCAAAAGTATAGGCCAGTACTTGCGAATAATACTTCTGATCTCATTGTGCTGTTTCGAGAAACGCAAAATTACCCTGGTGGGAGCCATATCCGAATCAACCCCCACCTTCTTTTTAGACAGCAACGTGTGTCTCGGCTGTATAGCCACTCTATTGTAAGCCCTACGGAGGCATGAGCGGCTATAGCCTCGCGCTAGAAGCCTGGTTTGTAATTTCTGTGCTTCTTGTTTAAAGGAAACCTCATCGGAGCAATTCCTGCGCACACGCAGGTACTGTCCATATGGAATGGAATTTTTTAAAACGTGTGGGGTGAAAGCTATCTGCGTGAAGAATGGTATTTCCTGCGGTGCTTTTTCGAAAGAGGGTACTGGAGATTGTATCCTCAGAGGTACGTCTCAGCTGTACGTCCAAAAAAGGTATCCGATCACGATCGTAGGACATAGTGAATTTTAAGTTGTATTCGTTTAAATTGATGTGATCAAAGAACTTTAGTAGCAGCTCTTCGGGGCCATCCCAGACGAGGAGGACATCATCAATGTATCGTCGCCACATACATATGTGGCTCCTATACATGGCAAGGTCCTCCTCCTCTCCGAGCGCCCTCTCCCACTCCCCCAGGTGCAGATTGGCGTAGGCCGGGGCACAACAAGTGCCCATGGCCACGCCCTGCACCTGGAGGTAGTGGGAGTTGTCAAAGATAAAGAAATTATGGTTTAGAATGTACTCGAGTCCATTAATAATGAACTCGTTTACTATTCCATCATATTTCTGATTTCTTAGCAGGAGTGCCCGTATAGTCTCGATCCCCTTGTTGTGGGGTATCGAGCTATACAAGGCCTCAACATCAATAGCCACAAAGAATGAATTCGGTGGAAGGGACATTCCCTGAATCAGTTGGAGTAAATGCATTGTGTCCTTTAAAAATGAGGGCATACAGGTGACAAAGGGTTGTAAAAACGAATCAATCACTTTGCTGAGGTTTTCCGAAATTCCTCCTTTACCAGAGACAATTGGTCGTCCAGGGGGTTTTATTTGGCTCTTATGGATTTTGGGCAAACTATAAAATGTGGCCATGCGTGGATGTTTAATTCGAATAAATTCGTACTGGTCTATGGTGATGACTCCTTTGTCGAGAGCAGACTGGATTAAATCATAAAATTGAGTATAGGACTTTTGAATGGTTTTAATTGGGATGGTTTTATACCATTCACCATTGTTTAAGATGTCTTGACACATGCGTACGTAGTCCTGATTGTCCATCAGGACCACGTTGCCTCCCTTATCAGATGGTTTTATTGTAATTTCAACATTATTGCATAGGGAGTCGATAGCTATCGATTCCTCAGCTGTTAAGTTTTGAGGTCGTGTTTTTTTATTGTTTTTGTGTGAGAGTTTGGCAATGTCCCTGAGTGTTTGACAAAAATCTCTATACTAGGGTTCAAATTGAGTGACGGAAATTTTCCAGAAGGTTTTTTGAATTTTGTTAGGGGGTTCTGAGTTGGTTCGTTGGCACTTTCAAGGAGGGTTTCCAAATCAATTTGGTCTATAAGGTCTATGGTATTGTTTTCTTGGAACAAAAGGGTCAGATCGCGCAGAGCCTTTAATTCCTTTATACTAAAGGTGTCAAGTTGGGTCATATCCATGTTGGTGTCAGTTTTTGCATGCAGGCTCTTCAAGAGTAGCCGGCGTGCAAATAGTTGTAGGTCAGTCACAACTTCGAATAAATCGAAGTTTTCTTGTGGGCAGAAGGTAAGTCCGCGTGACAATACATTAATTTCCGCTGGGGACAAGGTGTGCGATGATAAATTAATCACGCTAAAGGATTCTGTTGAATCCGCGTGACGTACGCATCCAGGTTCCCCGCTCCCCTGTTCAATTGGGATGGAGAGGATCCCCGTACTTGGTTTAAAGGGGTCTGTGATCCAAGTTTTTGGCATCCTAGTAGTGGGTTCGTATGCATTTTGTTTCCTACTGTGTTAGGTGGAATCACTGTTTCATTTATGACTAGATTTGATATATCAGGTTTGGGTCCTACGGAGCTCACCTCATTGGTCTGGGCTTCCAAACCAATCTCCGGGGTGGTCTCCATAGTTCGCTTTTTTCTATCTTGTTCTGGGGAACCCTTGTTGTTGCGGCTCCTCTTAAATTTACCGCGTTCCTTGGGCATTTTTAAATTCTGGCTAGGGTCAAGATCTTTTTTAGGCTTCGATGTGCTGTTCATATGTTTAGATTGTTGCTGTGATGTATATTGCTTGTTTTTCTGATAGTTAGATTGGGAATTATTACTCCATTTGTATGCTCGTCCTTCAGAGAAGGCGGCATGGTCCCTCCAAAACTTTGACTCCTTTTTCTGCAAGACGTTCCTGTTATAGGTCGACAGGTCATTCCGAAGTTTGGCCTGTAGTTCCAAATACAGGGCGTGTTGCATAAAGGGTTTCAAAGATGTTTCTATATTGCCAATTTCTGTATCCAGCAGTATCATTTGTTTGTTATATTCCCTAGTGAGGATGGTCATCATCTCCTGGGAGCACGCATTCAAATTCGCCTCCCATTCGCTTTTGCATTCAGTGCTAATCTGATCTAAATTAGGAAATATTTGAATCCGTAGGCCTAAAGGATTAATTTTGTCTTCTTTGTATCTATTTAAGGTTTTGATATGCCAAAATAGTGCAGATTTTTTCTCAAGTATTCTATTTAATTTATGGAACAGAGATGAGATCTGCGTTTTGGCTCGATCTCCTTGTTCAAAATCTGTCTCATAGCCTGACATTAAATTTACCCATTCGGCACCCTGAAAGTTACTCATACTAGACAATAATTCTACAATAATTCTTATCGCTCTTAGACAGGTACCAACAACATATGAAAAAAATCAATCCCATGTACTGAGGCTCATGTTTCCACTCTCATGTGTCAAAAAGGGGGGAAGGGGTGTTTAGCCACCCAATTCGATTTACAAAAATGGAGAGGGACACTAGAGAGGAGGAGAAGAATTGCTGCTCACCCCTTAAGAACTAAAAACAAATGAAGAAGGTTCCCCCAGGGTGGGGTTTTTAGGCAGCACGATGTCAAAAGAGGAGTCAAATTAGGTATCAAAAATATGACAAATTTATTAAATATAACATGGAAGTTAAAACAATGAGCTCCAGTGGGGGGTACTTGAAATAAAAAATTGTATTATATAGGCTGAACAAACATTAGCAGACACATATTCACAACAACATTGGGTGGCATGAATATTTGAAGCTGACGCGTTTCAACCCCTATACTTGGGGTCTTCTTCAGAGGCAATCCAGTAATGTGTGTCCAGCTAAAAAAAGAAGCAGAGCCTCCCACATGGAGATCCCCTAAAACGGCTGTCCTCTCATCTTCCCCAAGGGAGAACACCAGGCGCCCCAACGCCAGAACAGCTCGGACCAGGGCAGTGAAAGCAGCGACGTGACTTGCGAGAGATCACCCTCTTGGGCACCGCCCGCCAAAACTGACGACCAGCCAGGAAACACAAAAGTTACACCTGTAGTAGGAACCAAAAAAGTATTCATAATAAATTTGATCACTTGAGCCACATTGATTATGTATTTTAGTTAAAATTGAGTGATTCACATAGAGAATATATTGTCTAGAATTGTATTTATGGATAATTCTTCTTTAATTACATTTATGTTCATTTAAATATCTTTTTGTGGGTAACCAGATTTTGCTTCATATTGACTATATAGTCTATATATGTTGTCCAATCACGATACAAATTTCTCTGTGAGACGAACATATTGATGTTTTTATAGATGTCCTAGGCCATATGATATTGTATCTTGAGCTTTGTTTAGCATCTGCATAAACTACGCCCAGTTAAGTAGGTCTCTTTAATGAGTGATGTTGTGCAGAGTTAATGTAGTATTTTTATAGTATTTTCATACATTAATTTAAAGTATGTACAAGTATTCTTATATTCTAAAATTCTCCTTATAGTTAGTTATCGCACTACAAAGGTTTATACGTTGTTAAGAAATTTTGAGAATTGCCTGTCGTCATGAATCCATGACGCATGCGCAGCTCCCCCCATAGGAATAAGGCTTGAGGCGCACACCTCATCTCAGACGAGGTATTGGTGCGGATAGATAACAGCAACAGATTATCTTGGTATTTGTTTTATGAGTTTTTATTGGATAAATTCTTTATATATACGCAATGACCAGTGTGGAACCTTACCCCAGGCCTAAGTAGATGAAGCGCGTTGAGTCGAGTCCTATCTAGGCCATTGCGTTCTACATGTCTTCTGTAATCATACCTGCTGGATGAATTGATAAGCGTTGTAACTTCATACTTGATGTAAGAGTTCTGTACTTTTTATATAAAATGGATTATTTGTTCGGATCTTATGATGTAACCAAGAGAGTGGTGTCCCTGTCATAGCGTTAAGGTGTGAGACCCTTGGAGCTGCCCCATGGATCGTCCCTCTGGAGACATATGTTTATATCAGCTCATTTGACTCCGCTGAATCCACGGTCTCTGGTAAGCGCATATACCCTCCTTTGGTGGCAGATAATAACATCTTGGTGACTTGCACATGGATATTCGTGGCTGCTATCTTTTATTATTTGAATAACACTTGGATATCATTATTGGACTTTTTTCACCATTTATTTGAACTATCACAGTCATATACTATTTTGCATTTCTATATGCACTTTGCAATTTATAGAGAATGTACTAAATACTCATTAATGGTTCATATTTTGATTATGCATATTTTGATCTATTTGGTTCACTTATGTTGAATCACTTTCAAATAGCGCAGCACTTGTACTATATTTATTTTGCACAATGGTTTGTCAATTGTAATGCTAGCAGCTTTGGTTTCCTAGTGTGGTATCCTTTGTAATATATTTCCTTGATCTCCCAGCCACCAGTGTGGAGAATTTCAGCAGGTCACAAGGTGAAAGGAAGCAGCAATAAAAAAAGGTCTATGTGACACAATGAGGCGCATTTACTAAAGCAGTTGAGATTCTACACACAATAAACTGTATGAATATCCACTTCAATTATCTATTCATGTGAAAAGCTAATTCCTGTGTACGTATTTCATCTTCTCATGATTGGGTATTTTAAAGTGAGTAGGAATTGGCTTTTTACATGATCGGAGTGAATTTTCACAAAATTTATTGTATGAAAATTGTATTCTTCTTTAGTAAATCAGTCCAGCACATAGTGGATACTGCTCAGGCCCCAGGATTTATGTGAATATGTCCTCTAGGGGAAGGATTTTATTACAAGAACTAGATATTGCAAAGATGATGCAGGCCTCCTGGGGAGAAAAGAAAAAGATTGTCAGAAGGTATTCCTTATGTACTTGATGTTCTGTCTTCTTTTACACTTACTTCCCCCAACCCTAGTACAGATCATTTCATTTTCAGACAAAGTGTACTTATTGTTTTTACCCCTTTACCGTGACCTAAAGAATTCTGCCCTCCCCCTTCTAGATGTATACTTACTGACATCTGACAGCCAGGGCCTCTGTTTTTTGTTTACATCCAGGGGATGAAATGCTCCCTCTTCTGGTTGTGCCTGCACAGTACAGCCTTATAGGCTTCTATGGTTCTCTTCCTCAGTCTCTTGGCTAGGAGACAGCCCATAGAACTCTACAAGACCCCATAGAAGTCTGCGGGGCAGTTAACATTTAAAGTGATCCCATTAATTACTCCCTATTCTGTAGAATACTTTACTCAACGTGTGCTGACAGCCACTGTGCAGATAGCATGGAGATCGGGAGCTAAAAGCATGTAAAACCAAATAGAAAGGCATCGCCCCTGTCATCCTTTCACAGTTTACTGTCCATCAATTGTGACACTATTAGGAACTCCAGTGGATATAAACACTGTACTGTACTTAGTATGTACTTCAAAGCCAGCGGATCACCTAAGGCTAAGGGTGGCTGCAGTATTAGTTCATGTCAGTGGCTTTTCCCTGCAGTTTTCTTGATCAGGTAGGAACAATGGTGCTTAAAACATGAGTCTCTGTTACTTTGTGCATCAGGTGTCTTTATCTGCTGATACTTAGTCATCCTTCACATGGTGATTATACGGTATGCTATCTACACCGCCTTCCGACAGCAAAAATTTGGAAGATTCTTGGAGCTGAGGTGACAGGTATATAGGAACAGTGTCAATTTGAAGAAAATGGACTTTGAGGTATCAAGCCTCGGGACTTTAATGGTGTCAATGATAAGGGAATGTCAATACGTCAGTATTTTTGAATAAAACATTATTTTTTATTTAAACAATGTTTAAAAGACATAAGACCAATTGGAATACAAAAAATTCATAAAATCCAGTGACAAATCACAAGAATACCACTTTTCTCAACATGTTTCGCTCTGTAGAGCTTCTTCAGGGAACTTAGCATGTGGCATCATATTGTACTAAAATTACAGATAGTCAATTATTAGACACAGTTGGATCACAGATCAGGTATACGTTGTTTTTACTAAAGTAGAAAAAGCATATAGCAAGATAGAACATTTTTATTTTTACGGAAGAATATGAAAACAAGCAAAATATATAAATATGAAAACAAAAAATATGGCCATAGAGCTACTGAATGAAAATGGACCTTACCCAACTAATAATTTCAATAAGTATCACTCAAAGCTAGAGATCACAGTCTATTGAAAATGTATTCCTTGAGTTGCCTTCCCTTGGGAACGGGCCTCAGAAATCATTTGCAGAGACATACAAAGGTGATCAATTTGAAAAGTCCTTTCTGGTGAAGAAAGGACCAACAAAAAAGTATCAATAAGAATTTATATAGTAGCTAATAAATATATATATATCAGTGAAAAAAATGTATATTAATGTATAAGTAGGACAAATCTTAAGATTACCTTGAAGATATGGGTTTGTAAAATCAATACTGTCTAGCAGTCACATCCACAGTGTTAATTGGAATAATTCACTTCAGAAATGGGATGTACAGGATAAAAGGATCACAATGTACTAAGTATGTGGGAGACTTGGAAGAGGAAGAAGCAATGTTCACCCAGCGCAAGCCAGACCCAAGATATATCCTCTTTCCATTTTTCATTATATAGGAACAGTGGTGGCCACTTAACTGCTGGTAGTGTGGATATATTTGAATAGTGATGACTCTTCTCAACCTGTCATTGCTCTGTACGGACTGCTTATATTTCCCTGTAGACAGGCTGGGAAAGATCTGGGTCATGTGACAGCTGTATATAGATTAGACAAAAGTTACTTAGATTTTTTTTTTTCAATTAAATTAATTACAGTGCCATCATCCACATACATAAATAGAACAGTGTTTATTTAATATCACTTTGACTGTCTTACTGGTCCTGACTTTCAACCAAGAAAAATAGTAAGAGCAGCCAGTCATGTTCTGTGCATTATTTTCCAGCTCATGATAGAAGATTAATACTAGAAATCTGGTTGCTGTTATGGCTAAGTGCATTTTTATTCTTTTGATGCCTTTTCATCTTTCAAATTCAGTGCTGTTTTTCTTACTTATACTACAAGTAAGGGTTTGTGTTTAACTCGCCCTTCAATCGAGGTACTACCTCTTTCAGGCGCTACTCTAAGATAGGACAAGAGTTCAAGTCTAGTTCTCCCATATGTTTCTAAACCAAAATCTTCAACATTCATCTTCTATTAAATAAATTTAGCTTATAAAATGCTTTAGTTTCAGTGCCAAGTCCTGTTAAACAGATTTAAAATAATAATTATAATAATCCTTTTAGTCACGATATTGCAGTAGTCTGACTTCTAGGAAAAGAAGTATTTTTAGTTGAAGGTTTTTGTTGGCAACAAATGGTTTACCCTGGAAACATCAATTCACTGCACAGACCTGCTTGGAATCAATAAGCTTCCTGCCTCTCTGATAGCAGCTGGAATAAGAATGTGGAGCTCTCAAGGATTTAATTTAGTAACAACATATGTCTCTTTTGAAAACGTTGCTTTGTATTGTGACGTTATCTACAGATTGTCAATGTGTCACACCTTTATGACACGTATATATAATGTATTATGCATACGTCAAGGCAAAGTAAATAAAAATTGCAGTAAATCTCTGCAATACACGCACATTTTCCCAAGTTTTTTTCCTTTAATGAACCAGCAAGTGCAGAAAAACATGCTGATCTGCAAAAAAAGCTCAAAGATTTTTTGTGGATTGGGTGTTGTCAGATCAACAGGGTTTTTTGCGAATGGATATAATAAAATGATTCTAATGGTATATTTAACAGACAGAAATGGAGCTAATTAGGGATGAGCCTATGGTTTGAGTCGATCCCAAGTTCAACTCGAACATCGGGTGTTAATTTTGCTCGCAAACGAACCAAACATATGGAGTGTTCGCAGGAAATTCGAGCACCGCAGAACGCCCCATAATGCACTGTGAGATACATTGACGTCTGATGATTGGCCAAAGCATGTACCTGACCTGCATGCTTTGGTCAATCACAGCACGCTCTGCTGCGAAAGTCATAATTCAGGGTGCCTTTGGCCAATCATGGCTCAGAGGGAATAAGTCAGCACCCCACACTATATAAGGCTGCTTTGTGGACGGAGATGGATTGAGCTAGATTAGGCAGGCAGGTTCGTTAGTGGCGCGCAGGCTTTGTATTTATATATATATATATGTATTTGTATATATATGTATACTCTGCATTTAGTGTAGACTAGATATTCAGTGTAGACTCTATATTCAGGCAGTACAGGCAGTGTAGTATCTATAATACAGTGTATTGAAGTGGTTAAGGGGAACCCCTGTGCCAATTTTTTTTTTTTTTTTAAATGGCTTGGGGCCCCCCAAAATCCATACCAGGCCCTTTACCGACGACCATGCAGCCTGGCAGCTCACGATGCGGGGGACGAGTGCTTGCCCTCAACATGGGGAAGGTGCTGTGGGGTCTCATCCCCACAACCCTTGCCCGATGGTTGCAGGGGTCTGTGGGCAGGGAGGCGTATCAGAATCTGGAAGCCCCCTTTAAGAAGGGGGCCCCCAGATCCTGCTCCCCCCTATGTGAATGTGTATGGGGTACATTATACTTATTTCAATTTTTTCGGTCCGTTGGGGCCATGAGTGAAGAAGGATGGACATCATGGGACACTTTTTTTTCTTTTTTAATAAAGGAATTGTCTTTTGTGTTTTTTACTTGTTGATACTTTTTTTGGTGAATGGGTAGGGGTACAATGTATCCGATACCCATTCACATGGGGGGGGGGCAGGATCTGGGGGCCCCCTTGTTAAAGGGGGCTTCCAGATTCCGATAAGCCCCCCACCCGCAGACCCCCACAACCACCAGGCAAGGGTTGTGGTGATGAGGCCCTTGTCCCCATCAACATGGGGACAAGGTGCTTTGGGAGGACCCCAAAGCACCCTCCCCATGTTGAGGGCATGTGGCCTGGTATGGTTCAGGAGGAGGGGAGCGATCGCTCCCCCCCTATCCTGTCCTCCAGGCTGCATGCTCGGACAAGGGTCTGGTGTGAATTTTGGGGGGCCCCCACGTCAATTTTTTAAAATATTTTGGCGTGGAGTTCCCCTTAAAATCCATAGCAGACCCAAGGGGCTGCTATGGATTTTGGGGGAGACCCCACGCTGTTTTGTTTTTTTTTTGGCGTGGAGTTCCCCTTAATATCCATACCAGACCCAAAGGGCCCACGCCATTTTTTTCCCCTTGATTTTTATCTATATTGCCGGGACCCAGCAATAAAGCATTACAGCCGCGAGCAAGTTTAACCACTTAAGGACCAGAAGAATTTCCCCCTTAATGACCAGGCCATTTTTTGAGATATGGCACTGCCTCATTTTAACTGACAATTGCGCGGTCGTGCGGTGCTGTACAAAAACAAAATTTATGTCCTTTTTTTCCCACAAATAGAGCTTTCTTTTGGTGGTATTTGATCACCTCTGCGGTTTTAATTTTTCGCGCTATAAACAAAAAAAAAAGCAACAATTTTGAAAAAAAAACCAATATTTTATACTATTTGCTATAATAAATATCCAAAAAAAGGTAAAAAAAGAAGTTTTTTCATCAGTTTAGGCCGATTATATATTCTTCTACATATTTGTAGTAAAAAAAAATTGCAATAAGCGTATTGATTGGTTTGCACAAAAGTTATAGCATCTACAAAATAGGAGTTAGATTTATGGCATTTTTATTCTTTTTTATTTTTTTACTAGTAATGCCAGTTATCTGCAATTTTTAGCAGGACTGCGACATTGCGGTGGACAGATCGGACACTTTTGGCACATTTTTGGGAGCATTGACATTTATACAGCGATCAGTGCTATAAAAATGCACTGATTACTGTGTAAATGTCACTGGTAGGGAAGGAGTTAACACTAGGGGGTGATCAAGGGGTTAATGTGCTCCCTGATAGGTGTTTCTAACTGTATAGGGATGTGACCTACTAGAGGAGGATCCAGATCACTGTTCCTACTTAGTAGGAACAGACGATCTGTCTCTCCTGTCCTGACAGAATGGGGATGTGTGTGTTTACACACACACATCCCCGTTCTGGCTCTCGTGCTCGCGATCGCGTGTGGCCAGCAGACACTTTGCGGCCACTGGCCACGTGCATCGATTCCCCCGCTGTGCAGCTCTAGCAGGCACGCAGGTCCCCATACACTTTTTATGGCAATAACTTGTCTATAAGCCTTTAAAATTACCACTTTTGATTTTTCATGTTCGTGTCCCATAGACTTTAACGGGGTTTGCATACATTTTTTGCCTGTTCGCATGATCTGGTGCGTACCGAACCGGGGGGGGGGGGGGTTGAGCTCATCCCTAGAGCTAATATAAGAAGCTCATTGTTAGGGTTTACATACAGTTAAAAGTATAAAGAAGTCCTAACAATGAACATGAATATCTATAAAATATACCAATAAAAGAGTTTTTTTAACAATATCTATTAAAAAAATTCAAAAAGTAAACCTGCTGATCCTGACAGAAATTCAATGCTGTCCAGTGTCCTGTGCACAACACTCTCTCACTATACTTTATTTATGGAGGAAAAGCTTCGTAATCCTAGGACAGGGGAAATTTGGATGTTGGAGACATTTGGAGCCTATAACTGTTTCATGCGTATTAGATGTAAGACCAGAAAGTTTGAGTCAGTGGACAGGACCACCATATGTTTAGCAAGGTCCCAGTTCGGGTTGTTAAGCTCATAAATGTGGGTGAGGTCTGCTGGGATCTGCACTCCTAGGTTTTTGATCACTTTAAAGCCCATTTAAAGGGGAAGTTGTCTGAAAGATGTTGTCTGTCGCCTTTGGGGAGACAGATGTCAAGGGTTTGAGAAGTAGAGGATATATATCCATATAGAGGCCCATTTTTTGGTGTTGTTTGCCTATTAATATACCTTTTATAGCCCAGATTGTTCTAGGATATAGAACAAGGGTGGGCAGGCCTGACATGTGCCATTGCAAATTAGTATTGGATTGAATTTAGGTCCATTATTGTGAGCTGCTGCAGTTAGGGAATAGATGGCCATAGTTTAATCAAGTAAAATCCCCAATCAAGGCAATTTGTCTTCAGCATTTATAGAGAGAGGGCAAAGGTGATATTTTTATTTAGCAGCATAATTAATATGGGTAAGGGCCCATATGGTACTATCCTGTGCCTCTCTTAGGGACTATACCATACATGTTCTGTATGAATTAGGAATGGTATGTGTGTCAGTTTGGATAACTTTGGAATAGATCTTTAGATCGACACTAATAAGTGATAACTAGAACACTGGGTGCAGTTCTTTTGGTTTTTATGGTTCAGTATGATGTGTGTTTCTCTAAGAAAGGGTGTCTGTGGCGAGTTAGCATTATAATCATGGATAAACCCCAGACTTTTACCTGAAAATAGGGAGGATGTAGTGTTTTGGATTTCAAGTGAGTTAATAAGTGCAAACAGAGCATTAATGGCAAATTGGGTGAAATGTGCAGCGCTTATGTGATCATATAAACCATAACAAATAATATGAGTACAAAAAACGTGAATAATAAATGATGTGCTCAAAAATACTCCAAGCAGTCCTCTATTATGACATGTGATGTCTATAAACAGAGGAACTTGGACGTGTGATGTCCAAAAAAGAAAAAAGTCAGTGACAAGCTTCAATCATATGTGATGATAATCCTCAACCACATGTGGATATAATATAGTGACAGTCTTTAACTTCAAATATGTATGATGTAATAACAGTTAATAGTAGGTCCACCACCAAAGACACCAGAAGCTGCTTACCAGAGGGATTGAACTCAAATAGGTGTACACCTAGTGAGTCAATCAATGATGATGACTTCTAAGTCGAAACGTGTCGGGAGGATATACTGAGACCACTGTCTTCTTTTATACAAGCACTTGATTTTACTGCTAAACACGTGAGTGTATTTCCTTTGCTTTTTATGTATTAAAATTTCCATACGGAGTTATACTATATGCCTTCCTCTTTCTTTTAATGATGGGGCTGACTGCCTATATCTACTGAGTCCATCCATACCTTACACCTGTTCGGAGGTCCATCTGGAGGTCATATCTGGATAGAGCATCTGATCCCCTTGGTATATTATACCACAAAGCTTGATTGACTCACTAGGTGTACACCTATTTGAGTTCAATCCCTCTGGTAAGCAGCTTCTGGTGTCTTTGGTGGCGGACCTACTATTAACTGTTATTACATCATACATATTTGAAGTTAAAGACTGTCACTATATTATATCCACATGTGGTTGAGGATTATCATCACATATGATTGAAGCTTGTCACTGACT
This sequence comes from Lithobates septentrionalis, assembly GCA_037952835.1. Classification (NCBI taxonomy): domain Eukaryota; kingdom Metazoa; phylum Chordata; class Amphibia; order Anura; family Ranidae; genus Lithobates; species Lithobates septentrionalis. The sequence continues at coordinate 3,969,581 of JBBDGP010001305.1, forward strand.
TTTTTCTTTTTTGGACATCACACGTCCAAGTTCCTCTGTTTATAGACATCACATGTCATAATAGAGGACTGCTTGGAGTATTTTTGAGCACATCATTTATTATTCACGTTTTTTGTACTCATATTATTTGTTATGGTTTATATGATCACATAAGCGCTGCATATTTCACCCAATTTGTCATTTTTGCAACTTTATCCACTGCTGTGCTGGCTGCTTTAGTTTTTTTTTTTTTTGAGAAAGCGCGGTATATATTTGTTTATAATTTACAGAGCATTAATGGCAGACTGAGACAAAGGGGGACGTTTGATGGACCTCATCCTGCAGATTAGGTAGGCAACCAGAAGGGAAGTTAAAGTTGGGGTGGGGGTGAATATTACAAGGCTGTATGATATTCTTGAAATGCTGAGGTTAAGACCCCTTTCACACTGGAGGTGTATTTCAGGCGCTTTAGCGCTAACAATAGCGCCTGTAAAGCGCCTGAAAAAAGCCTCAGCTGCAAACCTAGTGTGAAAGCCAGAGTGCTTTCACACTGGGGCGCTGCGCTGGCAGGGCATCACAAAAAGTCCTGCAAGCAGCTGCTTTGCAGCGCTTTAGGAGCGGTAAATACACCGCTCCTATAGCGCCCCTGCCCATTGAAATCAATGGGCAGCGCTGCCGTACCGCCCGGCAAAGCGCCACTGCAGCAGCGTTTTGCGGGCAGTTTTAACCCTTTTTCGGCCGCTAGCGGGGGTTAAAACCGCCCGGCTAGTGGCCGAATAATGCCGCTAAAACAACGGTAAAGCGGTGTTAAAAATAGCGCTGCTTCACTGCCGATGCCCGGGTGGTAGGGATAAAGATGCCCAAATCCTTCCCAGAGCTTCTGTGGTGCAGTGCAGCTGACAGTGGTCTGGGGATCTAAAGCAGGAGCCAAGTCACTCCTGCAGCTTGTCAGTTCAAAGTGAAGGAGGCACTTTGTGTTACACACTCCTAACCCCTACACTGCAAATGTTATACACTCCTGACTCCTGCTTCCTGTGCCTTGTGCACACCTGACCCTTGAGCTCTGTGAGATCTGCACTCCTGACCTCTGTGCTCTGTATGTTTCTTACCACTGGACCCTGCACTCTACGTGTTATGCATCCCTGACCTCGGTACTGTTTACTTTACACACTCCTGACCCCTGCCCTCTGTTTTAGCCTTTGGCTTTTGTGAGTATGTACTCATTGGTTTTCTTTCATTAATACAATTATTTTTGGTAATGCACTAGGCCTTTGTGCCCTTTTGTTTTGTTGATGTTTATATGCCAAGATTCCAGGGTCTGAAGAGGGCAGTATTGACGCAGCTTATCAATTCTCAATCAGAATGGTCATCTACAACAGCTCGTCGTGTGTGATAGGCACTCCTGACCTTTGCATTCTGTGTGTTATGCACTTCTGACCCCTGTGCCCTGTGCAATGTGATTTAGGCTTCACCCACTGTTAGGGCAATTTGCCACAGCATGCTTAGTGTGCTGCCTACTTTTTTTTCCTCTGCATCTCCTAGGCTGAACCCCCCCCCAGAAAAAAAATATCTACGGCCCTGAGGGACAACATTGCTAAATGCAAATTTGTTTGTCCTGAACAGTTGATGTTTGTTGGTTTCACTGCATGAACAGTGAGTATCTAATTCTTTGTGGAAAATTTCAATGAGAACCAAATTTGTGCTTTATCTAAGGCAATCCATAGCCCTCTATGTCTTTTTTCAAACCATCCCTTGGTAGGTTTTGATAGCTTGCTTCAGATCATTATCTGGTTGAATGGCTCATTTCCGATTCATATTCAACTTTTGGACAGATAGCCTCACATGCTGAGATCCTCTTCTCTGCCTCTACCACTCAGGTCTCGTTCCGCCATGTTTTTGTGTGACTTCATCAGGAGGAAGCTGTTGGCTCTTCCGGGGTCAGCCGGATGGCCTCCTAATGTGCAACTAGGCATGCCCCCTCCTCCTTTTGTGAATTAAGGACTATGCCTCCTGGGGCACTATCCCAGATAGCACAGGGAGCACAGTGCATGTCATTCGCCTAGGCAATTGACAAGAATGGAGAGCTTGACTGAAACCTTTTTATTGAAAAAAATGCAAACAAACAAAAATAGAGAGATATATTTGCATAGTGGAGAAGGGTTGGGGAGGAGGTTAGTTTTTTCTTTTTTGGTTTAAGACATCTTAATGATTCAAGTGGCCCAGGACTTAAAGCAGCAAATCAACCCAAAACCATAGCATTTTCAGCACTATACTTCATAGTTATGAGGTTGTTCTTCTGATACTGTATTTTCAGTTTATAACAAACATGTCTACTGTTATGCCGCGTACACACGGTCCTACTTTTCGTCTACAAAAGTCCAACGGACGCTGATGGACTAAAGCTGGCTGGTAATCCGATCGTGTGTGGGCTTCTCCGGACTTTCAACTGACTTTTTTAGCCTCAAATCCGACGTACTTTAGATTTGAAACATGTTTTAAAACTTTACTTCGTAACTACGACGGACCCCGAAATCCGCTCGTCTGTGTGCTAGTCCGACGGACAAAAAGCCACGCTAGGGCACCTATTGGCTACTGGCTATGAACTTCCTTATTTTAGTCCGGTGTCACGTACGAATCCGTTAGACTTTTGTGTGGTCGTGTGTAGGCAAGTCCGTTCGTTAGAAAGTAGGCCGCAAGTCCGCCGCAAGTCCACCGAAAGTCTGCCGGAAGTCTGTCGGACAGGCTGTCCGACTTTTGTAGACGAAAAGTACGACCGTGTGTACGCGGCATTACTGTGACAAAACAACCCTATCTTTAATTGATTAGTCTTCAAAACATTGATCCAGAAGGTCTGGTGTTTGCCTAATCATTTAATGGCAAACTGTAGTCTTGCTATAATGTTTACAGCAAAGGCTTTTTCTTAACACATCTCTCATACAGAAAATATGAAATTGTTGAAATCTCATTCTGATTGCAGATGCATGCGTCTTGATCCCAACTGTTACAAGGGTTACCTAAACACCCTGTGATTAAATTTTGGGGTTCTTGGAGACTTCTTTTAACATCAAGGGGTGATTTCTTGGGCTGAATTTGCTGAACGTTGTTTGAACTCTACATTACTTGTAGATCATTTTTCTTACAGTCGAATGATTGATTTCAAATAATTTGGTTTGGGTGCCAAAGGAGCATGAGCTTTTGGGCAACAAGCTTCACGCGATGTGGTTTGCTGCGATTTGTCATGCCACAATACCACGTTTAAGGTTCTATTAAAGATGATTAGATTTTGATAATAGATTATGAAAATAAATACATGTGATAGTTTTATTAGTCATTAACTCAGGTTTATCACGTTTATCTGTAGGCACTTCAGATCTTGAATCAAGATCTAATGTTTTCAAAAATGTCAAAAAAAATCAACAATTTGCATGTTTTCAGTTATTTTTTCACATGACTGTATGTATGTATATTGTATATACAATATGTCATCAGGATTCTTCAAGTGGTGGTAAACCACAGCATTTAAAAAAAAAAAATCCCCTGCAAGGCAAGGGCATAATGTGCTAGTATGTGTCACATACTATCACATTATGAAATACTTAGCTTAGAACGAAGCCCTTCAGTGGTGCTCTGTTACCACTGACAGAGCTTCCATCTTCACCCGGTTTTCCTTCTGGGTTTGCGGGTTCCGGCAGCTTGGCCGAGCTGCGATGATGTCACTCCTGCACGTGTGTGGCATGAATCACGGCATAACACCCTGAAGGAATGGCATGGGTATGCCATTTCTTCAGAGCGTGTGTGGCGTCACCAGCTCCAAAAGAGCAAATATCTCTCTAAATATCTCTCTAAACGGTGCACATTTATGGTATATGCATTTTACCTACAGGTAATCTTTATTATAAGCTTACCTGTAGGTAAAAATCAGCTCTAGGGCTCATGTACACTGCAACTTTAAAAAAAAAAAGCTACTTTTAAAGGCATTTGAGCTTTTATTTCTCTGCCTAAAAGCTGGAAAAAGCTTATGCTTTTTTGTAATCTAGCACACATTTTTATTGTGCTTTTTTGAGCATAAGCGCTTTTTTTCACAAACCCTCTCCTCAGATAATTTTTCAGTTTTTTTTTTTTGTGCGTTTCCACACTTTTTCAAGCTTTTTCGTGCTTCTTTATGCTCGAAACTGCCTCTCAAAAATGCGAGTTTAGTGGGGGGTTTTTTCTGCCTGTAAGCTCATATGCCTGTAAACTCCTGAAAACGTCGTAGTTTGCATGGACACATTGACTAACATGGAGGGGAGCTTCCAGGCAGAAAAAAATTAGAGAAGCTTCTTTGAGCTTCTTTGAGATCCAGTGTGCATGAGCCCTAAAAGCTATTAAAAGCTATTATATACAGTAGATGGATAGGTTTCCTTTTCAATAATATCTTTTTTAATACCTATACTTTTACAAACAGTAAAGCAAGTAATTGAAGAAATTACACTTGCATACTTTCACTTTGTGTTGCATTGAAGTATTTATGTGAAAATAAAATGATTTACATATGCTGAAGCTATGCATATAAAAATTTGTTTTCATTGTGTGTCTCATCACCATCTCCATTGGCTAATAAAAAAAACAAGAAAAGAAGCCAATGTACCATCAGTGGTGAATTGTGGCTTGCTTTGTGCTCACTGCTGCATGCCTTAGTTTCACCCAGAACAATGTGATCTTGTGTACTAATCCATCAATGGAGTCGCGGATGGCTGTGAAAAATGATGATCATTCCAGGAACCAGCTAATTGTTGTACTGGAAAGCTCGTAGGTCATTCTGTGCCATCAAACTTCATGGTCTGTTCATTAGAACTGCTTATTTTACAAAAAAGAATAACATTAGGAAGTAGGAATGTAGGAAAGGTCTTATTGTATTATATATAATGGGTGCGGAATAGATTAGTTCTAAGTTAGTACTTCTTGTATCTACAATGCTCGGTTTATTTAACAAATTGTATATATTTTTCAGTTTATCGTACTACCAATCTGAGACACGTCAAAAGTGAAAGTAAACCTACCTTAACAGAAACACAGTGTCTGCCAATGCTGACAGCACCTCCAGAAAATGCGTATTGCCTGGCCACCATGCAAATGTATTTATTTGTTTTATTGACCCAAAACATTTATGGAGATAAGTCTTCTGACTTTTTTTTGCCTGCCCTGATCATAACTACTGTACCTAATTACATGGTGGTAAGTGGAGAAAGGCATCCTTACATTTGTGATAAGTGTACTGCCCTGCTACATTGGTGGTTAGGGAGAAATGTCCCCTTATATTGATTGTGTCCCCTAAAATGTGTTCCTCACATGAGCAGTGATAAGTTGAGAAGTACCCCTATACATTTCCTTTGATGAACAGTGCGGCTGTACCTAATTACATTGGTGGTAAGTGGAGAAAGGCGTCCTTATATTTGTGATAAGTGCACTCACCTGCTACATTGATGATTGGGGAGAAATGTCCCCTTATATTGATTGTCAGCAGAGAAGTCCCTTCCTTCACATTATGGTTGCCACAGAAGTGCCCACTTACATTGGTGGTTAGTGGAGAAATATCCCTCAATTTGGTAGTCAGTGGAGAACTGTCCCTTACATTGGTAGTCAGTTACGATTGGCCTCCTTACATTGGTAGTCAGTGAAGGGTTGTTGCCAGTGGTAATTAGTGGAAAAATACTCCCTTACTTACACTGGTGAGAGGCCCATTATACTGAAAGAGAAAGCCCCATTATACTGAAGTATCCACATATTTTTCAAACTTAAATGTGAATAGTGTTTATCAACATTCTTTTAAAAAGGACAGTTCAGCAATTTACAGGGGGCTCAATTTGGTAAATTAAGCTTATTGCCAGTTCAGGCTTCTGTAATTGGGCTTTACTGTAAAGTGTAAGTATAGCACTTGGGCACCAGTGACATACTTAGAGTAATTGACACCTGGGGCAGATTATTTTTTAAAGTATATGTGAACCTTCACCTTGTAAAATACTGTAACCCCTTGAGTTTAAAATAGAAAGTTAAGACATTTGTGTATATATACGGTAACCTGGGGGACAGGTAGCAGGTACAAAGCTCCCTGGGATGAGCAGTCTTTCAGGCACAGATACCAAATCCAGTGAAATAGTGACAAACAGTGCGGTGTTATTTGTGTTATATACAAGTCTATATACAGGTGCTGTACAGTGTTCCAGAAAACAAATAGGAACAAAAATAGCAAAACAAAACCTAGCCGTGTCTCGGCACTAACTATACAATATATACAGGCCCTAACTACCAGGCTGAGCAAGCCTACAGCTTGTCAGCTTCCACAGATACAGCTTAAGAGCTTTTTACCAACCTTTTGCACTCACAGACCAGTGTTGTCTATGTTTCCCAGGCCGAGAGCACTGGCTGTCTGTCTCAGGTGAGTTTAAATTAGCCTGGGGGAAAGGACCAAGATCCAAACTGAATTGTGGATCTGAGATCTCTGAATGTGTATGAGAGGAGCCTGGGAGATGTATAAACCCCGAACAGGACTTTTCCTGTCTCTCTTTGGGACCCTCTGCTACATATCCCCCCCCCTTGTTTCAACCCCTGGGTTGGAACACCTGTGGCCCAACAGGAGTGAACACGGGACAGGGCATCTTCATTCCCCGTCTTAACACCTGGCCTGTGTTTTACAGTGAAAGAATAATTCTGTAGAGCCAAAAGCCACCGGTTCACCCGTCTATTAGTCTCCTTCTTTTGAGCCATCCATTTCAGGGGAGCATGGTCAGTTATTAAATCAATCTGGCGCCCTAACAGATAGCACCTTAGCGCATCCAAGGCCCACTTTATGGCTAAACATTCCTTTTCAATGACTGCATACTTTTTCTCATGTTCATTGAGCTTTCTGCTCAGGTACACCACAGGGTGTTCTTCCCCAGTTATGTACCTGTGACAATAAATGAATAAAAACCAAGCGCTGATGTGGATAGATATGTGTGATATAAATAAATTGTGCTTAAAAATATATATATACCAATATAGTTAGTGCTATGAAAAAATCAGTAAATTAAAGCTGCTATCAATATAGGGTGATCAGATAACCAAACAAATAGTACTAAGTATAAAATTGATGCGCTTTAAATAAATAGTGCACAATATGCTGTTGCGACTAAGCTTAAATCCAGGAATAAAAAATGCATACATGTGAATGAAATATATAAATAATTATGGTGCTAATACATGTGTTAAAATTGCCAAAATAAATCTTTAAATTGGTGATGTGACGGTGAATATAAATAAAATAATAATGACACTCTGAGTACAATGTCCAGGCAGAGATAAATAGTGGGAGAGAGTAAAGATAATTAAACAGTTCCTTCCCTTAATCCAGATTGATTGACTCACTGGGTTAGATCGTTTGTATCAGGATATTTAGTTTTTCTTGCATCCCACTTCAGCCATTATACTGCTGGTGATTCGGCTCTCAGGATAAAGGTTTTATGCAAAGCAAGCAAAGAAAAAATAGATCATTGTGCTGTGAACTTACTAGATAGTACATAAGCAAAACAGGGACAAGAGAACTGATCTCTTGTCCCTGTTTTGCTTATGTACTATCTATCTATTTATTGACTCCACGGCCAATAGTGTAGCCCAAATACTTGCCTTCCTCTAAACCAGTGGTTCTCAACCCCTCTAGTGCCGTGACCCCTTGATAAAATTTCCCAAGTTGTAGGGACCCCTAACAGTAAAATTATTTTCGTAGCGTGGGTTGTCAGCACCCGAGGCAAGACAAGTAATTTGCGCCCCTAACCCATGGACATTTAGCGCTCTCTGAGTCCCTTCCACTCGTACAGTATTAAAACCCCCTTATGGTACATTTTAGCATGTGCCACTCTCTCTCTTTGTTCTCATTTCTTTCCCTTTTATCTATTTCTATCCTAAATTTCTTGTTTTTTTCCCCCCCATCCCTCTCTCTAGCCATTTTTTCTTGTTCTTCCTCTTCCTTTTTCTTTGTTCCTCACTCTCTTTTCCTCTCCCTTCCGTATATTCTCTGTTTTTTGTCCTTCTCTTACTCCTTGGGTGGGGGGGGCAATGCTGGGGGGAGTTCTGATCAGCCAGCTTAGGTGCTCTTGATCAAGGTCGTCTGCTGATCTGAGAACTGTAGTGGGGACTTTTACTACCTGATTTATAATCACAGGTAGTGTTACTCACTGTGTCTCCGGCTTCACTGTGGCTCCAACTTTGTGATGTCTCATAGCAGTGACACCTACGCCGAAATCAAGAGATAGAGTCTCCTCCAGCCCCTCCCACTTAACATTCCTCACCAGTCAGCTGACCTCTAGTCTCTGCCCCCCAGCTATGCCTTGAATTGATTGGGCGGCTGTGAAGAGGCTAAGTGAGCAGCCGCGGGCTCAAGGATCAGCCCAGCTAGGTGGCCACAGGCTCCAGGGACAGCCATGCTGGGTGGCCGAAAAAGACTGGGAGAGTGGTGCGGGCATCAGGAACAGCCCAGGATTCGGTGACCCCTGGCAAATCACCATTCGACCCCTGAGGGGGTCCCGACCCCCAGGTTGAGAACCACTGCTCTAATTCAATGGCACATTTTTTTGGATTTGCAGTAAAACCTTCTTTGTAGAGGGTATCAAGGACAGCCTAGACACGGGGCAAGTGAGACTCCCAATCAGTGCTATGTACCACTATATCATCCAGATAGGTTGCAGCATACTGTCGGTGACATCTTAGGGTCCTGTCTATGGCCCTCTGAGTCCGGGTGTGGTAATTTGTATAAAATTTGTTAATGATAACAAGAAAAGCAGTATAAAAAAGATACCCTGCAGCCACCAATAAACCCCCCCCCCCCTAGCAACAATGGACCACCTGCAAAAAGTACCCCCCTCCAGGAACAATAGACCCCCGGCAGCAACAACAGATCCCCTCCCCCCAATAGACCCCCTCCAGCAAAAAAATACCCCCCTCCAGCATCAATATACCCTCCAGCAGCCAGCTACAATAGACTGCTCCCTCAACAGTAAATCCCCTCAACAACAACTGACCCCCCCAGCAACAATAGATCCCCCGCCAGCAACAACAGACCTCCCCCTGCAAAAATAGATTGCTTCTGGTCACAATAGGTCCCCCAGCAGCAACAATAGACCTCCCCAGCAACAATAAACCCCTGCAAAAAAATAGCACCTCCAATAATAATAGATCCCCAGCAGCCAGCATCAATAGACACTGTAATGCCCCGTACACACGGCCGGATTTTCCGACGGAAAATGTGTGATAGGACCTTGTTGTCGGAAATTTCGACCGTGTGTGGGCTCCATCACACATTTTCCATTGGAATTTCCGACACACAAAGTTTGAGAGCAGGATATAAAATTTTCCGACAACAAAATCCGTTGTCGGAAATTCCGATCGTGTGTACACAAATCCGACCGACAAAGTGCCACGCATGCTCAGAATAAATAAAGAGATGAAAGCTATTGGCCACTGCCCCGTTTATAGTCCTGACGTACGTGTTTTACGTCACCACGTTTAGAACGATCGGATTTTCCGACAACTTTGTGTGACCGTGTGTATGCAAGACAAGTTTGAGCCAACATCCGTCGGAAAAAATCCTAGGATTTTGTTGTCGGAATGTCCGAACAAAGTCCGACCGTGTGTACGCCCTATAACACAATCCAGCACCCTTGCCATTACATACATTCAGTGCTGAAGGTACCGGAACTGCGTTCCCCCGCGTTCCTGCTGAAAAAAAGCCATGGGTACGTGTCAAACTTTGTCAGTGCATTAATCTTTTTGAAGTCGTTACAAAACCTCCAAGTACCATCCGGTTTGGGGACTAACACGATGGGGCTAGACCAGTCACTATTGGATTCCTCAATAACATCTAGCTCCAACATCCTTTTAACTTCATTACTGATGTCCTTTCTTCTAGCTTCAGGAATCAGTATGGTTTGAGCTTGACACGGACTCCAGGATAAGTAGCAAAATCGCTGAACCCTTGAAGTCGTGCCAGGTAACTCTGAAAATGTCACTCTATTCCTAAAAAAAAAAAGTTTTCCTTGTTCATATTAAGGTCAGCACCAACGTAGGTTCTGAGTCAGCAGACGGCTTGCTGTGTTGGATAACACCAATTGTTTGAGGATTTTCTCCATGTTTAGTCACTCTAGGTATTGGCCCTTTAAGTAGTAACTTACTACAGCTGATCGCAGCCTCCACCATGTGTAACCTGGGGGACAGGTAGCAGGTACAAAGCTCCCTGGGATGAGCAGTCTTTCAGGCACAGATACCAAATCCAGTGAGGTAGTGACAAACAGTGTGCTGTTTATTTGTGTTATATACAAGTCTATATACAGGTGCTGTACAGTCTTCCACAAGACAAAATAGGAACAAAAATAACAAAACAAAACCTAGCCGTGTCTCGGCACTAACTATACAATATATACAGGTCCTAACTACCAGGCTGAGCAAGCCTACAGCTTGTCAGCTTCCACAGATACCGCTTAACAGCTTTTTACAAACCTTTTGCTCTCACAGACCAGTGTTGTCTGTGTTTCCCAGGCCGAGAGCACGGGCTGTCTGTCTGAGGTGAGTTTAAGTTCATCTGGGGGAAAGGACCAAGATCCGAACCGAATCGTGGATCAGAGATCCCTGAATGTGTATGAGAGGAGCTTGGGAGATGTATAAACCCCAAACAGGACTTTTCCCGGGTCTCTCTCTGGGACGCCCTGCTACAATACATATAAAAAAAAATATGAATATCTTGTTTTTTTTTTTTTGTTTTTTTTTAAGTGATCATATTCCTTCTGTTCTCAGCTCCATAATAGGCTTGGAGAGGTGGGGGTGGAGACTGCGAGGTAGCGCGTTAACAGGAGGCAGAGAAAGAGCAATACACTAATCTTCCCAGTGAAGAACTGTCTAGGGGGTGTGGCAGCAGAAGTCTTCGGAAGCAGGCAGGCTGTGCTCCCAACAGAAAACTGACCATGCTGGAATGGATATGTTTCTATGCCTAGCCCAGCATGGGCAGTTTGTAATAGAAAAGCATGGGAACTGGCAAGATCACCAGGTATTTCACACAAAGGAAAAAATACAAAGAGAACAAGATACTTTTTAATACAAGTACATGGTACAACATACACCTATCAGGAATATGAAATGTTGTGGTAACATACACTTTAACATGAATGCTCCTCAATGTGTCAAAGTTATTTTCAGTAGTAATCGTCAAATGAATACCAAGGATAGGCATAAAAAATTGTGTCAGTGAAGATTTGTTATCTGAATGTTTTATATATAATCCTGTTGCCTAAAATTATTATTATTATTATCATTATAATACAGGATTTATATAGCGCCAACAGTTTGCGCAGTGCTTTACAACATGAAGGCGGACAGTACAATTACAATGCAATTAAATACAGGAGGAATCAGAGGGCCCTTACATTTTTACATGCTTCAACAAATGATCATGTTTTTTTAGTATGTCAGAGTGAGATATGATAGTTTGTTCCTCTTGTCTTCACAGCTTTGCCTAGGGCCTAGGTTATAGTAGTATAGTAGAATCAGAAATATACATAGTACACTGAGCCTGCACAGAAGACATTATGTGAGTGCATGTTGATAAGGGTTGTGCAGTAGCACATGGTCCCCACTGTGGCTTTCTCCTTGCAGTCTTCAGGCTTGTGGCACAACAGAGCTCCCTTTTCTCCAGCAGTCTAGTTCACTGTCCCCTTGCACTGTTGCATCGGCCAATCACTGTCCTCTAGACCCAGCCAAGATGGCTACTCCCTGCACTGGAGACACTCCATAGACAAGTATTACAAGACTGGTCTGCTTAAAGATGGCTGCTGCACTTCTGCATTAACGAATATTCAGCTCAACCCTATCCACACTGCAGAAGGATAATACAGCAGCAACAAAGGAAAAAGTTCCACAGCAGTTATCAGCTATAGTCCAGGTTACATAGACTAATGTTAGTGGATAAATAATGTATGTCAGTGAGGGGTATCTTCCTGTAGCACAAGGCATTTTGGCACAGCATGACAGCTGGAATTAAATAGTCAAGCTCTTTCATATCACTAGTAAAATGTGTCCCCTGTATTGAATGTCATTGTTTAAAGGGTTGTCAAAGCTCCCAACTGTCCCTGATTTCGAGGGACTGTCCCTGATTTGGAGCAATGTCCCTCTGTCACTCATTCCTCCTGATTTGTCCCTCATTTTGGTCTGATCTATATAGATGTATATAAAATGCACTTTATATCTATCAAAAAGTGTTTTCCAGCGCTAAACCTTTCACTGATTTCTAAATTGCTGCATTTGTAAATTCCAAAAGCCAATATAAAGGAATAATAGTGGTAATAAAAAAACACTCATGGTTTTAACCAATCTTGTTTTTTTGTACAATGCTCCTTTAAGGGGGCGTGACAAGGGGTGTGTCCTATGCCTGCATACTTTTGCTGATAGGTGTCCCTCATTCCCATCTCAAAAAGTTGGGAGGTATGGATTGTATTAAGCTGATCATTGTTAGCTAGCCTGACAGTGAGAGCACCCCTGTTCATCATTTGATTACTGCCTGCTCCTTTTATTACAATGCAAGTGTACCAAGGTGTCAACATTGGGGCAGCCTCATACAAGTGAGACTGCTAAAAGTAGGGTTTCTGTTTCAAAGATATTAAAGAGGAGTTCCACCCAGGGGGGCCGTCAAAAAAAAAAAAAAATTAAAAGTCAGCAGCTACAAATACTGCAGCTGCTGACTTTTAATTGGACACTTACCTGTCCCTGGGTCCAGCGATGCGGGGGATCGAAGCCCCGCTCGTCCCCCCCCTCCGCTCGTCGGCGCCGGCATTTCAACTGTGGGCGCCGGGCTGTGGCTTCACAGCCTGGCACCCACTGCGCATGCGCGAGCGGCACCGCTCGCCGTGATTGGCCGCTCAATCACCTGGGACCTGTAATGGGTCCCAGATGATTGACAGGAGGGAGGGAGCAGAGCGGAGCCCTTCCTGTGCCTGGGGGGAAGTGATGTCACCAGCCCAGGCAAAGGAACAGGCAGACTACGAGGGACCACCTAGCAACAGGCATTTAGAGGTAAGTGAAAAAAAAAAATATCCAAATGTTTTTTTGGGGTTTTTTTTAGAATTTTTACAGGTATTTTTGTTTTTTGGGTGGAATCCCACTTTAAGGTACACATTTGTAGGCAGGTGTAGTCTATTTTCTCCACTGCAGGTGTCGCTCGACTTCACCAAAGTCAAGAGGGATATTGTTCCTTTATAGCTTTCCTGGGTCACTGGGGAAGCTATCCAATTGGATGCTGCCACCCCATGTGACTCTGGCAGCGATCTTGGGTCAGGCAGAGCCTATTTAGGGCCCTGGCTCCTAGGCTTGGTGTGCTTTCCGTATGTGGGTAGAGTATGGACAGGTCACCCGTCTGACTGAGACAGTATAAGGGGTAAGGAGAGGTTCATGAAAAGTAGTGAAAGAGCAGGGACATGCTATCCTTCCTGGAAGCCTCCTCATTTAGGCACAGACCTGCCAGGTTACATTCGATCCCTCGAGACAGGCGCTATTCAAGACCTACTGCTACCCTCTTCTCCACAACATCCTGTGAGTGCTCCCGGTTGGGTTGTCTTCTCGCCGGGTAGTTGTGTTTGGACTTTTACTAAAATACAGTTCTGTTATTGCATATGGCCTCGGAATGTTTACTGCCGCCGCACCACGCTGCTCCTCACCACACAATTATAGTCAAAGGTATACTTGAATCTATACTTTCTGACTTATAGTACAGCTTCAGTGTGTGCCAGATAGATAGATTTAAAAAAAGTAAATATTGTGCAAGTGTTTTTGTACACATTTTATCAAATGATATGCTTTGACTTGCAGGTAGAGAAAGTGTGTGGTGAGCTACAAGAGAGTCCAGTCAAACAGATGCCCGAGAAGAAGACGAACGAACAAGATCCAACTGCTGTGCTGCCTTCTGGAACAAAACGTTATTCTCTTGCACAGTTAAGAAGGTACTACACGGTTATCCTCCTGGCACCAGTGGAATTTACTTTCCCTGATATTCCTTCCTTGCCTTAGGTTGCAGGCTTAAAAGAAAACTTTAGTCAAAGACACGATTCAGCAGGAAACATACATAATATCCGCTTATGTTCACTTGGTATTGCTTTTTTTCAAACCTGAGCTCCCAATACCTTGTATTTGGGTTAATCACTTGACTGCCATGGAGAAAAATTTTAATGGCATGACTGTATCTCAATGACCTCCTCCAGATGCATAGGAGCATTGGGCATCGGCTCAGGGTCCAGGTAATTAGAGCTGGGTGGAGAGAAGACTCTGTTGCTGATCTCAATCATTAGGTGTCTACTTCTGATGTCACAGTAGAGCAAATGTGTCCTCACCCATGCACAGCACTAGAAAAAACATATAGGTATTTAACCCATTCGCTGTCATGAATGTTTATTTAAAGTGCTACCATTAGAAAATAAAGATAATTTGAGGGACACAATATTTATAACGATTTTAGTTTGCAAATGTACACAATTCAAAAAGTTGATATATAGTCATATTTTGTATTTAGTAAGATATTATGCTTTATTTTTCTGCACAAATTATGTTATTTTGCAAGAAAAGGATAGAAGGTGTGAAAATTGTGGAACCACCCTATTCTAGTTGCACAAAACCCTGCATGTAAATCGAGGGATTAACTGACATCAGTGATGGGGCTATGTAACTAGAACAGGGTGGTTCCACAATTTCCAGACCTCCCATTCTGTTCTTGCCTTTCTGTGGGGATTGGATCAAGGTTTTGGTGCTAATTGCTTGGATATAAATACTGGTGTATTTTCCTGAAACACATTAGAAATGAAGAAATGGCTTGGACAAGCTATGGCACATCTTCAGAATTACAGAACAAGTCCAGTTGAATGTGACTAACTACTACTAGATATCCTGGACCAATGCACTGCAGTCCTTGACATATACTGTTGTTAGGGCTGGTGTGAGAAGTTCCTGTGCTGTCTGTGCTCAGTAAAATATATAGAATCATAAAAAATGATCTACAATGTCTACCAAATAATCAACAACATCTGTTAGAACAAATGATAAAACATTGCAATAAAGGTTCATAAGGTGCTGTGATTCTTCAATATCGCGATGATTCCTTTAACCACTTCAGCCCCGGAAGGATTCACCCCCTTCCTGACCAAGCCCTTTTTTGCGATACGGCACTGCGTTGCTTTAACTGACAATTGCGCAGTCGTACGACATTGTACCCTAACAAAATTTATGTCCTTTTTTCCCCCCACAAACAGAGACTTCCTTTGGTGGTATTTGATCACCTCTGCGGTTTTTATTTTTTTGTGCTATAAACAAAAAAAGAGCGAACATTTTGAAGAAAGAAAAGCAATATTTTTTACTTTTTGCTATAATAAATATCCCAAAAAAATGTATAAAAAAAAACAAATTTCTTCCTCAGTTTAGGCTGATATGTATTCTTCTCCATATTTTTTGATTGGTTTGCGCAAAAGTTATCGCATCTACAAAATAGGGGACAGATTTATGGCATTTTTATTATTATTATTTTTTTATTAGTAATGGCAGCGATCTGCGATTTCTATCGTGACTGCGACATTGCGGCGGACAGATCGGACACTTTTGATTACTGTGTAAATTTCACTGGCAGGGAAAGGGTTAAATACTAGGGGGCGATCAAGGGGTTGTTCTAACTGTAGGGGGGATGGGCTCACTAGAACATGACAGAGATCACTGCTCCCGATCACTTGGAGCAGTAGATCCCTGTCATGTTGCTAGACAGAACAGGGAAATGCTTTGTTTACATCTCCCTGTTGTGCCTCTCCGTGTCACGATCGCGGGTCACCGGCGGACATCGAGTCTGCGGGACCCGCGGGCACGTGCGTGCACTGCAATGACGCATAAGGGTACATTGTTTTGCGCACCCGTGCCACTTTGCCGACGTATATCGGCGTGAGCCGGTCGGCAAGTGGTTAAAGTGTCATCCGTGCAGGAAAAGTTCTTTATAAGATGCAATCTGTGCAATAATATATGACAAAATTGATGAAAGTGCTGTGCTCCCCTTCCTCTTGTGCCCTTACTCACCAGCTATCCATGTAAACATCGCCTGTACTGGTGAAATGTATCTTTTGAAGATATGTCTTTTCCTCTTCCACTTGGCCCCAGTAGTTGGACAGTTGGACGTACTCATAGGATAAGAAATAGAGCATACATGGCGTGATATTGTTTAAAAAGGCTTTATTATAAAGTAATATCTACTCACATGTTAGTCTGTCAAGACAAGCATATAAAACGCTGTGCAATCCGCGGTTTGCGTTCCAGAATGCAGTTTTTCATCACTTTTGTCATATATTATTACACGGATGGCACCTTATAAAGAACTTTTTCTGCACGGATGACCAGGGGCGTTGCTAGGTCTGAAAAAGATCTGGGGCTAGAGACCATAGCAGTGGTCACCAACCTTTTTGCATGCCGGGAGACAGGTGGTAAGCAATTTTTCATGGGTTATGGCCAGTGTTGGCGCTTCAGTCATCATGGCACAATGGTTGATATGGTGTCAGGGTGATTGAAGTGCATTATTTCTATTGTTACATTCTAATATATAACAAAGTGGTTCAACTCACCATACTGCAGAATCAGTGGGAGCCCTGGGCGTGTCACTTGCCACATCTCCTGCCACCAGATGCAGTGTGTTACTTGCCACTGTCGCCTGTCACCAGATGCAGCGTGTCACTTGCCACTGTCGCCTGTCACCAGATGCAGCGTGTCACTTGACACTGTCGTCTGTCACCAGATGCAGTGTGTCACTTGCCACTGTCGTCTGTCACCAGATGCAGCGTATAACTTGCCACTGTCACCTGCTGCTAGATGTGGATTGTCACTTGCCATGTCGCCTGCCAGCAGATGTGCATTGTCACTTGCCACTTTCACCTTGCAGCAGATGTGGATTGTCACTTGTCACGTCTCCTGCCACCATTTACAGATTGCCATTTGCCACGTCACCTGCCACCATTTGCAGATTGCCACGTCTCCTGCCACCATTAGCAGATTGTCACTTGCAGATTGTCACTTGTCACATCTCTTGCCACCATTTGCAGATTGTCACTTGCCACGTCACCTGCTACCATTTGCAGATTGTCACTTGCCACGTCCCTTCGCACTATTTGCAGATTGTCACATCTCCTGCCACCATTTTTAGATTGTCTCTTGCCACGTCTCCTGTCATCATTTGCAGATTGCCACATCTCCTGCCAATATTTTCAGATTGTCACTTGCCACGTCACCGGCCCCCAGATGTGCGTTGTCACTTGCCAACTGATGTGGATTGTCACTTGCCATGCGAGCCAGTGCCACCAAATGTGCATTGATGCTGTATTGGTGGCAGGCTGACAGCACTGGTCCATTTAGTGAGAGCAGGAGAGCGGTGATGTGGGGCGGGCAGTGAGAGATGATGTCATCTCGCTGCTCCCCGCCGCACCTCCGACATTTAAGCAAGGGGGTCTGGCTGCAAAGTGGAGCTCCACAATGACAGAAAGCACGTGACCTCCACTCCGCCGTGCTGTGAGGGTGGAAGAGCGCTGATGTGTGGCGGGCAGGGAGAGATGATGTAATCTCTCTGCTGCTCGCCGCACCTCACTCTTAAATTGAAGAGGCCCGGCTGTGAAGAGCGCTATGGTGGAGCGGGCGGAGAGAGATGTCATCTCTGCTCGTCCGCCCGCTCGCTTCTCTCCTCTCCTCCACCCCTCTAATGCAACCAGCCCGCCCACTGCAGCAGCTGCAACCCGCTGGTTAGGCAGGGACCCTGCAGAAAGAGACTCGGGGCTATGGGCGCCAGATTTGGGGCTTTAGCCCCAATAGCCACCCCCTAGAAATGCCCCTGCGGGTGACACTTTAAAGGAATCATTGCGATATTGAAGAATCACAGCACCTTATGATCTTGTATTGCAATGTTTTGTCATTTGTTATAACAGATGTTGTTGATTATATGGTAGATATTGTAGATTATTTTTTATGATTCTATATATTTTGCTGAGCACAGGAACTTCTCACACTAATTCTTAAATGAGTATACACTTTTTTCTTGCAGCAGTCAAAATTGTATTTAATTTAAATGTATTTAAGCACACCATAGCATGGGAATATTCATAGTATTTTGATGTTAGGGTTGCCACCTTCAAGCCAAACCTGAACACGTAGCAGCGCACAGCATTTTTTTTTTGTTAAAGGGGTTTCTGCTTATCAAAGCCCTTACTTGCATCAGAGTTCCTAGAATTCCCCCTAAATTAGAGTTCTCAAAGTCCTTACATCAGAGTCTGCAGAGCACCCTTTACATCTGAGTCCCCCTTACCTTGGTGTACTCACTTGCTCAGATGCAGGAGAGAGAAGCGAGGGAGGGGGGGAGACTTCAGTCACAGATAGTGGATGGTGAGCTCACTCACTCGAGGATGGAGGCTCAGGTATTGGCACCATTCATCCATGATGTTCCTGCTGGATGCTGCGCTTCAAATTTCCCACCCCCACATCTCCCTTTTCTAAGGCACAGCACACCAGGGATTGGAGTGTGTGTTGGCAGACACAGAGGCGTAGGGGTGGGAGAAGGAGGAGCAGATTGAGCCATCTCTCCTCTTCCGTCCATGTGCAGGGGGGGTTGTGGAGGGGTTTGACAACTGTACTGGCTCTGGACAATGTAAGAGAGGCTTAGACCACTGCAGCCAGCCCCCTGGATGGTTGGCAACCCTGGCGATTATGCACTCCTCAGTTGTGGTACTCGGTTACTTGGGAAGCCACAGTCCGGTCTGAAATTATGTGTCTGGGTTTAAGGCGATCTGAAACCCGGACACGTGTTTCAAAACCCGGACTGTCCAGGTGAATCCTGGACAGGTGGCAACCCTAACTGTTGTACATCTATTCTTTTGTCAAATGCTTATCTTTGGGGTTACAATAGACAAACATTTCATGTGGCTGATTAGCTTTTCTGGTGAACATTGTTTATAAAGTCAAAACCTAAACATGGGTAAGCATCTATATCTGTAACTGATTATTGATGGATTTTCTGCTTTGCCTGAAGCTCCCTTTTATGCCCAACACACCTTAGGTGGGTCTCATTTGATCAAGATATCAATATATGTTAGGAAAACCTTTCTGCTGTGTAGGCCCTATGTTTTGTATAGCCATATCTAGTAAAGTACAAAACCACTTCAGACAATGAAAGCAGACCTTGCACTAAAAAGCAAGATCAACTGATTAGATCAGGGTGCCTTCAGCATGTATAATAACCATTCCTTGCCTCCATCTCCCACATGTGACCCTAGGCAATAATAATTCTGGCAAAAAGCTAAAAACAAACAATGAGGATTCCAAATATCTGGAGAAGCTGCCCTTGCATTGGCTGGGGTGTCTTCTTGCAAGATTTGGGGTGTTCATTGTTCCCCAGAAACCTCACTGGAAGGATTGTGACATCATGGCCTGCAATGCAGCAGATGAGGGATAGGCAAATGTTTAATCAAACTTTTTCCCCCACAGGTACATTTTTGCCCTTCTATTAAATAACAAGGTATACAGATGGAGGGAGTCCTGAGATAATGATCTGACCTTACTTGCTAGGAAAGGTGTGTATTGGCATTAGAATAAGCATATTCTTACCTGTCTGCCAAAACACATGACCTAAATCCTGTATTAGCTGCCATGGTTGGCAGTATCTCTGCATTGTGGGTGCTGATCTCAGAAGAGTCTTCCTTCACTTTGATAAAACTCACCAGCATCCTAATTCTGGGCAGCTATAGCGTTCAGTCACACGATCCATCAGTGGAGTGCTTCAGAACTTTGTGTTATGATAGACAGATAGCTGTATGCTAATTTTTATACTACGGTTTATACCAGTGGTTCTCAACCTGGGGGTCGGCCCCCCGCTCGGGGGTCAAATGACGATTTGCCAGGGGTCACCGAATCCTGGGCTATTCCTGAAGCCTACGCTGCTCTCCCAGCCTTTTCGCGGCCACCCAGCAGGGCTGTCCCTGGAGCCTGTGACTGCCTAGTTGGGCTGTTCCTGGAGCCTGCGGCCGCCCACTCAGCCTCTTCGCAGCCGCCCATTCAGTTCACGGCATGGCTGGGGGACAGAGACTAGCGGTTAGCAGATTGGTGAGGAATGTGAAGTAGGAGGGGCTGGAGGGAGACCCCATCTCCTGATTTTGGCATAGGTGTCACTGCTACGAGACACCACAAAGTCGGAGACAGTGAGTAACACTACCTGTGATTATAGTTGCCATTAAAAGTCCCCAGTACAGTTCTCAGATCAGTAGATGACCTTAATCAAGAGCACCTAAGTTGGGTGATCAGAACTCCCCCCAGCACTGCCACTGATCCCACAACCCCCCCACCCCCACCCCCCCACCAGCACTGCGACTCATTCCAACTCCCCATCAGCACTGCCACTCATCCCGTTCCCCCCACCAAGGAGTAAGAGAAGGAATAAAAATACAGAATACATGGAAGGAAGAGGAAAAGAAGGGGAGGAACAAAGAAAAAGGGAGAGAAATAATAAGAGAACAAGAAAGACGGCTAGAGAGAGGGATGGGGGGGGGACAAGAAATTAGCATAGAGAGAGATAAAAGGAAAAGAGAGTGGTATATTCTAAAACATACCATAAGGGGTTTTAATACTGTACGAGTGGAAGGTACTCAGGGAGAGCTAAATGTCTATGGATTAGGAGTGCAAATTACTTGTCTTGCCTTGGGTGCTGACAATCCATGGTACGAAAATAATTTTACTGTTAGGGGTCCCCACAACTTGGGAAATTTTATCAAGGGGTCATGGCACTAGAGAGGTTGAGAACCACTGGTTTATACTAATGGAAAGGTGTATACTAATAAGCCTTTCCAAATGCCTTCCTACCCCTACATTTTGATTTTTAGTCCAGTATAAGGTTCAAGATTCCATTTTCAACTTTTTCTGTAAATTAAAATTATTTTTAAATCCCTGAGCGTCCTTGCGCAGTTTGCATCTTCCTCTTCCATTTTTGGCTTGTTTGCTATTGCTACTGCACGCACCTTTAAAGAACTGACTATTTCTTGAGTAATTTTCTTTTTTCTTTCTCCAACTCTTTGCATGTTTTCTTCCACCTCTTCTTATTTGGGGGGCTATCTGCTACACCCTGAACCCTCCAGCTCTCTGCCTCTGAAAGCTTCGAAGAATGACAAGCCTAACAGCTTGAAAAGAATCTCTCGGTAAGATAAAATCACCGGCTGGCTGTTTGCTCTCACACTTTGCATGTCCTGTTAGTTGACCGCCTTGGAATGTTTGTGCTCCTCAGCCACCTGCTGGATAATAACATTATGTTTGGCTGCTGTCTTCCTATGTGGGTTCCGTTTGATCCAGCAATGTGATATCAAAATATGTTAATAATTTCTTTCTCATGTACAGGTTCATATTTTCAGAAAAAGCCATCTGACTGTTATTTGTACTCAGTATTGCGAAAAGGTTCACAGGACAGTAATGAAAATGAATGCCAGGGAGCTTACAGTGCCTGCATTTCATATGTGACTTGCAGTGCTTATATTACATACACTGTTACCAAAAGTATTGGGATGCATGCCTTTACACGCACATGAACTTTAATGGCATCCCAGTCTAATGCCCCGTACACACGGTCGGATTTTCCAATGGAAAATGTCCGATCAGAGCGTGTTGTCGGAAATTCCGACCGTGTGTGGGCTCCATCGGATATTTTCCATCGGATTTTCCGACACACAAAGTTGGAGAGCAGGAGATAAAATTTTCCGACAACAAAATCCGTTGTCGGAAATTCCGATCGTGTGTACCCAAATCCGACGGACAAAGTGCCACGCATGCTCAGAATAAATAAAGAGATGAAAGCTATTGGCCACTGCCCCGTTTATAGTCCCGACGTACGTGTTTTACGTCACCGCGTTTAGAACGATCGGATTTTCCGACAACTTTGTGCGAACGTGTGTAGACAAAACAAGTTTGAGCCAACATCCGTCTGAAAAAATCCTAGGATTTTGTTGTCGGAATGTCCGAACAAAGTCCGACCGTGTGTACGCCCTATTAGTCCGTAGGGTTCAATATTGAGTTGGCCCACCCTTTGCACCTATAACAGCTTCAACTCTTCTAGGAAGGCCGTCCACAAGATTTAGGAGTGTGTCTATGGGAATGTTTGACCATTCTTCCAGAAGCGCATTTGTGAGGTCAGGCATTGATGTGGATGAGAAGGCCTGACTCGCAGTCTCCGCTCTAATTCATCCTAAAGGTGTTCTATCGGGTTGAGGTCAGGACTCTGTGTAAGCCAGTCAAGTTCCTCCACCTCAAACAATTCTCATACAGGGCTATGGGAATTGTTAGAGAATAAACATTAAACACACAGTAATAGGTTAAACTGGATGGACATGTGTCTTTTTTCAATCTTAAAAACTATGTAACACATGTAGCTTACAGAGCTTACATTACCAATGTGGACCATAATATTATTAATATTATTATACAGGTTTTATATAGCGCCAACAGTTTGCGCAGCGCTTTACAACATGAGGGCAGACATTACAGTTACATTACAACTTGGTACAAGAGGAATCGGAGGGCCCTGCTCGTTATTGCTCGTTATTTGAGCTTACAATCTAAAAAATAATACTTATATAACCTATGTATCTCACATTATTACAGTATAAGCTCAGTGTGCTTACAATACATCTATGGCTCAGAGTGTTTATATTACGTATGCGGCTCACAGTACTCGTATTTCTTATGACGCTTGCAGTGCTTGTATTACCAATGTGGATTACAATGCTTATATTACATACTGTATGTGACTCACAGTACTTACATTACATATGTGGCTCAAAGTGCTCATAATATATGTGACTCATGGTGCTTTTATTACATACTGTATGTAGCTCATGGGCCTCAAAATAAATACTGTATGTGGCCCATACTTATATTACATATGTGGCTCACATGAGTGCTCACATTATATATGTGGCTCACAGTGCTTATATTCCCCACTTCATTCAAAACTTCAGTAAGTTTGGGCTATGCATACTGTACGCTTTAACACCATATAGAATACAAAATAGTTGTTTGGGCATTTTCAGAGAAAAGCAACATAGTGTAGTTGGAATTCCCCTTTAAGATTTGCAACACATCATATCTTGTATTTATTACAGTGAATTTACGAAGTACATAAAGCCATCAAGGACATTCTACACCACCCTGGCAGAGCGTCTTTGTGATGGGGATCTGGCAGTGAGGGATGGTTCGACGTGCTGGAATGGAGAGGATGTGGTAGAAAGGTAAGCATTTTTCTTCACGGAACAGTGTTTGTGCTGTTATAGAGAACAGATGGTTTGACATGAAAGCAAATGGGTCTCTTAAGGTCATTATACGCAGCTGTCAAGTGTGTGGAAGAACTCTGCAAATGCAAGTTTTTACAAAAGTAAAAGTAAAAATAAAATCTCAGGATAGTTTAAATAAAGCTGCTATGGATATAATGTATGCATATATAGCTGAACAAAACTGTATCACAGCTGAAGATATTAGGGTAAAGGTTTGGCTTTAGAAGGAGAAATTACCATATGTACAACTAACTTCCCTTTTAGAATTTCCATTGAGGAATACAGCATTAACATCCTTTCCTAAAGCCTCGTACACACGATCGGATTTTCGGCAGGGAATTGTATGATGACGGACTATTTGGCTAAAATCTGACCGTTAGTACGCTCCTTCAGACAATTGTTGTCCAACTTTCGGCCAACAAATGTTGGATTGCAGGCTAGTAAATTTTCAGCGGACAACAGTCTGTTGTCAGATTTTCGTATTGTCTGTGCACAAGTCCGTCACACAAAAGTCCAAAGTACAAACACGCATGCTCGGAATCAATGCTCACCAAACACGACATTAGCAGAAGGTGCCCAAAGGGTGGTGCTCAAGAGCTGAAATTCCACATAGTACGTCACTACGTTCACGTTTCTTGGCCGACAATTGTGTGCCGTTAGTATGCAAGACAAGTTCCTGGCACACGCCCTTCCGACAAAAGTCTGACGCTCTGTTGGCCAACAATCCGATCGTGTGTACGAGGCTTTAGACTCACTAAGACATATACGTACAGTGGGGACGGAAATTATTCAGACCCCCTTAAATTTTTCACTCTTTGTTATATTGCTGCCATTTGCTAAAATCATTTAAGTTCATTTTTTTTCCTCATTAATGTACACACAGCACCTCATATTGACAGAAAAACACAAAATTGTTGACATTTTTTGCAGATTTATTCAAAAAGAAAAACTGAAATATCACATGGTCCTAAGTATTCAGACCCTTTGCTCAGTATTTAGTAGAAGCACCCTAATACAGCCATGAGTCTTTTGGAGAAAGATGCAACAAGTTTTTCACACCTGGATTTGGGAATCCTCTGCCATTCCTCCTTGCAGATCCTCTCCAGTTCTGTCAGGTTGGATGGTAAACGTTGGTGGACGGCCATTTTTAGGTCTCTCCAGAGATACTCAATTGGGTTTAAGTCAGGGCTCTGGCTGGGCCATTCAAGAACAGTCACAGAGTTGTTGTGAAGCCACTCCTTCGTTATTTTAGATGTGTGCTTAGGGTCATTGTCTTGTATGAAGGTAAACCTGAGGCCCAGTCTGAGGTCCTGAGCACTCTGGAGAAGGTTCTTGTCCAGGATATCCCTGTACTTGTCCGCATTCATCTTTCCCTCGGTTGCAACCAGTCGTCCTATCCCTGCAGCTAAAAAAACACCCTCACAGCATGATGCTGCCGCCACCATGTTTCACTGTTGGGACTGTATTGGACAGATGATGAGCAGTGCCTGGTTTTCTCCACACATAATGCTTAGAATTGAGGCCAAAAAGTTCCATCTTGGTCTCATCTCATCAGACTAAAGAATCTTATTTCTCACCATCTTGGAGTCCTTCAGGTGTTTTTTTTAGCAAACTCCATGCGGGCTTTCATGTGTCTTGCACTGAGGAGAGGCTTCCGTGGGCCACTCTGCCATAAAGCCCCGACTGGTGGAGGGCTGCAGTGATGGTTGACTTTCTACAACTTTCTCCCGTCTCCCGACTGCATCTCTGGAGCTCAGCCACAGTGAACTTTGGGTTTTTGTTTAGCTCTCTCACCAAGGCTCTTCTCCCCCGATAGCTCTAGGAAGGGTTCTGGTCGTCCCAAACATCTTACATTTAAGGATTATGGAGGCCACTGTGCTCTTAGGAACCTTAAGTACAGCAGAAATGTTATTGTAACTTTAGGCCAGATCCGTGTCTTGCCACAATTCTGTCTCTGAGCTCTTCAGGCAGTTCCTTTGACCTCATGATTCTTATTTGCTCTGACATGCACTGTTAGCTGTAAGGTCTTATATAGACAGGTGTATGGCTTTCCTACTCAAGTCCAATCAATATAATCAAACACAGCTGGACTCAAATGAAGGTGTAGAACCATCTCTGTCAATATGGGGTGCTGTGTATACATTAATGAGGAAAAAAATGAACTTAAATGATTTTAGCAAATGGCTGCAATATAACAAAGAGTGAAAAATTTAAAGGGGGTCTGAATACTTTCCATCCCCACTGTATATGCACAAAGCAAAATTAATGAATATTAAAAATTAATTAGCATTTTTGGTTTGTGATAATCAGATACAGTTTAGTTCCGCCTTAAGTATTACTTGCTTTGTAAGAGAGTCTAAAATCTGGATGTTTCTCATTCAGTGGATTATCGTCAACCTCCATAGATATTAAAGAAAAGTCATATCAAATGGCAGTAGAGTGTAAAACCAAAAAAGTGAATGTGGAAATAACCCTGAGAGCCCTTTCACACTGCCAGCACGGGGCGTCGGCTGTAAAGCCCGACTAGTTTTAGCGGCACTTTACTGTCGTTTTAGATACGCTTTTCGGTCACTAGCGGGGCACCCTTAACCCCCCGCTAGTGGCCAAAATAAAGGGTTAAAAGCGCCTGCAAAGCACCGCTGCCGAGTCGCTTTGCAGGCGCTGCAGCGGCGCTGCCTATTGATTTCAATGGGTAGTCCTGCTTTAGGAGCGGTGTATACAAAGAAGCTGCTTGCAGGACTTTTTTTTTACATCCTGCCAGCGCAACGCTCCAGTGTGAAAGCACTCAGGCTTTCACACTGGGATTGCAGAAAAGGCGCCTGAAAAACGCCTCCAATGTGAAAGGGATCTTAATGTGAAATACCTATTTAGAGACGAGGGGATCAGTTTATTTCCTGAGTTATATGTAGACAGAAGGGGAAAGATAAGATAAAGGAAGCATAGGAAAATAACCCAGACATATGTTTACATTGGGTCTGATAGCACATACAAGTACAGAGACATTGGGACCAATCCAAGCAGTGTGGGTACATTTTTTTAAGCCTAGTACACACAATGAGAAAATAGGATGAAAAATACCACTTTCAAAGCAATCGTACTATAATCTGATCAGTAATTCACAGCTTTTGAGAGCCAATCACAACAGTTCATGCAAAATTAACCGAAGGGACAAATATAAAAACATTTCTTGTGAGATACTAGAATGAACGATTTTCATTTCATCAGAAGAGTATTCGTCTAAAAAAAATCAGAAGACCAAAACTACGCATGCTCAGAAATGAAAGAATACATTACAATACGATACAACACATTACATCACTTCCAAAGTTGTATTTTGTCGTATGAGAATTTTTGTAACTATAGTAACCTATTGGTTTTTGATATGAGACAAGCATGCAAAAAAACAGACTGGCACATATTCTTTAGATATTCTTATCATGTGTACGAGGCTTTAGAAAGGCAATTTTTAATTTACTTATGCAAATTATCATTACTTATAAATGGTTGAACAGCAGTACATATAAATATTATCATAGGAGAATCTCAAATCAAATGGCCAAAAACATGTGTGTGTGTGTATGTGTGTGTATATATATATATATATATATATATATATATATATATATATATATATATATATATATATATATATATATATATACAGTATGGCCAGCATATAAAAACATTTAGCCTTTTTCTAAATAACTAGGAACCGTGTCTCTTTATTTGAGACAAATGGGTGCATTTGAAGACAAGTTTTATCCTATTTGGGAACTTCTAAGGCTTGAGCTTCTAACAGCTATTTGCTCTTATCCAACGCCTGTGTGTCATGGTTAAGGAATTTGTGTTATACACAAAATTAACTGCATCACCACATTCCTTTTTAAGAAACTACATCAGCACACTCCTTTTTAAGAAAAGGAGAAAAACATAAAAAAGTCCCAAAAATTCAGAAACATGTCTCAAAATTACAGCACCTGTTCTTGTGCTCAAATGCTAATATTTTGTTTTCCACTGTTTAAGTTATCAGTCCCAGTATATAAGACATTTCAAATTGTCTAGTGCTTCCTTTCAATGTAGAGTGAAACTATCAGATTTAAAAGACAAATGTCCTGTTCTATCCTCGTTAGACTGTATGATCATTCCAACTTGGTACAACTCTGTGGATGACTAGAAGCCCCGGAGTCAGGAATGGCTGTCATACATCAGATACCTCAAGATCAGAAATAGCTGCCATGATTATCTCCTGCCCAAGGATCAGGAATTCTTTGTGTATTAGTGAATGCCTAAAGTAATATTTATATTAACCTAAACTCCAGCAAAGTCTGATTGAGCGATAGAAACTTTCAATAAAGTTCTCATTTATTCATCAAAGTTGAACTAACAGAGGATGTTATATAATACAGTAAAATTCTTTAAGTGAATAGAGTGATGTCTCCCTGTTAAGGTTCTGAAAACCTAGGCTTGTAAGGTATTAACCCATGCTCCATTCACCAAAAGCACACTTCAATTACGTGGCCTTGTAAGGCACCTTTATGAAATGTGACCTTGACCACAGATTTTTTCCAGGCACAGTTATATACACCTTATATGAAAAGGCCAATCCATCAAAAGGGGATATTTCAGCATTTGGTAGATTGTATAAGATTAAATAATATAATGGTTTCTCATCGCTCTCATGGACTATTGTAGTACAAACTTTGCTCTTTTTCACTTATGTAAAGCCCAATTCAAGTGCATTTTAAAAATAAAAACATAAATGCCCATCACTTTTAAAATGCAGCTCTTGTAGCAATACTTACCTCCACTCCGGCACTTACCCTCATAAACTCACCAATTCAACTCATTCAACCCACAGTCGATGGGGTCAATTCACTAATGTTTACCACATGCAATAACATGGTTATGTGACTCATTTTGTGAGTGGCACATCATAAATTATCCCATGAGGTAAAATTAATTCCAGTTTATGGAAATTAAAAATAACGATTATGCGGTATTTACAGCAAAAAAAAATTATCGGTACATATTGTTTAACCACTTCAGTCCCAGAAGGATTTGCCCCCTTCCTGACCAGGCCGTTTTTAGTGATACGACACTCCGTCTCTTTAACTGACAATTGAGCAGTCGTGCAATGTTGTACCTAAACAAAATTTATGTCCTTTTTTCCCCACAAATAGATCTTTCTTTTAGTGGTATTTGATCACCTCTGCGGTTTTTATTTTTTGCGCCATAAACAAAGAAAGAGCAACAATTTTGAAATAAACACAATATTTTTTACTTTTTGCTATAATAAATATCCCAAAAAAATATTAAAAAACAAATTTCTTCATCAGTTTAGGCCAATATGTATTCTTCTAAATATTTTTGGTAAAAAAAAAATCACAATAAGCGTATATTGATTGGTTTGCGCAAAATTTATAGCGTCTACAAAATAGGGGATAGATTTATGGTATTTTTATTATTTTATTTTTTTACTAGTAATGGTGGTGATCTGCGATTTTTATCGGGACTGCAACATTGCGACGGACAGATCAGACACTTTTGACGCAGGTCAGGAAGGGGGGGGGGCGAGTGAGCACCCCCTTCTGAACCATACCAGGCCACATGCACTCAACATGACACCTTGTCTCCATGATGAAGGGGACAAGGGCCTCATCCCCACAACCCTGGCCGGTGGTTATGGGGGTCTGTGGGCAGGGGGCTTATCGGAATCTGGAAGCCCTCTTTAAGAAGGGGGAGCTCAGATCCTGCCCCCCCCCCATTCTTAATGAATTGAACACTTGCACAACTGTTACAGCATGTGGTATTTTACTGCATTTATTTAACTCTTAGTGAATTGACCTCTTTGAGTCCAAGGCGTCTTAGGCCAACCCCTAGGGATTGCATCATCAAGCCACCCTGAGCTTATAGGAGAATTCTGCAGAGAAAGGTACAATGCCTTAATGCGGCACGATGCTCTGCAGCATTCAGAACCCACCCACAGCTGGAGAAGGATTTCAAATGAGTGAACTGAAGACCCATGGAATAAAGGTTTGTACACAAGATAAAGCAATAAATAAATAAAGGCTACAATGTGTTCCAAGGGGAAAGGGGTGACAAAGGGGAAAGGGAGGCTGGATTTGGGGATTATAATTGTAAGGAAATAGTGGGAACACCTCAAGATGGACAAGAACAGAGCAGAAAGATAACACAGAGGGAGAGCATACAAGATATAAGGAACCAATTGGTGATACAGCATACCTTTTTACTAACATATTACTTTTTGGTCAGCTGATCTCTTAACAAACATTCTACTTATTTAAATTATATTGCCTGCAGGGTAAACTGTTTAACATTGAGACATAATCGTTGAAATATATACAGTGGGTATAGTGCTTCAAAGTATCATGTGTTCTGGGAATTCCAGTTAAAGAACCTGTGAAGGTGTAGACCAGTTTTTTTAATCCTATTAATGATGTGCTCTTCACTGAAATGTTCAGTGAGTTCAGTGATGATCTTGTCATTTCTCAGATGACAAGATCATCACTGATCACTACTTTTTTCCATATTCCAGGTTGCCAGATTCATTAAATTTTAGCTGATGCATGACATTTTCTCATACATACTAACATAAAAAAATCATCAAGGAATAAATCCTTTTGCAGCATATAAACAACGGCATTGAAATCTTTCATCTGGATATATTACTGTGGGTAGGAAACACAGACTTTACTGTCCTATGCACCATTGTATGTGTAGCCCAGTGTGCAGAACTGGCAGGTGGGGAGTAACATCATGGACCTGACTGCCAGTTTACTGCTTAAAATGATGCTCTTGCTCATGTTTTTAAGAGATAACCTTTGTGACTGATCAGTAACAGACAGTTTACAGGCAACGCTGCAGGAGGGGCTGCTATTACAGTACATTGAACAGCCAGTACTAAGCCTGTTCTCCAGCCACTATGGGGCACACTGAGGATGTACACAACTAGAGATTCTGGAGAGAAGGTAGAGGATTGTGAGAGGTGTAGTTTCTACAGACTGAGTTGGCTTGAGACTCTAAGAGGAAGGACTTTAGGTCCCAGAGACACTGGAATGGAGAGTAGGTGGAACTTTGTAACTTTTCCAGGCTGAAGCTAGGAAAAAGTAATGATTTCAGAGGAACTGAGGCTGCGAGCAGGCTGCTGCACCTGAGAGAAGGAGAAACACAGTGGCAGCCATTCTGGAACATTGGAGGACACCCTGGATGCTGGTTCAGCCTGTTGTCAAATTGAGAAACCGGCGCTGAGGACACTGACTCAGTTATACTTTGCCCAGTAAGCAGAAGGGGATCTTCTGGTAACACAGGGTTAGTGAGAGGCTGCTGGCCAACCCTGCACAACACTTTGATAAACGAGGGACAGATTTGTCTGCAAGAAATAGTGTCAGTGCCTGCATCAGTTCTTAAAGGGACACTACCCTGAGCACACCACCAAATCGGTTGGGCCCCAACGAGCTGGCAAGCAGAATAAATAGGGTAGTATACAATGACTGCTAAACTATTGTAATAGTATAACATCCCCTAGTTAGGATTGCCCTGATATAGGGTTTAGGAGGGATGTTTGCCCATTTACAGTTTATTTCTCCTACTGTTTACCTTACTGCATTGCAGCACCTTTTTTCTATTGCTTAACCATTTTCTATGTCATTGCTGGTATTTAGAGTAAATCCATTTAAGCACCTTTGCGCTTCTGCTTCTGATTGCAAATGACATGTGGAACTCTCCTCGGTTTGCCTCTGCTGCTCATCTACAGAGACCTGGTCACCTATCCAGCAGCCGGGTTCATGAGTATCTAATTCCTAGCCTTGTGACCTGAGCTAAGTTGTGTTCCTCCTCGCAGTGCATCATGCCTGGTTCTAGACTCATGGGTGACAGTCCGGCTGTACTAAATGGCTCCCCTTAAGAGTTCCGGTGCTGCTTGCAGTGTACCCCCTGAGGTGCCTGTCACCTAAGGCCTGGAGTTGCACCCTCAGTCTTCCATCGCTCTCTATCAGGCATAAGCATTGCGTGGATGTAGTTTGTGTTGTGCAACATTACATTGCTTCTATTAGGAAGACTGACCCTCTCTTTTATACCTGATGGTCCCTGTTTGCACTCCACCATTCCTGATTGGTTTAGACAAACCCCTATTCAAGCTTTTGGTCTTAGAACCGGCTCACACCTGAATTGCACAAGAACGCAGTCTGCATCCCTGTGTGATTTAGTGCGGAGTGATTTTTTTAGTCCATTCATTTGAATGGGCTGAAATTGAACTGGATTGCACAAAAAGTAGTGCATGCACCACTTTTTAAAAAATGCACTGCAGTGGATTGCATCGTACTGCAATCATGTAACAAATATAAAGTGTTATCCCAATCTGGCTTGGGTTGGGTTCTACCCTTTCCTGTCAAGGTGGACTCTAATAGATCTGTGAGCACTTCATGGGCTTTCTGGCATCAGACAACAATTTCTCAGATTTTCAAGGCTGCCACCTGGCCTTCTGTTCACATGTTCTACAAGTTTTCACCAAGTGGATGTTCAGGCTTAATCTGATGCCATCTTCAGGTGTAAGGTCTTTTAGGTGGCTCGGCTCTTTGAGCTGCAAGTAGACCCCAGTTCTTTTGTTTTTGTGGGCTTGTTAATGTTCTGTTGCTATTGCCCACCACCCTCAGCACTGCTTCTGGACGTTCTTACAGTCTCTGAATTCCTGAACTAAAAACTGAACTAAAATGAACTAAAAAGAAAATGTAATTTTTGTACTTATTATAAAATGTGTTTCTTGGAGTTAATTGAGAGACACACATGCCATCCCTCTGTATTTATGTTCATGGTTTTGGTTCTGCTTTTCCACAGAGTAGGAGGGGTTTGTACTGGGCTGGCCCACAATTTGTTTTGTTTGCTAGTGTCCAAATCCTCCTTTAGGTGGCAGTATAACCCAACTGGTTCTGAAATCCTGTGTCCCCCACTGAACTCCATGAAATTTGTATTTTCATAGGAGAAAAGGGAATCTGCGGGGAAATCTGTCAGCAATAAAAGAAAAATAAGTGAAAATGAATTAAAGTAATTGTTTTTTTTTAAATAATGAACTGCATTTTTACTGCATTGATCACAGACAGCGCAGCCATCAGAAATTTTGGGGGCCCTTACACAGCTTTAGGACTGGGCCCCCCGGGCCTGACCACCAACATTCTCCACGGTCCACCCACTGGCCATCCCACTGAATCCGCTGTGAGTGGAGAGGAATACAATTTACAGCTTACCAATACTTAGATGTGGTGGCTGCATTCATTTTTTTTTTTTTTTAGGCTTTTTATTTTCTGTTTTCCCCTGGTGATCTGGTCAGTAACACACCTGTATTAGAGTGTCCCCACTCTGGATGAAGGAGCAGAAGAGACACCTTTGGACAGCAGTCTGAGGGGCAGGGGGGGAGGGGAGTGTTAGATGGACTAGCAGATTTAGGTAAACTAAACAAATGAAGCCAAACTCCAGCTCACGCTTTATAATCAGTTACAGCAAACATTTTTTTTTCTTTTGGGATGAGGGTGAATAAATGGTAACGATCATTGTAAGCACCTTTGCTAGTGTTAAATGGTTTATCTCCATGACAGCTTGTTCTTTTAAAAAAACAATAGACTTGCTAGCAGGATCACCAGATGAAAATAAAAGAAAGAAAACCTAAAAAAGAAAACTAATGCGGCCATCACATCTAAGAATTGGTGAGCTGCTATAAAATAAATATTTGCTTTGGGACTTAATACTGATTGGCCCCTCGGGTCACTCAGGCCCCCTACACTTGTATGGGCTGTACCCCTGATCACAGATTGCCATTGCGGCCTACCAGTCACTAGATGTGGTGTCTGAATTTGTTTTCATTTTTCACTGCTTTTTTTCTCATTTACTTTCACTTGTTGATCCTACTAACATTTTTCTTGTTTAGTAGGAAGTGGATGGAAGGCGCGTGATCAGACGCTTACATCAAGAAATGTAAGGTTTATTTATGTAAAAGAATACAGACATATAGTCATATAACTATAAAATCATACAAATACTACATAATATTATAAAAAAAGGAAAAACAGGTAACAAAATAAGTACTAGGAAGTTAAAATTGGGGTGTGCCCATATTGAGGCAGGTATTTAAGAAAGGCTGACGCGTTTCGAGGAAAACCTCTTCATCAGAGCCAGGAGAACTGGAGCACAGTCTGTATGGGCCGGTAGGCCGACATGTGTACATGGGGAGAGGTGGTGTGGCTAGTAGGAGGATGTGTCCTGTGATGGACAATTGATTATTCCAAGTTCCATTCCCAGGTGTTCTATGGATGAAATTAGAATGTAAATAGATTGTATTTTCTTTTTGCGGTGCTGTTAGGCTGTCAAGTGTGCCTGTCTCAGGAGAAGTGTGTAGACACAGCTGCAAACTGTAGAGATCCTTTGGAGTGGAGAGCCGTGTGATCCTGGCAGCAGAAGGGGGGGAGGAGGAGGAGGGAGGAGGTGTCCTTGAGGCAGCTGATGCCTGGATAGAAAGCGTCTTGCTGCCTAGGGATAACTGTGCTCCAGTTCTCCTGGCTCTGATGAAGAGGTTTTCCTCGAAACGCGTCAGCCTTTCTTAAATACCTGCCTCAATATGGGCACACCCCAATTTTAACTTCCTAGTACTTATTTTGTTACCAGTTTTTTCTTTTTTTTATAATATTATGTAGTATTTGTATGATTTTATAGTTATATGAATATATGTCTGTATTCTTTTACATAAATAAACCATACATTTCTTGATGTAAGCGTCTGATCACGCGCCTTCCATCCACTTCCTACTAAACAGTCCTTTCCAGACCACCCCTGGTCAGCTAAGGCAGCGGAACACGCTCCATCATCTCCCCCAGTCCTGGTAAGCAGAACAAAAACTGCGCTTTAGGATGCGTGTATAGGGTCAGAAATTAAGGTTGCTGCCTCCCTTACATAAGGTACCTGGTGGGGTACTATGTAGAAGTATGAAAATAAAGAATTGGGTATACTGGCGCTACCTGAAGAAATATTAAATATCAGTCAGTATGTTTGGAAATTGGGATGACCTATAACTAGGCACCCCCTACCTGTAGTTGTAATTCTAAGAGGTATACAGTATGTACAGGTCCCCCTTATTTACAATATAGGTAGTTCCACAGCCATTAAGTAGATACGTTTCCAATACTCAAATATACAAAGGTTATAATAGGCATCAAATGTCGCACAGCTTACTGGATCCTACTGTATCTGGGAAAGAGACCAGAAACTGGATTCCATATAGTGCATTTACTAAGAACCATATGCAAACACAGTGATGTATGTATATATAATATTATTCTAATCCATTACATTCCACATAATCATCATAGATTGCAATTGCATAGACCAAAAACTGCTCGATAGCCCAGGAAACAACAACAATTGGGTTTTCAACAAAGTTCCATATATTGATGTAAAGTGACTCATGCAGATTCCCACAGGTGACTTGGTGCTGCAATAATTTGTCAGGTGACTCTCGTGCTCCCCCTTTGGTTGCTTACTCACCAGCTCCCAGAACCCCAGCAGGGGTATAACGCTTGTGGTGTGATACGCAGGGTTGCTTCCTTCTGACGAATCTTTATGTTATAATCAGCTCCCCAAGCCCCCCAGCGGGGTAATCCACCTGTGTTGGGAGATAGATCGCCTTGCTGCCAGGTGTTATGCTGGGTATCTCCTGTGCCTTTAAATCCTTGAAGGTGTTGCTTCCACTCATATGTTTAGGAAAAAAAGAGAGCTTCCATAGCGTAATACCGTATGGCCACTTTATTTAAAAATTACATCAGAACCAGCACCGTTGGTTTGTAAAAGAAAAATTTTTTTACAAAAATTAAAATTAAAGATGACAAACCAAAAATTAAAATGTTAAATTAAAAAATAATAGATTAAAAAATAATAATGATAGAGTTCCAAAACAAACAAAAATTAAAATAAAAAATAAAAAGAAAAAATAGGTGAATCTACCAAGTCCAGGCACTAATTGTATATTTCTGTCCGGATGGATTAGGACAGCAAAGATTGCCAGACAAAGTACAAACTACAGTTTGTATGGGTAAAGCAGGACGCTCCAAATGAGCATATGGAGCGCAGTGAGGATATGATACTATCAGCTGCTAAGCAGCGTCCTCCTCTCTCCTATGCCGTGGAGCAGACTGACAGAGCGTGATGCCGTTGTGCGCGCTTCGTCACATGACGTCCTCAGCAACGGTGTCACACTCTTCCTTCTACTGAGTTTTATAGGAGGAGAGCGCGTTCATCTTCAACCTACCCCTCATATTCCGGGGCTCATTTTCAATATATGTCCCATGGATACAATTTAAAATATATGTAATATAGGGAAATTCTCCCATTGGTTATATAATGAAACTTGGATGTTCAATTTGCATATCCAATTGATTGTGAAGATTCATGGGCGCGCTCTCCATTAACACAGAGACAATCCATTCATTTCATTACTATTAGACAGAACTCCCCCTGCTGGTTCAAAATAGAACAGCAAGTTTGTTAATTCAGTGTACAGTATTTTTGGAGAAAGGTTTCTGAACAATGTCATATACAGAATATTTTAGCAACCGGCTTGAACATAGGTCCTAAGGGGAGGTATATCCCCAACATCTACCATATTATCAACGCATATCTCTATTATATGCGTGTTCTGTTTTATCTGCAAACAAATGTGTATTTATAAGACTTAATTGAGCATAAGAGAATATAATGTGTCAGGAAACCCGACTTATCATAAGTGAAAAAATTATGGATATATATGTGTCTACAATGACACCCTAACCTCATATATACATAAATCATAAAAATAATAATTTTTAGTAGTATACAAATTAAATTATTAGTGTTACCTCGTGCTTATATTCCCCTATGGTGCTATTTAAAGGTGAACACTTGTCATCTTACAAAATTAAAAAATATTTTGTTTGTGTAATCTAAAGTAAATCCCGCATAAAAAGAATTAGATCCATAAACTCTATAGTGATATTAAATAGTCTTAAAATTACTAAGTGTCATATTTCTTACTAGACACCCATAATGTATGGGTGTATGAATACCTCTACTTAGGTGTGATTATTATATATCCTAATGGATAATTACAGTGCCCACTAAATTATAAGTGATTGAGTAGTGTATCGGTGTTATCTTTATAGATACCGCAAAAAACTTTATTAGATGTGTTTATATGGTGATAGTATACCCTTATAAATGGGGAAGGGTCGAACGTAGAGGGGAGGTGTTATGTATGTAACCATCCCCTGAACTAAGGAGTGCACAGTGGCCCCCCATATTACAGAAGTATGGGTAAGCAGGGCTTGAATATTTAAGGGTCGGTATATCCTCTGGGTGCCCCCTAGGTTAAAGGTTATCTTATATATCCACAGTATGATGACGGTAATCAGGCTTGAATATATCAGGGTTCAGCTATGAAGCAGTTGAGATCTATATCTAGGTTGAGGCCCCTAGGCGCCAGGGACCTCAACCTATATATCCAAACTGTCTCATTCTGTGAAATGAGGGTGGTTTTGTTTCCTCCTCTCCAGTGGCCCTTTATGGAGTCAATGCCATAGAAAATTAGCCCTGATGGGTCTCTACTATGTACTTGGTCAAAATGACGTGACAGGTTGTGTTTGGGGAAACCTTTCTTTATATTATTGATATGCTCACGTATACGTACATGTAGGGGTCGGGTGGTTCTCCCCACGTACTGAAGGTGGCAAGGGCATTCGATGACATACGTAACGTGAGTACTATGACAGGTGATCAGGTTCCTGATTTTGTATTCTCTCTGATCAACCCTCGATTTAAAGGTTTCCCTCCTCCTTGGAACTTTCTTACTGACCCTACAGGGTAAGCATCTCTGGCATTTATAGAAGCCTTTTAAATTAGGAAAAATTTCTATCTGTTTGGGGGGATTAATGACATTATGGACCAGATGATCACGAAGATTGGGGGCTCTTCTATAAACAAATTTTGGTTTGTGAGGTAGAATCTTGGCTAGCACTCTGTCCTCCTTGAGGATAGGCCAGTATTTCCTAACGATTTTTTCTAAACTTCTATATTGGCTGTTGAACCCCGTTATGAATGCTATATCTTTTGGTTTATTATTTCTTATATTTTTCGTGAATAGTTGCCTTCTATTCATACTTGCTACAGCGGTTTTTGTTTTTATCAATTCGTCTTTCTTGTAGCCTTTTTCACAGAATTGTTCAATCAACCCATCTGCTTGGACCAGAAAATCCTCCATGTTGTCACAGTTTCTGCGTAGTCTCAAAAGCTGCCCTTTAGGGATATTTCCCTTCCATTGTGGGTGGTGGCAGCTTGTAATCGGTATGTACCCATTTTTGTCAGTGGCCTTGAAATACGTTTTTGTATGCAATCTGTCTCCATTCTTGAAGATCACTAGATCTAAATATTCAATTTGTTGATGGTTCCATTTACCAGTAAAAGTGAGCCCATATCTATTAATATTGAGGTTATTTAGAAACTGTTCAAACTCCTGTGGCGTTCCCTCCCAGATTATAAACAGGTCGTCGATGTACCTCCGATAAAACTTGAGGTGGGGGTTGTTTCCTGTATAGACATACTCCTCCTCCCATCTATTCATGAGGAGATTAGCTACGCTCGGTGCGTAGCGTGCCCCCATTGCGACACCTTTCTGTTGGACATAGTAGTTGTTGTTGTGCCAGAAGTAGTTGCAACTCATTGCTAATTCTAGGCCCTCCAGTATGAAGTTGATTTGTGATTGTCTCATCTCTGTATGTTCATGTAAGGCTTTTTCTACAGCATGTAAGCCGTCTTTTTGCACAATGCTGGTGTACAGAGAATTTACGTCAATTGTAGCAAGCATGTAATTCTGAGCTCCACTAATTGCTTGTAGATCTTGCAAAAGTTGTGAGCTATCACGTAAATACGATTTGTCCTTACATACCAAAGGTTTTAAAAATTTGTCTAAGTATTCACCCAGTCTTGAAAAGATGGAGTTTATCCCACTAACTATGGGTCTTCCAGGGGGCTTCTCCAGCCTTTTATGAATCTTGGGTGTGTAGTAGATGACAGGGGTCTTGGTAGAATTGGATACAAGGTATTCAGCTTCCTGGGTGTTGAGTATTCCACTGTCTTTCCCTTTTTTCACAAAGGCCTTTAGCTTCTTCATATATATCTTCTTGGGGTTGTTTTTTAATTTGTTGTATGTATTCTCCACCTGTAGCAAATTGTTCATTTCCTCCTCATAATCTTCCTTATCAAGGATCACCAGTCCTCCCCCCTTATCTGCCGGTCGTATGACCACCTCATTCTTCTTGCTCAATGCCCTGATTGTTTTCCAAATTTTTTTGGCTTTGTGGTTGTTGTTCTTTTGCACTTTTCTTACATCTTCTTCCACCATTTTTTCAAATGCTGCCAAACATTGGTTACCTGGGGTGTTTGGGTTAAGGGTCGATTTATTCTTGAGTTGGGTATGTGTGTAGATCGATTCCGTGCTTGTTCTTGTATCCCCATTCTCAGCAAAGTGTTTCTTTAGATTAAGTCTCCTCATGAATTTCTTGAGATCTATATATGTTTGAAACTCATCCAGAGGTTTTTCTGGTGCGTACTTCAGTCCTAAGTCCAGGACTTTTATTTCCTCTTGGGTGAATTGGACTTTGCTGAGATTATAAATGCCCTTACCTATAATTCCCTTCTCCTTTTTCTTTCTCCCCCCTCTTGTTGTCCTGTGATGGACAATTGATTATTCCAAGTTCCATTCCCAGGTGTTCTATGGATGAAATTAGAATGTAAATAGATTGTATTTTCTTTTTGCGGTGCTGTTAGGCTGTCAGGTGTGCCTGTCTCAGGAGAAGTGTGTAGACACAGCTGCAAACTGTAGAGATCCTTTGGAGTGGAGAGCCGTGTGATCCTGGCAGCAGAAGGGGGGGAGGAGGAGGAGGGAGGAGGTGTCCTTGAGGCAGCTGATGCCTGGATAGAAAGCGTCTTGCTGCCTAGGGATAACTGTGCTCCAGTTCTCCTGGCTCTGATGAAGAGGTTTTCCTCGAAACGCGTCAGCCTTTCTTAAATACCTGCCTCAATATGGGCACACCCCAATTTTAACTTCCTAGTACTTATTTTGTTACCAGTTTTTTCTTTTTTTATAATATTATGTAGTATTTGTATGATTTTATAGTTATATGAATATATGTCTGTATTCTTTTACATAAATAAACCATACATTTCTTGATGTAAGCGTCTGATCACGTGCCTTCCATCCACTTCCTACTAAACAGTCCTTTCCAGACCACCCCTGGTCAGCTAAGGCAGCGGAACACGCTCCATCATCTCCCCCAGTCCTACCTCTGACTACAATACTACCTTTGTTTTACAGCAAAGGATCTCACAAGCGCAGGAGTATTTTTCACCATATCTTGTTCATACTTTAACATTTTTCTTGCCCTAGGGAACCAAAGCGTGAAGCGCACAATGTGTACTAACATTACATATGACCCATTTGATTAGACAATTCAAATAATCTAACCAGTGTGTTGGTAGCTTGCAATCAAAGAAGCCCCCATACTCCTGATGATAGTCCCCAGACACGGACTCATGTTTACTGATTACTCATCTTTGTGATACAGCAATTACTTGTCTTTTGGATCATTTAAAGCACCGATAACAATTTTTGGTGACAAGCTGAATCAATTTCTCCAGATGATATCTGTAAATTCCCAGTTCCTTCTACTTCTCATGGCAAATGCAAGGAATTTCATTCAATCATTTAATTGACATCGTGAGGAATGCAGCAGAGGGAGGGATACCTCAGGGAAGGGGGAACAGAATGAGGGCCACAGTCCAGAAGAAATTCCCACTAAAGGGAATAATATTTGGTTCATCCTACCAGTGTACAGTCCCATCTGGAATAACACTTTTAGGTTGATACATTCATTTTGCAGTACATTGATATTATTATTGGTAGTTCAAAACACAGAGCTCCTTGTGCAGGGAGTGATGCCCGTACCCTAAGGGTCCATTCACCATACTTCAAAACATAGTAGCATACGTAATGTACATTGGTGCAATACTATGCCATTCATTTTAAATGTCAGCCCAGAATATCTGGCCAATGCCCCTGTGTTGCAGCAGACTACAATGTATGGTAACCCACTACCTTGTCTTGTGGTGCCCTGTGTAGCTACAAATGCTGCAGGTCTGTTTTTTGTAAAATGAATGTGCTGCCTTAAAGGATAAGTTTACCTTTTCTGGGAAAATGTCAATTTTCATAATAAAATAGAAGTGTTTTCTAATGTAATTTCTGGCCAAGCCATCCCAATGTGCTCATCTCTCACTTACCGCATCTATGGCAGCTTTAAAGTTTTCCCCTTGAAAACATGTTATTGGATGAAACGCGTCAGTGGGACCCATGCTGATGCCATCATGCCCGCCTTCTGCCGTGATCCTCACTGGTGTTCCCTGTGGTTTCTACCTTTGGGGTGAAAGACCCCCATTGCAAAACGCTATTTAGACCACCTTTAATTTGGGGTCTTTTAAAAGGCTGCATGTTTTAGTGGTGGTAGAGCTCACACAACTTTACAGACATATTTCACGTGGGTGGATTTAATCGCATCATTGGAGTGGTGTTGGAACTCACCTAATTATAAAAGTTACACTTATTTGAACTTCACTTGATTGTATATTGGTTATTTAACTGCATCGTTGAAGTGGCGTGAAACTCACCAAGAGATGTACGTTTTATTCATTTGTATTGCAACATCGCAATGGTGGTGGAACCCACTTTTATTGTAGGACTTTATGTAATTATATAGTTTGTTGTGACACTTGAACCCAAAAGTTTAATCTGTTTTTAAAAAAATGTTTTCTGCTTGCATCACTTCCTGTAAATCAAATCCCAGCACGCACTGGCTTGCTGCATCACAGAACAGGGCATAACAGGACGTGTTCACCACTCTGGACCACACCTCCCTCATTACTATACCACCTCTTGTTTTATTTCTACCCACTTTCTGTACAATAATTGTTCAATCTCCTTTAGATTTACTATCAGCTATGTAGTGTAGGGCCTGCTGATTTGATTGGATTGAATTGATTGATC
The DNA here is from genome assembly GCA_037952835.1 of Lithobates septentrionalis. Classification (NCBI taxonomy): domain Eukaryota; kingdom Metazoa; phylum Chordata; class Amphibia; order Anura; family Ranidae; genus Lithobates; species Lithobates septentrionalis. The sequence goes on from JBBDGP010001305.1 coordinate 4,011,038, forward strand.
AGGTGGGTCATCCTTTTCCATATTTTTCGTAAATCTAAAGGAAATTCTACGGAGATTATACAATCAGACTGCATAGTGTATGGCCATCTTTATACAAGTACATAGAAGGGAGTGGATGGAGACACTCAGCTGTCAGGTCCTATTCACATCTCCATGTAGCAGGAACTCAATTTCCCATGCATATTTCTTTCTGGTGTTTTGGAGCGTTTCTGTTCATCACGCATAAGGCAGCTCATTCACTGGGTTGCCCTATGCGTGTCTCCTGAGCTTTCTTTGGAGTGGACTGTGGTGCATTTTTTATTGCGCTTTTTGGTGCGTTTGCAGCGCATTTGCCATACGGTAAACACATCCCTGCAATCCACATTTGAGGTCCCATTAACATTTAAAAACAACACAAGCATGACACACATTTGCAGCATGTTCCTGAAACGCATGGTAAAGCAGGCATTTTCTGTGCAGTTTGCCATGTATTCTGAAGCGCACAGATGTGAATGGAGCCTCATTGTTGTTGTGGAAACACAACATTTTCACTTTCAGGCCCCATTTACACCTAACGCAGCGGGAATGCACATTTTTGGCTCATTTTTCCAATAACTCGCATAGGGCAATGGGCTGCCCTAGACGTGGCAAAGTAGCTCATGGCTTGGTGTGTTGTGGTTTGCACATTTTTTACTTTGCATTTTGCTGCATTTGTTGCTTGTTTCTTCACACAGCAAAATTAACAATTAATGGCACCAAAATAGAGCTGCACAATTAATCTTTAAAAGATTGCGATCTCGGTTCAAACCCCCCCCCCCCCCTACATGATCTTAATCCAGCATTTCCACGATTCATGTAACAAGTGCAGAGCAGTTTCCTTCTCACAGCTGTCCAAAAAAAAACCAACTGGCAATGTTTAGCGACAACATTGTTCAGCGCTGAAAGTGAGATACAAAGAAACATTGTATCTTTCTGTTCATTTACAGATCAAAGGGATGAACTTCAGTCTGCAAATGAAGTCATTCGAAAGCAACTTCTATTTTAAAAACCATTAATAATTACAACTTTTTTTTGTTTGCTTTGTTCAAATTTACACGTTTGACATTGAAAAAAGTGCAACATTAAAAAAATGAATTTATTTCATTTGTAAAATAACTTTTCAATGCTTTGTACATTTGCTGACAGCTAAAGTGTAAACAAAAAAGTTGCGGTAGGTATCCGGGAGTACTAAAGATAAAGACCTTAATATAACTTAATGGTCATTTTTTTATTAAATTATTTCTCAATACATTTCTTTAAATCTGATTGAAGCAAAAAGTATTATGTCTTATTTTATTGCTACCATAATGTTCAGGGATTGTAAATCTATAAAATAAAAAAAAATCTTCAGAATCGTGATCTTTATTCTAAGCAAAAAAAATTGTGATTCTCATTTTATCCAGAATCATGCAGCTCTACACCGAAAGTGCAAATAGTTTATTTTAGGTGTATAAAGGTGACCATACAATATAAAATCTGAGAACGGTGATCGCATTGGAAATGCATTACCTGCAGAGGTGGGTGGGAGCGATCTCTTGGAGAAAAGGGGGCAGGTGCAGGGCATGTGTTAATAAGGTCAGCTGGTCAGCTGCTTCCTTCTACTGGCTCTTCCATTCCTGAATACCAAATTCAGAACAGCTAATGTAGGTGTTTTCACCAGGACACTGGGGGGTGAGTGCCTGGTCTAGGACAAATAGAAAGCATTTTCTTTTTTGCAAAAGAGCAATTAATTAATTAATCCCTAACCTTAAAAAAAAATATAAACAAATTATTATTGTTATTAATAATGATAATAATAATAATAACAATAACAATAATCATCATAAAATAATAATACATAAACACCCAAACAAAAAAAAGTATAATAATAATAATAAATGTATGTATTTTGTGTAAAGATGTTTAGTTATTTTATTATTTTATTATTATTAATATTTATTATTATTTGTTTAAGGGTTAGGGGTTAAATATGTATTTATTATTACATAGTGTTCATGTATTGTATTTATTATTTATGATTATTTTTATTTGTGTATTTACTTTACATTTATTTATTGATTTATTATTAATATTATTATTATTTGTAGTAGTAGTAGTTGTAGTAGTAGTAGTAGTAGTAGTAGTAGTAGTAGTAGTAGTATTAACACCCTAACCCTAACAAACTAAATAACCCTAATCCCTAATCCTAAACCTAAACCCAACCCCTAATCCTAACTCTAACCCCTTACCCTAACAAAAAAAAAAATTAATGAATAATAAAGAATGAAATAAAAGCTGAAGGAAAAGCTAAAAATCTGAAAAAATTAACGACAAATGATGCAACAGATGCAAAGTTTCTCTATTGGCTAATAAAAAAAATGCCAAAGCTTAAAAAACGCTTTATAAAAAAGCGCAAATCGCACAAAAAAACGCACCAAAATTGTGCTTAAAAACGGCAGTAAAACGCTCAAAGATGCTATGCTCAGGTGTGAATGCAGCCTGAGTGGCGTGCTGAGAGGCTGAGCCAGCTGACTCTCAGGCATCTGGGAGGATCCTGACATTAAAGTCGGGATCCCCTAAGAGCCTGGACTGGCTGAGTGACATCAGCCAACAGTGGACTTTAACCTGCTGTTGGCTGAATCTGGGTCAAAGGAGTGCAGAACTAAGTGTATCCCAAAGAGCTTTGGCCCTTCTTCTCCTTTAACTCTTAAACTGAACCCCTAACACTTAGCTCTTACCCTGATACAAAAACTGCCACTTAAATGTAACCTTCACATTGACACTGAGACTTAATTCCCCGAAGAATCAGCAAGATACCAAGATACCAGCGCTGAAAACTATTGATCCAGCTTTAGGGGGCATGCCCTTTAAAATGTCACAGCTCTTTCCATACATCATTATTACTGGCCTGTGTTCAAAAGCAATGCTATAAGTAGCTGGTATAAGACACTAAAAGGAAGACATTGTTTGATAAAGCTAAGATAGCACTATTTATAATATTTCCTCCATGCTTAACTTATTTAGAGCAAATTAGCAAAACAGAAAGAAATAGAGTTGTTGAATGAAGTAAAGTATTGTTTGATTTTTTTTTTTTTTTGTAGTGATCCCATTAACATGCTCTCTGTCTTTTACAACACAACTTTGTGTTCCCAAGGTTACCATGGTATCCAGATTCTTGGCCTACTAACTGTTCAGCTTGGATTTGTTTCCCATCTCTGCGCCATTGTTGTGCAAATTGAACCAACAGTCATTTAAATGCAAAAGCTTGAGAAAAATGGCAATCATGGCTGAGAAGTGTGCTAGGAAACGCAGGAGAATAATTGTGGGTGGGAGCATTCTTGTACATAAAAGCGTTTTCTCTAAAATCCCTACATCTTACTTTGCAACCCTGCAACTCTGCTATGTGTGTAAGGGAAATGGTGAATGACCAGGATGCACTGATCCGTCATTAACAACAGGCTGTGACCTGCGGGATAGCTTTTTATTTTAATGAAATTGTAAATGAATAGCTTTCCTTTAAAGGAAATCTGTTCTAAGAGAAATATGGAGGCTGCAATCTGTGATATACTAATAGCCTGCCCATCTCTGGCTTTCTGTGTCATTGAACAAACACAAAGATTAAAGAGTGAAGTCATGATTCTTCATCTGCATATGTGTTCTAGGCCGGTGTCTTAGAACATTAATAAAGCTACTGGATCAACATGACATCAAGGCAACTAGCTTTTAAAGCAGAACACTGGCCACAAAGCTGCCCTCCGCTCATGAACAAACACTATTTTTTAAATAAATATACATACAGTATTTCACAAAAGTGAAAAAAACAGAAAACACAGTCAATAATGTCTAAACCGCTGGCAACAAAAGTGAGTACACTCCTATGAGAAAATGTCCAAATTGGGCACAGCGTGTCAATATTTTATGTGGCCACCATTATTTTCCAGCACTGCCTTAACCCTCTTGGGCATGGAGTTCACCAGAGGTTCACAGGTTGCCACTGGAGTCCTCTTCCACTCCTCTATGACAACATCACAGAGCTGGTGGATGTTAGAGATCTGGTGCTCCTCCACCTTCCATTTGAGGATGCCCCACAGATGCTCAATAGCGTTTAGGTCTGGAGACATGCTTAGCCAGTCCATCACCTTTACCCTCAGCTTCTTTAGCAAGGCAGTGGTCGTCTTGTAGGTGTGTTTGGGGTCGTTATCATGTTGGAATACTGCCCTGCGGACCACTCTCCGAAGGGAGGGGTCATGCTCTGCTTCAGTATGTCACAGTACATGTTGGCATTCATGGTTCCCTCAATGAACTATAGCTCCCCAGTGTTGGCAGCAGGGACGGACTCACAACACTCAGGGCCCCCAGACCAAATAAAGCAAGCATGTTATACTTCCCTATACAAAACCATTGCACAGTGCAGGGAAGTATAACATGTTTGTTATTTTAGAAAAAAAAGCCTTTACAAACGCTTTAACTGTGGAGTGTCAGCCTGGGTTAGGTCACTTGCCGTAGTGTTTAGAGTAAAGAGGAAGTGGTTCTCCCAGGCTCTTTCTGTGGGAGACAGAGGGGCCCTGATCCTCTTCGTCTGGGGTCCCCTGCTGGCACTCTAAGCTCCTTCTCTACTTCATGCACCAACATAACAAGCCACTTGTCCATAAACACACACGGTATGGCTCGGCCCCACCCCTGCTTCCTCCTCACAAGATGTGATTAACAGCAGGAGGAGCCAATGGCTTCCACTGCTACCTCTGAGTCCTGTGAGGAGAGGAAGAGACACCAGAGCTGCTACAGACAGGCACAGCGCTAGATCGCGATAGGACTCAGGTAAGTATAAGGGAGGCGAGAGGGCGATACAAACAGTGGGACATTTTTTAACCTTAATGCAGGGAATTCATTAAAGTGGTGTTCCGGCCGAAATTATACTTTTTAAATAAAAAATACCCCTATAATACACAAGCTTAATGTATTCTAGTAAAGTTAGTTTGTTTACTAAGGTCTGTTTTGTTAGTTTATAGCAGTAGTTTGTTATTTTATAAACTTACAGCAGGCCATGGCCATCTTAAGTGTGGGCATCTGAAGCCAGACTGTATTTCTTCCTGGATCTCTTGCAGATCTCGCACATGCTCAGTGCAGCACAAGCAGTGTAATAGGTTTCAAGTCAGGTTTCCATAGCAACGGCAGTTTCAGAGGAAGTTGCCGCCCCTTCCCAGAAGGCATTGCAAACAGGAAATGATGCGATGGGCCGCGGCCAGGGAGGAGGAAGTGAAAAATTAATACAGCAGATATACAGTAGGTGTTGAGAAAAAAAAAATTAAAAATATCCAATTTGTTTACAGTGCACAGTTTAGTGAGGGATGCTGAAGAGTTGTAAAAGTGGGTGGAACTCCACTTTAAGGTAAAAAATGTCTTACCTTTGGAACCACTTTAACCCTGAAATCACCAAACATTAACCCATACAGTACATTTTTACAACACCTGCCTACACACTGGTCCTGCGTTGATTACAGTGCAGGTGTGATGCCATCAGCAAAAGGGACAGCAACAAGACCGGTCCACTTTGGATATCTATGGGACAGCAGGCAGGAATCCTTAATAACTAAATATTATAATAACTTATAATAATAAACTCAGACAAGTGTTGGATAAATAAGGCCGCGGCTGCTTTATTATTGGTTTAAAGACAATATTATATTTATTATATTAACACCAACTCAATAGACTTAAAAACAACCTAGCAACTACAGCTCAGGCTGCATAAATATTATCAGAAACCAAAATTATCCACATCATATAACTAATATCAGATAACTTCAAAAACAGATTTGTCCCCCTTTGTATATAATTTTTTTTTTTTTTTTACAAAGGTGACACCACCACATCATAACAGCCGCGACAGAAAACAAAAAATTTTGGGGGGGGGGGGGACATCACAGCTCCTGTCTTCTGAGGCGACTGAGCCTGACTAGACGGAACCCCATTTATATAGCCCTATATTTCACTGGATCTGACCAGATTTATCCAGTTTATTATCCCTAGTACCCCCAAAAGCCCGGGAAAGTCACATGTACTACTCTCCCAGGCGATGTGAGCACCAGATGTCCACCTGAGAGCCTTAGCTCGCTCCCCAAGGGGGACACTTGAAACTGCCCATCCTGCCGCTCTCCCATGAGGAAAAAGGGGTTATTGAAACCGTTTACCCCTTTTTTCTATCATTTGTGCCCTAGGCATAAACAGTCTGTCAATGACTCACCAGGGCCCTTAAATCAATCATGTGCCCAAGGCTCCCGTTGCTAATTCAGATTTAGAGCTCCAACAGTCTACTCCTGGAGAGGCTGTTTTTTATGCCATCTGCAGATGACTCCGATTTATACGGGGTTGTTTCTAACCTAATTATTGCAGTTCATTCTACCTTGTGTGTACATGATCAGCTTGCTGGTCAAGGCCTTTTAGAGCTCTCATGGTTGCAAAAACCTCCCCACTACATCCTTTATTTAAGTCATGAAGGATTCATGATGAGTCCTCAATACATAATATCCCAATTGATAGAAAACATGACTCCCAAGGGTACCAACCATGAAGTCAGTAAAATGAACAGGAACTCCAACAAACACGCCTGGGAGTTCCCAAGGTTAACAGAAAATACTGCGAACTGACCCAACTATTTACCAGTTATACGATTCCAGGAATCATCCAACTTATCTCCTGCGAGATTGGTTGTCTGATCAGGCAACCTCTTTCCTCATCATGGATCCTCCTTTTCTTCGAGCCTTGTGCTGTTGGCTGGCTGGTGTTCTGACATCCTATTGTCCTCATCTTGTTCTTAGGTCAAGTTTTCTCCTGTTATTGTAGTGTGCTTTCCCAATGTTTTTTGGTGGATTGTTGGCTAACTCTCTTGTCTCTCGTTGGTGGGGGTTAGCGTTTCCTTCAAGTACAAGCTTCCCCTTGGTGGTGATTCCCTGCCCTGGTCTGGGGAACCAGGTTGATCCTCTGTGCCCTCGATTTGGTTGTGGCCATTTTCTTATTTTGGAAGGGCTTCACCTCCTCTAACCTTGATCTGGATGTTGGTCCTTCAGATAACTCCGAAAAGCAGATGGTTCCTAAGTTCGTTTGGGCCTGTCATTTACTGTCGCCCACCCCTTAGTTGAACTGCTTTTGGACACCCCGTTTCAAAATTCTTTCGTTGCTCAATTTACAAAGGAGTATTTATGTTTTTTTGTACCTATCATAAAATCTTTTTTCTTTAAGTCCATTGATGGACCCAGGTCCTGTTCCTCTGTGTTAGCATTATGCACTGCTTGCTTACAAAACTGAGCCATGCTGGGTAGAGGAGGGGTTATACAAGGGTTGGCCTACAATTGTTTGCCAGTTTCCAAACCTCCTTTAGGTGTTAGTATAACCCGACTGTTTCTGAATTCCTATTTCCCTTATAGAACTCAATGAAAAATATTTTACAGTAAAGCACAAATATCTTATTATTTTGGATTTACAGTAGACATGGCATAATATCTTCTGATTTAATAGACATTGCTTTGATTTGTGGAATTTAAGAACATTCTTTTACTCCTTTTGGCCCTCCCAACTATATAATTTTTTTTTTGTTTGGATATGCAGGTAATGTGGTTTTTCAATTAACCACTTCCCCTCCAGGAGATTTACCCCCCCCCCCCCCCCTTCATGACCAGGCCATTTTTTGCGGTACGGCACTGCGTTACTTTACCTGACAATTGTGCGGTCATGTGACACTGTACCCAACTAAAATTTATGTCCTTTTTTTCCAACAAATAGAGTTTTATTTTGGTGGTATTTGATCACATCTGTGGTTTTTAATTTTTTTGCTCTATAAACAAAAAAAGAACGACAATTTAAAAAAAAAAAAAAACAATATTTTTTACTTTCTGCTATAAAATGTATCCAATAAAAAGAATTGAAAAAATCTAATTTCTTCATCAATTTAGGCCAATATGTATTCTGATACTTATTTTTGGTAAAAAATCCCAATAAGTGTATGTTGATTGGTTTGCACAAAAGTTATCGCGTCTACAAACTATGGGATTTTTTTTTACTTACATTTTTATTTAAACTAGTAATGGCGGCGATCAGTGACTTATAGTGGGACTGCGACATTGCCGTGGACAAATCAGACACTTAGTGACACTTTTGACACTTTTTGAGGACTAGTGACACTAATACAGTGATTAGTGTTAAAAAATATGCACTGTTATGCCCTGTACACACGATAGGATTTTCCGACAACAAAATTCATGTTTTTTTTCCAAAAGATGTTTTGGAAAAAGACTTGTCTTGCATACACACGGTCACACAAATCTTGTCGGAAATTCCGAACGTCAAGAACACTGTGACGTACAACACGTACGACGAGCCAAGAAAAATTAAGTTCAATAGCCAGTGCGGCTCTTCTGCTTGATTCCGAGCATGCGTGGAACTTTGTGCGTCGGAATTGTGTACACACGATCAGAATTTACGACAACGGATTTTGTTGTCGGAAAATTTGAGAACCAGCTCTCAAATTTTGTGTGATGGAAATTCTGATGGAAAATGTCCGATGGAGCCTACACACGGTCAGAATGTCCGACAACAAGCTCCTATAGAACACTTTCCATCGGAAAATCCTATTGTGTGTACGGGGCATTAATGTACTAATGACACTGGCTGGGAAAAGGCTAACATCAGGGCAATCAAAGGGTTAAACTGTGTGCCTAGCTGGTGTTTTTTTTTACTGTGGGAGAAGTGTTTGTACTAGGGGAAGGCTTCTGTACTGACAGAACAGCGATCTGCCCTATTTACATCATTTACATTTTAGATCACCGTTCTCCCTCTGTACCGAAGGATTGGCAGGTACTGGCAGATATCGAGTTTGCTGTACCTGCTGATCAGCTCCCACTGTGTTTAATCACAGGGGGAGTAGGTATGTGATCCGGCGTAGCCGTGCCACTTTGCCACCACATATCTACATTTTACGGTCAGCAAGTGGTTAAAATATGACAAGTGCATTTGATGTTTCCTATACACTTATAGCAATAGATGCTGCCTCAATGACAATTACACCTGCTAGTTGTGAGATTAAACTGGTATCAAACCCAAAAACAAAAATATAATTAAATATATTACAGCTTACCAATTGTTAAATGTGCTGGCTGCATTCGTTTTCTTTTTTTTAGATTTTTTCACCCAGTGATCCGGCCAGTTGCACACTTTTTGACACACTTTAAAAAGTGGAAGTTTAATTCTCATTCATATTATTTATTTATATGTTGCTGACAAATTCCACATGCTGCATATCAGTCTCTGGCTGTGAAGTATAATGCACCCACTACAGGAAGACACAGAGGTCATTAGGGATGAATTATCCTAATAATTTGTTTTTGAAATGCAGAAGGAAGCCCATGAATAAAGGGTAGAACATTCAAACGTAATGCCCACAGTGTTCCTGGAGGCACTGAACCTTAGACCTTAGTGTTGTTATCATTGAGTAGTAGTAATCTTGCCTTCTGATCCCAGTATAATTGGCCATAGACAGGTGGATCCAACTTCCAATTTTATTGACTGCAACTAACTGGCAATGATCGAGCCATTGAATGGGGACAGGAAAAATTGCTTATGACTGTTGGAGGTGTTGTCACACAATGACATATTACGGCTTTTTGGACAATTACTGTCAAAAAATTTTTGTAGAAGATTCCAATTTAAAGACATGCACAGATCGCCTGCCTCATTCTCATGTCACTGAAGCCACAATGCGCAAAGTATCCAGGCAACTTTGCAGAATGATCTTTGATAGAAAGCGGAGCGGATCCTTCAGTACTGAGAGGGACAGTGAGTCGAGAACAAGGAGAAGATCCCATTTGGGAAATCTTGATCTTCTTTGGGGCCTGAGTCTTGTCACCCCACAGAAGAACTGCCAGATTAAAGGGTGAACCGCCCATGATGTTCCAGAGAAGGCTGACAGAGCTGAGACTTTTACTCTGAGAGAGCTGATGGATAGAGACAGATCTAGGCCAGATTGGAGGAAGCCTGGACTCCTGGATCCCTGAACTTGGCCCATATCCTCCCATAGACTTTATTTGTGCTCGCTTTTCTCGAGTTCATGAGGGTGGAAATCACTCTTGAAGCGCACCCAAAAGATTCCAGCCTTTCCCTCTCAAGAACCAGATCATCAGTCTTAGTGATGCCGGACAAGAGTGCAGGACTGCCCCCTGAGAAAGAAGATCCGGCCTGGTAGAAAGAGGTACCGGGTCCTGGAAGCTGAGCTGGGTCAAGAGGGGAAACCATGGCCTGTTCACCCAGTAAGGTGCAATCACCACCACCTCGACCACTTCCGCCTGGAGTCTCCATAAGAACCCAAGGATGATCGGGAGCGGGGAAAGTAGGATGCCTTGTTGAAGCTCCACTGATCTGTTAAGGCATTCACCCTGAAGGCCTGACTGCAAGGGTCCCGTGTGTAATACTTCTTGATCTTGAAGTTGCAGGGAGATACAAATAGGTCTACTTCGGGATTGACTCCCAAGGACAGGATCCATTCGAACGTCTGGATATGAAGAGACCACTCGTTGTTGTCTAACTGTGTGCGAGACAGGAAGTCCGCTTGGACGTTCTGGACTCCGAGGACAAAGACCGCTGAAATATTGGCCAGGTTTTTCTGAGCCCAGGACATGATGGGCTCGACTTCTTGGAGCAGTGTGGAGCTCCGAGTGCCCCTTTGCCCCTTCACATAGGAGACCGCTGTGATGTTGTCCATTCTCTGTAAAACTGACTCCCCTTTCAGCAGATGAGTGAAAGATTGAAGGGCACACCAGACTGCCCATAGTTCCAGGACGTTTGTGAAGACATGCATCCCACTTTCCTTGAGCGAGTTCTGACCCGCAAAGGGCTCCCCAACCAGCACCGCTGGCATCAGTCGTGAATGTGACCCATGAGAAGGGGGCAATGGAGTGGCAGGTGAGCAGATTTCTGCGCTGAAGCCACCAGAAGAGGCTGTTCCTCATCATTGAGGTTATGTGACTGGACTGATTGCCGTCCCCTGAGTTCCACTGACAGAGAAACCCTGTCTGGAAAGGGCGTAACCTCCACAGGGATCATTTGACCATGGGGGTCGTAGAGACTATAGTGCCGATAATTTTTAGGCACTGTGAGGCCTTTAGGCATGAGGAGCTCAGAGCCCATGAGATTCTCCCTCGGATGACTGGGATCTTCTCCACTGGGAGAGAGATGGTGCTTTTCATCGTGTCGAACTGGGCCCCTAGGTATACCAGGCGCTGAACTGGTTCCAGATGGCTTTTCTCTAAGTTTAGGAGCCAACCAAACTTGAGCAGTGTGGTGATAACCTGCTCTCTGTGGATCAATAGCTGCTTCTTGTCTTGGGACAGTAGCAGGAGGTCGTCGAGATAGTGGTACAAGTATATCCCTTTTGTTCTGATGAGGGCCACTATGGCCAGAAGAACTTTTGAAAAGACTCGGGGTCAACCCAAAAGGGAAGCAAGTAAACTGTAGATGATCTTGCCCGACTCTGAACCAGAGGTATTTGCGGAATTCCTCTGCCACAGGCACATGGAAATAGGAATCTTTGAAGTTGATTGAGATTTGCCAATCGCCTGGCTGCACGGATGGTAGATGGTAGACAAAATTTCCATTTTGAATCTTTCGTATTTTATGAACTTACTTAGGTAAGTTAGGTCTACTACAGGGCACCATGAACAGTTTTTCTTCTGCACAAGGAAGAGAGGGGAGTATACCCCCTGGAACTCTTAGTACAAGGGGCTGCGGTGCCTGCCCCTAAAGGCGATCAGCGAGTCCATGTAGGACAGTAACACCTGCTTCTTTTCTTCTAACTGTGGTAGCAGGGTGGAAATAAATCTGGGGGGAGGAGTACTGGTGAAGGACCATGTGTGGCCTATGGAGACCGTCTTGATGGTCCAGTAGTCTGAGATCGAGGCCACCCAGACGTGCCAGAAGAGAAGCAGACACGCCCCCTCCCAATCCGCCTTGGCGGGCCCAATCTCAAAATGACTTAGCCGTCTCTTGTCCACTGGACGCCAGGCTTTTAGCAGACTTTTGGAAGGATGTCCAACCTCTGCTCCAATTCCTTCTGAAATCTTGGCCGGGCCTGTAAGAGCGTGCTTCCCTTGAACGCTCAGTACTGCGTCTTCTGTGCGGAGGCTTCTTTTGACCAGACGCCTATCCTGGGGCAGGAAACCCTATTTCCCACCCATGGCTAGGGCTATGGCGCTATCCAGCCTGTTACCAAACAATGAGGGCTCTTCAAAGGGGATCCTACACCAGGCCTGCTTAGATGCTGGATCAGCGAGCCAAGGGCACAATCATAGGTTCTGCTTATCCGTGACTGAGGATAGCATAGTCCGGGTCAATAGGCGGATCAGATCGATAGAAGCTTCCCGCAGGAAGGCCACTGAATAGCCTTGGACATAGCCGCAAGGGCCAAGGCGGGTTTGCAAGCCATACCGGCTAGCCCGTAAATTCTCTTGAGGTGAGGGTTACGTGTTTGGCCAGTCGTATTAATGCTGCATCTACAAGAGGGGCATTTTCCAGATATTTCACTTCCTCTGCCTTGAAGGGGTACAATCTGGAGGTTTTGCTTGACATAGAAGACTTCTTGTCTATCTTGCTCCACTCCTTGTCAATGATATTGTTTAATTCGGAAAGGAGCAGGATGTTGGAACGTTCCTACCCCAGGTGCTTGAAGAACTTTCTTTGCTTAGCCGGAGGAGTGGAAGGATCTTCCCACTTAAGGGCCTCTTTGACCGCCTTAATTAGTGGGGAAACGAGGGTGAAGCCGAAGCTCATCTCCCTCCAATCTGAAGAGCGGGGGGAGGCACTGTAAGGCTGGAATGGGCCCAGACCCTCCTGGGCATCATCAGCCAGGGAGCCAAATAGAGTGGTGGACTGGCTCCGCGTGCGGGTTGTATCCCACTCCTTTAGGGATTGCTGCACCACATGCTTAACAAGAGACTCCATTTATTGGTTTTCCGTCTTTTTCTCCAACCGCCTGGGCATAACATGAATCACACAGTGACTTGCCCTCCGGGACTCGTGTCCCACATCCCCAGCAGGCTCTGTGATCAGAGCAGCTGTCATGGCAGTGGGTGCGGTGTCTGGAGGAGGAATGGGAACATCTCCTCTGCTGGTGGGTCCTAGACGGAGAGCCACCTCTGGACCCGGATGAGGAAGTTTGACGTTCCGGCCTGGCAAGGTCCCTGTTGTTTTGGACAGTAAACTGACGGTCTGACCTGGAAGGGCTAAAAGAGAAGCAAATAAAACATGACTTTAGGGGATATGTCCATACCAGTGTGGACTTGGGCCCTCCTTCTCACACCCCACAAACCTTGGGCGTGAGGGATGGCCACACGGAGGCGGTGACCTGTCCATGGCAAACTGGTGGACGAATAGGTGACGATCCTGCAGATTTGTAGGAACACTCACTCATCCTAGGAGAAAGGAATGCAAATGCAGTGTAGCTTCCCCTTTAAGAGCCATCTCAGACCCCCCTCACCCTGCACCATAGCCCCAGGCTGGAGCTTACCTTCACCAGGAAGCCTGGTGCATGGAGGAGCTGTAGCAAGTTGCCCACAGGAATTCCCAATATGACAGGGGCTGACAGGGATTTAAATTCCCTGCCGTAATGATGTCACCGCTGTGCTCCATCCACGCCTGCGCAATGGTGGCCTGCCGTAGAGCACCTGCGCGACAGCCGGGTCCCTGGAAGCGCACCGGTCCGGATGAGGGAGCCATGTCCTGGAACGCACCTGCATTCCAGGCACCATAGAAGCAAAAGCAAAGAACCAAAAATTTGCAGGAAAGAGGGGATGTGAGGGGGAGACAGACGATCACATACAAAAACTTTTTGCCATGGAGGAAAGATAAATCTTCAGACCTGACAGCCGATCCACCGCTTCCTCGCCTGGGCATACGAAAAGCCGTCCCCACCACTGGACATAGGGACCTGGAGCTAGCACACCACTAGGATGTATGCCCGGCAACAACTTTGATCGATTTGGATGTCCGAAAAATGTAATGCCGCGTACACACGGGCGGACTTTCCGGCATACTTGGTCCGGCGGACCAGAGTGTGCCGGACAATCCGTGTGTAGGCGCCGGCGGACTTTTCCGGCGGACTTTTTCCCAAAAGCCCGCCAGACCAAGATTTAAAACATGTTTTAAATCTTTCCGTCGGACTCAGTTTCGGGCGGAAAGTCCGCTCGTCTGTGTGCTGGTCCGACGGAAAGCCCGCTCGTGTGTATGCTGGTCCGACGGACCAGATACGACGCGAGGGCAGGGTATTGCATTTCGCGCTCGCTGCAATAGGAAAAACAAATTTTCCTATTGCGGCGAGCGCGGGTCATGCCAGGCCCTTGGGTCTGGTATGGATTATAAAGGGAAACCCCTACGCCGAAAAACCGGCGTGGGGTCCCCCCTAAAATCCATACCAGACCCCGATCCGAGCACGCAGCCCGGCCGGTCAGCAAAGGGGGTGGGGACGAGCGAGCGCCCCCCTCCTGAACCGTACCAGGCCGCATGCCCTCAACATGGGGGGGTGGGTGCTTTGGGGGAGGGGGGCGCCCTGCGGCCCCCCACCCCAAAGCACCTTGTCCCCATGTTGATGAGGACAAGGGCCTCTTCCCGACAACCCTGGCCGTTGGTTGTCGGGGTCTACAGGCGGGGGGCTTATCGGAATCTGGGAGCCCCCTTTAATAAGGGGGCCCCCATATCCCGGCCCCCCACCCTATGTGAATGAGTATGGGGTACATGGTACCCCTACCCATTCACCTAGGGAAAAAGTGTAAATAATAAAACACTACACAGGTTTTTAAAATATTTTATTAAACAGCTCCGGGGGGGGGATCTTCCTCCGGCTTCGGGGGTCTTCTTCCGGCTTCGGGGGTCCCTCCGGTTCATCTTCTCCCGGCGTCCGGTTGGTTCTTCTCCGCTCTCTTCTCCCGGTTTTCCAGTTCTTCGGCTGGCTCCTCCGCTGTCTTCAGGTAGCTCTCTTGCCAGGGGAGGTCCGGACTTCTGGGCTTCTGGGCTTCTCTTCTCCAGATGTTGACACGACGCTCTCTCCGGCTGGACTGCTCTCCGAGGGCTGCGTTGTGACTTATATAGGCGGAGACCCCGCCCCCTTTTGATGTCACAGTCCCTGGGCATGCTGGGACTGTGACGTTTTAGGGGGCGTAGTCAACATCACCCAGTGACCACACCCCCTAAAACGTCACAGTCCCAGCATGCCCAGGGACTGTGACATCAAAAGGGGACGGGGTCTCCGCCTATATAAGTCACAACGCAGCCCTCGGAGAGCAGTCCAGCCGGAGAGAGCGTCGTGTCAACATCTGGAGAAGAGAAGCCCAGAAGCCAAGAAGCCCAGAAGTCCGGACCTCCGCTGGCAAGAGAGCTACCCGAAGACAGCGGAGGAGCCGGCCGAAGAACTGGAACGCTGGGAGAAGAGAGCGGAGAAGAACCAACCGGACGTCGGGAGAAGATGAACCGGAGGGACCCCTGAAGTCGGAAGAAGACCCCCGAAGCCGGAGGAAGATCCCCCCCCGGAGCTGTTTAATAAAATATTTTAAACCTGTGTAGTGTTTTATTATTTACACTTTTTCCCTAGGTGAATGGGTAGGGGTACCATGTACCCCATACTCATTCGCATAGGGTGGGGGGCCGGGATCTGGGGGCCCCCTTATTAAAGGGGGCTCCCAGATTCCGATAAGCCCCCCGCCCGCAGACCCCGACAACCAACGGCCAGGGTTGTCGGGAAGAGGCCCTTGTCCTCATCAACATGGGGACAAGGTGTTTTGGGGTGGGGGGGGGCCGCAGGGCGCCCCCTCCTCCAAAGCACCCACCCCCCATGTTGAGGGCATGCGGCCTGGTACGGTTCAGGAGGGGGGGGGGCGCTCGCTCGTCCCCACCCCCTTTCCTGACCGGCCAGGCTGCGTGCTCAGATCGGGGTCTGGGATTTTAGGGGGGACCCCACGCCGTTTTTTCGGCGTAGGGGCTTCCCTTTATAATCCATACCAGACCTAAGGGCCTGGTATGACCTGCGACGGGGCTCGCAAGGTGTCAATCTCGCCGATAAAAGCGGCAAGATTGACATCCTTTTCTAGTCCCGTCGCACCTGAGTCACGTTCAAAATGAACGGACTTGTCCTTGTGTGGGCAAGTCCGTTCATTCTGAAAGTCCGCCGTAACTCCGGCGAAAGTCTGTCGGAAAGACGGGCGGACTTAGCCCGCCGCAAAGTCCGGTCGTGTGTGGGCAAGTCCGTCCGTTTTAAAGTCCGGCGCACCTGGCGGACAAAGTCCGTCAGAAAGTGTGCCGGACCAAGTAGGATAGAAAGTCCGACCGTGTGTACGCGGCATAAGTGCATTGTTTGTAGTTCCAAAGAGGAGGACAAAAAAGGAACGCAGTCTCTAGTGGTGAGCTCAAATTTATGGGAGTGGCTTCCTATAGCATTGGAGAGGAGGCGGGGTTAACCCACACGTAGTCTGCCATGGAGTCTGTCAGGAAAGTTATTTTTTCTGTGTTTTTTATGTTTGTCAATTAGATTTTTTAAATTATAGTGATAATAAAATTAATATAATATCTGTAGAAAAAAATAATTTGTAAAATTCTGAAAATACTGTGTTAGGCTGAATTAAGGCTAAAGTGTGTCGGCACTTTTACATCTCTGCATGTGGTTGTTTCTTTTTTTATGCCTTATACAGTACATAGTGGTATAAAAATCTTTCCTGAGCATTAATATAAAGTATTGTACAGCTTGTTAGGTTTGCATTACTTCCTGGATTCTGTTTCTGTAATGTATTCACTATGCAACTCTCAATTTCTGGGACTTTTTCACATTACAAGCCTGTCAGCTTTTTCATGCTTATAAATTGCACATAAAGTGTTCAATGCCTTCAAACAATATGCTTACAAAATGCTACTAAAGCGCTTGTGAAATGCATTGAAAAGCATGCAAAAAGCTTCAGAATATCTTGAAACCATCTATAATTGCTCATACATCAATGCTGGTATATGCCTGGCATTTTGAAGCATTTCCGATGTGAACAGGCCCTCAGCTGTTTCGGTAAATGAAAGATAACAACAGCTTTACAGCCTTATCTGGGTGGAATGTGAGTTGTTTATGATCATTCAGTTTTGCAGAATGGACAGTAGAGGGCACTTGTGTAATACACAATGAAGGCACAAGCTGTTCTCTACAGACAGCAAACATGCAGTACAGTATATAGCTATTCTAATTAATAGGCTTCCACACGTTATAAGTTCATCAGCTAGAGGCCTCCATTGGTTTTATTACACACACAGCAGGCAGGATAAATTTGTCTGCTCAATGGCTTCTGCTTTTTGTAATACTGATTGGAGGGTGCACCAGGGAGATAATAGGTTTCTGGTGTCAGGACAAAGTTACTATTATTATTTATTATTATTATTATTATTATTATTATTATTATTATTATTATACAGGATTTATATAGGGCCAACAGTTAGCGCAGCACTTTACAACATTAGGGCAAACAGTACAATTAGAATAGAATTAAATAAAGGCGGAATCAGAGGGCCCTGCTCTTTAGAGCTTACAATCTAAAAGTGGTAATGGAGAAAATAAAAGTACAATTGTTAGGTGGAGGCAGGATAGACTTCTCTGATGAGAAATGTTTTCAGGGATCACCTAAAAGTGGATAGAGTAGGAGATACTCAGACAGATTGGGGTAGGGAATTCCAAAGGATGGGAGAGACTTGGCAGAAGTCCTTGAGGCGAGCATGGGAGGAGGTGACAAGGGACCTAGAGAGCAGGAGGTCTTGAGAGGACGAAGAGAACTTGGTATTTAGAGACTAAGTCAGTGATGTAGCTGGGGGACGAGTTGTGGATGGCTTTGTAAGTTATTGTTAGTATTTAGGATTTAATTTGTTGGGTGAGTGGTAGCCAATGGAGGGATTGTCAGAGAGGAGTAGCATACACTGAGCGGATAAGGTGAATGAGTCTGGCAGCAGCTGTCATGATGGACTGAATAGGGGATAGCCTATTTAAAGGTATTCCAATGAGGAGGGAGTTGTAGTAGTCGAGACAAGGGATAATCAGGGAGCAAATTAGGAGCTTTGTAGTGTCATTGGTTAGAAAGTGACGTATTTTGGAGATTTTTCAGAGGTTGAGGCAGCAAGCTTTGGAAAGTGATTTGATGTGGGGGCAAAAGGAGAGTTCAGAGTCCAGGATAACACCTAGCACCATGGAATGCGGGGATGGGTTCATGGTTGTGCCATTGATCTCAAGAGAAGTCAGGGAAAAGGGGCACGTGGGGGAGGAAATATTATGAGCTTGGTTTTGGACACATTGAGTTTGAGGGGACATCCAGCCTGATATGTCTGTTAGCAAATTAGATATGCGTGAGGAGACAGATGGAGTGAACTGAGGGGTAGATAGATAGATTTGTTAGCGTAAAAATGATATTGAAAGCCATGGGAGGCTATCAGCTGACCCAGGGAGGAGGTGTAGAACAGGGAACAGGGGAGGTCCAAGTACAGAACCTTGGGGGACCCCGATGGAGAAAGGAAGAGGAGTGGAGGAAGTAGAATTGTAAATTACACTGAAGGTGCGGTGGGATAGGTAGGGCGGGAGCCAACAAAGAGCACAGTCACGGAGACCAAAGAAGTAACATTTTCTGAGGAGGAGGGGGGTGGTCAACTGTATCAAAGCAGCCGAAAATTTCAGAAGTAGGAGTACAGAATAGTGTCCATTGGTTTTTGCTGTTAGTAAGTCTTTTGTGAGTTTTAGGAGAGTAGTTTTAGGAGAGCAGTTTTAAGAGTGTTTAGAGCAAAATCCAGACTAAAGAGGATGAAGAAAGTTATTCTTAATGAGGTGGTTGCTCAGTCGGTAGTATACCAGTTTGGAGGAAAGAGGGAGCAAGTAGATGGGACGTAGGTTGTTAAGATTGGTGGGGTACAAGGAAGGCTTTTACGTATGGGGGTGACTAGTGCATATTTTAAAGCGTTGCAGAAGATGTCAAAAGAGAGAGAGAGAAATTGAAGATGTGGGTTAGAGTTTGTAGGATAGAGTCAGAGGGTGACCACATTATTTGAGAAGGAACTGGGTCCAGGGAACAGGTGGTTAGGTGGGAGTTAAGCGGGGGGAGGGGGGGGGTAGATATCTGTAGAGTGGAGATTTTTATCAAGAATTGAATTAATCCTATTTTTGAAGTGGTTGGCGATCTCCTGGGCAGTGAGTGAGTTAGTGGGTGGAAGCAATAGAAGACGAAGTAGAGAGTTAATGGTAGAGAAGAGTTGATGGGATGTCATGATTCTGCAGTAATGTTTCATGCCCTGTCTGTTTGCTTACCTCTCTGGTCTGTGTATCAGCTTAGGGACCACACTCTCACACCTGCAAGTAATCTTCTCCCAGCATGGCTCCACCCCAACCTCTAACAGGAAACACTCTTTACAGTAACTCCGTGCACTGCAAGCCAGCCTTGCCTGAGTGATAGTGTGTTTAGGCTCCCCTGTGTGTTTCTTGCTGTGTGCTCTACATTTGATTCTGTGCCCTGACTTTGGCTTGTTCTCCTTACTATCCCTGTGTGCTTGTTACCCTGACCTTTGGCGTGTCCTCCTGACCATCCCTGTCTGCTTGTAGCCTTGACCTTTGGTGTGTTTTCCTGACCATCCCTGTCTGCTTGTTACCCCAACCCCTTGGCTTATCCTTCTGCCTATTCCTTATTGCCCTGGACTGCTGCTTGTTCTCCATCCACCAGAGCCAGCCATGAGCATGACTACATGATCAGCCGTGTCCAATCATGGCTGATCACGATGTAAATAGGAAGAGCCGGTGATCGGCTTTTCCTCACTCCTGTCTGACAGACGTGAGTAGAGGAAAGCCGATCGCCTGCTCTCCTGACAGGGGCGGTCTTTTTTTATTTGTTTAGCAAAAAATAAAAACCGCAGAGGTGATCAAATACCACCAAAAGAAAGCTTTATTTGTGGGAACAAAATGATAAAAATTTATTTTGGGTACAGTGTTGTATGACCGCGCAATTGTCATTCAAACTGCGACAGTGCTAAAAAGCTGAAAATTGGTCTGGGCAGGAAGGTGTATAAGTGCCCTGTATTGAAGTGGTTAAAGTAGTTAGTGGCAAACAGGTCATGAACAGAGGTGAGTTTGTTGCAGACACAAAGGACATTTCACAGGGCACAGGAGAAGGAGAGGCTGGTTTTGTGAAGAAGAGGAATGAAAACTAAATTGTGTGGATTGTGGCTGCTGCCAGAGGGTACAGGGTGATGGGTGCATTAAGGTACAGTTAAATAAAGGAGGCCCAGGGTTTGGGGATATATTTCCAGAGGTTAGGAGAAGCAGAAGGGTGAGGGAGGTAATATGAGAGTGTGATTTTTATGAGGAGACATGCCTCAGCATCCTGGGGGTTTTATTAGCATGTGGGTGCTAATAAAACCCCCAGCATTAAAGTGGTTGTAAACCCTTACAGACCATTTTTTACCTACAGGTAAGCCTAGATTAAGGCTTACCTGTAGGTGCAAGAAATATCTCCTAAACCTACACGGTTTAGGAGATATTTGCAAAAGACAGGCACCATGCGCCGTAGACAACGGCGTGCAGGCGCACTGCACGGCGATCGTGCCGTTAGTGGCGGCACCCGCGCGCAAGCACGGGAGTGACGTCATCATGGCTCCGGCCAATCACTGCGCTGGAGCCGCGATACCCAGAAGGAAGATGGACACTTTGTGGAAGAGGGGACAGCGGTGACATCGCAGGCTCCTGTGTCAGGTAAGTGACACATAATGGGCTACTATGCAATGCATAGTAGCCCATTATGCTTTACCTTTGCAGGGAAGCAAAGAGGAAGTACAACCCAGCCTTTTGCTCTCTGCTGAGCACTTATTGCATTCTGTTCAAGTGGAAACTGGTGTAAGCTGTGAATTACAATTGCACGGCACTGTCAGCTTTATGTTCAAGCTAGAATTCCACAGTTTGAACAATGCAGTTCAAGCAGTATTAAACCCAGAAGCAAACATTTATTATATTGTAGCTTACAAATTCTTAGATGTGATGGCTGCATTCGTTTTCTATCTTTCCTTTATTTTCACCTAGTGATTCAGCCAGTAAGTCTGTTATTTTTCAAAAAAATAAGCTGTTGTACAAATATTACAGTGTTGAGACAAATCATTTACCACTGACAGGGATGCTTACAATGATCAGCTTTTATTTTTTAGTTATTTATTTATTTCTTATTGTATCTAAATCTGCCAGTACATCTAACACTCCACTCCTCCAGACTGACAATGCTGCTGTCCAAAGGTGCCCCTGTTCTCCTTCATCCAGACTGGGGGTACTTTAAAACAGGAGGTGTGTTACTGGCCAGATCACCAGGTGAAAACGGAGGGGGAAAAAAAGCCTAAAAAAAGAAAACTAATGCAGATGCCACATTTAATGATTGGTGAGCTGCAACATATTACAGTCTTGGTTTTGAGTTTATTTGCACTTTAAAGCAGAACTATGGCCAAACTATAAAACATATATGTGATGTAGGCTGCCCATTCCAGTGAAACCAGGCTCTCTGGACCAGAAAAAAATATTTAAGGTGTGTCAAATATTTGACATATGGTACATCGATTTAATATTGCGCCAAATAATAGCTCAAGTTGAAGGGTTTGAACAGTAAGATGTGTAAGTGTGCCAAATTATAATAAGTGTACCATGTCGCACAGAAAGTCGCTCGGTCTGTGCCAAATAAATTATTTTTTTAGAAAAATTGTCAGTATTTGGCACAGTGGAGGTGGTCTGTATTGTGCCAAGAGGATGATGGTGCAATACAAGTACGACCTTGGTTTCTGCACCTAACAAACTATATGCACTGTGACATAGTGTATGGGAAAACATATGTGCAATGCATTCCTCCACAACTGCCAATCACAATTTATCTGGTCCTCTGTTTTTCTAAGTACCCCTGAAACATTTTATAAATACCAGTTGATCCTGTTGGTAGAGAAATTTGATAGACGCTTTCTTTAATAGATTGACAATGCCCGCTGCTATTGTAGTTGTTTAGATGCTGGGATCGACATTAGCGCAACCAGTGAAAAGCCATGCCTAGCTCCACCCACAGCCCTTTAGGGTGACGGCACATTGATTTACCAGTCAAAAAGAGGGAAACTACATTTCTTTTAAGAAGCTAAAATGCCAACTTGCCTGTTGATCATGCCGAAAGGAAAAAACTAAAAGGGCTTACGTGGACTTAAGTAGTTCGTTTTGCATGAGCCACAGACCACAAAACAGGTGTATGGCAAGACAAAAGGTCAAGTTTGGACCAATGTAAGTATGCGTATTTCATACAGCAGGGGCCACTAGGGAAGCTGGAAATCACTGTAGTAGTCAACATCACATATTGTAATGGTCACTATCTTGCCAACTGTGCCAGTTGGCTGCCCCACTGCAAACTGACCACAGAGGGACACTTACTTGGCACAGTCCCCATTCACAGAACACCTTGAATTTTTTTAATGTACACAAGATATTCTCTGATTGGACAAGGTAGAGAGCATAGGCAGTGACTTTATAATCTGTACCTTGTCCAATCTGAGAACACCTTGTATTTACTGAAAAATATTAGGCAGTTCTGTAAATGGTGGCAGTGCCAAGTGAGTGACTTCCTGTGGTCAGTTTGTGCAGAGGGGAAGCCACTCAACACAGGACCCGGAAGATAATAACTGTGGTAGTGCCAACTATCGGGTATGAAATATGTATATTTAGATTGGTCCAATCTAGATCAATACATCTATACAATTAAGATCATACATAGAGTTCAGCTTTAAGCATGATTAGAGATTTTCAATTGTTGTGACATTGCTGGTCCTTAAATCACAGCTCAGTGTGGCAATAGAATGCATTACACAAAGAAGGCACCAACAAACAGGCTTGTATGAGGTGTAGAACCAATGTCCAACCAGCCAGTCTTCCTTTTTACCTAATGTAAACACATTATTTCAATATCTATTTGAAAAATAGGCCAGCCTTCTCTAAATGAATGTTGTTTTTTATATGCCGGTGTACTAACTGATCTTGGTTGTTAGCAAGAGCAAAACTTACAGTCTGTAAATTTTATGGGCGCTGTACTAAGCACCAAGGGGACTATTTAAAAATCATTTTATTCTCTGAACCGTAAACATTCATTATGAGATTGTGATTTCCCTGCTGGTCCAGTGTCATTAAGGGCATAACATTCAACCCCGTTGAGTGCAAATGATACAGCAGACCTCTAAATGTTTTGCTATTACTGATGAGTGCTGTGTTCAGCAAAATCAGACCAGCTGATCGAGGTAAATTAGTGCACATTAAGAATCTTCTTCACTCTGATCAATAAATATGCTCTTGGAACACAGAGCATTGCAACAGAAGCCGTGTCTATAAGGGAAGTGACTGGGGGATGGCAGTACTGGATACAGCCTTGCAACTTGTGTCTTAATAAGGCGATGTCCTGCCCATAACAATTAGTGCGTGGATGATAAATTCTCCTTCAAGGTTGCCAAGAAAGAGAGTTGTGACACCGTAGCAGACTGTACTCAAGGTTTAGCACTGAAAGGGGAATTAGAGTTGGTAGTTTGTAATCAGTGGTGCATTGGGCCAGTACTATACAGACAGGCTCACACCATGCCAAGGTATCTCATAGCAGACAGATTTGCCTATGAAATAGTGATACCCAGAGACCTGCCAAGGACCTTGGATCGGGTTACACTTTTATTTTTGTGTGGGCTTGAATAGCTTCCTTCGTGCTTGGTTTGTAAATTAGACTGTATGCTCCACCTGAATAAGGACTTGTACACATAATCACTTGATGCTCTTTAGCAGCCAGCAATCTCTATTGTAGCTGGCACACTCAAACAAAACATTACAGTTCCTGCAGGCTGGAGATATAAAAGAGAATTCAGATTGCAGCATCAGTGTTAATCAACATGGCATGAACAGACACGCTGACTGAGCATGCTGCTCTGTGATCCTCGGGCTCCAGGAAGATAGGCAGCGGTGTTCGGCGGGCTCCTGACCGGCTACGGTATGTACACACGCCACCGCACAGCTGCACCCCCGCTCAGTGGTGGGGGAAAGAGCCAGGTGAACGGGCTTAGAGCTTACCTTGTGGCGCAGAGTGTGGATCCAGGGAGTGCAAGTGGGAGAATCGTGGCCCAGGAGGGAAGAGGAGGTTCGGCTTCCCTGAACTAAAGGGAGGACTAGGGAGGGCCGGACGTGACCCCTCTGCACAGGGCTGAGGAGTGACAGGCCTGGGAAAGGGAATTGCGGTACCTGGCGACGGCCGTGTATCCCTAAGCCTGAGTCAGAGTTGCATGGACCTAGAGAGGGACCCCTCGGGAAAAGGGAGAGACCCTATGGCTCACATGGGTGAAGGTGTGGACCCGGAGAGGAAACGTGTTGAATCCCAAGAGGGTTGGCTGAACCCTTGGAAGGTCAAAGCTTTGGTATTACAAAGCCCAGCAGTGAATCTGCAAAAATCAGCAAAGAATTTGTGATGAATCCAGAGACTCTACAGGGCAGGTGCAGTATGTTAACCCTTTGTATTGTTATTAATGAACCAAATGCATCTCAATTAGAGTTACCAGTGGACTGGGATTCAAGAGAACATTTGAGAGCACTTCCCACAAAGAAAGATATTCAACTACTTATAACTGCTGTTGAATTATCCTGCAAGCAGACTGTGGAGGGGTTAAGCTAGGATATAGGGGCACTGGGACATAGTGTGGAGGAAATGGAGATGGGCCAGGATGATATTAGACAAGGAGTGGCGGATATCCAAGATATGACAAAATACCATGAGGAAGTGTTGAATTCTATGTTGGATCTGATGGATAATCAAGAAAATAGAGATCCAATCACGCATTGCTAACAATATCAAATATCATTGGGCCTTTCCATTCTGACTGAACTTCATCTTTCGTAACAAAAAACACACCTTCTCGACTTTCTCTGAAGGTGAATTATTGCTGAAAAGCCTGGGCCTGATCTCCATTGAACTTGGAGGTTCCCCCCATACCCCACAATCCAAACCTTCAAACGGCAGGCCCTTACAGAGCCCTCTAACCCAGGTGTGGTGCTCCACAAGAAGCAAGGCCAAGCTCAAGGCTAGACCTCCATGATGACGACGGCCGTCGTGTTCCCTTTTGGGACGTTGCAAGCTATCTTTGACTCTAATTTCTCCAATATATCCTAAGGCGGGATCACAGTTGGAACATCTTCTGATGGCTCCTAAGTTTTCTGTTATCTTCAAGAAGGAAGGAAGCTCTCTCTTAAAACAAGACCTATCTCTTTTGTTTTGTGTACAACCACAAAGAGACTTCCGCTCCTCGTTAAAAATTTATGGTTTGAAGTTAATGATTTAAGGGCGTGTTAGTGGCCGGTGGCAGCTGTCATCTGCCCTGTTTGATTTTGTTCCCCTTCCTTGTTGAGGGGACTGGGATCAAACCTGGCTCTGGGTCCAAACTAGGGCTGATACTTATTGACGACAAGGGGTCTATACCCCTTTTTCCTTGTTATTATAGTTCAGGTATTGATACTATTCTAAGTGATTTGTCCTAATATTGTTCCTTGCATTTTTTAGGACAGTACCTGTCCTGATTGTACGACTTATTCCTTCTCTCTCCCTCACCTTCTCTTCTTTCTTTCCTCAAATCTTCACTTACTCCGGAGTCCCTCAGTCCTGGGCCCTGACTTCTAGGTGAACTTTTCCAGTTGGACGATCCCGCATACAATCCTCTGAAGTATTGATGAGTGAGTTTACTGTTTCCTGAGTGCACCATGGTGAACCAGACTGCAGGCCTCCCCTTTAAATTTGTTACGCATAATGTCCAGGGATTTAATTCTCCAGTTAAATGTAGAATGGCTTTTCAACACTACAAATCCCTACACGCACCTGACCCGGAGGGCAGGTACCTGGCACTGGTGGGACACCTGGAGGGCTCCCCCGTTACCTTAATCTCTTACTATGCACCCAACACACTGTGTCCCCTGACCTAGGAGGAGTTGTTCTCTTTGGAGGAGACTCCAACGTGGCCTTAGACTCTATCTTTGACAAAACCGGGAGGCCTTCGTCTGCTCTGGGACATTTCCCCAAAGTTGGATCTAAATTAACCAAAATGTTACACTACCATAACCTGATTGACGTTTGGAGAGAGTTAAACCCATCCAGGAAGGATTATACGTTCTTTTCCCATGTCCACAATACCTATTCCAGAATGGACCACTTCTTCATAAACCCCACTAATGTACCTCTTTTTCGGGCTAGTAAGATCACTCCTTGCTTTGGACCACATGTGATTTCTTGAAAGATGCCAGGGGTCCCGCTCTTTGGAGACTAAACGATTCTCTTCTGAGTAACCCTTCCGTCTGTTTTGATGTGGAACAGCGTCTAACAGAATATTTCTCCTTGAACAACTCGGAGGACTCTTCCCCTGTGACTAATTGGGCAGCCCACAATGCCACAATTAGAGGCTATCTCATACAAATAGCGTCCCAAATGAAAAAAACACTCTAACTCATTAATAAGGGACAAAGAACGGGAATTGACCGACCTGCTGACCCAGCACAAACAACGCCCCAACTTAGACCTTAGGACAAAATAGATTCCGCTCGGTTAAAATGAAACCTTTGTTTGACAACTAAAGCAGAAAAAAGCCTTAGGTGGACCCAGGCTTCCTTCTACACATTGAAGGATAAGCCTGGTACTATGCTGGCTCGCGGACTTACACCTCGGACTCGTCGAACTGTACTTCCTAAACTTAGACAGCCCAATGGAAACTTGATGTGGCCCTCCCATCTTTTTCGGATTCTCAGATCTTCTGAGATTCTGAGATCTTTGAGGGGGACATTACTGTGGGAGAAGTACTGGCTGCAATCAAACGGGCTAATGCATCCAGGACCCCGAGGCCGGATGCCTTCTCAGCCTCTTATTATAAGAAGTTTGCTCCATTGTTGGCACCCTATCTACTAAAATTTTTTACTGCCCTTCGCGACGGGGTATCACTTGATGCAGACTCTAATAGAGCCCATATAAGTCTGATCCCTAAGCCAGATAAGGATCATAGTGATGTGGCAAACTATCACCCGATATCACTGATCAATAGCGACTTGAAACTACTCACAAAAATATATGCAACCCGATTTAATACATTTTTGGTGCAATATATCCACGTGGACCAAGTGAGATTTGTTACGGGGCGGCAAGCTGCTGACCAGATCTGACGGGCCATAGACCTGATCTCTATCTTACGCTCTAATCGGGATGGGGTAGGCACTAGACGAGGAATGCTGCTGTCATTGGACCTTCAAAAGGCTTTTGACTCCGTTTCCTGGCCCTTCCTCTTCCACATATTGAGACAATGGAATTGTGGCATATTGGCATATTATACTCAAATTCTTCGGCTAACATCCTCACATATGGGCACAAATCGGATCTTTTACAAATAAGGAGAGGAACTAGGCAGGGATGCCCTCTCTCGCCTCTCCTTTTTATTCTGGCAATTGAATCAGTGTTTGTGGCCATTTGTGCTAACCCAAACATTCATGGTGTCTCTAATGGTGGCAAGACTCATAAATGTGCTTTCTTTGCCGACGATTTGTTATTATTTATAACAGATCCCATCACGACTCTGCCCAATTTATTTGCAACACCTTTATAGGTTTGAAACTGTCTCAGGACTGCGAGTTAATCAATCTAAATCAGAAGCGTTGGACATAAATTTTCCTGACTCGGTATGGGATGCAGTACAGCAGTCTTTTCCCTTTAAATGGTGCACACAAGCACTCCCTTATCTTGGAATTAAACTCACTCGGGACATTCCCACACAGTTTCAGGTTAATTATACCCCCCTTTATAACTCCACTGAACAAGAATTAAAGAACTGGCAGATACATGATCTTTCCTGGATGGGTAGAATAGCGGCCATTAAGATGATGATTTCCGATCATTGCCGTTTCCGATACCATTCACATTCTTTAAAAAACGTCAATCACTGGTTTAAAAATTTGGGGTGGTAGTGGATGTAGGGTGGCTCACTCCACTCTGTATATCTCCAAGTGGAGAGGTGGACTGGGCGTTCCTCACTTCTTGAGGTACTATAGGGCTGCTCAACTGGTACAACTATACCATATTTTCTCTACGACATACCAACCTGACTGGGTACAGGCTAGTCTCTCACTGCCTATAGACCTCCTGATGTGGGTTCCAACAAGGGAATGTTGGACCATTTGGAGTCCTTCTTTATCCCACTCCCTGTGTCTCTGGGACACAGTGTGCAAATTATGCCCGCTGAGATCTCCCCATTCCCCTGTGGCCCCTATACTCAATAACCCACAATTTTCTCCAGGACAGTATCCCCAACAATTTACATGGTGGGTTTACAAAGGCCTTTACAGGATAACACACTTTATAGATCACGAAGGGATCAGGCAACAGGCTTACTTCCGGGGAGACGTTACAGATGCCCCAGACGGAATCTTTCCGTCTACATCAAATTACTCACTTTATAAAATCCCTGGGTACCGATCTGATAGACATAACCACTAGGACCTTGTTTGAAAATAAATGCTTACGCGGACCTGAGTCACAGTCAACAGACTAAACCTTCATACAAAACAGCATGGGAATCAGATCTAGGCAAGACTATAGAGGAGGAGGTTTGGGGGCAGTGGTCGACCATGGTGCACAAGGGAATACTCAATACTTCCCTGGTGGAAGGGAATTACAAGGTTCTGTCCAGGTGGTACCTGGTTCCGGCGAGGCTGGCGAGATTGTACCCCGGCACTTCACCCCTTTGCTTCAGAGGATGCGGGCAAGAGGGTACCATGTTCCATGTCTGGTGGTCCTGTCCCAAGGTCCAGCACTTTTGGATCAAAATATTCACTCTGGTCTATTCAGTGACAGGACAACATCTACCTAAAAATCCTAAGACGGCGCTGTTTGCGGACCTGTTGGACGAGACCCCTAGACATCTCCGAACTCTCATCTTCTTTATTTTTTCAGCAGCTAAAATTACAATAGCACGAGCATAGGAAAACCTCAGTGGTCAGTCTTGCACTAATAAAGCATAAACTTTCTTGGATCATGGTCAATGAAAAATTGACCAGCATCCTTAAAGACAGACAAGCCAGATTTGGTAGGGTGTAGTCCCCCTGGATTAAGTACCTCCAAGCCCCATAATCTCCAGAACTGGATAGTGGGGGGCCTAGGCCGAGGGCAATGACTCCTGCTTTGGATTTCTAACCTTTAATCTTCTCCTTTTCTCTCCTTCCCTTAACCCCCCCTCCTTATCTTATTTTAATTATTTTTATTCTATTTTATTTTTTTTCTCTTCTTTTCCCTCTTCTTTTCTCTTTTATGTTCAATGATTTACCTTATGAATACAAATGGAGAGTCCTGGAGTCTCATTTCTTGACACCAATGTGGGAGCTATGTAAAATAACTCTAATTCCACGTACACACGATCGGACTTTCCGCCAACAAAACCATGGATTTTTGTTCGAAGGATGATGGCTCAAACTTGTCTTGCATACACACGGTCACACAAATGTTGGCCAACAATTCTGAACATGAGAACGCGTTGACGTACAACACGTACGATGAGCCGAGAAAAAGGAAGTTCAATAGCCAGTGCTGCTCCTTCTGCTTGATTCCGAGCATGCGTGAACTTTTGTGCAACGGACTTGTGTACACACAATCGGACTTTCCGACAACAAAGTTTTGTTGGCGGAAAATTTGAGAACCTGCTCTCAAACATTTGTTGGCGGAAAGTCCGACAGCAAATGTTCGATGGAGCATACACACGGTCGGACTGTCCGACAACAAGCTCACATCCAACATTTCCCGTCGGAGAGTCTGACCGTGTGTACGCGGCATAAGTACCTAATCACCTTGGGTGATAAGGGCCCCGATCTTGAGCTATGTTAAATGTGCTACAACTTGATCTAACATTGCTGAGAAGTTATAATTATTCTACTCAGGCACAAACAGGCAATAGCCTAACCTAACTGTAAATACCGTTATAATTGTTTTTACAATACAGCCATATGGATCAGACACTTGGTCACCTTTTGAGAGTGCATGGATCTTTCTGTACTGATATACTATTTGTATCCTAAGAAATTTGTTAAACTTTTGAATAAAAACCTATTGCAAACAAGAAAATAGAGATCGTAGGCAAAATATATGTATAAGGCGTCTGCATGAAATTAAACAGCATCTTGAATTGCTTCCAAATGTGATCAGCTTTTTCCAGCCAATTCTGCACCGGATAAGTTTGAAATAGATAGAGTCCATCGTGCCCTTACCCCTTCCCCCCAAAATGCAGAAAGACCAAGAGATGTAATTTGTAAAATACATAGATATCCAGTGAAAGAAGCCATCATGAAAGCAGTCCACAAAAAAACGCACGGTTGACTTTGAAGGTGCACAAATTGCTCTATTTCCAGATTTATCATATAGAACTCTTATGCAATGAAGAATGATTAAACCCTTGTTGGAAGTTTTACGAGCAGTTGAGGTTAAATATCATTGGGGATATCCCTTGAGGGTTATAGCAACACGGAATAGGAAAACAGCAACACTTAAAACTAAAGATGATTTGCAACACTGCAAAGTGCTGGATCTCCCTTTGGTGGACTTTCCGGATTAGTGACTGAATTATTGTAAACCTTTACTACAACGACCGGAACGATGGCAACAAGTGCCGGTTAAAGGTCGACAGAAAATCGATGTGGAGAGACAGGACTATAATTTGATCGAATGCCCTGTACACAGGACCGGTTTTGCCGTTGGAAAAAACTCTTAAAGTTTTTCCGACGGATTTCCGCTCAAGCTGTCTTGCATACACACGGTCACACCGCGACCGTCCAGAACACGGTGACGTACAGCATGTAGGACGGGACTAGAAAACGGAAGTTCAATAGCCAGTAGCCAATAGCTTCCGTCTTGTACTTGCTTCAGAGCATGAGTATTTTTTGGTGCGTCGGAACAGCATACAGACGAGCGTTTTTTCCGATAGTAATTTGTCCTGTCGGAAAAATATAGAACATGTTCTCTATCTAAGTCCGTCTGAATTTTCGACAGAAAAAGTCCGATGGGGCATACACATGGTCGGAATATACGATGAAAAGCTCCCATCGGACTCTTTCTGTCGGAAATTCTGCTCTTGTGTACCCAGCATTAGAAGGACATGCCTGAGTAGGGGGGTAAAGTTAAAAGGTTAAGAGGAAAGGAGCAGATTGCCTAGAATTGATTGGGGGGGATGGGTTTTTTTTTTTTAGGTGGGGGATGTTGTTTTGCTCCCTTTCCCTCTGTCCTCTCTCTCCCCCCCCCCCCCTTTTTCCTTCTTTTTTTTTTTTCTCTCCTTTCTTTCCCCCAAAAATATTTCTTCTTTTTTCTTTTTTTCCCCATCTGTTGAGGATATCGGAGGCAATGTGCTGAAATACCGCTAAATTAGAATGGTATAAGAATATAAATGGAAGCCCGGGGTTCACTAGGTACCCTGTTCATGTTTCTATCCATCTTTCCCCCATTAGGCCGGTCTCAAGACAAGGGACTTTGTTTTCTTCCAAGAAGCAGAAGGGGGGGGACTCCGGACACTCCTCTGCCCGGATTCATCCTCCCTTTAGGGGAATGTGCCATAGACAGTGGCATAGTAGGTTATGGGTTTTAGATGGTCTTGTGTGTTTTTTTTTTCTTTTCACCAGATGCATCCAAGGCGAGAGAGTTCAGAAGGCTGGGAACAGACACCGATCAGGCGCAGCAGCATAGTAAGAGATTCATGGAAGTAGTGAGAGAATGACAGGTAGAATGACGATTGTATAGTATAATGTGAGAGGGCTCTGCTCGATTGGTATGAACTGCGTCACATGAAGGCAGAGATAGTATTTTTGCAAGAGACGTATATCATGGCAGAGTCGAACCCTTGTATGCCTCTTTTTCCATATAACCAATGTAACCAATGGTTCCATGCACCTTCATGCATCTCTAGGGCCAGAGGAGTTACAATAGCTATTCATAAACAATGCCCTTTAGTACCGACAGACATACGTGCAGACCCTGAAGACCCTTTCTTTTTGTTAAAGGCAAGATCCAGGGTCAGTGTTATACCCTCACTACTATATATGTCCCCAATAACCACACCGTTAAATTTCTAATCTAAAACTTTGGACATTTTGAGGAGGTTTCAGGAAGGTTTACTAGTTGTGGGAGGGGATTTTAACATTACCTTGGAGGTGTTTAGGCACCTCTTCGGGGAAAACCTTTGTGTCTCTTAAGGCTTTAAGGCATATTAAACAGCACCTTCGTTCTCCACATTTGGTGGACAGTTGGAGAGTGCTGTATGAGCGGGACAGGGATTTCAGCTATTATTCCAAAACACATAATGTATATTCAAGGATCGATATGTTCTTGGTCTATCAATATTATTTGAATTATGTAAATTAATCAACTATTGAGTCAATCACCATATCAATAAGCTTAACGATATGTCCAGCATCGATTGGGGGCGTGGAACATGGCGATTGAATTAATCTATTCTGGATGATAAACAGAAGGTGGAATCCCTGTCCTGCACACTAGCATTATATTTTGAGACCAATACATCAGAGGAGGTGTCTGACCAAATGGTATGGGAAGCCCATAAGGCGTTCATCAGAGGGCAATTAATTTCAATGGCATTAGAAAAGAGAGACAGAAAGAAATGGTTGAGCTCCTAGAGGAAATACATAAACTTGAAATTAGACTTAAGGCCGATTTAAAACCTGGGGAGACTAGAGAAACTGCGGGTAGATTTAAAACAGCTTCTTGATCGAAAAGTTCAAAATAAACACAGATATTTTGCCCATTGTTTCTATGAACAAGGGAACAAGGGTGGGAGACTATTGGCTAGACAATTAAAGAAACAACAGGATTTATGCCATGTTCACACTATAAAGGTAGGCGATAAGCAGATAGTGGACACCCAAGCAATAGCAGCAAGTTCACCGCTTTTATGGGTCTCTATATAATATAGATTCAGTTCCTGTGGGGGCGATGGATTGTGGGCATATGGACAGAATTCGGGAATATCTTGAGGCCTCAGAGCTGCAAGCTATTCCATCTGCGGCCCTGGAGGAAATGGAAAAAGATATCTCTATTGAAGAGTTGGGAGGAGCGATTGCGGCTTTGCCATTGGGTAAAAGCCTGGGACCAGATGGTTTCACAAATATGTGTTATAAAAAGTTTTCCTCAATCCTGTTAGCTCCTCTGTGCAGACACCTTAATTCTGTCTCGGTCTCTAACCCGTTGCCTCCAGTTGGCTTATGTGACGGTTCTCCTGAAATCAGGGAAGGATCCTCAGTGCTGTGCCAGCTATAGACCTATCTCCCTCCTTAACTCTAATGCCCCGTACACACGGTCAGATTTTCTGATGGAAAATGTGTGATAGGACCTTGTTGTCGGAAATTCCGACCGTGTGTTGGCTCCATCACACATTTTCCATCGGATTTTCCGACACACAAAGTTTGAGAGCAGGCTATAAAATTTTCCGACAACAAAATCCGTTGTCGGAATTTCCGATAGTGTGTAGACAAATTCGACGCACAAAGTGCCACGCATGCTCAGAATAAATAAAGAGATGAAAGCTATTGGTTACTGCCCCGTTTATAGTCCCGACGTACGTGTTTTACGTCACCGCGTTCAGAATGATCGAATTTTCCGACAACTTTGTGTGACCGTGTGTATGCAAGACAAGTTTGAGCGAACATCCGTCGGAAAAAATCCTAGGATTTTGTTGTCGGAATGTCCGAACAAAGTCCGACCGTGTGTACGCCCTATAACACTAAGCGCCTGGCTAAAATTCTGGCCCTTAGGTTACAAGACCATATAGTTAATTTGATTCACCCAGATCAAACAGGGTTTATGAAGGGCTGAGAGGCCAGAGATAATACTATTCGGGCCCTGCATGTATTGCATTGGATGCATAATGGACCGAACCAGACCCCAAGCGTAGTAATTTCAATGGATGCTGAAAAAGCATTTGATAGGGTGGGGTGGGAGTTTATGGTTGGAGTTTTGAGGGAGATGGGTCTTAGAGAATGGATGTTGGGGTGGGTGACGGCATTGTATTCAGATCCTAAAGCAAGGGTTAAAGTTAATGGTAGATTATCAGATTATTTTGAGATACGGAATGGGACTAGGCAGAGATGCCCATTGTCCCCATTGTAATTTGCTATGGTGTTGGAGCCCTTTCTGCGAACGATTAGGGGAAATAGGAGGATTAAGGGGATTCTCTCTTCTCCCCTAGCGTCTTTGACGGAACTGATGTTGGAAATAGACAGGTTTGGCCTTATATCTAATTTTAAAATAAATATTGAGAAATCAGTGTTGATGCCGAGCCATGTGCCAGTGAGGATGAGGAATACTCTGCGAAATCTTTTCCTTTTGTTTGGCGCCTCGATTCTATATTCTATTTTGGGATTTATATCTCTTCAGATGTAAAGCACCTATATGATCTAAATTATGGACCCTTGGTGGTATCTATATTAAAAGACTTGCAGAAGAGGAGAAGTCATACTCTGACGTGGTTCGGCAGGGTAAATGCACTTAAAATGAGTGTAATCCCTAGACTTATTTATGTTTTACATACCGTACCCATAACACTCCCACAGACATTCTTCAAACAACTACGAAGGGCTTTTATGACCTTTGTGTGGGGAGATAAACACCCTAGGTTGGAATATGAGATTCTGAGACCAAAACGGGAGGGTGGGACTTCCGGACATAGTGACTTATTACAGAGTCATGGCCCTGGTTCATATAAGGAACTGGTGCCATGACTCTGCCAGTAAACTCTGGGTGCCTCTGGAGAAAAAATTAGTGGGTAGGAACCTGGCCGGAGCCCCCTGGATCCCGGTTTCAAAAAGGGGGTTATCGGAATATGCATCACCATTGACGAAAACAACACTATCTATTTGGGATAGAATGAATAGTACAGGAAAGTTTGCCCCCCCCCCCCCCCAATATCCTGCATGACACCTGGAAGGATTCCCCTGGTTTCCCCCCCTGGGGGAAGAGTAATGGAGTTTAGACCATTGGGGGGTGGATGGGAAGGGTAATTGTGCTAGCGTGGCCCCACAGGGTAAATTGCTACCATTGGCAGAATTGGTTTTGAGATTGAGGGAAATACCAATGGCCGTATGGAAATATCATCAATTGACAGATCTGTTTAATAAGTGGAAGCATCAGGTTAGGGGAGCGAACACGCTTACTATTTTGTGGAAGGTTGTGTCAACTTATCAGACCTGGGCTATATGTTGCCTTGAATGTATAAGCTTGTTCTGAGTGCCTAAAATATGACAACTCCCTATTTTATCCGAGAATGGGAAAGGGAACTAGGTTAAATTTTACATCAGAACAATTTAAAAGGATGATAGGGGCAACACACCATACCTCAATAAGTTCCCATATGCAGGAGATGTCGTATAAGTTCTTGACAAGATGGTATCGTACACCGGTTCGATTGGCTCAGATATACCCATCGGCGGATGTTAACTGCTGGAGTGGTTGTTATCAAAGAGGTTAATTTCTTAATTTATGGTGGCATTGCCCAAAGATTAAAGTATTCTGGGAGGTGATAGCTCCTTGGATTAAGAAAATGACACTTAGACCTATAGAACCCTCCCCATTACATTTCCTCTTTCATGGGATACCATCATCTGCTGGGTTTTATAAGAGAAGCGTTACTCCACACTTTCTAAATGCAGCTAAAATATTGATACCTAGATTTTGGAAACAGTCTGGATGTCCCACTATAATGGATTGGAAGAGAGAGGTGGAAAAATAATGGAAGTGGAGAGATGGATATATATGGTTAAGGACCAACAGAACAAATTTAAAGACACATGGGCTAGATGGCTGTACTACTCCTCAGAAATAGGGGCTGATTAAACCCTATGGGGGATAGTACTGTGTTTTGGATCGGATAGTCTGTGGGATGCATCTGGTGAGGGGAAATTCGGAGGGGGTTCGGTTTTTTATTTTTTTATTTCCTCCCCCCCGGGAGGCGCAGTGGAGAGATGATTGATGTCATTAAAGGAAGAGGATAATTTCTAAAGGCAACACGTAATAAACTCCCGAAAAAGAAGGGTGGATTTAAATATTGAAATGAAAAGGAGGAGAGGTATAAAAAGTATATGAAGTAGTAGGGGGAGGTCATATTGAATAAAAACACCAAATATAATAGAACATGACAATAGTAATTTAAAATTATACACATTTGTTCTCTTTTTTTTTCTTTTGTGCTTTTTTGTTTTTTGTTTGTTTTTTTGTAGATAGTTTGATACACTCAATAGGGTGCTGTAAAGACTCCTTCTTAAATTATATTTTGAATAATGTGTTGCACGAAATGAGTTTTGGTTACGAATAGATAAATTGGTATGGCAATAATTTTTTTTTTCTCTTCTTCCTGAAGACGATATGATCAGGGATCTGGTGTGTTTTCTCGATGGGGGGGTTATTGTGGCTTGTGTTAATGAAAGGATTTATATAGATACCTTGTGCAATGTGGAGTGCTTGGAACTGCCAGACCCAGTTCCAAGCACACCACCAAATGTAGTCTCTAGTCTAAAGAATGTATTTTTTGGGGATTTATAACAGAAAACTTGAACAGGAGAAGGATAGGGGTGCGGGATACTCCAAAATTTACTTCCCCAAGCACATACACCGAGAGTCCTTAGCAGGGGTCTTACTCACAATGCCCAAAGATAGCTGTCACTTACCAGCTACCATGCAACATACCATGCCAGGACCCCTCATTAGGTCAGCCTACACGGGTGATGGCCTCTAGCAAGTATCATTTAGTCTGGATTTCTTCAGGCCCTTAGCCAAGCATAGGCTGAGGCTCAACATCAACTCCCAGGTACACAGGCTGCATTCCAGGGGCTGCAGCCCCAGGACAAGCACAGTCTGAGCAGGCCTCCTATCTCTCCCACCTATCTTCTCCATCAGCCACCTTCTGGATGCCCCCCCCCCCCCCCCCAGAGATTGGCTGAGAGTAGATAAATATTCATAACTTCAGTAGTTGACCCTCCTACTCTATTCTCTGGAAGCTTCTTCCAGAGACATGCATAATCAACCACCAAGCTAAGGGAGAGCTGAACAGATCTAGAAATAGATCCCTGCTCCACTGAGTACAGCAGAGTCCAAAAACTAAAGTTAGCCTTACCAATGCAGGCGCTAAATACTGTATGTGTACAGGTCATGCTGGTAGTCAAGTGTCTTCCTGACTGATGTCCAAATAAGGCACTAGAGATAGCGAATATTTGCCCTAAGATCCTTACATAAAAAACTAGTATACAGGAATAGCAAAAGGAGGGCACAAATAATTGTTTTGGGACTGATTTATGAAACTACAACAAAGGGAAGAAGTTTTCATCTGGTTCTTAGCATCCATTTATTATAATGCACTATGAAATGCTGAATCTGTGTGGCTTTGGTGGGCAACACTGGGGAATTTTTTTATTCTATATGTATGTACACATTCTTCTTCTGTGTTATACAACAAAACACTGTACCAAGGGGTAATCTAATAGCAGCAGAGGTCCCTTTCTGGGATTATGTGATTTTTGTGAATTCACTTAGAGAACATTTGGCACTTCAGTGCAGGATGGTTAGTGCTGGACTTTTGTGTTTTTACAATGAAACTGATGCAGACTCTAACCCGCCAGGCCAATTCATGTGGCCCTCACATCTCTCCTGCAGCTGCAGCGCCCCCCCTGTCTCTTACCCCGCCTTGTCTCAGCAGTCAGCAGCAGAGAGGAGGACAGAACTCCTCCACTAGATCCTGTACTTCTCCATGGAGCTGCAGCACCACCTCGTCTCTGCCTCCCCTGGTCTCAGCATTCAGCAGACTCTGGCCCTCCTCCAGACCCTGCACTTTTTGCTTCCTAGCTCTGTCCCAGGCTTCTTCACCGCAGCAGCACAAGTCAAGGGGGGTGCACTGTGATGTAAGGGATGGTGGGGGACTCTTGACTTCTGATGATGGGGAGGCTCTTGACATTTGATTTAAGGGAAGGTGGGGTGCTCTGGACATCTACTCGTACAGATACAATCAGCCCTTTGAGGGCAACCATAATGCTGATGAGGCCCGTGATGAAATTGAGTTTGACATCCCTGCTCTAACACTAATGTATTGCAAGGAATAGAGATTATTATTTGGCATTTTATATACTGTACATAACTTAATATTTATACAGATTTTTTTCAATACCATTTATTGGGAATATTAACATTGGGGAGTAGTGAAAGCTCGTCTTAAAGTGTATTTCTACTTTTGTGGGCTGATTTTAAAAAATCCCTCAGTATGTATGTATATATATATATATATATATATATATATATATATATATATATATATATATATATAATATAAAATAATAAACAAATTGATTTTCTGCTTGCATTGCTTAAAATTGTTTTAGAAGAGAACAATGTTTCGTTTAAAGAGACCCATTATTTGCAGCTTAAAGGGGCAGCGATGGGTTCCAATGTCACACCCCGTATGCAAATATATTTATTAATATGATTGAGACCTCATTTATTTATAATAATAAAATGTTTACTGAACACTGTAAGGGGTGGTTCAGATTTATTGATGATATTTTTGCAGTGTGGGATGGCGCCCTTTTATTGTTTGATCAGTATATCAATTATTTAGTCCCAGGTCTGAAATTTAATGTCTTGTATAGCAATAGGGAGATTTCATTTTTGGACACATCACTGAAAATAAATAGTACTGAAAAGTACTGATTGTAATCAATTATTACACTATAAGAGTTTTCACCCCCATGGGGTGTTTAATTTGATACCTAGGAGCCAGCTGTATAGGGTTAAAAGAATTGTTAGTGTTCCGCAACAATGTGAAGTAAGACTAAATGAAATGGAAACCAGGCTTGTCAAGTGAGGTTATCCAGTTTAATTAGTTAAAAGGGAACGTACACATTTAGCAGATAATGGGCATCACTATAGAAATGATAGGAGAGTTCCATTTGTGTCACAGTATCATCCATATTCACTTCATATCCATAACATCTTTAAGAAACATTGGAGTTTATTAAGAGAGAATTATCTGAATATTAGTGAATTCCAAGCTCCCCCCTTATCCTCATATAGAAACGGTCAAACACTAAGGGATCGATTGGTCAGATCTCACTAATATACCCCTCCTAGGCCATTAGTAACTTTTTTAGGATCCCTTAATACAGGGTCATACCCATGTCTATCGTGTATACAATGTAACTCCATGATAAAAGGCAAGAGTACAGCATATCCCATCCACATAAGGGGTATAAAATTAAAATCAAAGGTTATTACACTTGGCAATCATCATATGTAATATATCCAATAAAATGTCCATATGGGTTACTTTACATAGGAGAGACCATTCATAAAGTTAAAGATAGGATAGCAAGGCACACATATTCAATCAGAGACAAATTTGTACAGTAGCCTTCGGCGATACATTTTTTGGAGAAAGGACATTCGATTTCCCAATTAAAATTCATGGTGCTGGAGGGAATTAATAAGAACAGGAAGGGTGGTAACCGAGAATCCATTTTAACCGCATGCTGACCGCTGGCTGTCAATTGACGGCCAGGCGGCGCAGCTCTCGTGGCGGGCGGGCATCATATGACGGCCTCGCATTCCGAGGCCACCAGGGGGCGCGCGCGTGCCCGCCGTGTCACTAGCCACCCGGTGCGCGTGCCCGGCGGCCGCGATGTCCGCCGGGCACCCGCGATTACCGGTAACACAGCAGGACCGTGGATCTGTGTGTGTAAACACACAGATCCACGGTCCTGTCAGAGGAGAGGAGACAGATGGTGTGTTCCCAGCACAGAGGAACACCGATCGGTCTCCTCCCCTAGTGAGTCCCCTCCCCCTACAGTTAGAATCACTCCCTAGCAACACAGTTAACCCCTCGATCACCACCTAGTGTTAACCCCTTCCCTGCCTGTCACATTTATACAGTAATCAATGCATTTTTATAGCACGGATCGCTGTATAAATGTGAATGGTCCCAAATATGTGTCAAAAGTGTCCGATGTGTCCGCCGCAATATCGCAGTAACAATAAAAAATCGCAGATCGCCGCCATTACTAGTAAAAAAAAATAAAATAAATAAAAATGTTATAAATCTAGCTTATTGCGATTTTTTTTACCAAAAATATGTACAAGAATACATATCGGCCTAAACTGAGAAAAAATTTGTTTTAACCACTTCAGCCCCGGAGGATTTTAGCCCCTTCCTGACCAGAGCACTTTTTACAATTCGGCACTGCGTCGCTTTAACTGCTAATTGCGCGGTCATGCAATCCTGTACCCAAACAAAATTTGCGTCCTTTTCTTCCCACAAATAGAGCTTTCTTTTGATGATATTTGGTCACCTCTGCCGTTTTTATTTTTTGCGCTATAAACGGAAAAAGACCGAAAATTTTGAAAAAAAATGATATTTTCTACTTTTTGTTATAAAAAAAATCCAATAAACTAAATTTTAGTCATACATTTAGGCCAAAATGTATTCGGCCACATGTCTTTGGTAAAAAAAATGTCAAT
This sequence comes from Lithobates septentrionalis, assembly GCA_037952835.1. Lineage (NCBI taxonomy): Eukaryota > Metazoa > Chordata > Amphibia > Anura > Ranidae > Lithobates > Lithobates septentrionalis. The sequence goes on from JBBDGP010001305.1 coordinate 4,051,660, forward strand.
AAGCGTATATTTATTGGTTTGCGCAAAAGTTATAGCATCTACAAACTAGGGTACATTTTCTGGAATTTACACAGCTTTTAATTTATGACTGCCTATGTCGTTTCTTGAGGTGCTAAAATGGCAGGGCAGTACAAAACCCCCCCAAATGACCCCATTTTGGAAAGTAGACACCCCAAGGAAATTGCTGAGAGGCATGTTGAACCCATTGAATATTTTTTTTTTTCGTCCCAAGTGATTGAATAATGACAAAAAAAAAAAAAAAAACATTTTACAAAAAGTTGTCACTAAATGATATATTGCTCACACAGGCCATGGGCATATGTGGAATTGCACCCCAAAATACATTCAGCTGCTTCTCCTGAGTACGGGGATACCACATGTGTGGGACTTTTTGGGAGCCTAGTCGCGTATGGGGCCCCGAAAACCAAGCACCGCCTTCAGGATTTCTAAGGGCATACATTTTTGATTTCACTCCTCACTACCTATCACAGTTTTGAAGGCCATAAAATGCCAAGATGGCACAAAACCCCCCCAAATGACCCCATTTTGGAAAGTAGACACCCCAAGCTATTTGCTGAGAGGCATGGTGAGTATTTTGCAGCTCTCATTTGTTTTTGAAAATGAAGAAAGACCAGAAATTTATTTTTTTTTCTTTTTTCAATTTTCAAAACTTTGTGACAAAAAGTGAGGTCTGCAAAATATTCACTATACCTCTCAGAAAATAGCTTGGGGTGTCTACTTTCCAAAATGGGGTCATTTGGGGGGGGTTTGTGCCACCTGGGCATTCCATGGCCTCCGAAACTGTGATAGGCAGTAAAGAGTGAAATCAAAAATTTACGCCCTTAGAATGCCTGAAGGCGGTGCTTGGTTTTCGGGGTCCCGTGCGCGGCTAGGCTCTCAAAAAGTCTCACACATGTGGTATCCCCGTACTCAGGAGAAGCAGCAGAATGTATTTTGGGGTGTAATTTCACATATCCCCATGGCATGTTTGAGCAATATATCATTTAGTGACAACTTTGTGCAAAAAAAAAAAAAAAAATTGTCTCTTTCCCGCAACTTGTGTCACAATATAAAATATTCCATGGACTCGACATGCCTCTCAGCAAATAGCTTGGGGTGTCTACTTTCCAAAATGGGGTCATTTGGGGGGGTTTTGAACTATCCTGGCATTTTATGCACAACATTTAGAATCCTATGTCACACATCACCCACTCTTCTAACCACTTGAAGACAAAGCCCTTTCTGACACTTATTGTTTACATGAAAAAATTTTTTTTTTTTTGCAAGAAAATTACTTTGAACCATGAAACATTATATATTTTTTTTAAAGCAAATGCCCTACAGATTAAAATGGTGGGTGTTTCATTTTTTTTTTCACACGGTATTTGCGCAGCGATTTTTCAAACGCATTTTTTGTGGAAAAAAACACACTTTTTAAAATTTTAATGCACTAAAACACACTATATTGCCCAAATGTTTGATGGAATAAAAAAGATAATCTTAAGCTGAGTACATGGATACCAAACATGACATGCTTTAAAATTGCGCACAAACGTGCAGTGGCAACAAAATTAATACATTTTTAAAAGCCTTTAAAAGCCTTTACAGGTTACCACTTTAGATTTACAGAGGAGGTCTACTGCTAAAAATACTGCCCTCGATCGGACCTTCGCGGTGATACCTCACATGCATGGTGCAATTGCTGTTTACATTTGACGCCAGACCGACGCTTGCGTTCGACTTAGCGCGAGAGCAGGGGGGACAGGGGTGCTTTTTTTTTTCTTTATTATTATTATTTTTTTTAATCTTATTTTTAAACTGTTCCTTTCATTTTTTTTTTTTAAATCATTTTTATTGTTATCTCAGGGAATTTAAATATCCCCTATGATAGCAATAGGTAGTGACAGGTACTCTTTTTTGAAAAAATTGGGGTCTATTAGACCCTAGATCTCTCCTCTGCCCTCAAAGCATCTGACCACACCAAGATCGGTGTGATAAAATGCTTCCCCAATCTCCCAATGGCGCTGTTTACATCCGGCGAAATCTAAGTCATAAAATGCTCGTAGCTTCCGGTTTCTTAGGCCATAGAGATGTTTGGAGCCACTCTGGTCTCTGATCAGCTCTATGGTCAGCTGGCTGAATCACCGGCTGCTTTCTCAGGTTCCCTGTTGAGACAGGAGAGCCAGAGAAAAACACGGAAGACGGTGGGGGCATTCCCTCCCACTGCTTGTAAAAGCAGTCTAGAGGCTAATTAGCCGCTAGGATTGCTTTTACATGAAAGCCGACCGCTGGCTGAAAAGAATGATACCAAGATGATACCTAAACCTGCAGGCATCATTCTGGTATAACCACTCAAAGTCGTGAATGGCGTACCTGAAGACAAAAAATGGTTAACAATAAAGCACAGTAAACAGTAAAGTATAAAAAATTGCATACCTGAAAAGCAAACATGATAAAACATAACAACAATAAAACATTGCAGAATAGAACACAGTAAAAAAGAGCAGAACAATAGAGAGAGAATAGAGAGAGAGAGAACAATAAAACGACAACTATTTTTTTTTTTGTGTTTTTTTTGCAAACTTGTAACTTTTATAACTGTAACCAGTTCTAGGTTCGGGTCTCTCAAAATGCGATGGCATCTTGGGAGACCCTGTGAAAGTTTGCCTAGTCTGTGGAATGCTGTACCCTACGCTAATACTCAACTAGTGAATGGTAGCGTTCAAAACATTCACCAATGCAAAAACCAGGATTGTCAGGACAGGAGGGACAATAATAGCGGGTGTCACGCCTATATCCGCGCTTGCTGCAGACACGACATCTTTTTTGGGGGGGTTTGTTGGGTAGGGGTACTCGGGAGGACATAAAAATGCCTCTCATGCAGCCGACTGCATTTGGTTGGGGATGTGAATGGGGGAAGTACGGGCGCTGCAGAAGCGGTGGGTTCCCAATTAGGATTGGCGAATGCAGCAGGAAGGGCACTATGGGCACGACGGGACTGTGTTTGTCTTTTTGGTGGCAGCGGGACACTACTTATGCTTGCCACCTCACCAGCTTGAACTGCACTTATGGGACTCGCCACGTCACCAAGTGTTACTGCAGTGCTGGTTTGACTACGACCGGGGTGTACTAGGTCGCTGGTGCTTGCCAGTTCACCAAAACGCTACCAAAAAAACTGTTAGCGATCGCAGGGATCAGGCCTGACTCTGCGAACGCTGCAGTTATGCGTTTAGTGTTTTGTAAGTGACAGTGATCGATTGATACTGCACTTGGGTGGGCTGGGCCGGGCCGGGCGGAGGGGCAAAACGCAGGTGCTAGCAGGTATCTGGGCTGATCCCGCTAACACTGCGTTTTTGGGAACCCTAAACTGCTGGGGACGCCAGTATAGATCTGATCGGATCAGATATTGATCCGTTCAGATACTATACCACTAAGGGAGGTGTACGGTGCGTGCGTGCGTGGGTATTAGCGGTACTGGCGCTAACCTGACGCTGCCTGGGGCTGGTGCTTGCCAGTTCACCAAATCGCTACCAAAAAAACTGTTAGCGATCGCAGGGATCAGGCCTGACTCTGCAAACGCTGCAGTTATGCGTTTAGTGTTTTGTAAGTGACAGTGATCGATCGATACTGCACTTGGGTGGGCTGGGCTGGGCCGGGTGGAGGGGCAAAACGCAGGTGCTAGCAGGTATCTGGGCTGATCCCGCTAACACCGCGTTTTTGGGAACCCTAAACTGCTGGGGACGCCAGTATAGATCTGATCGGATCAGATATTGATCCGTTCAGATACTATACCACTAAGGGAGGCGTATGCTGCGTGTGTGGGTGTTAGCGGTACTGGCGCTAATCTGACGCTGCCTGGGGCGACGCATATCACCGCCGGGCGATCAGGGGGCTAAACCTTTATTCGGTAATAAACGGCGGGTGCCCTGACACTATAAAAAATAAACGAACTAACCAGCGTCACCCGTAACACTTATACGGTGATCAGTGGTGAAAGGGTTAACTAGGGGCAATCAAGGGGTTAAAACATTTATTAGATAGTATATGGGGGTCCCTGTCGCTATAAAATGCTGACGGCGAACCTAAATATTTACGTCCCTAACTAGCGTCACCAGTGACACTAATACAGCAATCAGAAATATGATCGCTTAGTGACACTGGTGACGGGGGGTGATCAAGGGGTTAAAACTTTATTAGGGGGGGTTAGGGGGGTACCCTAGACCTACAGGGGGGTAATACTCACTGTCCTAACACTTCTAACTGTCACAAACTGACACTATGCAGTAATCAGGAAAAAAAAAAAAAAAAACCTGCTTGGTGTCAGTTTTTGACGGGGGGGGGGTGATTGGGGGGGATCGGGGGGCGATCGGGGGGGGGGATCGGGGTGTTTAGTGTGCCTGGCATGTTCTACTGTGTTGTGTAGTGTTGGTGCACTCACTCACATGTCTTCTCCCCTCGGCGCTGGAACGGAAACTCCCGAGCCGAGGAGAGATGACATCACATCCTCTGCCTCTGTGTACTATACAGAGGCAGGGGATGTTTCTCATTGGCTGGGAGCGATCGCGAGGGGGGGGCCACGATCGGATGGCCTCCCCCTCATCTTTGATCGCTGCCAGACAAAAGCCGACCGCCGCTGGCACCGGGGGGGGGTCCGATCGGACCCCCCGCCCGCGGGAAGGCAATCACGTACCAGGTACGTGATTTTGCCTGCCCGTGCCATTCTGCTCACGTATATAGGCGTGAGACGGTCGGCAAGTGGTTAAAGAAAAAAAATTTGGATATTTATTATCGCAAAAGATAAAAATTATTGTGTTTTTTTTAAAACTTCTCACTCTTCTTTTGTTTATAGCGCAAAAAATAAAAACCGCAGAGGTGATCAAATACCACTAAAAGAAAGCTCTATTTGTGGGGAAAAAATGATAACAATTTCATTTGGGTACAGTGTTGTATGACCGCGCAATTGTCATTCAAAGTGCGACAGCGCTGAAAGCTGAAAAATGGCTTGGGCAGGAAGGGGGCGAAAATGCACTGTATTGAGGTGGTTAAAAAAACGAGAGGTATATTGGATTAATTTTCTTTGATACTATTGCCCCTAAGGGGTTGAATACAGATCTGGATTTATATTTGTTTATTAGGTGATAATTCATTCAATGTGATGGCCAGATAGTGATACATTGTGTACATGTTTCTTTTTGACTGATTAAATGAGTTGCAGGCTTCTGTTGAAATATGGGAGGGCTCTACGCTTTGCTAACCATTTCCCCACCTGTGATATAAGGATGTATAAGAAAAGGATTTAATTTGTATTTGATTGATTACTAATCACATAATTGATTCCAAAAATGTGTAAAATGATGGTATTTAAGCCATGTGTGTAACTTTGACTTTAGATGTGTGATCTGAAGAAGGGTGTAAGCTTGTGAGCCTGAAACGTAATGAACTCACACATCATGTGATGTTTGTTTTGAACTTTGGGTCAATAATGAAATTTTAGGTGCAGCGATCCTCTGGACTTTTTCCTATATTTTGGTCAGCGGGATGACCAGATCGCATTGCACTAATTGAAGACTGGGTGCGGCTTTCCTCTACTTTGAAAAGTTATTTATATATATATATATATATATATATATATATATATATATATATATATATATATATATATATATATATATATATATACCAGTATATAAACATGCATACGCACAGTATATAACTAAAATATTTCTAGGTGTTGTTTGGAGCTAGGAGGAAACCCAATCTGTCCCCACTGACACAGAGGGACACACTGGGTTCCCCCTTCTTTAACATATGCAGAAGCTCAGCTTCTACAAATTTAACAAATTGTTAGGACAGACAGTGATCAAATCTAGTTGACAATGAGATATTGATAGCACAGTACAGACCAGGGTTAATTATGGTACACATTGGGCTGGTAAGTTAATCTGCACAGCAGAAAAAAAACTTCAGTTTTGGAGTTTTGAGAAAAGAGTAAGCAAAATGCAGCAGCATTTTATTTTATTTTTTTAAGTTATGCTATGTGAATGAGAACATATAAAGTAGGTGTTTTTCTAATTTAGCTGCAAAAGTGGAAATACGCTTTAAGATTTTACCTTAGGCATAAAAGCTAACACGACATAGCTGGAATATGCTTTTATTGACACCATAGACCTTCAACATACAATGCAATAAACACATTTAACACATTGGGTCTCCCCAGTATTAACAACTCCAAGATTTACCTACTCAACCTAAATTACTTCTCCATATATTGTTGCTATATGCAAAAATATTCCAACATTGAGGCTGAGTTCACACTGGTCCGACAAACGCTCCGACATTGGGAGCTCATGTCGCATGACGTGTGAAATTCAATGTTTCCCTATGGGAGCCGTCCTAACTAGTCTGACACAAGTTGTTCCGACTTTAGAAATGCTCCCTGTACTACTTTGGTCCAACTTTGATCCTACTTCAGCCCATTGACTATCATTGAAGTCGGATCAAAGTCGGATCGCCGTCATAAGGGGGCGTGGTCAACATCACCCGATGACCACGCCACCTTATGATGGCACAGTCCCAGCATGCCCCGTGACTATGACCTCATAAGGGGGCAGGGTCACACCTATATAAGTCCATTGCGGAGTGCTCAGAGAGCATTCCAGCTGGAGAGAGCGGCATGTCAACATCAGAAGAAGAGAAGAGGGAAGAAGACAAGAAGACAAGTAGGCAGAAGTCCGGGCCACCGCTAGCAAAAGAGCTGCAGAAGATAGCAGAGGAGCCGGCAGAAGATCAGGACACCGGGAGGAGACTCCGGAGAGACCCCCGAAGTCGGAAGAAGACCCCCGAAGTCAGAAGAAGACCCCGGCGCTGCCTAATAAATTACTTTAAAAACCTGTGTACTGTGTTTTTTCATTGACACTTTTTTCCCTAGGTGAATGGGTAGGGGTACGATGTACCCCATACTCATTCACAAAGGGTCAGGGGCCGGGATCTGGGGGCCCACTTATTAAAGGGGGCTCCCGGATTCCGATAAGCCCTCCGCCTGCAGATCCCGACAACCAACGGCCAGGGTTGTCGGGAAGAGGCCCTTGTCCTCATCAACATGGGGACAAGGTGCTTTGGGGTGGGGGGGTCACAGGGCTCGTCCCCACCCCCATTCCTGACTGGCCGGGCTGCGTGCTCGGATAAGGGTCTGGTATGGATTTGGGGGGAACCTCCACGCCATTTTTTCGGCGTAGGGGGTTCCCACTAAGATCCATACCAGACCCAAGAGCCTGGTATGCTCTTGGAGGGGGAACCCATGCCGGTTTTTTATTTAAAATTTGGCGCGGAGTTCCCCCTCAAGATTATCTGAGCACAAGTCGCATGCCGAAGTCGGATCATGCAAGACGGTGATCCGACTTTGATCCGACTTCAATGATAGTCAATGGGCTGAAGTAGGATCAAAGTCGGACCAAAGTAGTACAGGGAGCATTTCTAAAGTCGGAACGACTTGTGTCGGACCAGTTACGATGGCTCCCATAGAGAAACATTGAATTTCACACGTCATGCGACATGAGCTCCCAATGTCAGAGCATTTGTCGGACCAGTGTGAACCCAGCCTTAGGAATACAAACAATTATAACTCAGTCCCCCTATTCAAATCACCTGTGAACTCAAAGGTCACTTTTGATAAATTACAGGGACCATCATGGTCAGTGTTCACACTCCCAACCTTTGAACCAGCTGTTCCATGAAACGTGATTATATACCATCAGTTATACATGTAATAAAAAGAATATTTCTCTGTATCTGTATTTCTTATGGCAATGATTATGACAACATTACACTAATACTAATACTATTGAATAAGGCAAGGAGGATTTTATGATGTGATAAAATGCTGTTATTGTTTAATTGTTAGACTTTTTAAAAGCAAATAAAAAATCCTCTATTAAAAAAGTCTAGGCCCTATATTTACCGTAGTTGGAACCACTTTTTGGTAACTTATATAAACTTTATAGACCATAGTTATTAATGCACCTGTGAGGTTTACAACTTGATGTGCACATTTATAGCCTGTGTGAAAAATCAGCATTAAATGGTAAGGTTAACACAGCAATGATCTCAGGAAACAGTCCAGCAAACCTTTGCAGGACACATGAGGACCAAAGCACAGAAGAACCTCAACAACCATTTAATGGGTTTCTTTTCCCTCTTTACTGTATTAAAAAGTTTAACAGAAGTTTTCCCTGCTAGGAGGGGGGTATATCAAGCACAACACAAACAATACAAAGCACGCTGGACTACAACAACAGCAAAATTCCTTGGAGGAGCTTGCAAGCGAAGAACCGTGCATCCACAGCGTGTCAGCAGAATAAAGAAATGAAAGTCTGCAGGAAAACCAGGATCTATCTGTAATCTTCCCTGAGGAAATCTTCCCCCTTGATAATGCTGACTCCTCTAAAGTTTCAAGATGGGGTTAATGCCAGATCTACACACAGTGACATATCCTTGCAGACCTCAGGGATTCTCTGGGGCAAGATAAACCATCTCTGTCCCAGATAATGGAGGCTATAAAGGGCTGTACATCATCTCTAACCTCACACATTAATGCTGTCAGAATTGATAACTTGATTATTAATCATGATGCAGACCCTCAGAGAGAAAACAACAAAGGCTGAGCGTAGGGTTTTTGTTTTTAGATGATTCTGTACAACCTATGAGAAGAGATGTAAGAGATACACTTCAACAGCTATCAGATCAGATAATATGGAAAACAAAGGTATAAGGAACAATATTTGTACTGTAGGCTTTTCTGAACACATCTGGAAGAACAGCACTTTTCACTCTTTACGTTGATCGAGAGAGCACCTAGGGTCCTTATCAGACCTCTACACCCTGATGCACCACCTACACATCACTTAGAGTGTATTAACATAGTTCATAATAATAATTCTGTAGATTTGCAAAACATGTGTTTCTTCTACCAAGGCCAAGCATGAACTATTCTTTTGTAAAATTGCTCATAGCATGATGGGTTTTTTTTTCTGCATATTTGAAGAAACACGTGTTTCTTTTAACAAGGCCATGCTTCATCTACTCTTTCATAACATTGCTTACAACAGTGTTTTTCAACCTTCTTAAGCAAAGGCACCTTTTAAAATTATGCACCATCTTGAGACACCCCATTCTCAAATGTAAAACACTAAACTAATAGTTTTACATAATGCAGCAACATCCACACATGTAAGACACCCAACGTGATTTATTCTTCTAAAGCAAATACACCTTTGCACACTAGTACTGATTAGTATTGCAATGCTTCAGCTAAAGTGACCCCAGTGCTGATGGAGAGAGAGAAACAAGGATGCTGTGCAGGCACCCGATGTCCTCCTTATCAACTGATGATGTCATTGGTTGTTAGGATGCTAGCGGCTGGAAGGTTGTAATGGTGCACAATGAAAACCTGTGGCTTTGTGTACATAAAAGGCAGGCTTGATCCGCCTGTTTTATACCATTTTTGGGAAATTTTTAGACATTTTGCCAAGGCACCCCTGAAGAAAACTGAAGGGACCCTGGTTGAAAAAAGCTGGCTTACAGTATGCTGTTCCAAGCAGACTGAGAGAGCTGAATACAGGTAAAGCTTGCCATACAATAGTAGCATTTTATTCAAAAATATTCATTTTTGGAGCATTTGATTTTCTTATCTTTAATGGGTCAACAATCGTTTTTTGCTCAAGAAATTTCAAAAATACCAAAATCAAATGTTAAAAACAAATGAAATTTTGAAGTAGTCTCTGTTGTCATTATCTAATGTACTTACAAGATGTTTTATACAAATGTTCATTCAAAAATCTACCAGTGTATGGTCAGCTTAAGACCTTGTTTTGCAACTCCACCATAGAAATTAGTGTCACTTGAACATGGCCCGAGTAGTAGGATAGCTCTGTTGCTCTATGCAGATATTTCCTTTGGCTTTCTCAGGAAGATATTTTAGCCTCAAGTGTATATTTGCCACAGGAACCCCGAGCTTTCTATCCCAAAATAGACATCTCTCATCTTTTTTTCTCTGCTGTCATCCTCAAGCTGTATTTAAAGCGGTAATAAACTGAGGAAAAGAAAACAAAACAAACCCTGCAAGACAATAGCATACCTGTAGGTAAAAAGGTCCAAGCAAGGGATACCACCGCTTTAAGAAGTTCTAAAGTTCTCCCACTCAATTAAAACTATGATAATGTTTTCCATTCCATTGATACCTCCTATGCTGGAGTAGTTTCAATATTGTTTTCCAAGTTTCTTACTGTGGAGGTGGGTGATGTCAGGGTGGAAAATAATAGCTGCTACACCAACTTTGCATGCCTCTTCCCAACTAGACAAGGTCACAGTAAAGGTGCAAAGGTGCTTAGGCTCACAATTGTATTTCTGGTCATTTTAATGCTGGGTTGTACCCAATGTTGGAAAAATGCTGAAACACCTGTGTAGCCCAGTCTGCAGCTATAGCAGGAAAATAACTCTGTGTCATTTTTGGGGGGTGGGGGGGGGGGGCGGAGAGATTACTGTTATTGTGGAACTGTGCAGCCAGTGTCCAGCCTGCCCCATACTGAATAGAGATGCATATAGAATATGGACTGCAAGGATTGTGGAAGGTGTAGTTCTAACAGAATGAGCTAGATTTGTAGGATGGAAAGAGGAGATTGCTAATTTCACAAGGCACTGGGGCAAAAGAGGAGAGATGGCTTCCTGCTGTTGCCTGGGCTGAGGAGAAGTGTTGTAGCTGCTTCTGAGATGACTATGGGCACATTTGGCTGCTGGCATACTGCTCACCGCTGCACCTGAGAGGTAGAGAGGCACAGTGGTAGACATTTGAGGACATTGGAGAGAGCCACAGATGCTGCCTGATCAAAGGGGGGGGGGGGACGGGGGACATTGTCGACAAAGACCAGCTGTGTTTTACCCAGTATACAGAGGGAAACCATCAGCTAACATAAGAATTTGGTGAGAGACCATTGGCCAAATCCACATTACACTTGACAAAAGAGGGACAGTGTTGCCTGTGAGTTTCACAGAGCCAGTGACTTTATCAGTGCTTAAAGGAACCAGAGTTAGTGTCATCACCAATGCTTAAAGGGACATTATCATGAGAGCTCTGACATAACAGGCCCCAACAGATTACCCAGCAGAAGAGAGTATATTACAAATGGCTGAACTGGTAAAGTGCCATAATTCTCCTTAGTTAGTATTGCCCCAGTATACGGATTAGGAGAAACTGGTCTCTACACCTATTGCTTCTTTTAAACAGTAAATTTCTTGCTACTTTGCACCTGTTTGCAAAATATTCCCTAGTATAGTTGAACTGTTTGCTCTATCGTTGCTGTTGTTTCCTATCTTCTTTACTACGGGGTACTGCATATACATCTGCAAAGGTGTGTCAGAGTGTGTGGTGCCGTTTGCAGTTGTGGACACAGGAACAGGGGTTTCAATACATCTAGCAGCTCTTTCAGGGATAAGCAATACACCTGACGTTCTTTTCATGGAATGGTGAACATATTTTGACATATGTGGGCATTACAAATGCTCAAACTAAAAGGCAGACTAAAAGGTATTCAGCAGACTCTTGGAATCACATGCTACTTTACCTTTTTTCTGCTGATCTTTTACCCTATGTAACAGACAGACTATATACCATGGGCGTAGCATAAGGGGTTGTAGGGGTCACAATCGCAACCCTGCCCTAGCTCCTGGGGGCCCCTGCAGCCTCCCTGTCATATTATCATATCCTCCACAAAATTCAGCTCCGATCTCCCCTAGGGCCTCACAGCCAAGCTCCAGTACTGGGCTTCTACTTTGCCTTCCACAGTCCACACCCCTCTGTTCCCATTGGTTGGAGAGAAGCTGTGAGCCATTTCCTTAATGGAGAGAAGCACGAGGTGAGAACAGCCCAGGATGGGGAAGTGTCTGTGCTGTGTGCTGGCAACATGCAATGGTAACCAAGCTCAGTGAGGCAAGAGGAGGAGGAAAGTGCCGTCCTGTAGCCACGATGGGACTGATGTCACTGGTGAGGTATGACACTGCTCAGTGTCTTCTAATCACCAGCTGGGATTCTCTGTACTCCCGCACCCAGGGATGTCTACTTACCCCACTTCCCTGACAACTGGGGAATAGACACATACCTCCGTGAGGTGACCTTCCCCCAACACCTGCCAACACTGACAGAGAAACCTTCAGAAATTGCTAAATTGTTAACACCTCCTCGGGGGGGGGGGGCTGAAGAGCTGCAGATTTTGCCCTTCCAGATCTAAGTTGCCCCCCCCCCAAAGCCCAGTGACCACCCCCTCCACCCTGCATGCTATGCTCGGCTGCTGAGCTCCTTTCCCATTACAGCACTCTATACTGTTCCTCCTCCGCAGGGCTGAAATCACATTCCTTTACTACACAGCCAGTTAGCCATGATCTGAACAGGGTGGATCTGCCTACTGCAACTACACTGCCGTTCTGACCAGAGAATTTCACAGGTCAGAAGGGCAATATAAAAGCCAGATACACCCTGTGAAGACTGACAGACTGTTTGTAAAGGAATGTGATTTCAGCCCTGTGTAGTGTGGAGGGGGAGCTGTCTACGGGGCTGGGATGGGAAAGGAGCTCTGCCATGTGACCTGCCAGGGGTCCCTGTCCTTTTGGTTCTCCAGCGGTGATGCCTGTCCTCTGATTCTCCAGCAGTAATCCCTGTCCTCAGATGTAAAGAGGAACTCAAAACTCTTAAGCCACTTTGAGTATCTTGGCGTGTGGTGGATGTATCTGCACGCACGTTGGAAGTAGTGGGGGGCCCATGTCAACTTTTGCATCAGGGGCCCACAAGCTTCAAGCTACGCCTCTGCTATATACAGTCCCTACAAAAGGTATTCACCCTCTATTATTGTCATAGAACTTTAAATTACAGTGTAATTAGTTGTTTTTGATCAATGGAAATATTCTGTTTAGGCCCCTTTTCACACAGGCAGTAAAACTTTTAGGCGGACCTGATCGGAAGGTCCATTCATCCTTATGGACAGGCTGATGTCTTTTTACGCCCCCCTATGCCCGGGTCTTATTGGGTCCGCTAAAAACAACGGAAGGGGACTCTGTCCTCTTTTGTCCTGGCGGAGTGGATTGGAGGTAGCCAGGTGTAAATGGAAAGCAGAGTGTCATCCACCTGCTCTGCTCCGATCAGCAGGGGATCTGTGAATTGATCCTCCGCTGATTGGAAAGGAACCTGCACTGTGTGAAAGGGGCCCTCTAATGTTGACGTGAAAAAAGCTGCAAAATTATTTAAATTATAACAATGTAAAAACTCCTGAAAATAAACGAATGCATAGACTCCCTCAAATACTGTATGACACACATTATCACTGGTGCAGCCAATTATTTTCCAAAAACCACATAATTAGTTAAATGAACAATATCTGTGCGCAAACAATGAGTTTTCAAGTGACTGTAGATTAAATAAACATGTATCAGAAGATTAAATAAACATGCATCAGAAGGTCCAATTTCTGGCAAGTCAGTCTTGTGGCATAAACTAAACCATAAGGCAAAACAGCTCTCCAAGCAACTTCATGAAGCAGTGTTAGGTGATTAGTTCGGCCCAAGCATGAGTTCGCGCCGAACAGTAGCTGTTCGCACCATTCGTCCACCCGAAGTTGCAGGGTGTTCAGCGGGTGTTCCCCACGAAACGCCCTGCAATGCACTGCACGCTGCACAGTGCATTCTGCACCCTGATTGGGCAAACCATTGCCCAATCAGGGTGCAGTAAAAGCTGGTTGTTAAGGAGCAGGGCCGGTTTCCCAGCCATGGCGTCCTTAACAACTGATGAGTAATCAGCTGCCAACAGGCTTCCCCGCTGACAGCTGAATAAAAAAAAAACAAAAACATTTGCCGGTAAAGAAATTGTAAAAAAAAAAAAAAACGGTGTGGGATTCCCCCAGGATGGGATTCCCCCACCCTCCCAAAAATCTATACCAGACCCTTATCTGAACATGCAGCCTGGCAGGTCAGAAAAGGGGGAATACGAGCGAGCGCCCCCCACCCCCCACCCCAAAGTATCTTGTTCCCATGCTGATGGGAGCAAGGATCTCTTCCCAACAACCCTGGCCTGTGGTTGTGGGGGTAATGTGGGTGGGGGGTTATCGGAATCTGGAAGCCCCCTTTAACCATTCCAGAAGGATTTGCCCCCTTAATGACCAGGCCATTTTTTGAGATACAGCACTGCGACGCTTTAACTGACATGAGGTCATGCGACACTGTACCCAAACAAAATTGATGTCCTTTTTTTTCTCACAAATAGAGCTTTCTTTTGGTGGTATTTGATCACCTCTGCGGTTTTTATTTTTTGTGCTGTAAACAAAAAAAGAGCGACAATTTAGAAAAAAAAGCAATATTTTTTACTTTTTTCTATAATAAATATCCCCCAAAAAATATAACAAACAAATTTCTTCCTCAGTTTAGGCCAATATATATTCTTCTACATATTTTTGGTAAAAAAAATCGCAATAAGCGTATATTGATTGGTTGCACAAAATTTATAGCGTTTACAAAATAGGGAATAGATTTATGGCATTTTTATTATTATTTTTTTTTTTACTAGTAATGGCAGTGATCTGCAATTTTTAGGAGGACTGCCACATTGCGGCCTATAGATCGGAAATTTTTTACACTTTTTTGGGACCATTGACATTTATACAATGATCACAGCTAAAATAGACACTGATTACTGCATAAATGTCACTGGCAGGGAAGGGGTTAACACTAGGGGACAACCAAGGGGTTAACTGTGTTACCTAGGGAGCGTTTCAAACTGTGGGGGATGGGACTGCCTGGGGGAGGAGACCGATCGCTTTGACTTTATTAAAAAATAAAAAGATCGCCCTTCATGGACAGTGGGATCGTTTTTTTCGGGTGAGGCGTGCGGCGTGATTGACGATGGATTTATATCGGGGGACACTGTTTTTTTCATTTTTATTCTTTTATTAAAGTAGTTGTCAAAAACGGTCACAGTGTTTTTATTACTTTTTGTGGCCTGGTATAGTTCAGGAAGGGGGGGGCGCTCGCCCCCCCCCCTTTCCTGACCTGCCAGGCTGCATGCTCATATAAGGGTATGAGCATGGCGTGGGGTTTCCCTTAAAATCCACACCAGACCTTCTGGTATGGACTGGGGGGGACCCCACGCTGTTTTTTTCTTTCTTTTTTTTTTTCAATAGCAGAGTGCCAGCAATTGAAACCGTGAATCAATTTAAATGTGAATTGACTCGTTTTTTTTTTTCTTTAGAAATGCCATTTTTGCTGCAGCATGTTCTATGCATGCTACAGATGCACCACTTTACAGGCAAACTAAGGGGACCCCCCAGGCACTATATTTAAAGGAAATTTTATTTTTTATTGTTGCACTTTAAGCATCACTAAAATCACTGCTCCTAAAAAAATATAAATAAAAAAAAAAATTGTGCTGATACATGTCCCCCAGGGCAGTACCCAGACCCCCATACCCTTTTTATGACCAATTACTTGCACATAAGCCTTCAAAATGGGCACTTTTGATTTTTCCTGTTCGGCTCCCAAAGACTTCAATGGGGTTTGCCATTCGAACTAGAACTTTTCCCTTGTTCGGAAGTTCGCTGTGAACCGAGGCGTTCGGCCCATCTCTAAAGATAAGTAAGCGAAACAAGGAGCAACTATGTGTGTAAGGCATGAAGGCCTCAAAGGTTCCAAGGAGACATACTTTTTGTGTTTTGGGTGCTGGAAAGTCCAGGTTGAGTTCCAGTAAGGCATGGAAGTCAGACCAAAAGGTTGATATGCTTGGACACATCCAAAGCATGTGCAAAACACATTTCACACAATAGACTGGTGCTGAGGAGCTCACCTTTGTTTTGCTGGTATGTAATGAAGATGATGAATAGATTTGAACTGAGTAAACCGATCAGCCGTGCTGATAATGTTTGAAACATGTTTCAGTAAACTCTTCCCAGTCATCATTCGTGAGAGTAGGAATATACCAAAGTCATTTCCTGTAAGAGGTTGCAAAGGGGTTAGAACCCTCCAGTTGTAAGCACTTGTGGAAGGTAGTGACCAATTTTTAATGGCTAAAAATCATACATAAAGCGTTCCAGAAGGGAGGAAGAAACTTCAATGTGTGCAACACCAAATTGAGCTTTTACAGCATGTCTCAGTAAAAGGTACTTGAAAAGGAATTTATTCTGGAATCTGTGTTTTTCTTTAAGTGCATCAAAAGAGAGAAACTGGTTGTTACAGAACACACGAGAGACATAAATAACCCCCCTGGCCAGCCACCAAGGTGCATTCGGGTGCCCATACAGTTCCGTTCCTATACCTTTGAATATACCATAGAGGTGCATGTGGTGTAATACTATGACACTCAGGAGCTAAGATCTTTTCCCCGCTATCCAGGCCAGGTGGAAAACATCCTCTAGGGCATGTTTGTTACAGTGTGATAAAATAGTTCTATGGAATTCATCTTCCGGACACCGGGAGGCTCCTTCCAGGGCTCCCATGAGGGCAGTGGAGGGGTAAGGCGTATCAGAGTGTAGCAATTAGTAATGTGAATCTGGTGAGCGTGGCCCAGAGAGGCAAAGATCTCGTGGACATTGCTGGATCAAGAGGAAGCTCAGGTAAGTATTTGGGGGGGGGGGTGGGAGGGTTTTTTATCTTTATGCATAGAATGCGTTTAGGTAAAAAAACCTTGTGTCTTTACAACCACTTTAAGGTTGTAAGTGCTGACAGAAGTGCACTTACTAGATACTACTCTGAATCATCGTGCGTATACAATTAAAATTTTCATTGTAATTTATTTAAGACAACTTGCAAATATCTGTTTTACGTATGATATTACAGAGTATATTTCTGATGATCAGTGTAAAATATAGTAAATCAACTATGATTCAGTGTACTATAAAAATAATATTCCAATAGGAAAATAGTATATCAATCACCATTTTCAACCCTTGGATTGTTTCAGAGGTTGCTAGGGGTTCCTTGAGCTTGCATCATTGACCCAAAAAGTTGATTTGCCAGACTTGACTTTGGATACTCCTATTACGATTGAAAACTCTGGAGGCTTAAGTGGATTATTCAGCTTTTTTAAACAAAAACACCTAGTCAAGATGTATTGCCAGCATAGTAGTATCTTTCAGTTAGAGATCTTTTACCTTCTAATGCCGCGTACGCGTGATCGGAATTTCGGCCCACAAAAGACCGATGAGAGTTCTTTTTGGAAAATGCGACCGCGTGTATGCTCCATCTGACTTTTGCTGGCCGAATTCCAGCCAGCAAAAGATTGAGAGCATGCTCTCAATTTTTCGGTCGGCAAAAGTTTCTATCGGAAAATGCGATCGTCTGTGGCAATTCCGACTTGCAAAATTCCTACGCATGCTCGGAAACAATTCGACGCATGCTCGGAAGCATTGAACTTCATTTTCTCGGCTCGTCGTAGTGTTGTATGTCACCGCTTTCTTGACGGTCGTAAGTTCAGCGAACTTTTGCGTGACCATGTGTATGCAAGGCAAACTTGAGCGGAATCCTGTTGGAAAAGCTGTCATATCTTTTTCCGACGAGAAGTCCAATTGTGTGTACGAGGCATAAGTTCCTTAACCAATAAGATCTGAATCAGGAATTATTCAGTGACCCATGATTGAGCCCTATGTTCTTATACTTAATACAGATTTGTCAAGCTGGTGGAGGATCATATAATTCATGAATCATGACTAAATTCCTGAGTTCCATGGTCCTTCAAGTGAGCCAATTACTTTTTCTGATTTGATCAGCACTGATTCTGACACTTTACAGTTTTATAAGAAAAAAATACTGCCGCTTTAAAAAATAAGTAACATTTATGTGCAGGCAGGGACAGATTCAAGACCTTATGTAATAAAAAAAGTACTTACAGTTTTATAGTTTGTAAATAACAAGATGTCAGATTTCCCCTTTAACTCAAAAATCTAGCGTAATATAACCAAGTATTTGAAATTCAGTGTAACATTAGTATTAACATAGTTTTTTGGTCTAAATCTGGAAAATTTTCTTATCAGGAACAGTTGAAAATGATAAAAGTTACATAGTATGGCATTGCTTACAGACAGCTTTTTTAACTCCAAGTGACCTTACTGATATGAAAAATAGGACATACCGTGCATTGCTTTGACGCATTGGCTTCTTATTCATTTACAATTGATCTGAACAGGAAATAAGGAAGTACAACAGAAAGCAGCTGCACTATTCTATTATCAGCTGGGCCTTCCTCTTATACATTGATTATGGTGTAATAAATTGTAAATATTTTTATTAACTCCAAAAACATCTAAGTGTATGAAACAGTGGCATGGGTTTCATACTGTTTATCGATAAATAAATACAACTTGCATGTGGAAGCTATTTTCCATCAGTGTTTTTCGGTTTTGGCCTTCTTACTATAGCATATTACGTTCCATGCAAACCTTCTAGCTTTCTGAGAAGGGAAAGAGGGAGACTTTTTATTTCCAAAATTTTTATTTTAAAAGTGATTTCAAACCTCAGACATGAAAAATGAGCAAAGCACATCATTCTTTAGTGTGTACTAGCCTGAAACCAAAGCACCAAGTTGTGGCCCTCTCTGATTTCTCCTGTAATCTGCATTAGTCACTTATGGAAGCTTATGCCGACACTGAAACAGCCTCACGGGAGATGACCCGCCCCTCTTCCAGCACACAGCAGGAGACTCATAGCCTCAGATCTGAATGTTTTTCTATGAGCATGTTAGAGGGGGTGTGTCCCTTCCCTCCACTCAGCTATAAGATTACATTGTACTCTGAGCTCTAGCTCTGCAGTGTGTGTGATGTCAGATCCCCGCCCTCTGCCTGCTAGAGCTGAGAAAATCCTTTGATCCGTGGGTTTTAGAACAAACTACAGGAGAGCTGCAGATAAACAGCTATAACTTATGTAGGAGGATTTATTTCATCTCTGTATATCACATGAGGCAATCCACTTCACTTGTTATATGCAAGGGTTTATGTTGTACAACCACTTTAACCACTTGCTGACTGCTGTACGCCGATATACGTCGGCACAATGGCAGCGGTGGGCAAATGGGCGTACCTGTACGTCCCCTTTAAGAGCCAGGGATAGCAGGCGCGCACGCCCGGCGTGTACAATGTGACTGTGCCCGCGGAACCGGCAGACTCGGTGTCCGCCGGTCTCCTGGCGATCGTGTCACGGTGCCTTAGAACGGGGAAGTGCCTATGTAAACAAGGCTAAAATGTTAAACGTGAAGTACTAATGCGCCGCTAAACGTGTAAAAAAAATATATATGGTAAAGTGCAAAAAGATGAATATAAATCAGCTGGCTTCTGAAGTGTTGCCAGCACCAAAAATATGAGTGATATGTAATGAAGCAGTGCTAAATATCTCTTCAGAAATACTAAATAAGGATAGCTGATAATAAAGTGCTAATAACGTTCCCAGGTAACTCTGAACCAATCTTAAGGTATAAAGTGCTAATAGTCTAACAATATAAAGTGCTAATAATAAAGTGCTTAAAACAATACAAATTCTCAATGTGCAAAATGATGCAATAATAATGACATCAAAACAAAAATTCACAGTGATGACTGATGTAACTTTGGATGCTAGGCAAATAGTCTCTATAAAGGTAAATGCATCAAAGAAAGGAAAAAGTTCTAATGCAGATAATATAATGACTAGTAGAAATACTTCTCCAATCCACACCCTGTGTGTGCTAGCCTCTCATCTCAAGGGAAGACCCCAAATGGGTCTAGTCGTGCATCAACAGATCAACAGATGTCCTTTTCCTCCTCCTTGGGTGTATCTCAAACGAAGATAGCTGGCGCTGCTCACACTACATGCAGGGAAGAGGAGCTGGTCGTGGAACTCGGTGTTTGTGGAGAAATAGCCTAGAGATTGCAGTGACCATCACAAGGCTACGCACTCGCAGCATACAGCTCCTTCTACAGGCCAGTAGAAGGAGCTGTATGCTCCGAGCGTGTAGCCTTGTTTTTTTCCTGTCCTCCTCACATGGAGGTCGGCCCACCGGGTGACGTCATTTCCCCCGTGCGGTCCACGCCAGGCAGCTGGGATCTTCTGCACTTCCTGCTCTGGAAACAGCGTCCTGTGCATGAGAAAACACCGCTGATTGCTTGGGAAAACCGGATTGTTGGCACCCCTCAAGGAGGACCCTATAAATGACAGATATGCCTGTGATGTCTTTGTTTCTGTAAGTGCATTTATGTTTGCGTTATTAAATTAACTTTTTAATATTGCACTTGAAGTCTGTGTGACCGGGTAACCACACAGGAGCACTATTAGGAGACAGCATCAGAACATTGTCACCCTTGAAGTGCCTGAGCAAGAACCTTTATAGCAAGATCGCAAGGTATTATTTGTAGGAAAGGTGCAAGTTTAAACATTTTAAATATGACTTTTGAAATGACATTAGCAAGTTAAACTACTGTATTATTGGATTTTAGTTATTCGGTTTACTTAATACAGGAACTGACGGCTGTACCTCTTTAAAGTAGACGAGAGCCCAATCTGTGAGGCTACTGTTCAGATTTGATTTAACATGTGCTCACAGTATAAATGTGACTGGCACAGATTCTATATGTAATGGTGAGGATCTTATGTAAAACTATACTACCTTGTGATTTTGTTCCTTTTAAACATAATGGTGCATATTTATAAAGCATGTAGGTGGGGTGCAGTGTGTGCGGCAGCAATAATTCACAAAGTCAGGTGCAATGTTAAACTGGTATTGAAGTAATCTAGCAAGTAATATACAGTGCCTTGCGAAAGTATTCGGCCCCCTTGAACTTTTCAACCTTTTGCCACATTTCAGGCTTCAAACATAAAGATATCAAATTTTTATTTTTTGTGAAGAATCACCAACAAGTGGGACACAATTGTGAGGTGGAACGAAATCTATTGGATTGTTGAAACTTTTTTAACTAATAAAAAAATGAAAAGTGGGGCGTGCAAAATTATTCGGCCCCCTTGCGTTAATACTTTGTAGAGCCACCTTTTGCTGCGATTACAGCTGCAAGTCGCTTGGGGTATGTCTCTATCAGTTTTGCACATCGAGAGACTGAAATTCTTGCCCATTCTTCCTTGCAAAACAGCTCGAGCTCAGTGAGGTTGGATGGAGAGCGTTTGTGAACAGCAGTTTTCAGCTCTTTCCACAGATTCTCGATTGGATTCAGGTCTGGACTTTGACTTGGCCATTCTAACACCTGGATACGTTTATTTGTGAACCATTCCTTTGTAGATTTTGCTGTATGTTTGGGATCATTGTCTTGTTGGAAGGTAAATCTCCGTCCCAGTTTCAGGTCTTTTGCAGACTCCAACAGGTTTTCATCCAGAATGGTCCTGTATTTGGCTGCATCCATCTTCCCCTCAATTTTAACCATCTTCCCTGTCCCTGCTGAAGAAAAGCAGGCCCAAACCATGATGCTGCCACCACCATGTTTGACAGTGGGGATGGTGTGGAGTGTGATGAGCTGTGTTGCTTTTACGCCAAACATATCGTTTTGCATTGTGGCCAAAAAGTTTGATTTTGGTTTCATCGGACCAGAGCACCTTCTTCCACATGTTTGGTGTGTCTCCCAGGTGGCTTGTGGCAAACTTTAGACAAGACTTTTTATGGATATCTTTGAGAAATGGCTTTCTTCTTGCCACTCTTCCATTAAGGCCAGATTTGTGCAGTGTACGACTGATTGTTGTCCTATGGACAGACTCTCCAACCTCAGCTGTAGTTCTCTGCAGTTCATCCAGAGTGATCATGGGCCTCTTGGCTGCATCTCTGATCAGTCTTCTCCTTGTCTGAGCTGAAAGTTTAGAGGGACAGCCAGGTCTTGGTAGATTTGCAGTGGTCTGATACTCCTTCCATTTCAAAATGATCGCTTGCACAGTGCTCCTTGGGATGTTTAAAGCTTGGGAAATCTTTTTGTATCCAAATCCGGCTTTAAACTTCTCCACAACAGTATTACGGACCTGTCTGGTGTGTTCCTTGGTCTTCATGATGCTCTCTGCGCTTTCAACAGAACCCTGAGACTATCACAGAGCAGGTGCATTTATACAGAGACTTGATTACACACAGGTGGATTCTATTTATCACCATCAGTCATTTAGGACAACATTGGATCATTCAGAGATCCTCGCTGAACTTCTGGAGTGAGTTTTCTGCACTGAAAGTAAAGGGGCCGAATAATTTTGCACGCACCACTTTTCAGTTTTTTATTTGCTAAAAAAGTTAAAAATATCCAATAGATTTCGTTCCACTTCACAATTGTGTCCCACTTGTTGGTGATTCTTCACAAAAAAATTAAATTTTATATCTTTATGTTTGAAGCCTGAAATGTGGCAAAAGGTTGAAAAGTTCAAGGGGGCCGAATACTTTTGCAAGGCACTGTAGCAACGATTCACAACAAACCCGGTGGAAAGGCTACCCAGCCGGGTGCACTCAGTTTCCAACAACGTGAAGAAGCAGACTGACAGTGTCTGTAGAGAGGGAGCAGAATGTGACCTGGTTGTCTCACTCCCAAATAGAAAGGTGTCCAGCAGAGATGCAACTCTACGCTTTCCCACCTCAACAGGAACCTTTCTCTAGTGCTAGTACTCTCACAGGCAGGTTACCTGTCCCTACTCTACCAGCTCTCCAAAAGCGCACCAAAGCCAGGAGCCAGGGCCTTAAAAAGGCTCTGCCTGACCCAAGATGGTTGCCAGAGTAACATGTGGCAGCAGCATCTAATCAGATTGCTTCCCCAGTGACCCCTGAAACCATAGAGTAACCATGTTCTCTTGACTTCCTCCCCAATTGCACTTTCCGCTGTGATAGCACCACCTGCAGTGGAGAAAGTAGACTGCACCTGCCTACAAACAGATAATCTGATATCTCAAATATGTATTGCATGGTAGTGTTCGTAGTGCACTTGATTTAGGGCTCCTGCACACAGCCACAAGGGGACCATGCAGCGTCCAAGTTTTCTACAATATGTCTGCTCCCAGGGTTGTATGTCGTCACACGTACATGTGTTTATATAAGGACCAGCGTAAACCCATGTACAGATACATCCTGTAATTGCTTCCTGTGGGCAATTGTACACAGCAGCTGTCATTCCCAGGAAAACATTTACGCAGGCTCTGTATGTTCTTGCATGCTATACAGCCCCCCTGTGGCCATATGCTTGAACCCTTAAAGGGCAGTGATTGATTCACCACCAATGAATGTTTAGTGAGCCATATTCACTATTTACATATATGCCCCGAATTAGGTATGTCTCATGTTGACTTTCAAAGTCAGTTTTTACTTAGCAAAGAGAAAATGTACTTAACTTCATGAATTAGGTGACGTTGTGTTGACCCAATGCACCTTTTTAGTTTTAAATAAAAAAGGCCCTTTGCTGTGAGGACATAAATTAACTGTGCAGCAGAGAACAAGGAATGCACAACTTTGTGTGTTCCTAGTTCTTGACATATGGAAAAATGCAGCGCATGTACAAATAAGCATAATGCCGCGTTCACACGGTCGGACTTTCTAGAAAGCTAGGTCCGACGTACTTGCCGCCAGACTTCCGGCGGACTACCGCCGGACTTTCTGAACGGCCGGACTTGCCTACACACGGCCGGACTTTCCGGAATCCGGTCTTCCCGACGGACTTCCGCCGGACTTTCAGAACGAACGGACTTTCCCACACACGGACAAGTCCGTTCATTTTGAACGTGACTTTGGTACGACGGGACTAGAAAAGGAATTCAATCTCGCCGCTTTTTTTGGCGAGATTGAAACCTTGCGAGCCCCGTCGCAGGCCCTTAGGTCTGGTATGGATTATAAAGGGGAACCCCTACGCCGAAAAAAACGGCGTGGGGTCCCCCTAAAATCCATACCAGACCCCGATCCGAGCACGCAGCCTGGCCGGTCAGGAAAGGGGGTGGGGACGAGCGAGCGCCCCCCCCCCCCCTCCTGAACCGTACCAGGCCGCATGCCCTCAACATGGGGGGGTGGGTGCTTTGGGGGAGGGGGGCGCCCTGCGCCCCCCCCCCCAAAGCACCTTGTCCCCATGTTGATGAGGACAAGGGCCTCTTCCCGACAACCCTGGCCGTTGGTTGTCGGGGTCTGCGGGCGGGGGCTTATCGGAATCTGGGAGCCCCCTTTAATAAGGGGGCCCCCAGATCCCGGCCCCCCACCCTATGTAAATGAGTATGGGGTACATGGTACCCCTACCCATTTACCTAGGTAAAAAGTGTCAGTAATAAAACACAACACAGGTTTTTAAAATAATTTATTAAACAGCTCCGGGGGGGGGTCTTCTTCCATCTTCGGGGGTCCCTCCGGTTCATCTTCTCCCGGCGTCCGGTTGGTTCTTCTCCGCTCTCCGGCCTCTTCTCCCGGTGTCCCAGGTCTTCGGCCGGCCCCTCCGCTTTCTTCAGGTAGCTCTATTGCCAGCGGAGGTCCGGACTTCTGGGCTTCTTGGCTTCTTGTGTTCTCTTCTCTTCTCTTCCCCCAGATGTTGACACGACGCTCTCTCCGGCTGGACTGGTCTCTGAGGGCTGCGTTGTGACTTATATAGGCGGAGACCCCGCCCCCATATGATGTCACAGTCCCTGGGCATGCTGGGACTGTGACGTTTTAGGGGGCGTGGTCGACCACGCCCCCTAAAACGTCACAGTCCCAGCATGCCCAGGGACTGTGACATCATATGGGGGCGGGGTCTCCGCCTATATAAGTCACAACGCAGCCCTCAGAGACCAGTCCAGCCGGAGAGAGCGTCGTGTCAACATCTGGGGGAAGAGAAGAGAAGAGAACACAAGAAGCCAAGAAGCCCAGAAGTCCGGACCTCCGCTGGCAATAGAGCTACCTGAAGAAAGCGGAGGGGCCGGCCGAAGACCTGGGACACCGGGAGAAGAGGCCGGAGAGCGGAGAAGAACCAACCGGACGCCGGGAGAAGATGAACCGGAGGGACCCCCGAAGATGGAAGAAGACCCCCCCCCCGGAGCTGTTTAATAAATTATTTTAAAAACCTGTGTTGTGTTTTATTACTGACACTTTTTACCTAGGTAAATGGGTAGGGGTACCATGTACCCCATACTCATTTACATAGGGTGGGGGGCCGGGATCTGGGGGCCCCCTTATTAAAGGGGGCTCCCAGATTCCGATAAGCCCCCGCCCGCAGACCCCGACAACCAACGGCCAGGGTTGTCGGGAAGAGGCCCTTGTCCTCATCAACATGGGGACAAGGTGCTTTGGGGGAGGGGGCGCAGGGCGCCCCCCTCCCCCAAAGCACCCACCCCCCCATGTTGAGGGCATGCGGCCTGGTACGGTTCAGGAGGGGGGGGGGCGCTCGCTCGTCCCCACCCCCTTTCCTGACCGGCCAGGCTGCGTGCTCGGATCGGGGTCTGGTATGGATTTTAGGGGGACCCCACGCCGTTTTTTCGGCGTAGGGGTTCCCCTTTATAATCCATACCAGACCTAAGGGCCTGGTATGCCCCGCGCTCGCCGCAATAGGAAGATTTGTTTTTCCTATTGCAGCGAGCGCGAGATGCAGTAACCTGCTCCTCCGTCGTATCTGGTCCTTCGGACTAGCATACAGACGAACGGGCTTTCCGTCAGGAACTGAGTCCGGCGGAGGTACGACGTAAAGATTTGAAGCAGGCTTCAAATCTAAAGTACGTCGGATTTCCGCAAAAATCCGACCGAAACGGTCCGTCGGAAGTCCGATGGAGACCACACACGGTCGGACTTTCCGCCGGACTTTGTCCGGCGGCGTCCGTCGGACTTTTTCAGGTGAAAAGTCCGACCGTGTGTACGCGGCATAAGTCTTTAGAATGGTGAATCAATAATTAACCACAGGTGCCTTGAAACAAAAACGTCCATAGATGGATGTGAATGTCCAACTGCACAGGAGGTGTAAGTACTCCAAGGGGTGGTGATGATCTGATGGTTGTCAGAAAACACCAGGCATCATACAGCGACTTCCCAACCGAGAAACTGGGTCCCAATGGGTCATTCAGAGAAAGTGCAAAAAAGCCTCTTACCAGATCCTGTGGATTCCCATGTCAGCGACAGGGAATCGCATGCGCAGTTTGTCACCAATGACGTGGAATGGGAGCTCAGGAATCGCCAATCCTTTGGATTGTGGTCTGTACGGATCTCTGCCGGCAACCGGATGGGTCCTCACAACGAACCGTCCTCACACCGAACCGTCCCAGCGTGCATCAGAAGTTTCACAAACGGTCCCCCAAAAAGGAGCAGTTGGAGGGACTGGATCTCATGCGGTAAATGTGGAAACAAAAAGAATGTGCCTCCACATGGTGCAGATAAAAAAGGGTGTTTTTATTGACAAAAACGACTATACACAAATAAAAGCGTGATCACGGTGGATAAAAACAAATGGGCAACAAGGAGAGTGGTATATGTACCCGACGCGTTTCGACCTAGGGGTCTTCAACAGGGGCATAGACCACTCACTCCAAGTTGCCATATATATATAATAAAAATATCTAGAGAAGGACCAATCAGAAGGACTGAAAGACCCGGAGATTTGATTGGGTGAGTACAATCACATGACTTGCTTAAATGTCTAAACATGAAGATCATACACAGTTTTTATATAAATAGATAAATGACACTGAGGTAAAGCCCAGGAGACTGTATAAAGGTCTACCAGCAGAAAAATATATAACTTTAAGATCTCTCTGACAGAGATAAAGCATTTAAAGATTTAATGCAAACAGCACTCCTCTGCTGACAGTCCGGCGGAATGTACCGCCCTGTCGGCCAGAGGAGCCAATCCTCAATGAGAAGACAAAAGGTGTTAAGTGGAACTGACCAATAGGCCGCTGTGTATGAGCCGGCCTCTATCCCTGAACGTCCACATGACCAGCCCGTGTAGGGAATGACGTCACGTCCATGGGCGTGTCCAACGTCTCCCTCTCACGTGACTCACTGGGCCAATCAGAGGGCAAGGGTCCCACTCAAATCTGCTGTACGTACAATCCGTACACCGCAGAGGGATAGGACCTGACATAAACACACCTAGCGTCCCAGTGATGCAATCCAGCAAACAACGGACGCTCAATGTGACCAAACAGCGTCCCTATTGTGTATGTGTAAAGAAATGTGCAGTGCAGCAGAACGGGTCCCGATGAGCCGGAAGTGTGCATGAAACTTATGTGAACAGGAAGTGTATTAGAAGTGGGGACACACATAGTGAAATATGTTGTGTTGGTAAATGACTGGCTAAAATGAAATAGAATGAATGTGTAAAGAGGTGACCTGAATGGCACATAAATGTCGCTTGAGGTCCATATGTGTTTTAGTGAGACTAAACTAAAAATTAAAAAATTAAAAAATTATGTGAACACAAAATATCTGGAACACACATTGTAAAATGTGTTGCAATGAATATATATATGGAGGAAATATAAAAATTTGTAAAGTGACACAAATATCTGGCAGTTATCCTTATGATCCCTTGACTGTAAAAAGTCATCAAAATAGACCGAATGGGTCTATTTTGATTGGACCAATTTCTATTGGGTGAATAGATGACCCTCTAAGGTGCACCGTATATAAGCTATGTGAAAGCTTGTGAATATAGGTGAAAAAAGGGGGGGGGGATTGGGGGGAGGGGGGGGCATGTATGGAAATAAAGGAGGAATTTAGGATTGATTAATAAAGGAGTTGAGGTCCCACTCCACGTTCAAACCGAACGGGAAATAGGACCTCAACTCCCATATCCAATAAGTCTCGAGGCGTGACACTCCTCGAAGGCGGGACTCTCCTCTCCAATGTGGGACGAATTTGTCGATTACCTGGAATAAAGTCCCGGTAGGGTCTCTATTATGGTGTTCCAGATAATGACGGGGTACTGTGTGTTTGTCCTTGCCTTTCTTGATACCTGCCACATGTTCATTGACTCGTATAGAGAAAGTTCTGATGGTACGCCCAACATACTGTTTGTGGCAGGGGCAAGTGATGAGGTAGACAATGTATTGTGATGTACAAGTTGTGAAATGTTTCATCTGGTAGGTAAGAGAGGTGACTGTAGATTGGAAAGTGGTACTTTTTTGTCTGCCTAGGATGTTGTGGAGGCAGACATTGCATCTACGGCAGGGGTAATAGCCCTGACATTCCTGAAAAAAGGAAACTCTTTTGGGGGGTCTATTATATTCGGAGCAATCTGTCCTTGAATGGACCGTGCTCCCCTGAATACAACAGCCGCCCGTTCAAGAAGAACTGACCCAAGTAGATTGTCATTTAAAAGTACCTTCCAGTGCTTCTTGAATATAGCTTTCACTTGTTTGGACTGAATGGAGTGAGTGGTGAAGAAAGCCCATTTGTGCATAGGTTCAACTGTGTATTTGGGGCGTTCTATCAAAGTGGATTCTCTATCTATGGATAGTGCCCTATTGAGTTCCTCGTCTAGATGTCTGGGATCGTAACCTTTTTCTATAAATCGATCTCTCAGAACTAGCGATTGTGACTGGAAATCAGTAGCATTGGTACAGTTGCGCCGTAGTCTCAAAAATTGGCTACGGGGAACAGACTTGAGCCACTGCTCCTGATGGCAACTGTCAATGGGAATGAATCCGTTCCGGTCGGTGGCTTTGAAATACGTGCGGAACTCCAGATGTTTGTCCACCACAAATATTTCAAGGTCCAAAAAATGTACACTGGTAGAGCTGGCCTCATAGCTCAAAGATATTCCTCTGTCGTTGGAATTGAGACTGGTCATGAAACTGTCAAGTGATGTGCGGTCCCCATCCCATAGGAAGAGGATGTCGTCTATGTACCTGGCCCAGAGGATCAACTCGGATCTCCGGGCCGCATAGACGACATCCTCTTCCCACTGGGCCATGAAGAGGTTGGCGAGGCTGGGGGCGAACTTGGCCCCCATAGCCACGCCCCTCTTCTGTAGAAAAAATTGATTCTGGAACCAAAAATAATTGTGTTCCGTTGCAAATATGAGTAATTGCATAATGAAATTACGCTGAAGGGAAGGGAGCTTATTGTCTCTAGATAAGTGTTTCTCAACCGCCTCAAAGCCCAAGTGATGTGGGACGCACGTTTAACCACTTCAGCCCCGGAACATTTTACCCCCTTCCTGACCAGAGCACTTTTTACAATTCGGCACTGCGTCGCTTTAACTGCTAATTGCGCGGTCATGCAATGCTGTACCCAAATGAAATTTGCATCCTTTTCTTCCCACAAATAGAGCTTTCTTTTGATGGTATTTGATCACCTCTGCCGTTTTTATTTTTTGCGCTATAAACGGAAAAGGACCGAAAATTTTGAAAAAAAATGATATTTTCTACTTTTTGTTATAAAAAAAATCCAATAAACTAAATTTTAGTCATACATTTAGGCCAAAATGTATTCGGCCACATGTCTTTGGTAAAAAAAATCTCAATAAGCGTATATTTATTGGTTTGCGCAAAAGTTATAGCGTCTACAAACTAGGGTACATTTTCTGTAATTTACACAGCTTTTAGTTTATGACTGCCTATGTCATTTCTTGAGGTGCTAAAATGGCAGGGCAGTACAAAACCCCCCCAAATGACCCCATTTTGGAAAGTAGACACCCCAAGGAAATTGCTGAGAGGCATGTTGAACCCATTGAATATTTATTTTTTTTGTCCCAAGTGATTGAATAATGACAAAAAAAAAAAAAAAAAAATTTACAAAAAGTTGTCACTAAATGATATATTGCTCACACAGGCCATGGGCATATGTGGAATTGCACCCCAAAATACATTTAGCTGCTTCTCCTGAGTATGGGGATACCACATGTGTGGGACTTTTTGGGAGCCTAGCCGCGTACGGGGCCCCGAAAACCAAGCACCGCCTTCAGGATTTCTAAGGGCATAAATTTTTGATTTCACGCCTCACTACCTATCACAGTTTTGAAGGCCATAAAATGCCCAGATGGCACAAAACCCCCCCAAATGACCCCATTTTGGAAAGTAGACACCCCAAGCTATTTGCTGAGAGGCATGGTGAGTATTTTGCAGCTCTCATTTGTTTTTGAAAATGAAGAAAGACCAGAAAAAAAAAAATTTTTTTTCTTTTTTCAATTTTCAAAACTTTGTGACAAAAAGTGAGGTCTGCAAAATACTCACTATACCTCTCAGCAAATAGCTTAGGGTGTCTACTTTCCAAAATGGGGTCATTTTGGGGGGTTTTGTGCCACCTGGGCATTCCATGGCCTCCGAAACTGTGATAGGCAGTGAAGAGTGAAATCAAAAATTTACGCCCTTAGAAAGCCTGAAGGCGGTGCTTGGGTTTCGGGGTCCCGTGCGCAGCTAGGCTCCCAAAAAGTCCCACACATGTGGTATCCCCATACTCAGGAGAAGCAGCAGAATGTATTTTGGGGTGTAATTTCACATATCCCCATGGCATGTTTGAGCAATATATCATTTAGTGACAACTTTGTGCAAAAAAAAAAAAAAAAAAAAAAATTTGTCTCTTTCCCGCAACTTGTGTCGCAATATAAAATATTCCATGGACTCGACATGCCTCTCAGCAAATAGCTTGGGGTGTCTACTTTCCAAAATGGGGTCATTTGGGGGGGTTTTGAACTGTCCTGGCATTTTATGCACAACATTTAGAAGCTTATGTCACACATCACCCACTCTTCTAACCACTTGAAGGCAAAACCCTTTCTGACACTTTTTGATTACGTGAAAAAATTATTTTTTTTTGCAAGAAAATTACTTTGAACCCCCAAACATTATATATTTTTTTAAAGCAAATGCCCTACAGATTAAAATGGTGAGTGTTTCATTTTTTTTTTTCACACGGTATTTGCACAGCGATTTTTCAAACGCATTTTTTGTGGAAAAAACACACTTTTTTAAATTTGAATGCACTAAAACACACTATATTGCCCAAATGTTTGATGGAATAAAAAAGATGATCTTAAGCCGAGTACATGGATACCAAACATGACATGCTTTAAAATTGCGCACAAACGTGCAGTGGCAACAAAATTAATACATTTTTAAAAGCCTTTAAAAGCCTTTACAGGTTACCACTTTAGATTTACAGAGGAGGTCTACTGCTAAAAATACTGCCCTCGATCTGACCTTCGCGGTGATACCTCACATGCATGGTGCAATTGCTGTTTACATTTGACGCCAGACCGACGCTTGCGTTCGCCTTAGCGCGAGAGCAGGGGGGACAGGGGTGCTTTTTTTTTTTTTTTCTTTATTATTTTTTTGTTTTTTTATCTTATTTTTAAACTGTTCCTTTCATTTTTTTTTTTAAATCATTTTTATTGTTATCTTAGGGAATGTAAATATCCCCTATGATAGCAATAGGTAGTGACAGGTACTCTTTTTTGAAAAAATTGGGGTCTATTAGACCCTAGATCTCTCCTCTGCCCTCAAAGCATCTGACCACACCAAGATCGGTGTGATAAAATGCTTCCCCAATTTCCCAATGGCGCTGTTTACATCCGGCGAAATCTAAGTCATAAAATGCTCGTAGCTTCCGGTTTCTTAGGCCATAGAGATGTTTGGAGCCACTCTGGTCTCTGATCAGCTCTATGGTCAGCTGGCTGAATCACCGGCTGCATTCTCAGGTTCCCTGTTGAGACAGGAGAGCCAGAGAAAAACACGGAATACGGTGGGGGGGGGGGGGCATTCCCTCCCACTGCTTGTAAAAGCAGTCTAGAGGCTAATTAGCCACTAGGATTGCTTTTACATGAAAGCCGACCGCTGGCTGAAAAGAATGATACCAAGATGATACCTAAACCTGCAGGCATCATTCTGGTATAACCACTCAAAGTCGTGAATGGTGTACCTGAAGACTAGGGATGAGCCGAACACCCCCCTGTTCGGTTCGCACCAGAACATGCGAACAGGAAAAAAATTCGTTCGAACACGCGAACACCGTTAAAGTCTATGGGACACGAACATGAATAATCAAAAGTGCTAATTTTAAAGGCTAATATGCAAGTTATTGTCAATAAAAGTGTTTGGGGACCTGGGTCCTGCCCCAGGGGACATGGATCAATGCAAAAAAAAGTTTTAAAAACGGCCGTTTTTTCAGGAGCAGTGATTTTAATAATGCTTAAAGTCAAACAATAAAAGTGTAATATCCCTTTAAATTTCGTACCTGGGGGGTGTCTATAGTATGCCTGTAAAGGGGCGCATGTTTCCCGTGTTTAGAACAGTCTGACAGCAAAATGACATTTTGAAGGAAAAAACTCATTTAAAACTACCGCGGCTATTGCATTGCCGACAATACACATAGAAGTTCATTGATAAAAACGGCATGGGAATTCCCCACAGGGCAACCCCGAACCAAAATTAAAAAAAAAAAATGATGTGGGAGTCCCCCTAAATTCCATACAAGGCCCTTCAGGTCTGGTATGGATATTAAGGGGAACCCC
The DNA here is from genome assembly GCA_037952835.1 of Lithobates septentrionalis. Taxonomy (NCBI): domain Eukaryota; kingdom Metazoa; phylum Chordata; class Amphibia; order Anura; family Ranidae; genus Lithobates; species Lithobates septentrionalis. The sequence goes on from JBBDGP010001305.1 coordinate 4,084,065, forward strand.
AGCCAAAATTAAAAAAAAAAATTGACGTGGGGTTCCCCCTAAATTCCATACCAGACCCTTCAGGTCTGGTATGGATTTTAAGGGGAACCCCGCGCCCAAAAAAAAAAAAAAAAACGGCGTGGGGTCCCCCTAAAAATCCATACCAGACCCTTATCCGAGCACGCAACCTGGCAGGCCGCAGGAAAAGAGGGGGGGACGAGAGTGCGGCCCCCCCCCCTCCTGAACCATACCAGGCCACATGCCCTCAACATTGGGAGGGTGCTTTGGGGTAGCCCCCCAAAGCACCTTGTCCCCATGTTGATGAAGACAAGGGCCTCATCCCCACAACCGTGGCCGGTGGTTGTGGGGGTCTGCGGGCGGGGGGCTTATCGGAATCTGGAAGCCCCCTTTAACAAGGGGACCCCCAGATCCCGGCCCCCCCCCTGTGTGAAATGGTAAGGGGGTACTTACCCCTACCATTTCACTAAAAAACTGTCAAAAATGTTAAAAATGACAAGAGACAGTTTTTGACAATTCCTTTATTTAAATGCTTCTTCTTTCTTCCTTCATCTTCTTCTTCTTCTGGTTCTTCTGGCTCTTCTGGTTCTTCCTCCGGCGTTCTCGTCCAGCATCTCCTCCGCGGCGTCTTCTATCTTCTTCTCCTCGGGCCGCTCCGCACCCATGGCATGAGGGGGGAGGCTCCCGCTCTTCTCTTCATCTTCTTCTTCATCTTCATCTTCTTCTTCATCTTCTTCTTCTTCTTCTTCTCTTCTTCATCTCTTCTTCCTTCTTCATTTCTTCTGCGGGCCGCTCCGCATCCATGCATGGAGGGAGGCTCCCGCTGTGTGACGGCGTCTCTTCGTCTGACGGTTCTTAAATAACGGGGGGCGGGGCCATCCGGTGACCCCGCCCCCCTCTGACGCACGGTGAATTGACGGGACTTCCCTGTGACGTCACGGGGAATGCCACAGGGAAGTCCCGTCATGTCCCGTGCGTCAGAGGGGGGCGGGGTCACCGGGTGGCCCCGCCCCCCGTTATTTAAGAACCGTCAGACGAAGAGACGCCGTCACACAGCGGGAGCCTCCCTCCATGCATGGATGCGGAGCGGCCCGCAGAAGAAATGAAGAAGGGAGAAGAGATGAAGAAGAGAAGAAGAAGAAGAAGAAGAAGAAGATGAAGAAGAAGATGAAGATGAAGAAGAAGATGAAGAGAAGAGCGGGAGCCTCCCCCCTCATGCCATGGGTGCGGAGCGGCCCGAGGAGAAGAAGATAGAAGACGCCGCGGAGGAGATGCTGGACGAGAACGCCAGAGGAAGAACCAGAAGAGCCAGAAGAACCAGAAGAAGAAGAAGATGAAGGAAGAAAGAAGAAGCATTTAAATAAAGGAATTGTCAAAAACTGTCTCTTGTCATTTTTAACATTTTTGACAGTTTTTTAGTGAAATGGTAGGGGTAAGTACCCCCTTACCATTTCACACAGGGGGGGGGCCGGGATCTGGGGGTCCCCTTGTTAAAGGGGGCTTCCAGATTCCGATAAGCCCCCCGCCCGCAGACCCCCACAACCACCGGCCACGGTTGTGGGGATGAGGCCCTTGTCTTCATCAACATGGGGACAAGGTGTTTTGGGGGGCTACCCCAAAGCACCCTCCCAATGTTGAGGGCATGTGGCCTGGTACGGTTCAGGAGGGGGGGGGGGCCGCACTCTCGTCCCCCCCTCTTTTCCTGCGGCCTGCCAGGTTGCGTGCTCGGATAAGGGTCTGGTATGGATTTTTAGGGGGACCCCACGCCGTTTTTTTTTTTTTTTTTGGCGCGGGGTTCCCCTTAAAATCCATACCAGACCCTTATCCGAGCACGCAACCTGGCAGGCCGCAGGAAAAGAGGGGGGGACGAGAGTGCGGCCCCCCCCCCCTCCTGAACCGTACCAGGCCAATTTAGGGGGAACCCCACGTCAATTTTTTTTTAACATTTTGGCTGGGGTTCCCCTTAATATCCATACCAGACCTGAAGGGCCTTGTATGGAATTTAGGGGGACCCCCACATCATTTTTTTTTTATTATTTTGGTTCGGGGTTCCCCTGTGGGGAATTCCCATGCCGTTTTTATCAATGAACTTCTATGTGTATTGTCGGCAATGCAATAGCCGCGGGTAGTTTTAAATGAGTTTTTTCCTTCCAAATGTCATTTTGCTGTCAGACTGTTCTAAACACAGGAAACATGCGCCCCTTTACAGGCATACTATAGACACCCCCCAGGTACGAAATTTAAAGGGATATTACACTTTTATTGTTTGACTTTAAGCATTAATAAAATCACTGCTCCTGAAAAAACGTCCGTTTTTAAAACTTTTTTTTGCATTGATCCATGTCCCCTGGGGCAGGACCCGGGTCCCCAAACACTTTTTATGACAATAACTTGCATATAAGCCTTTAAAATTAGCACTTTTGATTTCTCCCATAGACTTTTAAAGGGTGTTCCGCGGCATTCGAATTTGCCGCGAACACCCCAAATTGTTCGCTGTTCGGCGAACTTGCGAACAGCCAATGTTCGAGTAGAACATGAGTTCGACTCGAACTCGAAGCTCATCCCTACTGAAGACCAAACAATGGTTAACAATAAAGCACAGTAAACGGTAAAGTATAAAAAATTGCATACCTGAAAAGCAAACATGATAAAACATAATAACAATAAAACATTGCAGAATAGAATACAGTAAAAAAGAGCAGAACAATAGAGAGAGAATAGAGAGAGAGAATAAAACAACAACTATTTTTTTTTATTTTTGTTTGTGTTTTTTTTGCAAACTTGTAACTTTTATAACTGTAACTGGTTCCAGGTTCGGGTCTCTCAAAATGCGATGGCATCTTGGGAGACCCTGTGAAAGTGTGCCTAGTCTGTGGAATGCTGTACCCTACGCTAATACTCAACTAGTGAATGGTAGCGTTCAAAACATTCACCAATGCAAAGACCAGGATTGTCAGGACAGGAGGGACAATAATAGCGGGTGTCACGCCTATATCCGCGCTTGCTGCAGACACAACATCTTTTTGGGGGGGTTTGTTGGGTAGGGGTACTCGGGAGGACATAAAAATGCCTCTCATGCAGCCGACTGCATTTGGTTGGGGATGTGAATGGGGGAAGTACGGGCGCTGCAGAAGTGGTGGGTTCCCAATTAGGATTGGCGAATGCAGCAGGAAGGGCACTATGGGCACGACGGGCCTGTGTTTGTCTTTTTGGTGGCAGCGGGACACTACTTGTGCTTGCCACCTCACCAGCTTGAACTGCACTTATGGGACTCGCCACGTCACCAAGTGTTACTGCAGTGCTGGTTTGACTACGACCGGGGTGTACTAGGCCGCTGGCGCTTGCCAGTTCACCAAAACGCTACCAAAAAAACTGTTAGCGATCACAGGGATCAGGCCTGACTCTGCGAACGCTGCAGTTATGCGTTTAGTGTTCTGTAAGTGACAGTGATCGATCGATACTGCACTTGGGTGGGCTGGGCTGGGCCGGGCGGAGGGGCAAAATGCAGGTGCTAGTAGGTATCTGGGCTGATCCCGCTAACACTGCGTTTTTGGGAACCCTAAACTGCTGGGGACGCCAGTATAGATCTGATCGGATCAGGTATTGATCCGTTCAGATACTATACCACTAAGGGAGGTGTACGGTGCGTGCGTGGGTGTTAGCGGTACTGGCGCTAACCTGACGCTGCCTGGGGCTGGTGCTTACCAGTTCACCAAAACGCTACCAAAAAAACTGTTAGCGATCGCAGGGATCAGGCCTGACTCTGCGAACGCTGCAGTTATGCGTTTAGTGTTCTGTAAGTGACAGTGATCGATCGATACTGCACTTGGGTGGGCTGGGCTGGGCCGGGCGGAGGGGCAAAACGCAGGTGCTAGTAGGTATCTGGGCTGATCCCGCTAACACTGCGTTTTTGGGAACCCTAAACTGCTGGGGACGCTAGTATAGATCTGATCGGATCAGATATTGATCCGTTCAGATACTATACCACTAAGGGAGGCGTATGCCACGTGCGTGGGTGTTAGCGGTACTGGCGCTAATCTGACGCTGCCTGGGGCGACGCGTATCACCGCCGGGCGATCAGGGGGCTAAACCTTTATTCGGTAATAAACGGCGGGTGCCCTGACACTATAAAAAATAAACAAACTAACCAGCGTCAACCGTAACGGTTATACGGTGATCAGTGGTGAAAGGGTTAACTAGGGGGCAATCAAGGGGTTAAAACATTTATTAGGTAGTATATGGGGGTCCCTGACGCTATAAAACGCTGACGGCGAACCTAAATATTTACCTCACTAACTAGCGGAACCAGTCACACTAATACAGCGATCAGAAAAATGATCGCTTAGTGACACTGGTGACGGGGGGTGATCAAGGGGTTAAAACTTTATTAGGGGGGGTTAGGGGGGTACCCTAGACCTACAGGGGGCTAAACACTAATTGTCCTAACACTGTAACTGTCACAAACTGACACTATGCAGCAATCAGAAAAAAAAAAAAAAAAACCTGCTTGGTGTCAGTTTGTGACAGGGGGGGGGGGTGATTGGGGGAGGATCGGGGGGCGATCGGGGGGGGGATCGGGGTGTTTAGTGTGCCTGGCATGTTCTACTGTGTTGTGTGTGTGTTGTGCACTTACTTACATGTCTTCTCTCCTCGGGCCGGAACGGAAACTCCCAAGCCGAGGAGAGATGACATCACATCCTCTGCCTCTGTGTACTATACAGAGGCAGAGGATGTTTCTCATTGGCTGGGAGCGATCGCGAGGGGGGGGCCACGATCGGATGGCCTCCCCCTCGTCTCTCACTTCTCCGAGCCAAAAGCCGACCGCCGCTGGCACCGGGGGGGGGTCCGATCGGACCCCCCGCCCGCGGGAAGGCAATCACGTACCAGGTACGTGATTTTGCCTGCCTGTGCCATTCTGCTCACGTATATAGGCGTGAGGCGGTCGGCAAGTGGTTAAAGTGCCGCCACATCCGCTGTGACTAGAAGCATCCCTTCGGAAACCGAAACAGGTTCCAGTAATCTAATGGTGTCTCTAGTGTCCTTGAGATATGACTGCGTGGAACGAACCAACGGCTGTAAATAAAAATATACATATTTACCAATGCGGGCCGTGACTGAGTCAATCCCGCTGACAATGGGTCTGCCAGGGGGATTGACTGAGTCCTTATGGACTTTAGGAAGATAATATATAGCTGGAATACGTGGGACTTGTGGGACTAGAAAACTTTTTTCCTTTTTGTTTAAAATCCCCAGCGCATAACCTTCCTCAATAAGTTTGACCAGAGCTTTTTTGAAAGGTGTAGTGGGGTCCGTGGGAATGGGACTGTAAGTGTTCAAATCGTTGAGAATTCTGTACATCTCTTTAAGGTAATCGACCTTATCAAGAACCACAATCCCGCCCCCCTTATCCGCAGGGCGGATTATAAGGTTCTTTTTCTCACAAAGAGATCTAAGGCCGTTTCTTATGTCAGATTGAACATAGACACGTTTTTTCTGTTTGTTTAATTTGTCAAAATCCCCCAGAACAAGGTTTTTAAAAACCTGTATGGAGGGAGCTAAAGAGCCTGGGGGGTTAAATATAGATGGATTAGATAATCCTGAATGTGTAACTTGTACATCAGACGAGCTGGAATCTACGGGTTCAGAACCTGTATGTGTATTAGCTGGAGCCGGGGGGATTATTGTGGATGAAATCCCCTTACTGTTGAATCCCATAGGGGGTTTGGTGAGAAAATGTCTTTGTATGCTCAGTTTACGTGTAAACTTGAGGACATCAATGAAGGTGGAGAATTTGTTAAGGGGTTTGGGCGGAACAAATTTAAGTCCTCTGTCAAGGACAGATTTCTCTGCCTCTGTCAGAGTGGCCGAACTCAAATTAAAAATACCTTTTCCTTTTATGTTCTTTTTCTTTTGGGATTGTGCCCTCCTCCCCCCTCTGGACCCTCTTTTCTTTCTGTATATCCCAGATGTCCCTCCATGGTTCTCTGAAAATCCAAAGCGTAACTAGGGCCAGGTTGATTTTGATTATAGTTGTATGGAGATCTGTGATAGTAATCCTCCTCCCTCTCAGAATAACCATAGGTATCTCGATGTGCTTCGTAAGGAGTATTTTCTCTGAGGGGAGTGAAACGATTAGTCACTCGAACAGGGGTATGGTACCCATATTCCTGATTTGGATGTTGTGGTCCATGGTAACCCTGAGGGGGACCATAGTGTGGGGGAGGACCCTTGGTGTTGTTCCTCTGTTGTGGATCAATGGGGCGTCCCCTGGGTGGACCTCTCCACACAGGGTCTTTCCCCCTTGGTCCCCGGAATGGAGGGGGACCTCGAGGAGGTCGGTAAGGACCCTGTTCAGGGCCTTGCTTCTTAACCGTGACCTCCTTGGTAGTTGGTTGGGATGTTGGTTGGTATACCAACGTTCTATCAGTATGGGTCATGGTAACTGTAGAAGTTTCCATATTGGTAGGTTCCCCGTTGCAAGAGGAAGAAGAAGGGTTGAGCTTCTTCTGCCAATTGAAAACTGAATGTGTAGTGTAGTCTGTATAATCCCTATTGTATTTTTTTTGTTTTTTATTTCGTTGGTCCTTCTCTTCTTTTTCTAAAACATTTCTTAAATTATTCGAAAGTGCAATGTATTCAGCGGAGGTCTTGAAAGGAATCAGTTTGTCCCTCAAATCTTTAATTTCTGTATCTATAAGGGACAACCTGATCCTCTTCTTTTCAACGAGGTAGCCCAGTAACTTAATACCGACCTCGTTGAAATACTTGTACCATGATTCAAGGTCCAATTCATCCTGTTGAGGATGAATGTCCCATCTAAGGCCACGGGGGACCATCTGTTCCTTGATGTATTGTTCCAGGAACACTGTGTCCCACTGGAGATGTAGTTCACTGATCATCAGATTTTTTAATCTGATAAAGATGCCACTCATCTCAGAGTTGGGATTAGTGTTGGTGAAGACACCTTCAGTATTAAGGGACCTGGCAGTCCTATATTCAAACACATCCATAAGGAAGGAGAGCGTGAAGACTCAATTGGAAATTGGGTGAAAGCTGCAGGTTTGTAAAAAGTCAAAAACAGTATCAAAGGTAAATGGAAAACACCGCGCTAACCAGTGAAATAAATGGAAGCTGCTGCATACAGTCTGACAAAAACAACAAATAGGCATATGGAAAAATGCAGCGCATGTACAAATAAGCATAAGTCTTTAGAATGGTGAAACAGTAAAGAAATCAATAATTAACCACAGGTGCCTTGAAACAAAAACGTCCATAGATGGATGTGAATGTCCAACTGCACAGGAGGTGTAAGTACTCCAAGGGGTGGTGATGATCTGATGGTTGTCAGAAAACACCAGGCATCATACAGCGACTTCCCAACCGAGAAACTGGGTCCCAATGGGTCATTCAGAGAAAGTGCAAAAAAGCCTCTTACCAGATCCTGTGGATTCCCATGTCAGCGACAGGGAATCGCATGCGCAGTTTGTCACCAATGACGTGGAATGGGAGCTCAGGAATCGCCAATCCCTTGGATTGTGGTCTGTACGGATCTCTGCCGGCAACCGGATGGGTCCTCACAACGAACCGTCCTCACACCGAACCGTCCCAGCGTGCATCAGAAGTTTCACAAACGGTCCCCCAAAAAGGAGCAGTTGGAGGGACTGGATCTCATGCGGTAAATGTGGAAACAAAAAGAATGTGCCTCCACATGGTGCAGATAAAAAAGGGTGTTTTTATTGACAAAAACGACCATACACAAATAAAAGCGTGATCACGGTGGATAAAAACAAATGGGCAACAAGGAGAGTGGTATATGTAACCGACGCGTTTCGACCTAGGGGTCTTCAACAGGGGCATAGACCACTCACTCCAAGTTGCCATATATATAATAAAAATATCTAGAGAAGGACCAAAGGACCGAAGGACCATTCAAGGACAGATTGCTCCGAATATAATAGACCCCCCCCAAAAGAGTTTCCTTTTTTCAGGAATGTCAGGGCTATTACCCCTGCCGTAGATGCAATGTCTGCCTCCACAACATCCGAGGCAGACAAAAAAGTACCACTTTCCAATCTACAGTCACCTCTCTTACCTACCAGATGAAACATTTCACAACTTGTACATCACAATACATTGTCTACCTCATCACTTGCCCCTGCCACAAACAGTATGTTGGGCGTACCATCAGAACTTTCTCTATACGAGTCAATGAACATGTGGCAGGTATCAAGAAAGGCAAGGACAAACACACAGTACCCCGTCATTATCTGGAACACCATAATAGAGACCCTACCGGGACTTTATTCCAGGTAATCGACAAATTCGTCCCACATTGGAGAGGAGAGTCCCGCCTTCGAGGAGTGTCACGCCTCGAGACTTATTGGATATGGGAGTTGAGGTCCTATTTCCCGTTCGGTTTGAACGTGGAGTGGGACCTCAACTCCTTTATTAATCAATCCTAAATTCCTCCTTTATTTCCATCATGCCCCCCCCCTCCCCCCAATTTCCCCCCCCTTTTTTCACCTATATTCACAAGCTTTCACATAGCTTATATACGGTGCACCTTAGAGGGTCATCTATTCACCCAATAGAAATTGGTCCAATCAAAATAGACCCATTCGGTCTATTTTGATGACTTTTTACAGTCAAGGGATCATAAGGATAACTGCCAGATATTTGTGTCACCTTACAAATTTTTATATTTCCTCCATTTTACAATGTGTGTTCCAGATATTTTGTAACATAATTTTTTAATTTTTTAATTTTTAGTTTAGTCTCACTAAAACACATATGGACCTCAAGCGACATTTATGTGCCATTCAGGTCACCTCTTTACACATTCATTCTATTTCATTTTAGCCAGTCATTTCCCAACACAACATATTTCACTATGTGTGTCCCTACTTCTAATACACTTCCTGTTCACATAAGTTTCATGCACACTTCCGGGTCATCGGGACCCGTTCTGCTGCACTGCACATTTCTTTACACATACACAATAGGGACGCTGTTTGGTCACATTGAGCGTCCGTTGTTTGCTGGATTGCATCACTGGGACGCTAGGTGTGTTTATGTCAGGTCCTATCCCTCTGCGGTGTACGGATTGTACGTACAGCAGAGTTGAGTGGGACCCTTGCCCTCTGATTGGCCCAGTGAGTCACGTGAGAGGGAGACGTTGGACACGCCCATGGACGTGACGTCATTCCCTACACGGGCTGGTCATGTGGACGTTCAGGGATAGAGGCCGGCTCATACACAGCGGCCTATTGGTCAGTTCCACTTAACACCTTTTGTCTTCTCATTGAGGATTGGCTCCTCTGGCCGACAGGGCGGTACATTCCGCCGGACTGTCAGCAGAGGAGTGCTGTTTGCATTAAATCTTTAAATGCTTTATCTCTGTCAGAGAGATCTTAAAGTTATATATTTTTCTGCTGGTAGACCTTTATACAGTCTCCTGGGCTTTACCTCAGTGTCATTTATCTATTTATATAAAAACTGTGTATGATCTTCATGTTTAGACATTTAAGCAAGTCATGTGATTGTACTCACCCAATCAAATCTCCGGGTCTTTCAGTCCTTGTGATTGGTCCTTCTCTAGATATTTTTATTATATATATATATATGGCAACTTGGAGTGAGTGGTCTATGCCCCTGTTGAAGACCCCTAGGTCGAAACGCGTCGGTTACAAATATAACAATCTCCTTGTTGCCCATTTGTTTTTATCCACCGTGATCACGCTTTTATTTGTGTATGGTCGTTTTTGTCAATAAAAACACCCTTTTTTATCTGCACCATGTGGAGGCACATTCTTTTTGTTTCCACATTTACCGCATGAGATCCAGTCCCTCCAACTGCTCCTTTTTGGGGGACTGTTTGTGAAACTTCTGATGCACGCTGGGACGGTTCGGTGTGAGGACGGTTCGTTGTGAGGACCCATCCGGTTGCCGGCAGAGATCCGTACAGACCACAATCCAAGGGATTGGCGATTCCTGAGCTCCCATTCCACGTCATTGGTGACAAACTGCACATGCGATTCCCTGTCGCTGACATGGGAATCCACAGGATCTGGTAAGAGGCTTTTTTGCACTTTCTCTGAATGACCCATTGGGACCCAGTTTCTCGGTTGGGAAGTTGCTGTATGATGCCTGGTGTTTTCTGACAACCATCAGATCATCACCACCCCTTGGAGTACTTACACCTCCTGTGCAGTTGGACATTCACATCCATCTATGGACGTTTTTGTTTCAAGGCACCTGTGGTTAATTATTGATTTCTTTACTGTTTCACCATTCTAAAGACTTATGCTTATTTGTACATGCGCTGCATTTTTCCATATGCCTATTTGTTGTTTTTGTCAGACTGTATGCAGCAGCTTCCATTTATTTCACTGGTTAGCGCGGTGTTTTCCATTTACCTTTCCTAGTTCTTGAGCCTGATGTCAAACTGAAAATGTTGTCATAGAGCCAAGATAACTAATACATTTTGACCTAGGAAATGTGTGTGTGCCACTCAGGCTCGTTGGTAAAGGGGTATGTAATCAATGCTTCCGCAGCCGCTGCTAGAGTGCTGACAGGGGATGGAACCCATCCTGGTTCCTATCAGGCTTCAGAGAACAATGGGGTGGCCCCTAAAAGTCGAACATCTAGGTGTCCTGAAGTGATGAGTAGAGTGGCAACCTCAGCCTGGACTCCAACCAGGCCACACCCACAACGCATTTTACTCCACCCTGGAGCTAAGTCATGACTAAGGGTGGAATGAAACACGTTTGGAGCTTGGCCTGGTTGGAGTCCAGGCTGAGGTTGCCATTCTACTCATCACTTCAGGACACCTAGATGTGCGACTTTTAAGGGCACCCCATTGTTCTCTCAATACATTTTGATGTTGCTAAACTTGGTCTGAGCATCAAAGTTTCAAAAACTCTAGTCAGAGGATTAAACACCTAATCATGTGCAAGAAAAAAATAAAAATCACTTTGTTCACTTACCATTGTCATTTTTCCCTTTTGTATCAAGGGAGTTATATAGTTATATATTGTTTGATTGTGCACTTTTTTTCTTTATATACACGTGTTAATATTTACAATGTGTAATTTTTTTTTTAAAGAGTGATCCAGATTTTGGAATTGTTAATAACTACAAATTTATAATACAACAAAAGAAGATAGTATAAATGTCTCTATAGTAGGTCTTAAACTGCGATCTGTGTGAACAACCTAAAAGCTGGTAGCAACAGGCTCCTGGGCACTTCTAATAGCCTCTTACAGGATGTTAAGGAGAAGAACGAGGATGAAGAGGACTTGCCCAATCTCGAATGGTGAGCTTTAGGATTTTAGAACTGAGTACAGAAGGTAGATTGAATGACAACTCGCATATGGGCAAGGCATGGTTGGAGAGCACAAAAAGACTGGGTGTTGCGGTGGAGGTATAGCAGTCTGGGGAGTACATTTATCTTTAAGATGTCATTTTTCCCAAATCAGGAAAATGCCCCAGTGTTCCAATTTCTAAGGTCCTTTCTAATTTGTGTGAGAAAGGGGGGACTTTGTGAAAAATAATTTGTCAATTGTAGGAGTTATATTGGTTCCCAAATATTTGATTAGGGTGGAGACCTATTTAAACGGAAAAGCTGATTTGAGGGCTATGAGAGTGTGAGATGAAATGTTGAGATTTAGCACTTCTAATTTTTGATCATTCATTTTAAAGTTGAAAACCCTACATGTCAAGTTCTTGCATTGGAATGGGAAATGGTGTGATAGGTTTGGTAATGAAATAGAGTAGAGCATCAGCAAAGTTTGTGACTTTAAGTTCCAAGGTACCGACTAAGATAGCAGCTGGCTTTGACATAACATAAGAAAGGTTCAAGAGAGAAAATTAATGGAGAAAGTACCCAACCCTATTTGGTTCCATTCTTCACGTTGAAATATTCCAAAAAGGCATTGTTTATTTTTATCCTTGCTGAGTGGTGGGAATAGATTCTCTCAATCCATTTTCCTATCCTATCCCGTAATCCCAGGTGTTGAAGACTGGCTTTCATGAATGACAAGTCGACCCAGTCAAGTGCCTTTTTGACATCAATTGACAGAAGAATGGTGGGAATTTCCTAAAGAGGGTTGCGTGGATTGCATTTGGGAAAAGCTTTAGGTCTATACTGAGGAGGGAAACTGGGTGGAAACTAGAAAAGTGGGCCAAATGCTTCCTTTCTTTCAGAATTAAGCCAATTGTTACCCTCGGTAAATCTGTACTTAAAGTCTGGTCATCAAGAATAGAGTTATAGGCCATCAAAAAAGAGATTGAAGATCCTACTGAAAGTTTTAATAGTACTGAAGTGAGCAATCTTATTTGACAGTAAAGTTTGTTACTGTTTATGGCTTGATCTTTCATAAGAATGAATGTTTATGTAGATGACTGTTCAGAAGTCTGCCAAACTGTTTTATTCCTGTGGGTAGACAAGTCCTTTATCTCAGATGACTGTCATTTGGGAAACTGAATTTCAGTTATACAAATATCATATGTCAAGCCTGTAAATAACAAAAAACATGGGTAACATTCAGAATAATGCAGTAGGATATGGACATATACATATGTGCTATATTTTTCTTTTTAATTTGTCTTTAAACCCATTCTGTAAAAGTAACCATAGCAAACAATCAAATGTTTTTTTTAATCCAGCTCCAAAAAACATGTTGATTTTAGTTGGGTCAAGGTAGCATTAATTTTATTTTCATATAAACACCTGTGCATATATGTAATATACATTTTATGTTGATTGTTGCAGGTGTCTGTCATTTATATATAAAGTACAGTATCATTGGTCTGTCTGTGAAATAAATGAAGTATAACCAAATGCAAAGCCACACATTTTGCAATTAATATTGCAGTTATCTATATATGTATATTTTTTTGTATTTTTTAGCTATACAAACCTTGTAGTTTCCAGTGATTTTAAGGATCAAGTGAACAACCCAGAAGTTAAGGTACGAGGGTCCAATGTAATCATCAATCAAGTCATCAATAAGATGCGTCTCTTCATACAGGTATGAATGCTCCAAATGAATGATGGTTGCTGGAATGGCAACTACTTTTCTGCTTGGTATAACCTTATTTTATTCATTCATAGAGTGCTATCAAGTACCTTTATTAAACTACAAATCCTAGTGTGTCCCTAGGGAGCCTAAAACTCGGACAAGCACTGTAACTAAATCCTTTGCTTCTTCAACTCCCTCCCACTACCTCATATCCTGTGTTGTTATTGGTCACTTAAGTGTTCTTAACAGATAGTGTGATTTGGGGGGGGGGGGGGGGGTCTCAAAGATGGAGATGCTGAGCACTTCTTGCATGCAATATTGATCTTGCAAGTACCTTGAATGTCTGCTATCAGCCAGACTCACATTAAAGTTGATTATTTGTGCTGTATATAAAGTATCTCACAAAAGTGAGTACACCCCTTTCATTTTTGTAAATATTCTATTATATCTTTTCATGTGACAACACTGAAGAAATGACACTTTGCAACAATGTAAAGTAGTAGTGTACAGCTTGTATAACAGTGTAAATTTGCTGTCCCCTCAAAATAACTCAACACACAGCCAATAATGTCTAAACCATTAGCAACAAAAGTGAGTACACTCCTAAGTGAAAATGTCCAAATTGGGCCCAATTAGCCATTTTCCCCACCAGTGTCATGTGACTCATTAGTGTTACAAGGTCTCAGGTGAGAATGGGGAGCAGGTGTGTTAAATTTGATTTTATCGCTCTCACTCTCTCATACTGGTCACCAGAAGTTCAACCTGGCAACTCATGGTAAAGAACCTCCTGGGGATCTAAAAAAAGAATTGTTGCTCTACATAAAGATGGCCTAGGCTATAAGAAGATTGCCAAGACCCTGAAACTGAGCTGCAGCACGGTGGCCAAGACCATACAGCAGTTTAACAGGACAGGTTCCACTCAGAACAGGCATTGCCGTGGTCGACCAAAGTAGTTGAGTGCACATGCTCAGCGTCATATCCAGAGGTTGTCTTTGGAAATAGACGTATGAGTCCTGCCAGCATTGCTGCAGAGGTTGAAGGGGTGGGGGGGTCAGGCTGTCAGTGCTCAGACCATACGCCACACATTGCATCAAATTGGTCTGCATGGCTGTCATCCCAGAAGGAAGCCTCTTGATGATGCACAAGAAAGCCCGCAAACAGTTTGCTAAAGACAAGCAGACTAAGGACATGGATTACTGGAACCATGTCCTGTTGTCTGATGAGACCAAGATAAACTTATTTGGTTCAGATTGTGTCAAGCGTGTGTGGCGCCAACCAGGTGAGGAGTACAAAGACAAGTGTGTCTTGCCTACATTCAAGCATGGTGGTGGGAGTGTCATGGTCTGGGACTGCATGGGTGCTGCCGTCACTGGGAAGCTACAGTTCATTGAGGGATCCATGAATGCCAACATGTACTGTGACATTCTGAAGCAGAGCATGATCCCCTCCCTTTGGAGACTGGGCCACAGGGCAGTATTCCAGCATGATAACGACCCTATACACACCTCCGAGATGACCACTGCCTTGCTAAAGAAGCTGAGGGTAAAGGTGATGGACTGGCCAAGCATGTCTCCAGACCCAAAAAAGATGTCATCATGGAGGAGTGGAAGAGGACTCCAGTGGCAACCTGTGAAGCTCTGGTGAACTCCATGCCCAAGAGGGTTAAGGCATTGCTGGAAAATAATGGTGGTCACACAAACTATTGACACTTTGGGCCCAATTTGGACATTTGCACTTAGGGGTGTACTCACTTTTGCTGCCAGTGGTTTAGACATTAATGGCTGTGTGTTGAGTTATTTTGAGGGGACAGCAAAAATGTACTGTTATATAAGCTGTACACTCACTACTTTACATTGTAGCCAAGTGTCATTTCTTCAGTGTTGTCACATTAAAAGATATAATAAAATATTTACAAAAATGTTAGGGATGTAATCACTTTTATGAGATACTGTTTAAGGAGGGGGCTGGCAGGGGGAGCTGAACCTATGAGGTTTTTTACCTTAATACACAGAATGCATTTTTTGCTAGAAAATTACTTAGCGCCCCCAAGCATTATATATTTTTTTAGCAGAGGCTCGAGAGAATAAAATGGTAGTCATTGCAATTTTTTATGTCACACAATATTTGCGCAGTGGTTTTTCAAACGCAATTGTTTTGAAAAAAAGAGACTTTAATAAATTTTAATGCAAAAAACACAATATATAACCCAATTTTGTGGTAAAATATAAAAGATGATGATGAAGATAAAAACACAACGGGACAAAAAAATGAATGTCCATAACGCTATCTAATGTATATAACGATCAAAAATGTGGTCTTGGACTTCATCAAAAGAGTTCAGACTCACTATCCCCTGGAGCGAAAAGTAGTTTTATGTCTTCTTTTGCAGGTGGCAAGCTTTGGATTTTTTTTTGGGGGGGGGGGGGGGGGAACAATGATTGTTTGAAACTTCTCTTTTGTTTTGTTCAATTGTTTGCAGTCTGTGCCTTGTAGGAGAGATTTCTCTTCACTTTCTGTGCGGGAGAAACACTTCCTATCTCTATCCAAGACTAAAAGAAAAGTTTTGACTATTACGGAATACTACAGTAATTAACCTCATACAGTTATCAGAATACAACTTTTTTTAACATCATGGTCCTTTATTGGTGCTTACTTAACCTGGGTATGCACTAGTAGAATTTTGTTCAACGTTTTCCGTGGTAAAAATCTTGTAAGAATGTTCATTTTTCTAATCATTAGTGTAATTAAATCAATGTTCATTTTCTACCACAATGACAAGAAAATTCAGAGGAGCAGAATGAAGAATTTTCTCAAATGTACGAAATTTCTAACAGTGTTTCTGGATTTTATTTAATAAAGTCAATTTATTCCAAAAGTGAATGTTAAAAGCAAATGAAATCTTGAACTTCTTTCAAACAACATTCAGAATTTTTGTGTAAATTTTCATTTGAAATTCTACTAGTGTATAGCCAGCTTTAGTCTGTGTTTGTCATCTGTTACACTAAAGTCAAAGCCCCAAGGTATCTTTTGCTGGAGCAGCTCCCCTAAGCACAAAGGAACCACAAACCAAGAAGTTGCCAAATCACAAACCTTTCTTTTTTACTAAAAAGTAAACCGTTGATAGATAGCATAAAATAGAAAAAGTTAATAATTGTAGTGTGTTGCTGCTTGCTGTTTCTAATGACTGACAGCCTGAGGTCCCTTCTTACGTGTTCATTTATTCCCTAGGAAAGAAAGATAGAATACTGATTAATTCCTTAGTGTTTTCTTTTTTAATGCTTTAAATAGCACAGGTCGTTTGATCATAATTTATATAAGTATCTTCTGAAACATCAAAGCTTTCAAAGCATGACTAACTTTCCCTGTTGATTTTAACACTGCAGATGTATTTCCAACATATGTGCATTTTTTTATATTTTTATTCACATAGATTTGCTGTATTGATTCAGCTGTGACTGGTTTGAGGGTGCTGTGCAAAGAAACATAGCACAATGTACTCTAGCTGTAGTGGAACATCTGCAGTGGGCATGCTGATAAATCACTTTCCTAGTTGAAGGATGATCCTGTTAGTCCATCAAATCTTTAAGCCAGGTTTTACTACAGGTTGTGCCAAACAAGTTATTTTGTAAAATGTTCACTACTGGTTTGCTGGTATTAAGAATTTGCTTACTTGCTTTCTTTTGATGTGACACAGATGTGCATGGCAGACATAATGCCATAGATCATCTTCAGGAAGCGATAGGACCTACTTTATGGCTGCAGCAACACAGCCATGCTGGAAAACATCCACTGTTTTCCCTTTTGTTTGTGGAAGTATTCATTTATTATATTTAGAGACACATGTATGTTACAGAATGCAGTTTAGTGGGGAAGTTATGGCACGATTGGCCAGTATGGAGGGGCTTTTCCAGTTACACATCTTCAAATTATTATTATTATTTTACAGGATTTATATAGCACCAACAGTTTACAAAGTGAGGGCAGACAGTACAGTTACAATACAGTTCAACACAAGAGGAATCAGAGGGTTCTGCTTGTTAGAGCTTACATCCTAAAAGGGAGGGTCAAGTGATACAAAAGGTAATCACTGTAGGGTAAAGGGCTGATGGAGAAAATAAAACATTTATTTGTTAGGTGGATAGGCTTCTCTAAAGAGATGACTTTTCATGGATCACCTAAAGCTGGATAGAGTAGAAGATAGTTCGGACAGACTGAGGTAAGATGTTCCGGAGGATGGGAGAGGCCTTGGATAAGTCCTGGTGATGAGGGACCTAGAGAGAAGGAGGTCTTTGGAGGAGCAAGGAGAACAGTTTGGTTGGTACTTTGTGACAATGTTAGTGATGTAGCTGAGTGTGGATGGCTTTGTAAGTTGTTAGTATTTGGAATTTTATGTGTTCAGTGAATGGAAGCTAGTGGAGGGATCAACAAAGAGGGGTACCAGATAATGAATGGCTGGTAAGGTGGATGAGTATGGCAGCAGCTTTCATCATGGTCTGAAGCAGAGATAGCTTGTGTAAGGTGAGCCAATAGGGGGGTTGCAGTAGTCGAGGTGAGAGATAGCCAGGGAGTGAATTAGAAGCTTTCTGGTGTCATTGGTTAGGAAAAGGCGGATTTTGGAGATGTTGCGTAGATTGAGGTGGCAAGATTTGGACAGTGATTGGATGTGGGGCTGAAAGAAACATTTAGAGTCCAGGAATATACCTAATACATTGGAATGTGGAGACTTCAAATCATGCAAATGATAGCTTATTGGAATTATCAACATGGTTCAGGTCTGGGATACGAACCCTGTTTTTCTATATATTGTTTAAAAATTCTGACCTGGACAGGAGTTCCTATTTATCTTATTCTTCTTTTCTTGTCTGGCTTGAAGGATGATTCCCAGGCACTGTTTGCAGATATTAAATCACGAAGACAATTCCTCCCTGCTCTGAAGGAGATATCAATACTCAATGACACTTTGCTGATTGTTGAACACACCGCAAATGCTCATTTCAGGAAGACCTGGAATGGCAACTCTAACATTTGCCATAAAAGGGATTGAGCACCTGAAAATAATTGTTAACTAGTGTTAGCCTAAATGCAGTGTTTAGTCCCAAGCAGAACATTTGCTAGATGTTCTGATTTTTGGAGGATTGCCTCCCCATTTCAAAATATGCTATCCCTTAAAGCATGTATTACAATCTCTGGAAATTCAGACAGTAACATGGGGTACAGTGCAGAATAGTCTGCACTCTGTGTGACAACATACACAATAAGAGAAGTACAGATGCTGCATTGATATACTAGAGACAAGGCATGTCATGGGCTGTCGGCTGTAGTGCTGTTGAACCAGAGGCACACATCATTTTGTTCTCAGCAAAGTAAATTATATTAGACACAGGCATAGCATAGAACCTCCTCAACACCTAAATCTAAGTACACCTGCATATATGTTTAAAGCACACAGTACAGCGTTGAGCATAATTATCAATACTGAGAGATGTGCTGTGTTCATGTGTTCAAAGAACAGACATCCCAAGTCTCCCGTGAGGTGCGGGAGCCTCCTGCATTTTGGCTGCGGATCCCGCACACCCGCGGGTGCCCCGCAATATCCCGGCTGCCAGCCCCAGCTGCATAAGAAGAACGGCTGCGGCCACAGTCAAAGAGGGATACATGCCGAGGAAACTAATTCCACTTCCTACTTCCGCTTCCTACTTTCTCCCCCCTCCGTGTCTGATCAGCGCTCTCTCATTGAGGAGGCGGAGCTTGATCCTAGGCTCACATTTTGATTGGGCGGGACTCGGGGAAGGGGTGTGGCTGGCCTCGGAGGTGGTGACACCCAGCCCACCTTCTCTGGTGCAGGAAAGAGCAACACGGAGAGAGGTAAGTGTGCTGTGGCAGCCACTTTCTCTGACTGTACTAAGAACACATCTTACACCATAGATTACATCGCAGTACAGGTCATATACCCTGACAACAGGAGAGTGTCCTACAGTATGTTATAAGGAAAGAGGGGAGCTACAGGGATGAATAAGATGGTGAAAAGGATGGTGGAGATGAGGATGATGGGTAGTTATGGTGAGAGGGAAGGATAGATGCTGCTTGAGGCATGAGGATGAAGATGGATCATGTGGTCATAGATAGAGTAATTAGAGGAAAGAGCACATAGAGAATACAAGGATGAGGATGATGGGTTACAAAGCAGGGAGGGATGGGGATGATTATGGAGAGTGAAGTTGGGGATGAAGATGGTTATGGAGAAAGATGAGAATGATGGAGTTACAATTGTGGAGAGAGATGAGGATCATTCTGGAGAGGGATGAGGATGATGGGGACGATTATAAGAGGAATGAGGACAATCAATAAGGATGACTATGGAGATTGAAGTGGATGATGCGGAAAGAGGATGACTGTGGAGAGGGACAAGGATGATGATTATGGAGAGGGTGTTGGGGTTGAGGATGATGAGGCTACACTGGAGAGGAATGAGGACAGGTATTTATTAAGGATTTAGGGATGAGGAAGACTTGGAAACATGGTGAAATAGAATGAGGACGATAGTGGACATCCATGTCACTCCCACAGAGCAGCAGCCATTTTGTTCAGCTCATAAAATAACTAACCTCTGAATTACCTTTTTCTGAGTATGAGGCATATTTAGATAATCAATAGCAACTTAAGAGTATCAACATATACCACATACCTAAAAATTAACACAGAAAAAAAGAACTACAAAGATTGGGATTTTTCAGGAAGCATATCTATGAATTTACAAGAAAGGATTATAACAGCTAGGAAGCAGAAAATGTTCTATATGTATTCATAGAAAACAGGAATACATGCTCTTATTTGCAATGAAAAACAATATGGACAGTGCGATCGGCTTAAGAATATGTACTCTTGTTTGCTGTGAATAAATATAGAGGATTTCCAACATCTGTGTGGTAATGCATTCTTGTGAATTCTTATGACATATTGGTGGGAAGCGGGCCAGCCCAGCTTTTAGGAACTGCAGAAGAGTATGGAGTATGAACATACTGTATCTGAAGCAGTGTATGTTTCTTTATAGAGCATATATACGTGAAAAAGGTGAGCCACCATAACCCCAAGGACCACAATAATCTTTTTGGCCATACATACAAACTGGAGAATGTGTCCACACAAATTATCTTTAAATACTGGCAACTATCAAGCAGCCATGTTGTAATTGCTATGCAATATTCCTTGTGTATTTGGTTTACAATAGCCTATGGAATGACTAATCTTACAAACTAATTGTATGTAAAGGGAAAAGGGGAATGCAAAATGTACCAGGGCTGATTTTCAGTCTGGCACCATTTTTACGCGAATATGGGCCCATACCTTACAAATAAGCATTGCACTGGACAGATGGAATAGACTAATTCACTGATTCCAACTCGTTACATTTTTTTCCTACACAATATGAATACAGACTGATGTGATACGTAAGATTATAGGTTTGGAAAACCCAAATGAAATGCTTTAGTTAAAAGCGGAAATAGTGGATTGAACTATCTCCCTCCTTTTTATTTCTCTTGGGCGCTTTAGAAAATTAGATCTGCTAGTTGGAGTTCCTGATCTCCAGTCCCTTGGAGCCAAACTGCCCTCAGTACTTTTGCTGCGCTCTCTGCAATATAAAATAAATGAAGAATCCAACGGGAAGAACGGTAGCAGATCAGATAAAGGATTCAGGGGATTAAAAAAATTAGAGCATCAAACAAATTAGATAGCTGTAAGATTTTAGTGTGATAAATTGTATAAATTTGAATTCCTGAATTGTTCATGAGACCATTTTTTTTAATTTGAAGATGGATATTTTAGCTTGACCCTTTTATCAAATTTTGCTTTCCTAAGAAGAAAATACATTTTTGGCAACCAATATTTTATTAAACTGTGTTTTATGAAACTCTTTCCTAAAAAACAGAAACTGAAGGTCCCGTGGTGGATGATTGTCTAACTGGCCGTTCTGAGACCTAGAAAGTACTAAGTGATGTATTAATTTCAATGCATGGTATAAAATTGGATCTACTGGAGCTGATGCTACATCCCTTATTCTCCTCAGTCACTGCTGCCCCTTCCCAAGGAGGTCCCCAAGCTCAAAAGTGAAAATTAAAATTGCAGGCATTGCATGTGCTGTAGTATACTGTACTGTACATGTGTGTAAAAAAACCTACATTTATGAACTGTAGAAACATGTAAAAGTATTGGTGTTATTGTTGTGTATATAGACAGTATTGTAGATGATGGGCAAGGATCAAAAGCAATATAACAGCAAAAGTCCCTGGAAGTTAGATTAGAGTGCTATTAAAGCGTAGTAAACCACATAAAAAAAAAATGGGCCCAGGCAGTTTAAGCCATAATGTGCTAGCATGCATCATATACTAGTGCTTAATGACAGACTGATCTGAAAAGGAAGCCCTCCAGCGGCGTGCTGTCACCGCTGAAGGCACTTCCATCCTCACCCAGTCTTCTTTCCGGGTTCGCGGGTGATATGAATGGCTGAGCCAGCGATGACACCACTCCGCTCTGTTTACGGCACGGCTGTGAAGCAACAGCACAGGGATGCTGTTCCTTCAGAGCGCATGCACGGGTGATGTCACAGGATGTTTAGGAGATATTACTGTACCTATAGGTAAGCCTTATTATAGGCTTACCTATAGGCAAAAATCATACATGGGAGTTTACTCCCACTTTAAAATTGAACTACAGCCAAACCTTTTTTTTTTCATTTTGGATTGAGTAAGTAAGGGTTATAACCCCTGTCAGTTTTTTTTTTTTTGCCGTCTGTGTTCCATTGGGGAGATTTCACTTCACTTCCTGTGGCATAGCTAATACAAGAAGTGAGAGGAAATCCCTGAAAATTATGGGAATAATTAAGGGAATTTTTTTGGGGTCCCCATTGGAAGATTTCTCTCCTATTACTTTTCTGGGGACAACCCAAAATTTGCAATCTTCTTTATTTTTCGCTTTTAATGATAATGGTAAGCAGGACAAATAGAGAGGGTGAATCTCCCTAACAGGCACACAGACAGCAGTAAAAACTGACAGGTGTTCTAATCCCTCACTACCTGTTTGCTGTTGTCACTGAGGGTGACTATAGGATAGGAAGTAAAGGTACACCTCACCAATGGGACAGATGGCAAAAAAATATTCCATAGGGCGCCCAGTCTGGCAGACAGAGTCAAAGGTTATATCATCTGTCAAGTAAGCAGTGTGGGATGTGCAGCATCAGCCTATACTAAAATGATGTCTCAGTGGTAGGATATTCTTATAAACTTTATTTTCTTCAATATAACTTTTGAAAAATCTACTGTATCTAGAACTAAAGGTAAAGTGGAGCAATAATTTAAAAATTCTACATTTCATACTCTACACTAAAGAGACCTTGTCCCCAACTTAAAGCAGACTTTCACCCTAAACTAACTGTCATATTGCCTGCCTCCTCTCCCCTCCCTCTCTCACAAGTGTATATGTATTTGGCAGGGCCGTCTTTAATATTGATTGGGCCCTGGGCAAAGATTTTATTGGGGCCCCCCCAGCTAGACTCAAAATGAGTTTACTGCAGCAGATCAGGCAACGATTGTGATTGGCTGCCAGAGATTACAACACATCATTACAGCTCACAGATTCGTTTCTAGAGGTTACAGAACATCATTACTGCTTACTAATTGGATTCTAGAGGTTACTGAAAATCATTATTGCTCACTGATTAGTTGCTAGAGGTTACTACACATCATAACCTCTCAGTGCAAATTGCGGGTGTGGCCAAACTGCACTAGCATTGAGGGGTGCACTATGTACAGAGTGCAGGCTTGGGGGTGCACTTTGTGCAGAGTGCAGGGGTGAGGTGGGTGCAGAGTGCAGGGGTGAGGTGGGTGCAGAGTGCAGGAGTGAGGTGGGTGCAGGACTGAGGTGGGTGCACAGTGCAGGGCTGAGGTGGGTGCAGAGTGCAGGACTGAGGTGGGTGCAGAGTGAGGTAAGTGCAGAGTGCAGGGGTGAGGTGGGTGCAGATTGCAGGGGTGTGGTGGGTGCAGAGTGCAGGAGTGAGGTGAGTGCAGGACTGAGATGGGTGCAGAGTGCAGGGCTGAGGTGGGTGCAGAGTGCAAGGCTGAGGTGGGTGCAGAGTGAGGTGAGTGCAGGGGTGAGGTGGGTGCAAAGTACAGGGGTGAGGTGGGTGCAGAGTGTAGGGGTGTGGTGGGTGCAGAGTGCAGGGGTGTGGTGGGTGCATAGTTTAGGGGTGAGGTGAGTGCAGGGGTGAGGTGGGTGCAGAGTGCAGGAGTGAGGTGGGTGCAGAGTGCAGGAGTGAGGTGGGCGCAGGGTGCAGGAGTGAGGTGGGTGCAGGGTGCAGGACTGAGGTGGGTGCAGAGTGCAGGACTGAGGTGGGTGCAGAGTGCAGGACTGAGGTGGGTGCAGAGTGCAGGACTGAGGTGGGTGCAGAGTGCAGGACTGAGGTGGGTGCAGAGTGCAGGGGTGAGGTGGGTGCAAAGTGCAGGACTGAGGTGGGTGCAGAGTGCAGGGGTGAGGTGTGTGCAGAATGAGGTGTCTACAGAGTGCAGGGGTGAGGTGGATGCAGAGTGCAGGAGTAAGGTGGGTGCAGGGGTGATGTAGGTGCAGAGTGCAGGGGTGAGGTGGGTGCAGAGTGCAGAGTGAGGTGGGTGCAGAGTGCAGGGGTGAGGTGGGTTCAGACTGAGGTGGGTGCAGAGTGCAGGACTGAGGTGGGTGCAGAGTGCAGGGGTGAGGTGGGTGCAAAGTGCAGGACTGAGGTGGGTGCAGAGTGTAGGGGTTAGGTGGATGCAGAGTGCATGGGTAAGGTGGGTGCAGAATGCAGGGGTGAGTTGGGTGCAGAGTGAGGTGGGTGCAGAGTGCAGAGTGAGGTGGGTGCAGAGTGAGGTGGGTGCAGAGTGCAGGGGTGAGGTGGGTGCAGAATGCAGGGGTAAGGTGGGTGCAGAATGCAGGGGTAAGGTGGGTGCAGAATGCAGGGGTAAGGTGGGTGCAGAGTGAGGTGGGTGCAGAGTGCAGAGTGAGATGAGTGCAGAGTGAGATGAGTGCAGAGTGAGATGAGTGCAGAGTGAGGTGGGTGCAGGAGTGAGGTGGGTGCAGGAGTGAGGTGGATGCAGAGTGCAGGGGTGAGGTGGATGCAGAGTGCAGGGGTGAGGTGGGTGCAGAGTGAGTTGGGTGCAGAGTGCAGAGTGAGGTGGGTGCAGAGTGAGGTGGGTGCAGAGTGAAGAGTGAGGTGGGTACAGAGTGCATGGGTGAGGTGGATGTAGAGTGTAGAGTGAGGTGGGTGCAGGGGTGAGGTGGGTGCAGGGGTGAGGTGGGTGCAGAGTGAGGTGGGTGCAGAGTGAGGTGGGTGCAGGGTGAGGTGGGTGCAGAGCGCAGGGGTGAGGTGAGTGCAGAGCGCAGGGGTGAGGTGGGTGCAGAGTGCAGGACTGAGGTGGGTGCAGAGTGCAGGGGTGAGGTGGGTGCAAAGTGCAGGACTGAGGTGGGTGTAGAGTGCATGGGTAAGGTGGGTGCAGAGTGCAGAGTGAGATGAGTGCAGAGTGAGATGAGTGCAGAGTGAGGTGGGTGCAGGAGTGAGGTGGGTGCAGGGGTGAGGTGGATGCAGAGTGCAGGGGTGAGGTGGATGCAGAGTGCAGGGGTGAGGTGGATGCAGAGTGCAGGGGTGAGGTGGGTGCAGAGTGAGTTGGGTGCAGAGTGCAGAGTGAGGTGGGTGCAGAGTGAGGTGGGTGCAGAGTGAAGAGTGAGGTGGGTACAGAGTGCATGGGTGAGGTGGATGCAGAGTGTAGAGTGAGGTGGGTGCAGGGGTGAGGTGGGTGCAGGGGTGAGGTGGGTGCAGGGGTGAGGTGGGTGCAGAGTGAGGTGGGTGCAGAGTGAGGTGGGTGCAGGGTGAGGTGGGTGCAGAGCGCAGGGGTGAGGTGAGTGCAGAGCGCAGGGGTGAGGTGGGTGCAGAGTGCAGGACTGAGGTGGGTGCAGAGTGCAGGGGTGAGGTGGGTGCAAAGTGCAGGACTGAGGTGGGTGTAGAGTGCATGGGTAAGGTGGGTGCAGAATGCAGGGGTGAGGTGGGTGCAGAGTGAGGTGGGTGCAGAGTGAGATGAGTGCAGAGTGAGGTGGGTGCAGAGTGCAGGGGTGAGGTGGATGCAGAGTGCAGGGGTAAGGTAGGTGCAGAATGCAGGGGTAAGGTGGGTGCAGAGTGCAGAGTGAGGTGGGTGCAGGAATGAGGTGGGTGCAGAGTGAGGTGGGTGCAGGGGTGAGGTGGGTGCAGAGTGCAGGGGTGAGGTGGGTGCAGAGTGCAGGGGTGAGGTGGGTGCAGAGTGCAGTGTGAGGTGGGTGCAGAGTGAGGTGGGTGCAGAGTGAGGTGGGTGCAGAGTGCAGTGTGAGGTGGGTGCAGGGTGCAGTGTGAGGTGGGTGCAGTGTGAGGTGGGTGCAGTGTGAGGTGGGTGCAGAGTGAAGTGGGTGCAGAGTGAGGTGGGTGCAGAATGCAGTGTGAGGTGGGTGCTGAGGTGAGGTGGGTGCAGAGTGAGGTGGGTGCAGAGTGCAGAGTGAGGTGGGTGCAGAGTGCAGAGTGAGGTGGGTGCAGAGTGCAGTGTGAGGTGGGTGCAGAGTGCAGAGTAAGGTGGGTGCAGAGTGCAGAGTGAGGTGGGTGCAGAGTGCAGTGTGAGGTGGGTGCAGAGTGAGGTGGGTGCAGAGTGTAGGGTGAGGTGGGTGCAGAGTGAGGTGGGTGTAGAGTGCAGAGTGAGGTGGGTGCAGAGTGCAGTGTGAGGTGGGTGCAGTGTGAGGTGGGTGCAGAGTGAGGTGGGTGCATAGTGAGGTGGGTGCAGAGTGCAGTGTGAGGTGGGTGCAGAGTGCAGAGTGAGGTGGGTGCAGAGTGAGGTGGGTGCAGAGTGCAGTGTGAGGTGGGTGCAGAGTGAGGTGTGTGCAGAGTGCAGTGTGAGGTTAGTGCAGAGTGAGGTGGGTGCAGAGTGCAGTGTGAGGTGGGTGCAGAGTGAGATGGGTGCAGAGTGAGGTGGGTGTAGAGTGCAGAGTGAGGTGGGTGCAGAGTGAGGTGGGTGCAGAGTGCAGAGTGAGGTGGGTGCAGAGTGAGGTGGGTGCAGAGTGCAGTGTGAGGTGGGTTCAGAGTGAGGTGGGTGCAGAGTGAGGTGGGTGTAGAGTGCAGTGTGAGGTGGGTGCAGAGTGCAGTGTGAGGTGGGTGCAGAGTGCAGTGTGAGGTTGGTGCAGAGTGAGGTGGGTGCAGAGTGCAGTGTGAGGTGGGTGCAGAGTGAGATGGGTGCAGAGTGAGGTGGGTGCAGAGTGCAGAGA
This sequence comes from Lithobates septentrionalis, assembly GCA_037952835.1. Classification (NCBI taxonomy): domain Eukaryota; kingdom Metazoa; phylum Chordata; class Amphibia; order Anura; family Ranidae; genus Lithobates; species Lithobates septentrionalis. Next base: position 4,110,383 of record JBBDGP010001305.1, read on the forward strand.
TAGGTGGGTGCAGAGTGAGGTGGGTGCAGAGTGCAGTGTGAGGTGGGTGCAGAGTGAGATGGGTGCAGAGTGAGGTGGGTGCAGAGTGCAGAGTGAGGTGGGTGCAGAGTGAGGTGGGTGCAGAGTGCAGTGTGAGGTGGGTGCAGTGTGAGGTGGGTGCAGAGTGCAGTGTGAGGTGGGTGCAGAGTGCAGTGTGAGGTTGGTGCAGAGTGAGGTGGGTGCAGAGTGAGGTGGGTGCAGAGTGAGGTGGGTGCAGAGTGCAGTGTGAGGTGGGTGCAGAGTGAGATGGGTGCAGAGTGAGGTGGGTGCAGAGTGCAGAGATAGGTGGGTGCAGAGTGAGGTGGGTGCAGAGTGCAGTGTGAGGTGGGTGCAGAGTGAGATGGGTGCAGAGTGAGGTGGGTGCAGAGTGCAGAGTGAGGTGGGTGCAGAGTGAGGTGGGTGCAGAGTGCAGTGTGAGGTGGGTGCAGTGTGAGGTGGGTGCAGAGTGAGGTGGGTGCAGAGTGAGGTGGGTGCAGAGTGCAGTGTGAGGTGGGTGCAGGGTGCAGTGTGAGGTGGGTGCAGTGTGAGGTGGGTGCAGTGTGAGGTGGGTGCAGAGTGAGGTGGGTGCAGAGTGCAGTGTGAGGTGGGTGCATAGTGCAGTGTGAGGTGGGTGCAGAGTGAGGTGGGTGCAGAGTGAGGTGGGTGCAGAGTGCAGTGTGAGGTGGGTGCAGGGTGCAGTGTGAGGTGGGTGCAGTGTGAGGTGGGTGCAGTGTGAGGTGGGTGCAGTGTGAGGTGGGTGCAGAGTGAGGTGGGTGCAGAGTGCAGTGTGAGGTGGGTGCATAGTGCAGTGTGAGGTGGGTGCAGTGTGAGGTGGGTGCAGAGTGAGGTGGGTGCAGAGTGAGGTGGGTGCAGAGTGCAGTGTGAGGTGGGTGCATAGTGCAGTGTGAGGTGGGTGCAGTGTGAGGTGGGTGCAGAGTGAGGTGGGTGCAGAGTGCAGTGTGAGGTGGGTGCAGGGTGCAGTGTGAGGTGGGTGCAGGGTGCAGTGTGAGGTGGGTGCAGTGTGAGGTGGGTGCAGAGTGCAGTGTGAGGTGGGTGCAGTGTGAGGTGGGTGCAGTGTGAGGTGGGTGCAGAGTGAGGTGGGTGCAGAGTGCAGTGTGAGGTGGGTGCAGGGTGCAGTGTGAGGTGGGTGCAGATTGCAGTGTGAGGTGGGTGCAGAGTGCAGAGGTGCACAGCTCTCCTCCCACCCAGATTTCAATACAGAGCTACACTCCCCCTAAGTACAAGGCAGTCCTCCCACAAAGCCCCCCACCCACCATTCCAGTACAGAGGAAAACTCTGTGTACTCACAGCATGTTGTCCTCCGATGTCCGTGGAGCCTGCCCGTCCCAGAAGCAGCTTCCCCTGTGCAGAGTCCCCGCCCCCTTCCTCCTCTGCTCTCATAGATCGTGTGTGTACCCGAGCCCCGAGGGACGAGAACAGCCGCCGGAAGAGGAACGCTGTCACTTGGAAAAACACAAGCCGTGCTTGTGTATTTCCAAGTGACAGTAGCGAGCAGCCAGCATGCGACCAGCACCGGAGGTGGCCGAACTCCGGCGGGCAGTGCAGGGTTTAAGGGACGGGCAGCGCAGGGCCCCCAACAATGACAGGGCCCTGGGCAGATGCCCCTTTTGCCCCGCGGTAAAGACGGCCCTGGTATTTGGCCATACACAAGGGGACCAAAGTTCCTATTTAAAGAGATCACAGGTAAAAGCACATAAAAATCAATTACTTTAATTGCTTACTTGCAGTGTTTTTCCTTTTGATAAATTATTTTTATTTACTTGGAATGTGCCCTTGAACCTGCTAGGAAATTTGACTACTCCAGTAGACTCAATTGCCTACCACAGGCCCCTCCTTCCTGCCATGTTAACCCTCTTTACGTTTGTGAGTGTCTAATTACTGTTTGTGCTGGCCCAGCTCCTCCGCCCCTTCCCTCTCGAAATAACATTTTATGTAGCTGCCAGGGGGTAGAAAGGGGAATGCTATTGAGTCTCACTGGAGTGACAGTTGCATTTGCAGGGACTCTCCTAGCTGCCGGGGGAAGAAATCACCCAGTGAGAGTGGGGGGGATGAGAAAGGAAAGACAGATTCTGGTGGTAGGGGACTCAATTCTTAGAAGGACAGAGAGGGCATTATGTAACAAAGACCTGAAGCTCCAAACTGTATGTTGTCTACCGGGCGCTCGGGTTCAGCACATCACGGATCTGGTGGACAGCATACTGGGAGGGATTGGGGAAGACCCGGCTGTTATGGTGCACGTTGGCACCAATGACAAAGTCAGAAGTAGATGGAGTGTTCTAAAGAACGATTTTAGGGACTTGGGAGCTAAATTGAGGAAAAGGACCTCCAAGGTAGTATTCTCAGGAATACTACTGGTACCTCGAGCCACACCAGAAAGGCAGAGGGAGATTAGGGAAGTAAACAAGTGGCTGATGAGCTGGTGTAGTAAGGAGGGGTTTGGGTTCCTGGAGGACTGCGCCGACTTCTCAGTCGGTCACCAGTACTATAGAAGGAACAGACTGCACCTAAATGAGGAGGGTGCAGATCAGCTGGGAGTAAAGATGGCCAAAAAGTTAGAGGTTTTTTTGAAACTAGGCGAAGGGGGGGTGGGCCCAGAGGTAAAGATAGTCAGTGCAGAACATATTCCAGAGGGTAGTATTGGAGGCATTAGTGGTAGGTTGACTAAAGCACATAAACCCAAGGTAAGTATAGTAATAAGTCCTAGTTGCAATCTGGGAACACCCAATAAGAGGATAGTATGCGACCGGTCTAAACTACGTGGCATGGTCACCAATGCCAGGACAAGATGGGTGAACTAGAGATACTGTTGTACGAGGAGGATTTGGATTTTGTGGGAATTTCAGAGACCTGGTTCAACAGCTCTCATGATTGGCTGCCAACCATTCAAGGATATACCCTTTATCGCAAGGATAGAGGGGGTAAAAAAAGGGGGGTATGCCTATATATCAAGAATAATGTACAAGTGAATTTGAGAGATGACATCACTAAGGGAGCTAGGGAAGAGGTGGAATCCTTATGGATAAAGCTCCAAAAGGATGAATGCAAGAGAAAAATAATACTGGAAGTATGCTATAGGCCCACTAACCTGAGGGAGGAGGGGGAGACAGATCTCCTATCACAATTTGGATTAGCAGCAAGGATGAGAAGTGCTATCATAATGGGGGATATTAATTATCCAGACATAGACTGGACGGAGGGTTCATGGTTCAGATGGTAGACGCACCAACTAGAAATAAAGCGTTACTAGATCTACTGATTACCAACAATACAGACCTGATCACAGATGTGGAAATACGGGGCAATTTAGGAAACAGCGATCACAGGTCAATTAGCTTCAGGATAAATCCCGAAGCCAGACCATTGTTTCTAATTTCTACTGACAATCTACTGACTGGAATGGTACCAGCTGATTGAAGAAAAGCCAATGTAGCACCAATATTTAAAATGGGCCCAAAATACATCCCTGAGAATTACAGACCAGTTAGCCTAACATCAATAGTATCCAAGCTTATGGAGGCGATTATAAGGGACTATATACAAGATTTTAGTAATGAGAATGGTATGGATTCAGTATGGATTCACGAAGAATCGTTCTTGCCAAACCAATCTATTAACCTTCTATGAGGAGGTGAGTTGCCATCTAGATAAAGGAAGGCCCGTAGACGTGGTGTATCTGGATTTTGCAAAAGCATTTGACACAGTTCCCCATAAACGTTTACTGTACAAAATAAGGTCCGTTGGCATGGACCATAGGGTGAGTACATGGATTGAAAACTGGCTACAAGGGTGAGTTCAGAGGGTGGTGATAAATGGGGAGTACTCGAAATGGTCAGAGGTGGGTAGTGGGGTCCCCCAGGGTTCTGTGCTGGGACCAATCCTATTTAATTTGTTCATAAATGACCTGGAGGATGGGGTAAACAGTTCAATCTCTATTTGCAGAGGATGCTAAGCTAAGCAGGGCAATAACTTCTCCGCAGGATGTGGAAACCTTGCAAAAAGATCAGAACAAATTAATGGGGTGGGCAACTACATTGCAAATGAGGTTTAATGTAGAAACATGTAAAATAATGAATTTGGGTGGCAAAAATATGAATGTAATCTATACACTGGGGGAGAACCTCTGGGGGAATCTAGGATGGAAAAGGAACTGGAGGCTCAGCAATGGCATGCAGTGTTAATCTGCTGCTAACAAAGCAAACAGAATATTGGCATGCATTAAAAAGGGGATCAACTCCAGAGATAAAACGATAATTCTCCCGTTCTACAAGACTCTGGTCCGGCCGCACCTGGAGTATGCTGTCCAGTTCTGGGCACCAGTCCTCAGGAAGGATGTACTGGAAATGGAGCGAGTACAAAGAAGGACAACAAAGCTAATAAAGGGCCTGGAGGTTATTAGTTCTGAGTAGGGATGAGCCGAACACCCCCCGGTTCGGTTCGCACCAGAACCCGCGAACGGACCGAAAGTTCGCAGGAACGTTAGAACCCCATTGACGTCTATGGGACTCAAACGTTCGAAATCAAAAGTGCTCATTTTAAAGGCTAATTTGCATGGTATTGTCCTAAAAAGGGTTTGGGGACCCGGGTCCTACCCCAGGGGACATGTATCAATGCAAAAAAAACTTTTAAAAACGGCCGTTTTTTCGGGAGCAGTGATTTTAATGATGCTTAAAGTAAAAAAAAAAAAGTGAAATATTCCTTTAAATATCGTACCTGGGGGGTGTCTATAGTATGCCTGTAAAGTGACGCGTGTTTCCCATGTTTAGAACAGTCCCTGCACCAAATGTCATTTTAAAGGAAAAAATCTCATTTAAAACTGCTTGCGGGTTTAATGTCATGTCGGGTCATGGCAATATGGATGAAAATCAGTGAGACAAACGGCATGGGTACCCCCCCAGTCCATTACCAGGCCCTTTGGGTCCTGTATGGATATTAAGGGGAACCCCGCACCCAAATTAAAATAAGGAAAGGCCCTATATACTCTGAACAGCAGTATACAGGCGGTGCAAACAAGACAGGGACTGTAGGTTTGTTGTTAAGTAGAATCTCTTTGTAATTTTGAAGGGGTACATTTTTAACGTGTTTAGCTCCAGCCAAAAAATCTTTTTTAAGCTTTTTGGAAAACATAGGGAAGGGTTATCACCCCTGTGACATTTGTTTTGCTGTCTTTCCTCCTCTTCAGAAGATTTCACCTCACTTTTTGTCCCAATGAAAAATGTTTTTTGAAAATTTGGGTTTTTTTGTGGAACAAGGATTGGAAAGCATCAGTGGAAAGGAGAAATGTTTTTCCCATATTAACTCTTACAGGAGAGAATTTCCCTTCCTAGGGGTAGATTTCATCTCACTTCCTGTTGTCTCCTTCCGTTTGCAAGTAGGAGTAGTTTGTAAGTTAGATGTTTGAAAGTAGGGTCCTGCCCTATATACTCAGCAGAAATTTGGGCCTTAGGTGTTGCTGTGGCCACAACACTGTAAGCCCTCACAGGGCCCTGCTGTGAAATATTAGATCAAGAATTGTAATTACATGCCCCTGTTGAACAGGAGCTGAAAAATTAGGCCTTAGGCACTGGTGCTGGTGCCACAACACTGCAACCCCTCACAGACACTCTAGTTGGAACGCAGGAACGAGCCCTGCTGCAAAGTATTGCTTCAAAAATTGTAATTACACGCCCCTGTTAGACAGGGGCAGAAAAATTGGGCCTTAGGCACTGGTGCTGGTGCCACAACACTGCAACCCCTCACAGACACTCTAGTTGGAACGCAGGAACGAGCCCTGCTGCAAAGTATTGCATCAAAAATTGTAATTACACGCCCCTGTTAAACAGGGGCTGAAAAATTGTGCCTTAGGCACTGGTGGTGGCGCCCAGAACCAAAAATGTTCTTACAAGCTATCAGCGTGATGATTGAGGAGGAAGAGGATAATTACTCAGGGATAGGGATGAGCCGAACACCCCCCGGTTCGGTTCGCACCAGAACCCGCGAACGGACCGCAAGTTCGCACGAACGTTAGAACCCCATTGACGTCTATGGGACTCGAACGTTCGAAATCAAAAGTGCTCATTTTAAAGGCTAATTTGCATGGTATTGTCCTAAAAAGGGTGTGGGGACCCGGGTCCTACCCCAGGGGACATGTATCAATGCAAAAAAAACTTTTAAAAACGGCCGTTTTTTCGGGAGCAGTGATTTTAATGATGCTTAAAGTAAAAAAAAAAAAGTGAAATATTCCTTTAAATATCGTACCTGGGGGGTGTCTATAGTATGCCTGTAAAGTGACGCGTGTTTCCCATGTTTAGAACAGTCCCTGCACCAAATGTCATTTTTAAAGGAAAAAATCTCATTTAAAACTGCTTGCGGGTTTAATGTCATGTCGGGTCCTGGCAATATGGATGAAAATCAGTGAGACAAACGGCATGGGTACCCCCCAGTCCATTACCAGGCCCTTTGGGTCTTGTATGGATATTAAGGGGAACCCCGCACCCAAATTAAAATAAGGAAAGGTCCCTATATACTCTGAACAGCAGTATACAGGCGGTGCAAACAAGACAGGGACTGTAGGTTTGTTGTTAAGTAGAATCTGTTTGTAATTTTGAACATTTTTAACGTGTTTAGCTCCAGCCAAAAAATCTTTTCTAAGCTTTTTGGAAAACATAGGGAAGGGTTATCACCCCTGTGACATTTGTTTTGCGTCTTTCCTCCTCTTCAGAAGATTTCACCTCACTTTTTTGTCCCAATGAAAAATGTTTTTTGAAAATTTGGTTTTTTTTGTGGAACAAGGATTGGAAAGCATCAGTGGAAAGGAGAAATTGTTTTCCCATATTAACTCTTACATGAGAGAATTTCCCTTCCTAGGGGTAGATTTCATCTCACTTCCTGTTGTCTCCTTCCGTTTGCAAGTAGGAGTCGTTTGTAAGTTAGATGTTTGAAAGTAGGGTCCTGCCCTATATACTCAGCAGAAATTTGGGCCTTAGGTGTTGCTGTGGCCAAAACACTGTAAGCCCTCACAGGGCCCTGCTGTGAAATATTAGATCAAGAATTGTAATTACATGCCCCTGTTGAACAGGAGCTGAAAAATTAGGCCTTAGGCACTGGTGCTGGTGCCACAACACTGCAACCCCTCACAGACACTCTAGTTGGAACGCAGGAACGAGCCCTGCTGCAAAGTATTGCATCAAAAATTGTAATTACACGCCCCTGTTAGACAGGGGCAGAAAAATTGGGCCTTAGGCACTGGTGCTGGTGCCACAACACTGCAACCCCTCACAGACACTCTAGTTGGAACGCAGGAACGAGCCCTACTGCAAAGTATTGCATCAAAAATTGTAATTACACGCCCCTGTTAGACAGGGGCAGAAAAATTGGGCCTTAGGCACTGGTGCTGGTGCCACAACACTGCAACCCCTCACAGACACTCTAGTTGGAACGCAGGAACGAGCCCTGCTGCAAAGTATTGCATCAAAAATTGTAATTACACGCCCCTGTTAGACAGGGGCAGAAAAATTGGGCCTTAGGCACTGGTGCTGGTGCCACAACACTGCAACCCCTCACAGACACTCTAGTTGGAATGCAGGAACGAGCCCTGCTGCAAAGTATTACATCAAAAATTGTAATTACACGCCCCTGTTATACAGGGGCTGAAAAATTGTGCCTTAGGCACTGGTGGTGGCGCCCAGAACCAAAAATGTTCTTACAAGCTATCAGCGTGATGATTGAGGAGGAAGAGGATAATTACTCAGGGATAGTCACTCAGCATCAGCATAGGCAGTCTTTGAAGGGATCTGAAAAAAATTATTCAGTTACATCAGCATCAGGTGCTTGGTAGCTGGTGGTGATCCAAGACTGATTCATTTTTATGAAGGTCAGCCGATCGACCGAGTCAGTGGACAGACGCACCCTGTGATCGGTTACCACGCCTCCAGCAGCACTGAATGTGCGTTCCGAAAGAACGCTGGATGTAGGACAGGCCAGTAGCTCAATTGCATACTGTGCAAGCTCTGGCCAGTGATCCATCCTCAAGACCCAGTAACCCAGAGGATTTTCGGTGGGAAAGGTGTCCAAGTCTGATCTTGCCCCTAGGTATTCCTGCACCATGTAAAACAGACGCTGGCGATGGTTGCTGGAACCGATCATACCTTGGGGCTGCGGACCAAAAAATTGTCTGAACGCATCGGTCAGACGGCCACCTTCTCCACCGCTCCTTCTTTGACTGACCGAAGCCTCAGCAACACGTTGTCCAGAAACAGGAGTTTGTAACCTCCCAGTCTCTGGGAACGCGTTGCACAGACCTTTCTGCAAGGCCTCCCGAAGATGTTTCATCCTCTGCTCCCTCTGCGATGGCAAGATAAGGTCCGCAACCTTACCCTTGTAACGTGGATCAAGGAGGGTTGCCAGCCAGTATTGGTCCTTCTCCTTGATACCACGAATACGAGGATCCTTACGCAGGCTTTGCAGGATCAGGGAGGCCATGCAGCGTAGGTTTGCTGAGGCATTCGGTCCGGAGTCCTCTGGGTCACTAAGGACAACAACGTCCGCAGCCACCTCCTCCCAGCCACGTACAAGTCCATGTGTTCCTTGGGACTGATCCCTTAAAGACTGCTGCTGATGCTGAGTGCCAGGCTCCACCTCCATACTGACACAATCTTCCTCCTCCTCCTCCTCCTCGTCCTCTTCCTGTGTGATCGGCGGGCACGCAGGAACACTGTCTGGATAAAGGGGGCCTTGAGAGCTAAGGAAGTCCTCCTCTTCCTGCCTCTGTTCTGCCTCAAGTGCCCTGTCCATTATTCCATGCAGCGTGTGCTCCAACAGGTGGACAAGGGGGACAGTGTCACTGATGCATGCACTGTCAGTGCTCACCATCCTCGTGGCCTCCTCGAATGGTGACAGGACAGTGCATGCATCCCTGATCATGGCCCACTGGCGTGGGGAAAAAAAACCAAGGTCCCCTGACCCTGTCCTGGTGCCATAGTCGCACAGGTACTCATTGATGGCCCTCTGCTGCGTGTGCAGCCGCTGCAGCATGGCCAATGTCGAGTTCCACCTGGTGGGCATGTCACAGATTAGGCGGTTCTTGGGCAGGTTAAACTCCTTTTGGAGGTCCGTCAGCCGAGCACTGGCATTATATGACCGGCGGAAATGCACACAGACTTTCCTGGCCTGCCTCAGGACATCCTGTAAGCCCGGGTACCTGCCCAAGAACCGCTGCACCACCAAGTTAAGGACGTGAGCCAAACAGGGCACATGGGTCAGTTGTCCCTGTCGGAGGGCAGAGAGGAGGTTGGTGCCATTGTCGCAAACCACCATTCCTGCCTTAAGTTGGCGTGGCGTCAACCACCTCTGAACCTGCCCCTGCAGAGCTGACAGAACCTCTGCCCCAGTGTGGCTCCTGTCCCCCAAGCACACCAGCTCAAGCACCGCATGGCATCTTTTGGCCTGCGTACTTGCGTAGCCCCTTGAACGCCTACGGAGCACCACTGGTTCCTAGGAAGAGGCCATGGAGGAAGAAGAAGAGGAGGGGGTGGAGGAGAGAGGTGTGTCACAATCAGCATTTTGGAGGCGTGGTGGCGGAACAACCTCCAACACTACTGCACCTTGTCCTGCATCCTTCCCAGCTGCCAGCAGAGTCACCCAATGCGCCGTGAAACTTAAGTAACGTCCCTGTCCATGCCTGCTGGACCATGAGTCAGCGGTAATATGCACCTTACCGCTGACCGCCCTGTCCAGCGAGGCATGGACATTGCCTTCCACATGCCGGTAGAGAGCTGGAATCGCCTTCCGTGAGAAAAAGTGGCGTTTGGGTACCTGCCACTGAGGAACCGCACATTCCACAAACTCACGGAAGGGGGCAGAGTCTACCAACTGAAAAGGCAGCAGTTGAAGGGCTAGCAATTTTGCCAAGCTAGCATTCAACCGCTGGGCATGTGGATGGCTGGGAGCAAACTTCTTTCGGCGGTGCAGCAGCTGGGGCAGGGAAATTTGCCTGGTACAATCTGGCGTCGGTGTACCAAAAGCAGATTGCCCACAAGTACTTGGCTGTGACACACCTAATTCTACACCTTCATTCCTCTCACTGCAGGTCTCAGAGAGGACTGAAGGTCTAGTGGGGTTGGAAATCTCAGCTGATGAGGAGCAAGGAGAGATCCTCTTTGTTCTTTGGTGTGGGTCTTTTAGATATGCTTGCCAACGAACTGCATGGCAGGTCAACATATGTCTGGTCAAGCATGTGGTACCCAAGCGGGAGATGTTTTGGCCACGCGAGATACGCTTGAGACATATGTTGCAAATAGCAGCGGTGCGATCTGATGCACTCGTCTCAAAAAAGGCCCACACCAAAGAACTTTTTGAATAACGCGCAGAGACTGCAGCGCCCTGCACATGTGGAGCTTTGGGGTGTGATGCAGTCAATGTGCTGCCCTTAGGCTGGCCCCTGGAGGGCATCCTGCCTCGTTGGTGATGTGCCGCCTCCTCCTCCTCCTCCTCTCTCCTATCAGGCACCCACGTTGAGTCAGTGACCTCATCATCCCCTCCCTCCTCATCACTGGAGCAAACCTGGCAGTATGCTGCAGCAGGGGGAGCATGACTGCCAGATTGCTGTCCTTCTTGGGCACCCCCTCTGTCCGTGCTCATGTTACTGCCTTCATCGAGCTCAGTATCATCATCAGAGCCTTCCAAACGCTGGGCATCCTCCTGGAGCATGTACCCAACACTGTGGTCAAACAGTTCGAGGGAATCCTCATGAGGACATGGTGGAGCTAGGGAAGGAGTCACTGATGACATTGAGCTGAGGGAAGAGGCCGCTGCTTTGCCAGACAAAGCACCCTGGGCATGGGTGAGAGAGGATGAGGAGGATGAGGACGGCTTGGTCATCCACTCGACCAAGTTTTCTGTATGTTGCGGCTCAACACGGCCAGCTGCCGAAAAAAAGGCCAAGCGTGTCCCATGGCCACGGGCTGATGAGGATGCACCGTCTCCACGACCAGCACTAGACACAGAGCCTGCTTGCCCTCTCTTATTGGCTTGTGACTGTCTGCCTCTCCTTCTTGGCCTTCCAGACATACTAATGGCCTGTAGCTGCACTAAGCTGGGATAGAACACCTGTAATTTTCTTCAGGTAGCTTTATATACTGTAACCAGACAAGCCTGCCTGTCAGTAGGAAGATAACAGGAACGGATCTAGCTGAACACTGTGAGCAGGACGCACTGCACTAAATGTAAATAGCAGGAACGGATCTAGCTGAACACTGTGAGCAGGACGCACTGACTGCACTAAATGTAAATAGCAGGAACAGATCTAGCTGAACACTGTGAGCAGGACGCACTGACTGCACTAAATGTAAATAGCAGGAAGGGATCTAGCTGAACACTGTGAGCAGGACGCACTGCACTAAATGTAAATAGCAGGAACAGATCTAGCTGAACACTGTGAGCAGGACGCACTGCACTAAATGTAAATAGCAGGAACGGATCTAGCTGAACACTGTGAGCAGGACGCACTGACTGCACTAAATGTAAATAGCAGGAACAGATCTAGCTGAACACTGTGAGCAGGACGCACTGCACTAAATGTAAATAGCAGGAACAGATCTAGCTGAACACTGTGAGCAGGACGCACTGCACTAAATGTAAATAGCAGGAACGGATCTAGCTGAACACTGTGAGCAGGACGCACTGCACTAAATGTAAATAGCAGGAACGGATCTAGCTGAACACTGTGAGCAGGACGCACTGCACTAAATGTAAATAGCAGGAACGGATCTAGCTGAACACTATGAGCAGGGCGCACTGCACTAAATGTAAATAGCAGGAACAGATCTAGCTGAACACTGTGAGCAGGACGCACTGACTGCACTAAATGTAAATAGCAGGAACAGATCTAGCTGAACACTGTGAGCAGGACGCACTGACTGCACTAAATGTAAATAGCAGGAACGGATCTAGCTGAACACTGTGAGCAGGACGCACTGACTGCACTAAATGTAAATAGCAGGAACGGATCTAGCTGAACACTGTGAGCAGGACGCACTGCACTAAATGTAAATAGCAGGAACAGATCTAGCTGAACACTGTGAGCAGGACGCACTGCACTAAATGTAAATAGCAGGAACGGATCTAGCTGAACACTGTGAGCAGGACGCACTGACTGCACTAAATGTAAATAGCAGGAACAGATCTAGCTGAACACTGTGAGCAGGACGCACTGACTGCACTAAATGTAAATAGCAGGAACGGATCTAGCTGAACACTGTGAGCAGGACGCACTGACTGCACTAAATGTAAATAGCAGGAACGGATCTAGCTGAACACTGTGAGCAGGACGCACTGCACTAAATGTAAATAGCAGGAACAGATCTAGCTGAACACTGTGAGCAGGACGCACTGCACTAAATGTAAATAGCAGGAACGGATCTAGCTGAACACTGTGAGCAGGACGCACTGACTGCACTAAATGTAAATAGCAGGAACGGATCTAGCTGAACACTGTGAGCAGGACGCACTGCACTAAATGTAAATAGCAGGAACGGATCTAGCTGAACACTGTGAGCAGGACGCACTGACTGCACTAAATGTAAATAGCAGGAACGGATCTAGCTGAACACTGTGAGCAGGACGCACTGACTGCACTAAATGTAAATAGCAGGAACGGATCTAGCTGAACACTGTGAGCAGGACGCACTGCACTAAATGTAAATAGCAGGAACAGATCTAGCTGAACACTGTGAGCAGGACGCACTGCACTAAATGTAAATAGCAGGAACGGATCTAGCTGAACACTGTGAGCAGGACGCACTGACTGCACTAAATGTAAATAGCAGGAACAGATCTAGCTGAACACTGTGAGCAGGACGCACTGCACTAAATGTAAATAGCAGGAACAGATCTAGCTGAACACTGTGAGCAGGACGCACTGCACTAAATGTAAATAGCAGGAACGGATCTAGCTGAACACTGTGAGCAGGACGCACTGCACTAAATGTAAATAGCAGGAACGGATCTAGCTGAACACTGTGAGCAGGACGCACTGCACTAAATGTAAATAGCAGGAACGGATCTAGCTGAACACTGTGAGCAGGACGCACTGCACTAAATGTAAATAGCAGGAACAGATCTAGCTGAACACTGTGAGCAGGACGCACTGACTGCACTAAATGTAAATAGCAGGAACAGATCTAGCTGAACACTGTGAGCAGGACGCACTGGCTGCACTAAATGTAAATAGCAGGAACGGATCTAGCTGAACACTGTGAGCAGGACGCACTGCACTAAATGTAAATAGCAGGAACGGATCTAGCTGAACACTGTGAGCAGGACGCACTGCACTAAATGTAAATAGCAGGAACAGATCTAGCCTAATCTAGCTAACTCAAATCAAATGACACTGTCTGTCTCTCTCTCTATCAGCACACCGGAACACACTACACAGGGCCGCCGTGCAGGCGGCCTTATATAGTGTGGGGCGTGTACTAAATCCCCTGAGCCATAATTGGCCAAAGCCACCCTGGCTTTGGCCAATTACAGCTCTCTCTACTGACGGCGCTGTGATTGGCCAAGCATGCGGGTCATAGTGCATGCTTGGCCAATCATCAGCCAGCAATGCACTGCGATGCCGCAGTGAATTATGGGCCGTGACGCGCCACACGAATTTGGCGCGAACGGCCCATAACGTTCGCAATTCGACAGACGGTCGAACAGCCGATGTTCGAGTCGAACATGGGTTCGACTCGAACACGAAGCTCATCCCTACTCAGGGATAGTCACTCAGCATCAGCATAGGCAGTCTTTGAAGGGATCTGAGATTTCAAAAAAAATGATTCGGTTACATCAGCATCAGGTGCTTGGTAGCTGGTGGTGATCCAAGACTGATTCATTTTTATGAAGGTCAGCCGATCGACCGAGTCGGTGGACAGACGCACCCTGTGATCGGTTACCACGCCTCCAGCAGCACTGAATGTGCATTCCGAAAGAACGCTGGATGCAGGACAGGCCAGTAGCTCAATTGCATACTGTGCAAGCTCTGGCCAGTGATCCATCCTCAAGACCCAGTAACCCAGAGGATTTTCGGTGGGAAAGGTGTCCAAGTCTGATCTTGCCCCTAGGTATTCCTGCACCATGTAAAACAGACGCTGGCGATGGTTTCTGGAACCGATCATACCTTGGGGCTGCGGACCAAAAAATTGTCTGAACGCATCGGTCAGACGGCCACCTTCTCCACCGCTCCTTCTTTGACTGACCGAAGCCTCAGCAACACGTTGTCCAGAAACAGGAGTTTGTAACCTCCCAGTCTCTGGGAACGCGTTGCACAGACCTTTCTGCAAGGCCTCCCGAAGATGTTTCATCCTCTGCTCCCTCTGCGATGGCAAGATAAGGTCCGCAACCTTACCCTTGTAACATGGATCAAGGAGGGTTGCCAGCCAGTATTGGTCCTTCTCCTTGATACCACGAATACGAGGATCCTTACGCAGGCTTTGCAGGATCAGGGAGGCCATGCAGCGTAGGTTTGCTGAGGCATTCGGTCCGGAGTCCTCTGGGTCACTAAGGACAACAACGTCCGCAGCCACCTCCTCCCAGCCACGTACAAGTCCATGTGTTCCTTGGGACTGATCCCTTAAAGACTGCTGCTGATGCTGAGTGCCAGGCTCCACCTCCATACTGACACAATCTTCCTCCTCCTCCTCCTCCTCCTCGTCCTCTTCCTGTGTGATCGGCGGGCACGCAGGAACACTGTCTGGATAAAGGGGGCCTTGAGAGCTAAGGAAGTCCTCCTCTTCCTGCCTCTGTTCTGCCTCAAGTGCCCTGTCCATTATTCCACGCAGCGTGTGCTCCAACAGGTGGACAAGGGGGACAGTGTCACTGATGCATGCACTGTCAGTGCTCACCATCCTCGTGGCCTCCTCGAATGGTGACAGGACAGTGCATGCATCCCTGATCATGGCCCACTGGCGGGGTGAAAAAAAACCAAGCTCCCCTGACCCTGTCCTGGTGCCATAGTCGCACAGGTACTCATTGATGGCCCTCTGCTGCGTGTGCAGCCGCTGCAGCATGGCCAACGTTGAGTTCCACCTGGTGGGCATGTCACAGATTAGGCGGTTCTTGGGCAGGTTAAACTCCTTTTGGAGGTCCGTCAGCTGAGCACTGGCATTATATGACCGGCGGAAATGCACACAGACTTTCCTGGCCTGCCTCAGGACATCCTGTAAGCCCGGGTACCTGCCCAAGAACCGCTGCACCACCAAGTTAAGGACGTGAGCCAAACAGGGCACATGGGTCAGTTGTCCCTGTCGGAGGGCAGAGAGGAGGTTGGTGCCATTGTCGCAAACCACCATTCCTGCCTTAAGTTGGCGTGGCGTCAACCACCTCTGAACCTGCCCCTGCAGAGCTGACAGAACCTCTGCCCCAGTGTGGCTCCTGTCCCCCAAGCACACCAGCTCAAGCACCGCATGGCATCTTTTGGCCTGCGTACTTGCGTAGCCCCTTGAACGCCTACGGAGCACCACTGGTTCCGAGGAAGAGGCCATGGAGGAAGAAGAAGAGGAGGGGGTGGAGGAGAGAGGTGTGTCACAATCAGCATTTTGGAGGCGTGGTGGCGGAACAACCTCCAACACTACTGCACCTTGTCCTGCATCCTTCCCAGCTGCCAGCAGAGTCACCCAATGCGCCGTGAAACTTAGGTAACGTCCCTGTCCATGCCTGCTGGACCATGAGTCAGCGGTAATATGCACCTTACCGCTGACCGCCCTGTCCAGCGAGGCATGGACATTGCCTTCCACATGCCGGTAGAGAGCCGGAATCGCCTTCCGTGAGAAAAAGTGGCGTTTGGGTACCTGCCACTGAGGAACCGCACATTCCACAAACTCACGGAAGGGGGCAGAGTCTACCAACTGAAAAGGCAGCAGTTGAAGTGCTAGCAATTTTGCCAAGCTAGCATTCAACCGCTGGGCATGTGGATGGCTGGGAGCAAACTTCTTTCGGCGGTGCAGCAGCTGGGGCAGGGAAATTTGCCTGGTACAATCTGACGTCGGTGTACCAAAAGCAGATTGCCCACAAGTACTTGGCTGTGACACACCTAATTCTACACCTTCATTCCTCTCACTGCAGGTCTCAGAGAGGACTGAAGGTCTAGTGGGGTTAGAAATCTCAGCTGATGAGGAGCAAGGAGAGATCCTCTTTGTTCTTTGGTGTGGGTCTTTTAGATACGCTTGCCAACGAACTGCATGGCAGGTCAACATATGTCTGGTCAAGCATGTGGTGCCCAAGCGGGAGATGTTTTGGCCACGCGAGATACGCTTGAGACATATGTTGCAAATAGCAGCTGTGCGATCTGATGCACTCGTCTCAAAAAAGGCCCACACCAAAGAACTTTTTGAATAACGCGCAGAGACTGCAGCGCCCTGCACATGTGGAGCTTTGGGGTGTGATGCAGTCAATGTGCTGCCCTTAGGCTGGCCCCTGGAGGGCATCCTGCCTCGTTGGTGATGTGCCGCCTCCTCCTCCTCCTCCTCCTCCTCCTCCTCTCTCCTATCAGGCACCCACGTTGAGTCAGTGACCTCATCATCCCCTCCCTCCTCATCACTGGAGCAAACCTGGCAGTATGCTGCAGCAGGGGGAGCATGACTGCCAGATTGCTGTCCTTCTTGGGCACCCCCTCTGTCCGTGCTCATGTTACTGCCTTCATCGAGCTCAGTATCATCATCAGAGCCTTCCAAACGCTGGGCATCCTCCTGGAGCATGTACCCAACACTGTGGTCAAACAGTTCGAGGGAATCCTCAGGAGGACATGGTGGAGCTAGGGAAGGAGTCACTGATGACATTGAGCTGAGGGAAGAGGCCGCTGCTTTGTCAGACAAAGCACCCTGGGCATGGGTGAGAGAGGATGAGGAGGATGAGGACGGCTTGGTCATCCACTCGACCAAGTCTTCCGCATGTTGCGGCTCAACATGGCCAGCTGCCGAAAAAAAGGCCAAGCGTGTCCCATGGCCACGTGCTGATGAGGATGCACCGTCTCCACGACCAGCACTAGACACAGAGCCTGCTTGCCCTCTCTTATTGGCTTGTGACTGTCTGCCTCTCCTTCTTGGCCTTCCAGACATACTAATGGCCTGTAGCTGCACTAAGCTGGGATAGAACACCTGTAATTTTCTTCAGGTAGCTTTATATACTGTAACCAGACAAGCCTGCCTGTCAGTAGGAAGATAACAGGAACGGATCTAGCTGAACACTGTGAGCAGGACGCACTGCACTAAATGTAAATAGCAGGAACGGATCTAGCTGAACACTGTGAGCAGGACGCACTGACTGCACTAAATGTAAATAGCAGGAACAGATCTAGATGAACACTGTGAGCAGGACGCACTGCACTAAATGTAAATAGCAGGAACGGATCTAGCAGAACACTGTGAGCAGGACGCACTGACTGCACTAAATGTAAATAGCAGGAACAGATCTAGCTGAACACTGTGAGCAGGACGCACTGCACTAAATGTAAATAGCAGGAACGGATCTAGCTGAACACTGTGAGCAGGACGCACTGACTGCACTAAATGTAAATAGCAGGAACGGATCTAGCTGAACACTGTGAGCAGGACGCACTGCACTAAATGTAAATAGCAGGAACAGATCTAGCTGAACACTGTGAGCAGGACGCACTGCACTAAATGTAAATAGCAGGAACGGATCTAGCTGAACACTGTGAGCAGGACGCACTGACTGCACTAAATGTAAATAGCAGGAACGGATCTAGCTGAACACTGTGAGCAGGATGCACTGCACTAAATGTAAATAGCAGGAACGGATCTAGCTGAACACTGTGAGCAGGACGCACTGACTGCACTAAATGTAAATAGCAGGAACGGATCTAGCTGAACACTGTGAGCAGGACGCACTGACTGCACTAAATGTAAATAGCAGGAACGGATCTAGCTGAACACTGTGAGCAGGACGCACTGCACTAAATGTAAATAGCAGGAACAGATCTAGCTGAACACTGTGAGCAGGACGCACTGCACTAAATGTAAATAGCAGGAACGGATCTAGCTGAACACTGTGAGCAGGACGCACTGACTGCACTAAATGTAAATAGCAGGAACAGATCTAGCTGAACACTGTGAGCAGGACGCACTGCACTAAATGTAAATAGCAGGAACGGATCTAGCTGAACACTGTGAGCAGGACGCACTGACTGCACTAAATGTAAATAGCAGGAACAGATCTAGATGAACACTGTGAGCAGGACGCACTGCACTAAATGTAAATAGCAGGAACGGATCTAGCAGAACACTGTGAGCAGGACGCACTGACTGCACTAAATGTAAATAGCAGGAACAGATCTAGCTGAACACTGTGAGCAGGACGCACTGCACTAAATGTAAATAGCAGGAACGGATCTAGCTGAACACTGTGAGCAGGACGCACTGACTGCACTAAATGTAAATAGCAGGAACGGATCTAGCTGAACACTGTGAGCAGGACGCACTGCACTAAATGTAAATAGCAGGAACAGATCTAGCTGAACACTGTGAGCAGGACGCACTGCACTAAATGTAAATAGCAGGAACGGATCTAGCTGAACACTGTGAGCAGGACGCACTGACTGCACTAAATGTAAATAGCAGGAACGGATCTAGCTGAACACTGTGAGCAGGATGCACTGCACTAAATGTAAATAGCAGGAACGGATCTAGCTGAACACTGTGAGCAGGACGCACTGACTGCACTAAATGTAAATAGCAGGAACGGATCTAGCTGAACACTGTGAGCAGGACGCACTGACTGCACTAAATGTAAATAGCAGGAACGGATCTAGCTGAACACTGTGAGCAGGACGCACTGCACTAAATGTAAATAGCAGGAACAGATCTAGCTGAACACTGTGAGCAGGACGCACTGCACTAAATGTAAATAGCAGGAACGGATCTAGCTGAACACTGTGAGCAGGACGCACTGACTGCACTAAATGTAAATAGCAGGAACAGATCTAGCTGAACACTGTGAGCAGGACGCACTGCACTAAATGTAAATAGCAGGAACAGATCTAGCTGAACACTGTGAGCAGGACGCACTGCACTAAATGTAAATAGCAGGAACGGATCTAGCTGAACACTGTGAGCAGGACGCACTGCACTAAATGTAAATAGCAGGAACGGATCTAGCTGAACACTGTGAGCAGGACGCACTGCACTAAATGTAAATAGCAGGAACGGATCTAGCTGAACACTGTGAGCAGGACGCACTGCACTAAATGTAAATAGCAGGAACAGATCTAGCTGAACACTGTGAGCAGGACGCACTGACTGCACTAAATGTAAATAGCAGGAACAGATCTAGCTGAACACTGTGAGCAGGACGCACTGACTGCACTAAATGTAAATAGCAGGAACGGATCTAGCTGAACACTGTGAGCAGGACGCACTGCACTAAATGTAAATAGCAGGAACGGATCTAGCTGAACACTGTGAGCAGGACGCACTGCACTAAATGTAAATAGCAGGAACAGATCTAGCCTAATCTAGCTAACTCAAATCAAATGACACTGTCTGTCTCTCTCTCTATCAGCACACCGGAACACACTACACAGGGCCGCCGTGCAGGCGGCCTTATATAGTGTGGGGCGTGTACTAAATCCCCTGAGCCATAATTGGCCAAAGCCACCCTGGCTTTGGCCAATTACAGCTCTCTCTACTGACGGCGCTGTGATTGGCCAAGCATGCGGGTCATAGTGCATGCTTGGCCAATCATCAGCCAGCAATGCACTGCGATGCTGCAGTGAATTATGGGCCGTGACGCGCCACACGAATTTGGCGCGAACGGCCCATAACGTTCGCAATTCGACGGACGGTCGAACAGCCGATGTTCGAGTCGAACATGGGTTCGACTCGAACACGAAGCTCATCCCTACTCAGGGATAGTCACTCAGCATCAGCATAGGCAGTCTTTGAAGGGATCTGAGATTTCAAAAAAAATTATTCAGTTACATCAGCATCAGGTGCTTGGTAGCTGGTGGTGATCCAAGACTGATTCATTTTTATGAAGGTTAGCCGATCGACCGAGTCGGTGGACAGACGCACCCTGTGATCGGTTACCACGCCTCCAGCAGCACTGAATGTGCATTCCGAAAGAACGCTGGATGCAGGACAGGCCAGTAGCTCAATTGCATACTGTGCAAGCTCTGGCCAGTGATCCATCCTCAAGACCCAGTAACCCAGAGGATTTTCGGTGGGAAAGGTGTCCAAGTCTGATCTTGCCCCTAGGTATTCCTGCACCATGTAAAACAGACGCTGGCGATGGTTGCTGAAACCGATCATACCTTGGGGCTGCGGACCAAAAAATTGTCTGAACGCATCGGTCAGACGGCCACCTTCTCCACCGCTCCTTCTTTGACTGACCGAAGCCTCAGCAACACGTTGTCCAGAAACAGGAGTTTGTAACCTCCCAGTCTCTGGGAACGCGTTGCACAGACCTTTCTGCAAGGCCTCCCGAAGATGTTTCATCCTCTGCTCCCTCTGCGATGGCAAGATAAGGTCCGCAACCTTACCCTTGTAACGTGGATCAAGGAGGGTTGCCAGCCAGTATTGGTCCTTCTCCTTGATACCACGAATACGAGGATCCTTACGCAGGCTTTGCAGGATCAGGGAGGCCATGCAGCGTAGGTTTGCTGAGGCATTCGGTCCGGAGTCCTCTGGGTCACTAAGGACAACAACGTCCGCAGCCACCTCCTCCCAGCCACGTACAAGTCCATGTGTTCCTTGGGACTGATCCCTTAAAGACTGCTGCTGATGCTGAGTGCCAGGCTCCACCTCCATACTGACACAATCTTCCTCCTCCTCCTCCTCCTCCTCGTCCTCTTCCTGTGTGATCGGCGGGCACGCAGGAACACTGTCTGGATAAAGGGGGCCTTGAGAGCTAAGGAAGTCCTCCTCTTCCTGCCTCTGTTCTGCCTCAAGTGCCCTGTCCATTATTCCACGCAGCGTGTGCTCCAACAGGTGGACAAGGGGGACAGTGTCACTGATGCATGCACTGTCAGTGCTCACCATCCTCGTGGCCTCCTCGAATGGTGACAGGACAGTGCATGCATCCCTGATCATGGCCCACTGGCGGGGTGAAAAAAAACCAAGCTCCCCTGACCCTGTCCTGGTGCCATAGTCGCACAGGTACTCATTGATGGCCCTCTGCTGCGTGTGCAGCCGCTGCAGCATGGCCAACGTTGAGTTCCACCTGGTGGGCATGTCACAGATTAGGCGGTTCTTGGGCAGGTTAAACTCCTTTTGGAGGTCCGTCAGCTGAGCACTGGCATTATATGACCGGCGGAAATGCACACAGACTTTCCTGGCCTGCCTCAGGACATCCTGTAAGCCCGGGTACCTGCCCAAGAACCGCTGCACCACCAAGTTAAGGACGTGAGCCAAACAGGGCACATGGGTCAGTTGTCCCTGTCGGAGGGCAGAGAGGAGGTTGGTGCCATTGTCGCAAACCACCATTCCTGCCTTAAGTTGGGGTGGCGTCAACCACCTCTGAACCTGCCCCTGCAGAGCTGACAGAACCTCTGCCCCAGTGTGGCTCCTGTCCCCCAAGCACACCAGCTCAAGCACCGCATGGCATCTTTTGGCCTGCGTACTTGCGTAGCCCCTTGAACGCCTACGGAGCACCACTGGTTCCGAGGAAGAGGCCATGGAGGAAGAAGAAGAGGAGGGGGTGGAGGAGAGAGGTGTGTCACAATCAGCATTTTGGAGGCGTGGTGGCGGAACAACCTCCAACACTACTGCACCTTGTCCTGCATCCTTCCCAGCTGCCAGCAGAGTCACCCAATGCGCCGTGAAACTTAGGTAACGTCCCTGTCCATGCCTGCTGGACCATGAGTCAGCGGTAATATGCACCTTACCGCTGACCGCCCTGTCCAGCGAGGCATGGACATTGCCTTCCACATGCCGGTAGAGAGCCGGAATCGCCTTCCGTGAGAAAAAGTGGCGTTTGGGTACCTGCCACTGAGGAACCGCACATTCCACAAACTCACGGAAGGGGGCAGAGTCTACCAACTGAAAAGGCAGCAGTTGAAGTGCTAGCAATTTTGCCAAGCTAGCATTCAACCGCTGGGCATGTGGATGGCTGGGAGCAAACTTCTTTCGGCGGTGCAGCAGCTGGGGCAGGGAAATTTGCCTGGTACAATCTGACGTCGGTGTACCAAAAGCAGATTGCCCACAAGTACTTGGCTGTGACACACCTAATTCTACACCTTCATTCCTCTCACTGCAGGTCTCAGAGAGGACTGAAGGTCTAGTGGGGTTAGAAATCTCAGCTGATGAGGAGCAAGGAGAGATCCTCTTTGTTCTTTGATGTGGGTCTTTTAGATACGCTTGCCAACGAACTGCATGGCAGGTCAACATATGTCTGGTCAAGCATGTGGTGCCCAAGCGGGAGATGTTTTGGCCACGCGAGATACGCTTGAGACATATGTTGCAAATAGCAGCTGTGCGATCTGATGCACTCGTCTCAAAAAAGGCCCACACCAAAGAACTTTTTGAATAACGCGCAGAGACTGCAGCGCCCTGCACATGTGGAGCTTTGGGGTGTGATGCAGTCAATGTGCTGCCCTTAGGCTGGCCCCTGGAGGGCATCCTGCCTCGTTGGTGATGTGCCGCCTCCTCCTCCTCCTCCTCCTCCTCCTCCTCTCTCCTATCAGGCACCCACGTTGAGTCAGTGACCTCATCATCCCCTCCCTCCTCATCACTGGAGCAAACCTGGCAGTATGCTGCAGCAGGGGGAGCATGACTGCCAGATTGCTGTCCTTCTTGGGCACCCCCTCTGTCCGTGCTCATGTTACTGCCTTCATCGAGCTCAGTATCATCATCAGAGCCTTCCAAACGCTGGGCATCCTCCTGGAGCATGTACCCAACACTGTGGTCAAACAGTTCGAGGGAATCCTCAGGAGGACATGGTGGAGCTAGGGAAGGAGTCACTGATGACATTGAGCTGAGGGAAGAGGCCGCTGCTTTGTCAGACAAAGCACCCTGGGCATGGGTGAGAGAGGATGAGGAGGATGAGGACGGCTTGGTCATCCACTCGACCAAGTCTTCCGCATGTTGCGGCTCAACACGGCCAGCTGCCGAAAAAAAGGCCAAGCGTGTCCCATGGCCACGTGCTGATGAGGATGCACCGTCTCCACGACCAGCACTAGACACAGAGCCTGCTTGCCCTCTCTTATTGGCTTGTGACTGTCTGCCTCTCCTTCTTGGCCTTCCAGACATACTAATGGCCTGTAGCTGCACTAAGCTGGGATAGAACACCTGTAATTTTCTTCAGGTAGCTTTATATACTGTAACCAGACAAGCCTGCCTGTCAGTAGGAAGATAACAGGAACGGATCTAGCTGAACACTGTGAGCAGGACGCACTGCACTAAATGTAAATAGCAGGAACGGATCTAGCTGAACACTGTGAGCAGGACGCACTGACTGCACTAAATGTAAAT
Source organism: Lithobates septentrionalis (assembly GCA_037952835.1). NCBI lineage: Eukaryota > Metazoa > Chordata > Amphibia > Anura > Ranidae > Lithobates > Lithobates septentrionalis. Next base: position 4,133,863 of record JBBDGP010001305.1, read on the forward strand.
AGCAGGAACAGATCTAGATGAACACTGTGAGCAGGACGCACTGCACTAAATGTAAATAGCAGGAACGGATCTAGCAGAACACTGTGAGCAGGACGCACTGACTGCACTAAATGTAAATAGCAGGAACAGATCTAGCTGAACACTGTGAGCAGGACGCACTGCACTAAATGTAAATAGCAGGAACGGATCTAGCTGAACACTGTGAGCAGGACGCACTGACTGCACTAAATGTAAATAGCAGGAACGGATCTAGCTGAACACTGTGAGCAGGACGCACTGCACTAAATGTAAATAGCAGGAACAGATCTAGCTGAACACTGTGAGCAGGACGCACTGCACTAAATGTAAATAGCAGGAACGGATCTAGCTGAACACTGTGAGCAGGACGCACTGACTGCACTAAATGTAAATAGCAGGAACAGATCTAGCTGAACACTGTGAGCAGGACGCACTGCACTAAATGTAAATAGCAGGAACGGATCTAGCAGAACACTGTGAGCAGGACGCACTGACGGCACTAAATGTAAATAGCAGGAACAGATCTAGCTGAACACTGTGAGCAGGACGCACTGCACTAAATGTAAATAGCAGGAACGGATCTAGCTGAACACTGTGAGCAGGACGCACTGACTGCACTAAATGTAAATAGCAGGAACGGATCTAGCTGAACACTGTGAGCAGGACGCACTGCACTAAATGTAAATAGCAGGAACAGATCTAGCTGAACACTGTGAGCAGGACGCACTGCACTAAATGTAAATAGCAGGAACGGATCTAGCTGAACATTGTGAGCAGGACGCACTGACTGCACTAAATGTAAATAGCAGGAACGGATCTAGCTGAACACTGTGAGCAGGACGCACTGCACTAAATGTAAATAGCAGGAACGGATCTAGCTGAACACTGTGAGCAGGATGCACTGCACTAAATGTAAATAGCAGGAACGGATCTAGCTGAACACTGTGAGCAGGACGCACTGACTGCACTAAATGTAAATAGCAGGAACAGATCTAGCTGAACACTGTGAGCAGGACGCACTGCACTAAATGTAAATAGCAGGAACGGATCTAGCTGAACACTGTGAGCAGGACGCACTGACTGCACTAAATGTAAATAGCAGGAACGGATCTAGCTGAACACTGTGAGCAGGACGCACTGCACTAAATGTAAATAGCAGGAACAGATCTAGCTGAACACTGTGAGCAGGACGCACTGCACTAAATGTAAATAGCAGGAACGGATCTAGCTGAACACTGTGAGCAGGACGCACTGACTGCACTAATTGTAAATAGCAGGAACAGATCTAGCTGAACACTGTGAGCAGGACGCACTGACTGCACTAAATGTAAATAGCAGGAACAGATCTAGCTGAACACTGTGAGCAGGACGCACTGCAATAAATGTAAATAGCAGGAACGGATCTAGCTGAACACTGTGAGCAGGACGCACTGCACTAAATGTAAATAGCAGGAACGGATCTAGCTGAACACTGTGAGCAGGACGCACTGACTGCACTAAATGTAAATAGCAGGAACAGATCTAGCTGAACACTGTGAGCAGGACGCACTGCACTAAATGTAAATAGCAGGAACAGATCTAGCTGAACACTGTGAGCAGGACGCACTGCACTAAATGTAAATAGCAGGAACGGATCTAGCTGAACACTGTGAGCAGGACGCACTGACTGCACTAAATGTAAATAGCAGGAACAGATCTAGCTGAACACTGTGAGCAGGACGCACTGCACTAAATGTAAATAGCAGGAACGGATCTAGCAGAACACTGTGAGCAGGACGCACTGACTGCACTAAATGTAAATAGCAGGAACAGATCTAGCTGAACACTGTGAGCAGGACGCACTGCACTAAATGTAAATAGCAGGAACGGATCTAGCTGAACACTGTGAGCAGGACGCACTGACTGCACTAAATGTAAATAGCAGGAACGGATCTAGCTGAACACTGTGAGCAGGACGCACTGCACTAAATGTAAATAGCAGGAACAGATCTAGCTGAACACTGTGAGCAGGACGCACTGCACTAAATGTAAATAGCAGGAACGGATCTAGCTGAACACTGTGAGCAGGACGCACTGACTGAACTAAATGTAAATAGCAGGAACAGATCTAGCTGAACACTGTGAGCAGGACGCACTGCACTAAATGTAAATAGCAGGAACAGATCTAGCTGAACACTGTGAGCAGGACGCACTGACTGCACTAAATGTAAATAGCAGGAACGGATCTAGCTGAACACTGTGAGCAGGACGCACTGCACTAAATGTAAATAGCAGGAACAGATCTAGCTGAACACTGTGAGCAGGACGCACTGACTGCACTAAATGTAAATAGCAGGAACGGATCTAGCTGAACACTGTGAGCAGGACGCACTGACTGCACTAAATGTAAATAGCAGGAACGGATCTAGCTGAACACTGTGAGCAGGACGCACTGCACTAAATGTAAATAGCAGGAACGGATCTAGCTGAACACTGTGAGCAGGACGCACTGCACTAAATGTAAATAGCAGGAACGGATCTAGCTGAACACTGTGAGCAGGACGCACTGCACTAAATGTAAATAGCAGGAACGGATCTAGCTGAACACTGTGAGCAGGACGCACTGACTGCACTAAATGTAAATAGCAGGAACAGATCTAGCTGAACACTGTGAGCAGGACGCACTGCACTAAATGTAAATAGCAGGAACGGATCTAGCTGAACACTGTGAGCAGGACGCACTGCACTAAATGTAAATAGCAGGAACGGATCTAGCTGAACACTGTGAGCAGGACGCACTGACTGCACTAAATGTAAATAGCAGGAACGGATCTAGCTGAACACTGTGAGCAGGACGCACTGCACTAAATGTAAATAGCAGGAACAGATCTAGCTGAACACTGTGAGCAGGACGCACTGCACTAAATGTAAATAGCAGGAACGGATCTAGCTGAACACTGTGAGCAGGACGCACTGACTGAACTAAATGTAAATAGCAGGAACAGATCTAGCTGAACACTGTGAGCAGGACGCACTGCACTAAATGTAAATAGCAGGAACAGATCTAGCTGAACACTGTGAGCAGGACGCACTGACTGCACTAAATGTAAATAGCAGGAACGGATCTAGCTGAACACTGTGAGCAGGACGCACTGCACTAAATGTAAATAGCAGGAACAGATCTAGCTGAACACTGTGAGCAGGACGCACTGACTGCACTAAATGTAAATAGCAGGAACGGATCTAGCTGAACACTGTGAGCAGGACGCACTGACTGCACTAAATGTAAATAGCAGGAACGGATCTAGCTGAACACTGTGAGCAGGACGCACTGCACTAAATGTAAATAGCAGGAACGGATCTAGCTGAACACTGTGAGCAGGACGCACTGCACTAAATGTAAATAGCAGGAACGGATCTAGCTGAACACTGTGAGCAGGACGCACTGCACTAAATGTAAATAGCAGGAACGGATCTAGCTGAACACTGTGAGCAGGACGCACTGACTGCACTAAATGTAAATAGCAGGAACAGATCTAGCTGAACACTGTGAGCAGGATGCACTGCACTAAATGTAAATAGCAGGAACGGATCTAGCAGAACACTGTGAGCAGGACGCACTGACTGCACTAAATGTAAATAGCAGGAACAGATCTAGCTGAACACTGTGAGCAGGACGCACTGCACTAAATGTAAATAGCAGGAACGGATCTAGCTGAACACTGTGAGCAGGACGCACTGACTGCACTAAATGTAAATAGCAGGAACGGATCTAGCTGAACACTGTGAGCAGGACGCACTGCACTAAATGTAAATAGCAGGAACAGATCTAGCTGAACACTGTGAGCAGGACACACTGCACTAAATGTAAATAGCAGGAACGGATCTAGCTGAACACTGTGAGCAGGACGCACTGACTGAACTAAATGTAAATAGCAGGAACAGATCTAGCTGAACACTGTGAGCAGGACGCACTGCACTAAATGTAAATAGCAGGAACAGATCTAGCTGAACACTGTGAGCAGGACGCACTGACTGCACTAAATGTAAATAGCAGGAACGGATCTAGCTGAACACTGTGAGCAGGACGCACTGACTGAACTAAATGTAAATAGCAGGAACAGATCTAGCTGAACACTGTGAGCAGGACGCACTGCACTAAATGTAAATAGCAGGAACAGATCTAGCTGAACACTGTGAGCAGGACGCACTGACTGCACTAAATGTAAATAGCAGGAACGGATCTAGCTGAACACTGTGAGCAGGACGCACTGCACTAAATGTAAATAGCAGGAACAGATCTAGCTGAACACTGTGAGCAGGACGCACTGACTGCACTAAATGTAAATAGCAGGAACGGATCTAGCTGAACACTGTGAGCAGGACGCACTGACTGCACTAAATGTAAATAGCAGGAACGGATCTAGCTGAACACTGTGAGCAGGACGCACTGCACTAAATGTAAATAGCAGGAACGGATCTAGCTGAACACTGTGAGCAGGACGCACTGCACTAAATGTAAATAGCAGGAACGGATCTAGCTGAACACTGTGAGCAGGACGCACTGCACTAAATGTAAATAGCAGGAACGGATCTAGCTGAACACTGTGAGCAGGACGCACTGACTGCACTAAATGTAAATAGCAGGAACAGATCTAGCTGAACACTGTGAGCAGGACGCACTGCACTAAATGTAAATAGCAGGAACGGATCTAGCAGAACACTGTGAGCAGGACGCACTGACTGCACTAAATGTAAATAGCAGGAACAGATCTAGCTGAACACTGTGAGCAGGACGCACTGCACTAAATGTAAATAGCAGGAACGGATCTAGCTGAACACTGTTAGCAGGACGCACTGACTGCACTAAATGTAAATAGCAGGAACGGATCTAGCTGAACACTGTGAGCAGGACGCACTGCACTAAATGTAAATAGCAGGAACAGATCTAGCTGAACACTGTGAGCAGGACGCACTGCACTAAATGTAAATAGCAGGAACGGATCTAGCTGAACACTGTGAGCAGGACGCACTGACTGAACTAAATGTAAATAGCAGGAACAGATCTAGCTGAACACTGTGAGCAGGACGCACTGCACTAAATGTAAATAGCAGGAACAGATCTAGCTGAACACTGTGAGCAGGACGCACTGACTGCACTAAATGTAAATAGCAGGAACGGATCTAGCTGAACACTGTGAGCAGGACGCACTGCACTAAATGTAAATAGCAGGAACAGATCTAGCTGAACACTGTGAGCAGGACGCACTGACTGCACTAAATGTAAATAGCAGGAACGGATCTAGCTGAACACTGTGAGCAGGACGCACTGACTGCACTAAATGTAAATAGCAGGAACGGATCTAGCTGAACACTGTGAGCAGGACGCACTGCACTAAATGTAAATAGCAGGAACGGATCTAGCTGAACACTGTGAGCAGGACGCACTGCACTAAATGTAAATAGCAGGAACGGATCTAGCTGAACACTGTGAGCAGGACGCACTGCACTAAATGTAAATAGCAGGAACGGATCTAGCTGAACACTGTGAGCAGGACGCACTGACTGCACTAAATGTAAATAGCAGGAACAGATCTAGCTGAACACTGTGAGCAGGACGCACTGCACTAAATGTAAATAGCAGGAACGGATCTAGCTGAACACTGTGAGCAGGACGCACTGCACTAAATGTAAATAGCAGGAACGGATCTAGCTGAACACTGTGAGCAGGACGCACTGACTGCACTAAATGTAAATAGCAGGAACGGATCTAGCTGAACACTGTGAGCAGGACGCACTGCACTAAATGTAAATAGCAGGAACAGATCTAGCTGAACACTGTGAGCAGGACGCACTGCACTAAATGTAAATAGCAGGAACGGATCTAGCTGAACACTGTGAGCAGGACGCACTGCACCAAATGTAAATAGTCTAGATAGAAGCTAACAGGAACGGATCTAGCTAAACTGAATACAGTGTATATATATATATGCAACACCAGGGATGCATATATATACACAATACACTGTAAGTGCAGCTAACTGACTGACTTTTCTGCCTAATCTATCTAACTCAAATCAAATGACACTGTCTGTCTCTCTCTCTATCTCTCAGTACACCGGAACACACACTACACAGGGCCGCCGTGCAGGCGGCCTTATATAGTGTGGGGCGTGTACTAAATCCCCTGAGCCATAATTGGCCAAAGCCACCCTGGCTTTGGCCAATTACAGCTCTCTCTACTGACGGCGCTGTGATTGGCCAAGCATGTGGGTCATAGTGCATGCTTGGCCAATCATCAGCCAGCAATGCACTGCGATGCCGCAGTGAATTATGGGCCGTGACGCGCCACACGAATTTGGCGCGAACGGCCCATAACGTTCGCAATTCGACGGACGGTCGAACAGCCGATGTTCGAGTCGAACATGGATTCGACTCGAACACGAAGCTCATCCCTAGTTATGAGGAATGGTTGAAAGCACTGAACTTATTCTCTCTGGAGAAGAGATGCTTGAGAGGGGATATGATTTCAATTTACAAATACCGTAAATTTACAATTTACAAATACAAATGACCCCACAATAGGGATAAAACTTTTTTGCGGAAGGGAGTTTAACAAGACACGTGTCCGCTCATTAAAATTAGAAGAAAAGAGGTTTAACCTTAAACTATGTAGAGGGTTCTTTACTGTAAGAGCGGCAAGGATGTGGAATTCCCTTCCATAGGCAGTGGTATCAGCGGGGAGCATCGATAGTTTCAAAAAACTATTACATAAGCACCTGAATGACCACAACATACAGGGATATACAATGTAATATAATCACACACATTATTATTATTATTATTATTATTATACAGGATTTATATAGCGCCAACAGTTTACGTAGCGCTTTACAACATTAGGGAGGACAGTACAAGTACAATACAATTCAATACAGGAGGAAACAGAGGGCCCTGCTCGTTAGAGCTTACAATCTAGGAGATAGGTTGGACTTGATGGAGTTGTGTCTTTTTTCAACCTCACCTACTATGTAACTATATGTAACTATGCAGGGGCTGCTAACATCACATCCAAGATGACAACACCGAGCAACAGTCTCAGGATTTTTGGACACGAGTGAGACTTTTACAGGTAAATAACATGCATAAATTAAAACAAATGCATAAATAATCTCATGGGAGTATTTTTGTTGAAATGGTTTCATAACAGGGTCTCTTTAAGAATGCCTAATGAGGCTAGAGCTTCAGTATGTGAATGTCACCTCTCTTTCCAGTTCATGTTCAGATTATGTTATAAAGTATAACTGCTATACAGTGGCGGCAGGAGGGAGTATGACTTTACATAAGCCTTTTCAAGCCTTGTGAAATTTATACAAAGCTATTTGGGTGTTTAAATAAAAATAGGATCCCGTGACCCACCTTCCATTATGTTCCTTTGTGTAATGTACTGCTCACTTTCAGCTTTTCAGCTTTTGGAAGTAAAAGCCAACTTGATTTGTGAGCCTGAAATGCATGGGTGGGGAGCTGGAAGTTGTAGAAGGTATGCATTCCACATTCAGAAGTCATCATAACTAGTCCAGATCTGCTCATTTTCACTCATACAATAGAGCCTAATATCTGTATGTCAACACCTGAACACTGCCTCGATCCAAGAAATTTTCTCTTGAACTCATTAGTGCTATTCATATAGTATTCATACAGTAATCACATTCGTTTTTAAATGGTATACTTAACTTAATATCCAGATTTTGACTTGTGCTCTTTCCCTGCCCTGGAATATTGTGCTGTACTGAAGTACAGTATATGTGTAAACGTGGGATCTGTTACCGAGCATGCTAATTTTGATCTGGGTTTTACCTTGCAAAGGATTCTCCCATTATTAAGGCACCATAAATAAAATCAACCTGTTAAATTCCATTTTAAAATTGGCCTGGAACCTTTTCTGCAATGTGTTTGCTTAGTTTTAATTGTGCTTTACAAAGTGTATGGAAGGTGATCATGCCAGTGGCGGAACTTTCAGGGTCGCAGCAGTCGCACTTGCGACTAGGCCCTGCCGTTCTGCCGCTGTGGGTGGGCCCCAAGACCTGGCATCTCCCCTGCACCTCTGGCTGTCCCTTTTAGTATGCAGTGGGGGGGAGGTGGGAGGCTGCGATCGACAGCTGTAGGGTGCCCTCGAGCCGCAGGATCTCCCTGGGGCTTGTAGTTCTCTTTCCGAATGTATACAGTGGAGAGGGGATGGGCCTCTGACCCTGGAATGTATAAGCTTCACTCTTCAGTGAGTCGCTCTGCTTCTACACTGTTGCCAATACATGCCCTGGTCAGAGGCTCTCCCCTCTCCACTGTATACATTTGGAGAGAGAACTACAAGCCCCAGGGAGATCCCGTGGCCAGTGGACACAATAGAGCTGCCAATCGCCGCCTCCCACCTCCCCCCAGGCGGTGGGGTACAGAGATGTGCTGGGGGTTGGAGGTACATAGACAGCGGAGACCAGCCAGGTAAAGGGGAACCTCTGGAAGGGGAGGCTGTCTGGGGACCCTAATGTAAAGAAGGGGCTTTCTGGGGACCCTGAAGTAAGGGGGGCCCTCTGGGGACCCTGATGTAAGGAGGGGCCCTCTGGGGACCCTGATGTAAGAAGGGGCTTGCTGGGGACCCTGATGTAAGGAGGGGCAATCTGGGTACCCTTATGTAAGGGGGACTCTCTGGGGACCCTGATGTATGGAGGGGCTCTCTGAGGACCCTGATGTAAGGGAGGCTCTCTGAGGACTCTGATGTAAGGGGGGATCTGCACTCAGATATGTAAAGATTTTATATATAGATAGATAGATCTATCTATCTATCTATCTATCTATCTATCTATCTATCTATCTATCTATCTATCTATCTATCTATCTATCTATCTATCTATCTATCTATCTATCTATCTATCTATCTATATCTATATATCTATATATATTAAATTACATACAGTGGGGACAGAAAGTATTCAGACCCCCTTAAATTTTTCACTCTTTGTTATATTGCTGCCATTTGCTAAAATCATTTAAGTTCATTTTTTTCCTCATTAATGTACACACAGCACCCCATATTGACAGAAAAACACAGAATTGTTGACATTTTTGCAGATTTATTAAAAAAGAAAAACTGAAATATCACATGGTCCTAAGTATTCAGACCCTTTGCTCAGTATTTAGTAGAAGCACCCTTTTGATCTAATACAGCCATGAGTCTTTTTGGGAAAGATGCAACAAGTTTTTCACACCTCGATTTGGGCATCCTCTGCCATTCCTCCTTGCAGATCCTCTCCAGTTCTGTCAGGTTGGATGGTAAACGTTGGTGGACAGCCATTTTTTGGTCTCTCCAGAGATGCTCAATTGGGTTTAAGTCAGGGCTCTGGCTGGGCCATTCAAGAACAGTCACGGAGTTGTTGTGAAGCCACTCCTTCATTATTTTAGCTGTGTGCTTAGGGTCATTGTCTTGTTGGAAGGTAAACTTTCGGCCCATTCTGAGGTCCTGCGCACTCTGGAGAAGGTTTTCGTTCAGGATATCCCTGTACTTGGCTGCATTCATCTTTCCCTCGATTGCAACCAGTCGTCCTGTCCCTACAGCTGAAAAACACCGCCACAGCATGATGCTGCCACCACCATGCTTCACTGTTGGGACTGTATTGGACAGGTGATGATCAGTGCCTGGTTTTCTCCACACATACCGCTTAGAATTAAGGCCAAAAAGTTCTATCTTGGTCTCATCAGACCAGAGAATCTTATTTCTCACCATCTTGGAGTCCTTCAGGTGTTTTTTTTAGCAAACTCCATGCGGGCTTTCATGTGTCTTGCACTGAGGAGAGGCTTCCGTCGGGCCACTCTGCCATAAAGCCCCGACTGGTGGAGGGCTGCAGTGATGGTTGACTCTCTACAACTTTCTCCCATCTCCTGACTACATCTCTGGAGCTCAGCCACAGTGATCTTTGGGTTCTTCTTTACCTCTCTCACCAAGGCTCTTCTCCCCGGATAGCTCAGTTTGGCCGGACGGCCAGCTCTAGGAAGGGTTCTGGTTGTCCCAAACGTCTTCCATTTAAGAATATAAATGATAAGGGAATAAAGACGGCGCTGCCCTCAATGTGATTGGGTGAAGTAAACTGAAATAATGTGTGAACCCAAGCTATGTGTTCGTGGTACAGTCTAACTGCATATACAAAAGTGATCCAAAAAGATACAAACAGATACTACTACTAAAGTGAAGGAAAAAATAATAAAGAAAAAAAATAAACAATAGAATGCTCGTAGTGAATAAAATAAACAATGGAGTAAAAGAATATAAGTGGTGTACCAACTCAGAATTAAATATGTAATATTTCCTCAGAACTCAAAAGTATTGGGACAAAATGGCGCCAGGGGTGGTGATAAATGTTATGCTAGAAATTAATTAATTACATGTGTATATGGTAATTCTGTGGTCCCGTGTATCATTACCATATGTGTATAGGGTGATTCCTACAATTTCCAAAAGTATTGGGACACCATAACATATGTGAACCACAACAACTTATTGTGAATCATGAAAAACTTATTAGTGACACCCTGTTAACACACTACTAGTGGGTTAACTGTCAGTTATATAAAAGAGCATGCAGCAGCCATAAATCCACATAAGCAACAATCATTAGTTCATAAAAAGTCCATGCAGGGGGTCATCCATTAACGACCAGATGGAGAAGACAAAGTTCAAACACTCTAATTGCTGTTGATCCTTGGGGACACACTGCAGTGACTTCCGTGCTTAACACTCCAACAGTGACTTTCAGGTGCTTACCCCCCAATGATACCCCACTCACCAGAGATGAACACCCCTACAGGGGTACCGAGCGACAGAGTGGGTTTCCCGGGGCAGGTAATATTCACTCCAAGTCTCCTTACGTTCCTCTGCAGCATTCAATCCTCACTGCTATTCCAGGGAACGGGTGTGCTCTCAGGATACTGCAACGTATTGCCACCTGATTCTCACATCCACACATCCGAGGTAGATGGAGGATTCCTCCATCTACCTCGGATGTGTGGATCATTATTTCAGTTTACTTCACCCAATCACATTGAGGGCAGCGCCGTCTTTATTCCCTTATCATTTATATTCTGTCATATTGGACCCCTTGGGGTACTAATTAGGAATAGGCAGCAGCTCTCACACTGTCCTAAGCGCAGACTCCTCTACTTATATTGTCTTCCATTTAAGGATTATGGAGGCCACTGTACTCTTAGGAACCTTAAGTGCAGCAGAAATTTTTTTGTAACCTTGGCCCGATCTGTGTCTTGCCACAATTCTGTCTCTGAGCTCTTCAGGCAGTTCCTTTGACCTCATGATTCTCATTTGCCCTGACACGCACTATGAGCTGTAAGGTCTTATATAGATAGGTATGTGGCTTTCCTAATCAAGTCCAATCAGTATAATCAAACACAGCTGGACTCAAATGAAGGCGTAGAACCATCTCAAGGATGATCAGGAGAAATGGACAGCACCTGAGTTAAATATATGAGTGTCACAGCAAAGGGTCTGAATACTTAGGACCATGTGATATTTCAGTTTTTCTTTTTTAATAAACCTGCAAAAATGTCAACAATTCTGTGTTTTTCTGTCAATATGGGGTGCTGTGTGTACATTAATGGAGAAAAAAATGAACTTAAATGATTTTAGCAAATGACTGCAATATAACAAAGAGTGAAAAATGTAAGGGGGTCTGAATACTTTCCGTCCCCACTGTACATACACACACATGTATATCATATACATGTGTATGCCTGCCCAAGCATTTGACTTTCTTTACATCGCTGCTATGGGCTGTAGCCCGAGATCTTTTGTAGACCTAGGAATGCCCCTGGTGGGGGCCCTTCATGGTATCTTGCACTGGGGCCCTGAAGATTCTAGTTACGCCTCTGGATCATGCTCAAGTGTATGAACTTTAAATGAAGCTGAAAATACAGCAAATAAAAGTTTCTTCTACAATATAATTGTGAAATGTTAGTATTAAATGTAAAGGAACTATAAACTCTGGTTTACAAAAAGAAATCTATTGAAATATTTATTTTCAACTAAAAAATACCTTCTTATTTCTCAGGCTCTGCCAAATCTCCAAATTTTTATTTGCTGTGATTCGACTTCCTGTTAGAGGGTTGCTACCAGGGGCGGACTGACCATTGAGCGATTAGGGCACTGCCCGAGGGCCCTGGGCCACTAGGGGGCCCCATCAGGGTTGCCAGCCTCAGTAAAACCAGGGACAGTATGTATAAATCTGTGTTTTTTTTACATCTGTCTGTGTATACTGTGTGTACTTGTATGTGTATACTGTGTGATTGTATACTGTGTGTGTGTATACTGTGTGGCCCCATAATCTATGATTGCCTGGGGGCCCCATAATCTCCTATTGCCCGGGGGCCCCATAATCTCCTATTGCCCGGGGGCCCCATGAGTTATCAGTCCGCCCCTGGTGGCTACATTAGTTTCTTATGGTCCCACTGTATGTAGGGATATAGCCACCCTCTTCTGCTTGCTCTCATGGTGTGCTATAGTCTGTGAGATTTGTAATATGCATAGGGCAATACACAAAGTAAAAACTAACATGCACTGCTCGTTCCAAACAAATGGAAGAGAAAGGCAGAGGGAGAGGTTTGGGAACTCATGGAGGACATTACAAGGAGGCAGAAAAACACAGTAAGAAACTATTTTATGAAAGATAGATTACAGGGTCATTAAGTAATTATACAATATAGTTTTCAGGGTTAAGCTGGCCATACATTGTACAATTTTCTTGTTCAATTTCCTTTAGAGTGTTGTAGGTTTGACCTCACATTATATGGTTTTGGTAAATCTAAAAGAAAGTTGTAAAAGAAGATTGTATAATGTATGGCCAGCCTTAGTACCATATTCTAATGTCATATATCAGAACACAAATACAAAAAGAAAAATCTGACTTTACTGGTACCAGGGATGGCACAACTACTTAAAAAATTACAAAATCTTATTATATAGTTAAAAGTATACACAAAATAAAATATCATTGGATAGCAAATACCACATCTCTCATGATTGCAACATAAAATTGGACATTAAAGATAATAATACATAACTCCATAGTTTGACAATCCAAAAAAAGTCAATGCATTTCGCTTGAATGCTTCCTCAGGACCCTTTTTTCATAATCAGGCGGGAGTAACCTATCAGAGAAAATACCTATTAGATACTTGTATTTAATAGGTATTGTATACAATCATTATATCTAATAATAGATGGTCATCTATGCACACTCACATGTTATTATTATTATTATAGGTACTTATATAGTGCCATCAATTTACATATACATTGTACATTCACATCAGCCCCTACCCTTAAGGAGCTTAGGTCCCTAACTCACATTTATATTGTGGTTGGGATTCGAACCTGCAACCCTTTTTACTGCTAGGTGAGAGTGCTACCCACTACACCACTGTGCTGCCCCCACATATCACTTCAAAGCAATGATTGGGGATGGTGGTCGGCAGCGGCCCACAGTTTCCTCAGATTGAGTAAAAATTGAAACAACATATATCATCTTGAGCTGTCACAAAGGTAAGATATATAGCTAGTTAGTCTAATCGATGGCTAAGGGAGGAAAAAAGAATATAAGAGAGCCAGATTAGTCAGTCGCATGATGTAATAGATTCATAATACCAGTGGGTTTTACTAGACACATACCTACAAGTATATGATGTATATCTATTCAAGGACACTGTAATAATCGATCCATCCAAGCAAAACATGTAACTAACCCTTAAAGAAACACCCATTAGACAAAAAAGGGAAATTGCATTAATTTGATAAAAAGGAATAGGGCCTCGCTAACAAAAACCCCATATTCCTATTTTCTGGGCTGCCTTGGGGGTACAATGTTCTGCCCTTGGTCGGCCCAAGGAGGCAGAGATGAGGTGGTGGAGGCCTTGGCTTCACTGCTGGGTGGGGCGGAGCAGAGCGGATTGTCGGTGATGCCGACTCCATCTGCTTTCAGGCGGAATATAGTATATATAAAACTTTTTAATTTACTTTATGTGATTCTCTTCATAACTCACTGTATTATTGTATGCTAAAAATGGATGCTGTAATACATAATTTACTGTATTATTGTACACTAGCTCTCTACGTCACTCATTTCATTGCTCTGTCTATACTCTCAGTATAACACATTAAATATCTGCACTGCCATTGCTTCATGTCTTACTGTAGAACCCTGAAATGCTACATTTAAACCCACCTGTATGAATATGATGGTTCAACATCATAAAATCAGGCTGCTGTCTGAGAAATCTGTTATGGAGAGAGATTAGCAAAACACTTGAAATAGCTTTGCTGATCTTTCGCTCAATACACTTCTGCCATGATTTCAGAATTTTTCTACCATGGGATTTTAGTGGCTTATAGCTTCAATAAAAACTGTGTCGTAACATAGAGGAGTCCCATACACAGCTTCATTCTTTTTTTAAACAAGCAAAGTGCATTCTAGTCTCTGGGTAGATATGCCTAGTGCAACACAGCCACCAAATACTAAAAAAAATTCTTAGAAGAGGGCATTCTGTAAAAAAAAAAAAAAAAAAAAAGTCCAAACGCACAAAACAAACCAAAATCAGCGCTGTCCCCACAACACCTTTTCCCACAAAGTCAGTCTATATGTATGTTCTCTTGCTCTAGGTGCTGCAGCTCTCTTACAAATCCACTGGGTGGCGGACATAAATCTGAAAGTGTACAAAGGAAGAGAGAGCGCAAATCTGCCCTGGTGTAAAACTGCTTTTAATAATAGATAGTAAATAAAAAATTGAGGATTGCACTTACAAACATCGAATATAAAATTGCATGTACAGCTCGATTCAAGCCTCCTCTCCTGGTTTGTATAAATCAATTGGCTAACAGGGACTTGTGGTGTAGTGAAGTGATATTGCTGTTAGTAGTAGGAACCTACTTCCTCATCTCACATGCCACTCAACAATCGCACGGACCAGCCGGTGCTGCATGACGTCACTCGTGGCCGGAAGGGGGAATCGCGGTGAGTCTGCTGTCTCCTCAATCACACATGAAAACGGTTGCTATGACGACATGTTTCGGAGGTGCGGCCTTCTTCTTCAGGTAATGCCCTCATCGCCTCCCGAGTTCCTATGTATGTGACACCCCATGCTCCTCCTCCTAGTTAGCCAATGGCATTACCACAAACCAGGCCCGGACTGGGAGAAAAAATAGGCCCGGGCATTTTCGACTGAGCAGCCAACTTTTCCAGGGACTGGGGGGGGGGGGGGGGTCGGTAGACATTCGCGGGGACGGCTGGTGTCGGTCCACCACTCCTCCACACTGTAATGTGCAGGGACACTGTGATATAAAGGGAACTGCAGTATAAAGGGGCACTGCAATGATTACAGTGCAGTCCCCTTTATATTACAGTGTCCCGGTCCTATTGTGGCCACACAATGTCAGTACTGTCTGTCTCCTATTGTGCCCACACGGCCCAGTGACACTGACCTGCTCTCTCTCTGGTGATGCAGTACAGCGTGGCTCTCTCTGGTGTTGCGGGTACAGCGTGGCTCTCTCTCTCTAGTGGTGCGGGTACAGCGTGGCTCTCTCTCTCTGGTGGTGTGGGTACAGCGTTGCTCTCTCTCTCTGGTGGTTCGGGTACAGCGTGGCTCTCTTTCTCTGGTGGTGTGGGTACAGCGTGGCAGTCTTTCTCTGGTGGTGCGGGTAAAGCGTGGCTCTCTCTGGTGGTGCGGGTAAAGCGTGGCAGTCTTTCTCTGGTGGTGCGGGTAAAGCGTGGCTCTCTTTCTCTGGTGGTGCGGGTACAGCATGGCTCTCTCTGGTGGTGCGGGTAAAGTGTGGCTCCCTCTCTGGTGGTGTGGTACAGTGTGGCTCTCTCTGCTGGTGCAGGAACAGCGTGGCGCTCTCTCTCTGGTGGTGTGGGTACAGCGTGGCTCCCTCTCTGGTGGTGTGGTACAGTGTGGCTCTCTGGTGGTGCAGGAACAGCGTGGCTCTCTCTCTGGTGGTGCAGGAACAGCGTGGCGCTCTCTCTCTGGTGGTGCGGGTACAGCGTGGCTCCCTCTCTGGTGGTGTGGTACAGTGTGGCTCTCTGGTGGTGCAGGAACAGCGTGGCTCTCTCTCTGGTGGTGCAGGAACAGCGTGGCTCTCTCTCTGGTGGTGCGGGTACAGCGTGGCTCCCTCTCTGGTGACGTGGTACAGCGTGGCTCCCTCTCTGGTGGCGTGGTACAGCGTGGCTCTCTCTGGTGGTGCGGGAACAGCGAGACTCTCTCTCTCTCTGGTTGTGGGGGTACAGTGTGGCTCTATCTGGTGGTGCTGGGGCTATTAGTTCCCCCAGCACAGTCCTCTCTTTCGTTTTCCATATATCCTGCTGTAAGCACTCCTCAGCTTGTTTCCGGGTTTTCTCTTTCACCCCAGCAGAGTGCATGCTGGGGACTGTAGTCTGCTCCCTTCTGAGAACAATTGGGCCACCTAGCTCTGGGACTACATTTCCCATGATGCCCTTCTAGTTGATTCTGATTGGCCCTCCGCTGTGGCCAATGGGGAGGGAAAACGAACAGACCGGAAAGCCTTCTCTTCCCCTGCTGCCGACATGAGAAGGGGAGGGGGGCGAGGGGGGAATATCATCACAGCAGCCTGCAGCTCTCCCCACTGTGCGGACACTTATGCCTGGAGAAGAAGAGCGGCTGCGGAACTGTCAGCGCGGCTCTGAGGCTGAGCTGTGTGTGAGAGAGACACACAGCTCAGCCCATGCAGCCGCCAGCGATGACACAGGTACGGCTGCATGGCGGTAGGCGAGCGGCGGCCGCGGCCTGTTTTACCCATGTTCAGGCCGCGGTCGCCGCTTACCTCCCGCTGTGCGGCCTGATCATCAACAGGCCATGGAGCGGGCCTGCCACAAACCAGGAGCACGTTCACAGCAAGAAATATCTACAAAGAGGGGGGGTTAGCAACAGCATCCTAAACTAACTTTATTAAAACTGCATATACATTGATTACATATATATTATTTTTATTTTTTAAAGGTAGTTGTAATCAATGTACATACAGTTTTAATAAAGTTAGTTTAGGATGCTGTTGCTAACCCCCCCCTGTAGGTTTTTCTTGCTGTGAACTCCGTGCTCCTGGTTTGTGGTAATGCCATTTGCTGACTAGGAGGAGCATGAGGTGTCACGTACATAGGAACTTGAGAGGCGATGAGGGTGTTACCTGAAGAAGGAGCATGCCTCCGAAACATGTTGTCATAGCAACCGTTTTCATGTGTGACTGAGGAGACAGCAGACTCACCGCGATTCCCCCTTCTGGCCACGAGTGACGTCATGCAGCGCCGGCTGGTCCGTGCGATTGTTGAGCAGCGTGTGAGATAAGGAAGTAGGTTCCTACTACTAACAGCAATATCCCTTCACTACACAGCAAGTCCCTGTGAACCAATATAATATACAAACTAGGAGAGGAGGCTTGAATCGAGCTGTACATGCGATCTTATAGTCGATATTTGTGAGTGCAATCCTCGATTTTTTTTATTTACAATTTATTATTAAAAGCAGTATTACACTAGGGCAGATTTGCGCTCTGTCTTCCTTTGTACACTTTTGTAAAAAGAAAAAACCTTTCCCATGCTGGATCAGGCCAAATTGGGATAGGTCATTGCCCCTACTGACAATTTTGAAGCTTTGTATCCTATGGATGCTGAATGTATTCATGCAAAAAATTGTCAGTCTCCCTTGTGGATCTGGCCACTGTGAACCCGACATTTGTAAACTCTTCTAAAAACCTCCTTTGTGCTACCAAACCCTGCCCTACAGCCTGCTGCAGTTACCTTTTTACTTCCAGAACACAACTGCTGCTACCTTAGTGATTTGTCCAAAAACTTATCACAACTTAAAAAACTGTCAACTGTCAAAAGCTTTTCTCTCTTGTTTCTTCTAGGAGATATACAATTATTATTAATTTCTCCTCTTCCCTCTCTAGTTCTTCTCTGTTTCTGCTCATTTAGGAAAACAACTAGATTTCCTAGCCCCATTGTCACTTTATTGTTAGGCATTCACTTGCTTTTTCCTTCTCCACAAGGTTGTATTGCTTACCAACCCCTACATAGGAACTCCTGTATTTGCATACCACATTTGCACAAGATGCATGGGTATGAATTATTTTAGTAGTTAGGCTTCCACAAGTTGCCATCTGACAGTCACAGCTGTTTGTCTAATCTATAGTCAGACTCTAATCTATAGTCAGACTCGTAAACACTCCTGTACGTTTGCATCCAACTCTCTAAGGCCAGAGATTTTCTTTCCTCCCACCAAGGGTAGTTTGCGGGCTAACTTCCTTCCTGTCTGCATATCCCTGTAAACCTTCTTTTAGGGACTTGAATGACTACTTCCATTCACTATGACTTTGGGGTGCTAGATTATCAGAATTTTTATCTACCCCTGGGACAACCATTAGTATCACTCAGAGTTTGGGGCTATAGGCCACCTGAATTTATTCATTATACAAAACTTGACAAATGCTACTTTCCATACTCCCTAAAGCCTGTGCCTACAGGCTTTTCAGATTATTTTTCTCCTGACTTGATATTGTCTAGGTACTGTCTTTTCACACACCCTTTTTAGCACAACAATCGTGTCCAAGGCTGGTTCATCAAAAAAAAATAAAAAAATGTGGAAACCTTCTGCTGGGTACTAGCCATTACCCCTTCTGATATGTTTTTTTTTTTTTCTCTTATGCAGATTCTTCTGAAGACAGCACAAGGGTAGTTCATTTCTCTCTGGCTACTGGTTCCTAATCCCTTCTACTCGAGAAGATTAATTACACAACCCATGACCCAAACTTCTCTATTTACCATAATATAACCTTCCTTGCCTAACACATGGGCCTTGTCCTGAGCCCCAAAACTTTTTTTCCCATCCTTACTATGGCCGCAGTTCTCCAATTACCTTTTCCAGAATAAGGTGTTAGAATGCCCTCTCCTTTTTCAGTCTTCACCTTGGTACAGTGAGTATTCTTGCCAAATTGTATTAAAAACAGTTGCAACTCCCATGTTCCCAGAGTTTCTTCAGTAGTTCCCCTTCCTCTCCACCTACGGTCCATAGCAATTTAGGCACTTGTCTATACAGACATCCTCCTTAGCCTATGGATGCATGACAGCCTGGGCAGGCAATTTCCTAATATCCTTACTATCCTTATATTTCCTAAGTTAGTGCATTCTGTGCTTGCACTGGATGCCTCCCTTTACATCTTCATTTGGGCAAAACTTGATTCACCTGCTTGCAATCCATTGGAGTTCTTTACTCGCCTCTCATTCTATATATACCCTAACCTGACCATACTTTAGACATTTTATTAAAACCCTGTAGATCCTGGAAGACCTAACACCCCATTCCTATTTCTCAACACTTTGCACTCCTTGGGCAACTTTCTACTACACAGTATAACTTGTCACCTGCTGGAACTCTTACGGGACAATGTGGCCATCCCGAGCTATCCTTCTAAATAGAGGGATTACCTGGTGGGGACCCTCATAAGATATAATCCTCCTTCTTCTGATCCCATTAGCAGTGGTAACCTTCCCTGGACTCCTGCTCCATTTGTGGACAGGATAGCCTGGAGGCAGGTGTTCTCTTTACCTCCATGATGTTTCTTGTTTCCCTTCATTTTTCTGGCATTTCCAGTTGGCCAGCATGATAGTTTGCCATTGATCTCCTTAGGGGTTGGGGGTCAGGTATGACAGCTTATGCCATGTCTTTATTGGAACCTGCCTTCCTTTTCACTCATTTTTTACTGGAAGATTCCTCTTTGGGGCTCCTCTCCCTGCTACCACCTGCCTAGGTGGTCACGTTGCCACTCTTTTCTTTTTACAAGACTTCTGCCCTCCATAAATGAGACCCCCCCTCCCTTTATAAGCCCATGCACCCAATCTAGAGACTATACAGCACTTAGAATCTGAATTCTGTTTCATATTTTTCCCAGATCACAGTTTGCTAAACAGATGTTAAAGCGGAGTTCCAGTCCCCCAATCCTTTTTTTTTCTTTTTAAATATTCCACCTTAATTGAGTCCACTTCAAATACAATATTTAGATAATGATATTAATGTTTAAAATCTAACCTGATCTTGGAAGCAAGCAGGGTCCATATCTGCTGTGAGCATCTGAAGCCCTCTTGTATTTATTCCCTGGATTCAATGCAGCTGGCTACCCACCATGCACCTCCCGATCTCGTGTCTGCATAGTAATGCCACTGCGCAGCGCTCTTTCATCCCGATACGTTGCTGTAGCATTGGCGGTGTCGACGGAAGTTCCCGCCCCATTGCTATAGCAACCTATCAATCAAAGAAAATCCAGAAATCACGTGAGATTTCGGTATTAGGTGATTCCCATGGACTCCTGAGATAGATGACGCTGATATCCCAGGGGTCCATGGGAATCGCCTAGTTACGTCATTGCCTAGGCTGCTGGAGCCAGAAGTGCTTTATACTCTAAGGAAAAAAAGGTATTTAAAAAAAAAAAATATATATATATATATATATATATATATATATATATATATATATATATATATATATATTTGCAATTTTAAATATAGAAGAGGACGGGCATTGGATTGATCCCAAGTTAAAAAAAAAACATTTGGAACTCTGCTTTAAGTCTCTGCAATTGCTCCTGCAGTGCAGTGTTCCTACTGTTAACAGTTTGATTTGGGGCACATTGTTCTTCTTGTTTCTTCATGTAGGTCTGTTGTGGCTGTTTATCTGTATTGTTGCTCACCCTTCAATCATTATTTGGGGACATCCTGCGGCCTATTAACCAATTCCTATGTCCTGTATTGTACAATAAAATTAGGAGCAATTTCAACATACCTGTATTCCTGTAATACCTGGAGTACAGGACATAGGCCCCTCCCCTCTATACTCTGTGATCTCTTTATTGCTTGCTAACAAAACTGGAGCTTCAGCTAAGTTTTTGCCAATGTTCAATCACCTGACGGTAGTGGCATATAACCCATGGTCTATGATTTAAATCCTGTGTCCTATACTGTAGCCTAAAATGCAGAGCTTACAGGTACATCAAATTCCTCTTTTCTTCCATGTCCTCTTTGGCACGGCCTATAAGCTTTGAAAACATACAAAACAATAAAATAAGATTTAGCTCCCATATACTTATTATATATAATTGGGTTTGCTGCTAAGTTCAAGGTCCAAGGACTTCCCCCTGAGTTTGCCAAAAATGTCTCAAACCAAACCCAGCCAGATTGTTCATCCCTAGTATTAATGTATAGACAATATACGGAACCATTGCTTAGCCACAATGTATGCAGCTCTGTGAAGAGATCGGTAGCTTTGCTTATGCAATGTCCAAGGCAGAGAAGGCGATAAATGCAGCTCCTACCCTCAGGCGTCATGACCCACATATTTTAAGTTAAGCTTGCTAAATCTGTTGAACGAAGAGAATTAGCCGTACAGTATCTTACAAAAGTGAATACACCTCTAACATTTTTTAAAATATTTTATTATATCTTTTCATATGAAAACACTGGAGAAATGACACTTTGCTACAATGTAAACTAGTGAGTGTACAGCTTGTATAATAGTGTAAGATTTCTGTCCCCTCAAAATAACTCAACACACAGCCATTAATGTCTAAACCGTTGGCAACAAAAGTGAGTACACCCCTAAGTAAAAATATCCAAATTGGGCCCAAAGTGTCAATATATTGTGTGGCCACCATTATTTTCCAGCACTGCCTTAACCCTCTTGGGCATTGCGTTTACCAGAGCTTCACAGGTTGCCACTGGAGTCCTCTTCCACTCCTCCATGACGACATCACGGAACTGGTGGATGTTAGAGACCTTGTGCTCCTCCTCCACCTTCCATTTGAGGATGCCCCACAGATGCTCAATAGGGTTTAGGTCTGAAAACATGTTTGGCCAGTCCATCACTTTTATTTTCAGCTTCTTTAGCAAGGCAATGGTCGTCTTGGAGGTGTGTTTGGGGTCGTTATCATGTTGGAATACTGCCCTGCAGCCCAGTCTCCGAAGGGAGCGGATCATGATCTGCTTCAGTATGTCACAGTACATGTTGGCATTCATGGTTCCCTCAATGAACTATAGCTCCCCAGTGCCAGCAGCACTCATGCAGCCCCAGACCATGACACTCCCACCACCATGCTTGACTGTAGGCAAGACACACTTGTCTTTGTACTCCTCACCTGCTTGACACCATCTGAACCAAATAAGTGTAGCACTTACTCCCGAAGGAGATGCTGGTTTAAATTGGGTCTTAGCGTTCCTGTACTGTTTGACCATATCCGTCATAGGGGTCCCATTAAAGAGTTATTTTTTAGTAATTTCAGCTCCGACACACAGTCTCTTTCTTGAATACTTTATTTAAGAAAGATTCTTGCAATAGAGGGATAGAGGGTTTAGGGAGAATTCAGGTACCTTGAAATTGCAGATCAGGAACACTCTCTTTGATCCAGAGGGCAACAGCATCCACAACTGGATTCAGCAACCACCGGACAGGCCTCTCTCACTGACCTAGCAGCCGATGTGATGGTCGGTCATAGTCTCTGCCACAGACTTTAAGATTCGGTGTAACTGTTACACAATCCTCTGCCACGGGATTGGGTAATTAGCGACTTGTTGCAATATCAAAGGATTGATCACATGATACCAGTTCCTTTCTTCCGAACTTACGATACTGTGTGGTATGTGACCAGGGATGCATCCTCCAACTGAGTCTCCAGGCTCTTCTAGAGGCACCGGCCTTATCGTGCAGTCCTCTCCTGAAAAGTCCTCCCCTGGATTCTCCAGTCGCTTGGCTTCCTCCCGCAGGCAAGCCAGCACAGGATCATCCCTGGATCGGTAGGCCCCAAGACTTTTGGGCCTACCTTCAGTAGCTACGCCTCAGGCTCAGACTAACTTGACAGCAACGACACACCTTAGGCCAGGAGGGCCTTTAGGTCGGAACTCCCTTCTGTCACGGGGTCTGTCTCTTAAGTACCCTCTCCCAGAAGCACAGCAGGCAGATCACACCCATTGACTGTTTTCCGGGCAAGTAGGCACTCAATACACCCAGCTTGTTGTAATTTCCAACCTTGGCCTAAATAATAGAGCGCCATCTCCAGGCCAAAGGGAAAAAACACACAACCAGCCAAGCTGAAACAGAACCAGAATTTATAATAATCACAATCAGAGTTAAACTACAGCCTCAGACAACTACATTTTTACTTACAGCATCTGTATTAAAAATACCAGCACTACATAAGTTTATCTTGGTCTCATCAGACCACAGGACAGGGTTCCAGTAATCCATTTCCTTAGTCTGCTTGTCTTCAGCAAACTGTTTGCGGGCATTCTTGTGCATTATCTTTAGAATAGGCTTCCTTTTGGGATGACAGTCACCCAGACAAATTTGATGCAGCGTGCGGCATATGGTCTGAGCACTGACAGGCTGACCCCCCACCCCTTCAACCTCTGCAGCAATGCTGGCAGCACTCATATATTTATTTCTCAAAGACAACCTCTGGATATGACGCTGAGCACATGCACTCAACTTCTTTAAGTGAACCTGTTCTGTTAAACCACTGTATGGTCTTGTCCACCATGCTGCAGCTCAGTTTCAGGGTCTTGGCAATCTTCTTATAGCCTAGGCCATCTTTATGTAGAGCGACAATTCTTTTTTTCAGATCCTCAGAGAGTTCTTTGCCATGAGGTGCCATGTTGAACTTCCAGTGACCAGTATGAGATAGTGAGAGCGATAAAACCAAATTTAACACATCTGCTCCCCATTCACACTTGAGACCTTGTAACAAGTCACATGACACGGAGGGGGATGGCTAATTTGGCCCAATTTGGACATTTTCACTTAGGGGTGTACTCAATTTTGTTGCCAGCGGTTTAGGCATTAATGGCTGTGTGTTGAGTTATTTTGAGGGGACAGCAAATTTACACTGTTATACAAGCTGTACACTCACTACTTTACATTGTAGCTAAGTGTAATTTCTTCAGTGTTGTCACATGAAAATATATAATACAATATTTACAAAAATGTGAGGGGTGTACTCACTTTTGTGAGATACTGTATATTACAAATTGCTTTTCCATGTTAATGTTATGAATGAAAATTGTAATAAAGAACACAGACTGATGGAACACAAAAACACATGAATTTCAGTACAGTTTTACATTTGTGGCTAACAGAACCAGGTATATCATAATATAATGCTGCAAATTTCCAAAAAACACTGATTGACAGAATATGCAAATGTGCATGTGTTATATTCCTCACTTAGAGAATCATGTCTAGGAGAATCTGTTCCTTTATAAAAACAGGCTGAAGGAGTGGGCTGCCTGTTCGTCATCCACCCAAGTAATTTGTTTAAGCAACATGATTATTTCTGTAGTCAGCAACTCGTTACTTAAAGCATACAGCAAAATGCAAGACCTGCTTATAATGTCAGAACCCACTCCTCCTGTAAAAAAAAGCACCTGCTGTAGGTAGGTGTAAAATATACCTGTAAAAAATTAGATTTATACTTATCTTACCTCCATCTTTTGCCCAGGGTGATGTTACACTCCTTTCAGCTAGATCATAAGAGCAGCCAAAATCTTGCAAGAAGATGCTAAATGGAGTTAGTATCATCTTGTGATGTTTGGGCTGTTCTGCATTCCCCTGGAAAGATAGCATTGCAGAAGACAGGGTTAAGGTAAGTGTAAATCTAACTTTTTTTTATCAATGCTTTTTACACCTACAGTACTAGTAGAAGATGATGTTTACAGGGGTATGGGGCCCAGACGTTATAAGGGGACCTCATTTTGCGTTTCAAGGTCCAATATAAAGCACATCAAAACTTTGTTGAAGTTCTGTTGATGTTATCCAGCACTTTTGCAAATGTCAGAAGTCTGCTTTCCCCTCCACATTGGGAGGCTCTTCCTTCCAGTCTTTCCATTTCCTATAGTGATATATTGCCCAACAGCAGGAACTCCAGTGGCCAGTGGGGGGACAGTCTATCTGATAAACCTGGAAGTGTAAGATACAAGTGGTAGCCAGAACTCTACAAGACAGCAAATATTTAACACAATGGAAGTGTAAGTATTGTAATGTTGGGGGTATTTTAGCTTAAGTGTAGAGCTTACCAGTGAGCAGAGTCCACACCAGATAAGCCTTTTAAGGGCTTGTTGGCCCACTTTTATTAATAAGAAAGAAAATTGCCAGTAACAAAAACTGTTACCCATGCAGGGGGTTTCCGGTAACAACACAAAAAAAAGTCAAATTCAGCCACCTGGCTCTCTTTAGCAGCAGCAGCACTGTCCAGGCTTTGTGCTTTGGTTCTTCTGATCCTGTAAAACAGCGTCCCTGTGTTACTGTACGACTGCTGTACCTCAGTCAGCTCTTTTCCTCACAGCTTCCCTGCTGCTCCAGCCCTCAGGTTTGGGCCCTCTGTTCCATTACAGACTGCACTATGCACCCCTCTGGCTTCTCCCTTGCACACCTGGACTCCTCGGGAGGGTAAAAGCAATCAGTGTGCTGGCTATTCCTAAAACATGGTCCCAGGACTGGAGATTTCATCGCACCTGTATCACTACGAAATCCCCAGGCTTTAGGTCCCAAACTGGATTCTACAAACCACGGACAAAAACATTTTTTTCCAAATTAGGTAATCATCCTGGAGCCCCTCAACCTACCTAGTTTAGAATCCTGGGCCACTAACAACCGCTCTGTCACAGTATTTATCTTCTTCATTTACATGGTGTTTTCAGTTTTATTTCAAGGAGTCAGCAACAGGGTGGCTGTAACTGTTAAAATAATATATCAGTCACTCAAGAGGTGTACTTTCACAAAGCTCTTTCTCCTGGTTCGAGACTTGTTTGAAATGATGAGGTATAATGAAGTGAATTGTGTTTTATTCTCCTGCTGAAATACAGTATATGCCTTAAATAAGCAATTTTATCTTTTCAAATTGAAGTCCTCCATTTAGGTTACATGTTAAAATTGTAAGAATGAGATCTGCATTGTAATAAGGAGCAGTAAGCCAACTACTGCACAGTACTGAAAATCAGGAAGCAGAGCCTATGTAGGTGGTAAAAAATATGACCACTATGTGGATAGCTTTACCCCGGATGCCTGCATACTTAGATGTGCCTCTTTTAGTCATCAACCATGTGAGTTGCTAAATGTTGTACCTTCATTAAATGTAACCATATTGCTACACTTAGAGGTGCTTCTCTTCTCTTTTATACTCTGTAGCTCCTGTTGGAGTTTGCTTCTAATCCCCTTGTGGAGGCTTAAATTTGTGAATGGACATTTTATGGTTACACAATCTATCACATTGCTATAATCTTTTTATATGGACTATAGACCGAAGGACTTATGAATAAATGGTTGTGGAACGAATCATTGGAGTTTCCATTATTTCTTATGGGGAAATTCGCTTTGATATACAAGTGCTTTGGATTACAAGCATGTTTCCGGAACTAATTATGCTTGCGGTTTTACTGTATATTAGAATTTTAAGACAACAGCTCTTTCATATGTATTTAATCTGTGCATAAAGCAGTTTTCCTGAAGTTCAGCTTTACTTAAGGAAAACACAATATTTGTGAGCTGCAAATCACCTGGAGCTACCCCATGTCCTCACCTTCACATCTCTCTGTACTGATGTATGTGATAAGCCATCACTCCACCCTCAGCAGTGTAAATATTTCTCACCTGAACCTACCTTCAGGGCACATTCTCCTTGACAGCTGACTGCAGTGCTCTGGAATGGAGATACCCATCCACACACAATTTGCCGTAACCCTTGTATCTTTATGTGACATGAAAGTGGGGCAGTTGGCTAGTGAGTTGTCACACCAGCTATAGCCGGGAGTCATAGTCTGTTTATTTTCACAGACATTTGCAGATACCATCTGTTCTCATAGAGCCTAGTATGTGCACAGGCTTGTCATAGATTTTTTTCCCTCTGTCTTTGCTCAGCTATTTGCTGTCAGGTGAAAGGGCTGTTTCTGAATTACATTTTTATTCAAATAATGCACAAAAAATCTTTGTTTCTTCTTGTTGGGTGCAGTTGTTAGTGTCTCATGCATGACTGATTTTCCATCATTCCTGGCTGTCTCATTGTTTGTTTCATGTACATAACAGCTGCCCTAAAATCAGACTGCAGAGCCTGAAAGAAAAGTCTTTGGCAAGAAAGCTGTATTTTTACACACCTCTTCTCGCCCCGAAAACAGAAGCAGGCAATCTGTTTGTATTTTAATGCCTCTCAGAGTCCGATATATGAATGTATTCTATTATAATTTATTTGTCAGCAGCAAACAGGTCATGTAGCCATCATGCGATGAGTATTTCACAATCCTATTTTGTTTTTATGCCCCGTACACACGATCGGACATTCGGCCAGCAAAAGACCGATGTGAGCTTTTGGTCGGAAAATGCGACCGTGTGTATGCTCCATCGGACTTTGGCTGGCGGAATTCCAGCCAGCAAAAGATTGAGAGCATGTTCTCAATTTTTCAGTCGGAAAAAGTTCAGATCAGAAATTCCAATCGTCTGTACCAATTCCGACACGCAAAATTCCTACACATGCTCGGAAACAATTCGATGCATGCTCGGAAGCATTGAATTTCATTTTCTCGGCTCGTCGTAGTGTTGTACGTCACCGCGTTCTTGACGTTTGAAAGTTCAGCGAACTTTTGTGTGACCGTGTGTATGCAAGCCAAGCTTGAGCGGAATTCCGTCGGAAAAACCATCCAAGATTTTTCCGACGGAAATTCCGCTCGTGTGTACGTGGCATAACAGTACCAGCGGACACTCCCAGACATTAATTCTTAGCAGAACAGATACTTTTCTGGGTCCAATATATTTGGTGATCACTGTAGTTTTTCCTGTCTGGCCAATCTTCTCTTCTATATGAAGGCTTAGATAGCAACACTCTGTTGGAGCATTCTATAAACCCTGCAATAGAAAGACATTTACCTCAGAAAAGGATCTTTAGGGAAAAAATGCCTAGAGACATGTCAGTGCATAAACCCCTTTCGAACCCCCTTGAATGTTTTCAATTATAGGTTTGCTGTGTAGAAATTAATTAGGCAACAAAGAGCCTGGAAGAAAAATTCTCCCAAAAAGAAACTGTTATTTGTGATAAATGCTATGTATACCCCAAATTCTATAGTCAGATAAGCAAAGTGGCATACCAACAGAAGCTCTGCAAATTTTTGTAGTATATAAATTACTTTTTACTCTTGCATGCACTTAAAGTGATTGTAAAGTCTCGTTTTTTTTGTTTGTTTTTTCCTATATAAAATAACAAAAATGTTATACTTACCTGCTCTGTGCAGTGGATTTGCACAGAGCAGCCTGGATCCTCCTGTTTTCTGGTGCCTCTTCAGTTCTTCTGGCCCCTCCCTCCTGTTAAGTGGCCCCACAGCAAGCAGCTTGCTATGGGGGCACCCAAGCCGAGCTGCAGCTCTGTGTGTCCATTCCCTCTCTCTCCTAATTGGCTAACTGACTTTAATTAACAGCAGCGGGAGCCAATGGCGCCGCTGCTGTGTCTCAGCCAATCAGGAGGGAGCATCCTGGACGACCGGGGCACTCGTGGACATCGCTGGAGAGAGATGGGGCTCCGGTAATTATTCGTAAGCATAGAATGCATTAAGATTAAAAAAAAACCTTCTGAGCCATAACCCCTTTAACCACTTCAGCCCCGGAAGGATTTACCCCCTTCCTGACCAGGCCATTTTTTGGAATGCAGCACTGCGTCGCTTTAACTGACAATTGCGCAGTCATGCGATGTTGTACCCAAATAGAATTGACATCCTTTTTTTTGCACAAATAGAGCTTTCTTTTGGTGGTATTTGATTTCCTCTGTGGTCTTTATTTTTTCCGCTATAAACAAAAAAAGACCGACAATTTTGAAAAAAAAACAATATTTTTTACTTTTTGCTATAACAAATATCCCAAAAACAAATTTTGAAAACAAATTTCCTCATCAGTTTAGGCCGATATGTATTCTACATTTATTTAGTAAAAAAATTGCAATAAGCGTATATTGATTGAATCCGATCGTGTGTATGCTCCATCTGACAATTGTTGTCGGACTTTCCGCCAACAAATGTTGGCTAGCAAGCTTTGAAATTTTCCACGGACAAATGTGTGTTGTCGGATTTTCCGAGCGTGTGTACACAAGTCCGTCGGACAAAAGTCCAAAGTACAAACACGCATTGCCGGAAGCAAGGACGAGCCAGAAGCGGTCGATCTTGTAAACTAGCATTCGTAATGGAGAATTAACATTCGTGTCGTGGCAAATTATGAAATCTCGAAATGCAGTGCACAATTCTCTTCTTCTTTAATGGGATAATAATGAAGCTGCTTTGCTGGTGATACTGATGGAGTTATTGCAAACTAATTTTTAAAGACTTTTTTTTTCTAGTGATATCAAGAATAATATTATTATGCTTTTTTTTTTTTTTTTTTATTTGGGCAAGTTACCACAACACCATTATCCCGTAGTTTTTAAGATCAAAGATACAACTATGTTGGTGTCCCTTGTCAATTTTACATTGTATTTTTTAAATTGTAACTGCCTACTCCCAAACTGTCCTATGAAGTAAAACACATAGCCAAGTATTATGCTCCACAATTTTTTTATTGTGCATTAAAAAAAGAAAACAAATAAAATTAGACATGCTATCTGCCAATAGAACTTAACCAAAAAGTGCATTCTATGCTTTCAAAAATATAGAAAATATACCAAATCAAATCATTATTCAACCAAAAAAATAATGTCAAAGCAATAACTCCAAGGTCAATAATAAATAACATGTTATCTCCTCCGATTCTGCAACATGTCTGGTTGACGAATGGCCATTCAGAAACGAACTGAAAAGCGCGAAATGAAAAGTGCGAAATGAAAACTGCGAATCAACACTCACCAAACTTCTACTAACACGAAATTAGCAGAAGGAGCCCAAAGGGTGGCGCTAAAGAGCTAAAGAGCTGAAAAACCACATAGTACGTCTAGTACGTCACTACGTTCATAATTGTTGGCCAACAATTGTGTGACCGTGTGTATGCAAGACAAGTTTGGGCCAACGCCCTTCGGATAAAATTCCACGGTTTTTCTAAAGAAAATCTTCTTTAGAGCTGAATACAACAACCAAACAATATTCCCAGGCCCTCCACTCCTCTTAGAGTCCTTAGGCGTCATGCACACTGGACGTTTCTACAGCTGCTGTTTTTGGCTTCTGGCATTTTTTTTCTACAGCCAGTAAACTCCCCAGCATGTTATCCTGTGTCCATGCACACATAGGCTGTTATCAGTGGTTTTTGCCTGGAGCGTTTTCTGGCTGGAAAAACCCCCCCCAGAACTAGGAATTTTTGAGCTGTAGAAACTTTCTAACGCCGGTAAACGTGTTTTTGAGTGTTTTTAATCCCATAGCTTGTGTTTTCTTGCTAAAAATGATAAGAAATGCTAATGCTATAATACGCAGAAACATGTGGCAAAACGGTAACTACTTAAAAGCAGAAAAACACTGAAAAACTCATGTATTTAATGCGGCAAAGCTACTGCCGTGTTTGTAACGTCCCGTGTGCATGAGGCCTAAGAAAGTTCTGTAAAATGTCAACAAACAGTAAAATGAAGGGTAAAAAAGCCAGTCATAACTAAATATATTACAAAGGTACTAAAGGTTGGTATTGTAGTTGAAAATGTGCAAAATAACTCTAAACATTGCTTAAACCTATATAACTAATGCCAGCATCTTGACGACTGGGTAATTCAGTGGTTTTCAGCTGTGTACTATTGGTTACATAGTTGGTAAGGTTGAATAAAGACACCAGTCCATCCAGTTCAACCTGTGTGGGTGTGTGTGTGGTCATGTCCGATTGTGAAAGTGAGTTCAACATCCTTACCTCCCTGACAGTGAAAAACCCTCCACGCAGTTTAACGTTAAACCGCTTCTCCACATGTCTTCTTATACTCCCTGAGACTGAATAGTTTACTCGCTATAAGACTAGTAGAGTAATACTCCCGTGCTATCACTGGAAGTGGAAAAAACAATGTATAGCACAACTGCCGCAATATACTGCCTAAATCTATAGGTGGATCCGTGACCAATAAGTGTATGTGTATAATAAGTGATGTTACGCTGTTGTTGAACTGAAGTGTAACCAATGTGTCACAAGATAATAAACGTACTTGAAATGAAAAGGCTATGATAAAGGTGTGCACAAGGTGGCAGTGTAAACCAAATGTGCAAATAAAATCTTCAAATAACAACAAAATGACATATATAAAACATGGGGTGGTTAGTCAATCGATGCTCACCAAGCTGGTCGACATACACTAAACATTGAAGTGAAAATGTGACAAGGAACAAGTCTTCTATTTACTCTTCTTGTAAAGTTTCTACATCCTGCTGTGAAGTTATCGCCCTGCTTAGCTTTGTATCGTCAGCAAACACTGAGATTGAGCTATTTATCCCATTTTCTATATTATTTATAAATAAATTAAACAGAATTGGTCCCAGGACAGAGCCTTGGGGTAGGCCACTTACCACTCCAGACCAGTCTAAGTACACGCTATTTATCACCACGCTTTGGACTAGCTCCTGTAACCAATTTTCTATCCATGTACAAACCCTATGGTCCATGCCTACAGACCTCAGTTTCTAAACTAAGCATTTGTGGGGCACTGTATTTAATGCTTTTTCAAAATCCAGGTACACCACATTCACAGGTCTTCCCTTATCTAGATGGAAGCTCACTTGGTCCTCATCCTCATCATACTTAGCAACGCTTGCTTGAACAATTACTAGTCATCCTCATCATACATCTTGGATGTTGTTCACAGGTAAACAAAAAAGTTGAAATCAGGTGGGGAAATTTGTCTGAATATATTTGCGCTATTGTGTTATAAATACTACATAACAAATAACATCTTGAGGACTGGGCACGATAATCATTTTAGCTTTGTACCATTGATCATCAGCCTCATCATATTAGCAACACTTGCTTTACCAATTACTGTTAGTGTAACCTTCCATTCATCTGTTTCTTTGCTGTTATATAGCTCTTGGATGTTGTTTATTGAGCACAAAGATGTAGAAATCAGACCGAATCAGTAGTCTCAAAATATTTGGCGAGGTAGGACCCCAGACCTAACTTTCTCTGGTGGGATCCAGTCTTTCAATCCAATGCTGTATTTGGACCCATTACTACATGTGACACATTTTTCTTGGTAATACACCAGAGGATTGTGGTGACAAGGGAGAACCCTCTGCAAAGCTTGAAAGTACGTTTACTAAACCTATTATGGATATAGATTTACTTTAAATTCATGGGCAGTACTCTTTGCCTTACCTTCATTTACCCTAGTGCCCTGAGTTCACTGAAGGCTCTCCCTTGACAGGAATTTGACTCACTTTATGGGAAATGTTCTCTTCAGATATACTACAGGGATTTTATTCTGCATGTGGTTAAATCATTTTTAAGTTTATTTGCAGTACATGTTTCATCCAACTCCCTAAATAATAATAACAATTTAAAGCATATTTCTGCTTAACTACTTAAGTCACTTTCAGAACATAAAAACCATGTTAAAGAAGTCAATTGCTAATAACTCCTGTAGACATGAAAAACAACTAGCTGTTTCATTTTTTTAAAGGACACTGTCAAGCTGAAGTGAAGATTCTGGAAAACATCTAAACTTGTATCCTTATGGCCATATTTGGCCAGTGATGTCCCCACCCCTTTGTTAACATGGCTGGGGATTGAGTGACTTCATTGATAGCTAAAGATGCTTCCTTAGAAATCATTGACAGGAAGCTGTGATATATAGAAGCAGTAGAAATACCACTACTTTATATGACAGTTAGCTTCTGCCGAACAAGCAAAAAGTCTGGCATTCATATGAATGCCCAAACAGCCAAAGCTTGGGTCCAACCTATGTTCAGACTGAACCTTGAGCTAATCCCTAGTTGTGAGTACCCCCGAGGGGATGTCTTCACCCTTATGGCAGAAATCCGGCATAAGGATGAGGAGCCAGGCCAGCATATTGTACACTGTGCATGTGGCCATGATGTGGTTATTAGGGGGTTCCTCTGAAAACTTTGCTCCTGGTACTTTGGATCTTAGTCTACACACCTCAGAGTCTCCCCTTATCTCCTTGAGTACTCCTCATTCCTCCTTTTTAACCAGAGAGGAATTTTCAGTCTCTATGGCAGACCTGATGGGGAAGTCTCTGCACTAATATAGACCACATTCTCAGCTGAGTCTTTGTCTAATGCCTTGCTTCCCAATGAAGATGAGAAGGAAAACTAGGAAGTAGAAGGTGAATCATCAGAGTCTGAGAACTCCTCCCAAGAGAATGGGCAGTTACCTTAAATTTCTCAGAAGCCATTAGGGTTCTGGTGGGTGAAGTAAGCTCATGTTTAAAGCTTGAACAGTCCCCACATACTGGACCTAAGGTCACCAATATGGGATCCCTTCCCAAAACCAAGTAAAGAACTAGATCCTTTCCAATTAACTCTTCAGTACATTGTGATCTGTGCGAGGACTAGCAGGGGCCATGCAAAGTGTATACACCTCTCAAGAGGTTAGAGTAGCAGTTCCCAGTGGAAGGGGCTTACCACAGAAAATGCATAGTGCCAGTAGTAAATTAAGCTATTTACTGCCTCAACCAATGTCTTATGCCCTGTACACACGATCGGACATTGATCGGACATTCCGACAACAAAATCCATGAATTTTTTCTGACGGATGTTGGCTCAAACTTGTTTTGCATACACAAAGTTGTCGGAAAAACCGATCGTTCTGGACGCGGTGACGTAAAACATGTACGTCGGGACTATAAACGGGGCAGTAGCCAATAGCTTTCGTCTCTTAATTTATTCTGAGCATGCGTGCCACATTGTGCGTCGGAATTGTTAATACACGTTTGGAATTTATGCAAACAGATTTTGTTGTCGGAAAATTTTATAGCCTGCTCTCAAACTTCGTGTGTCGGAAATTCCGATAGAAAAAGTCCATTGGAGCCCACACACGGTCGGAATTTCCGACAACAAGCTCCAATCGCACATATTCCGTCGGAAAGTCCGACCATGTGTACAGGGCATTACTGTTTCGGTTGAGGATGTCCCAGTTCTCAAACCCTGTGGACAAAAGATGTGAGGCTCTTCTAAAAGCCTCTTTTGCTCAATCAAGCTCGGCCATGCAACTGTTGGTGAAGACTATGGCAGTTTGCCAAACCCTGGCATGAAGTGTAAGGCCTGTTTTATCCTAAAAGCCCCCTTGGTACCCCAAATATTGGAGCTTCTCCCAGTAGCCTTGTGCTACTGTATAGACAGTTTGGCAGACTCCCTGTGCCAAAATGTTCACCTAACTCTTATGTCAGTTTAGATACGCAGGATTCTCTGGCTGTAAAACTGATCTGTAAAGACAGTCTGTAAGAAACGTCTGTAAAGGATCTTGTTTGATGGAGAATGATTCTAGGAAGTCAGGGGTGGAAAGAGCATGCTCTTACCTATTAAGAAGAAAGCTAATGTGCCCGCAGTAAAATCTGATGTTTCTGGTTTTCAAAAGAGTTCCATTCATTCTTTCCAGACCTCCGCTTCTAAAGCTAAGTCCTCCACTTAATTCCATCACAAGTCCTGGACTTCCAAGCCAGCCAAGTAGGGAGATATATTTTTTCCTTTTCTTCACACTCAGGGCATTTCAGATCGTTGAGTCCCTAATGTGGTGTTCCAGGGATACAAGCTAGAATTTTACTTCATACCTCCTCCCCACTTTATGCTCTCCAACCTTCCTGCCTCTCCAATGACATTTTGGGCCCTCCAAATTGCCTTGCAGCAATTTCACTTCTAAACAACTGAGGTCTCTCTGACTCCATTCATTCCTACGCTGCTTAAAACTAGGAAATTTACCTCTTGGAAAGTCAATCACATGGTGGTGAAAGCATGGAAGGTTTATCTGAGAAGATACTCTGTGGAACATATCCTGTCCAGTTTTGGCTGGAGAAGTATTTGGCATTGAGGCTCAAGTTTCAGTCTTGGCCATTCCGTTTCAGAGACCTCTGGTCACTCAGTCACTAGCAAAGTCCTTTACTCATATCACTGCCCCTATTTGTGCACTCTCCCAATTTGGGATCCTAATTTGGTCCTGTCATCCTGTCAGCTCTACAGAAGCCTCCGTTTGTGCCAATGAGGATATTACCTTGGCCAGCCCTATTTTTAACTTTGTTTTTCTTGTGACTATCATGTCAGTGAAATTGGTCCCAGGACTAGTAGCCTTATCTTGTAAAGTACAGTACCTTTCCTAGTTCTTCATGAAGACAAGGTGGTTTGAGGTGTCAGGCCTCCTTTTCTCTCTAAGTTGGTTCTTCCTTCCTAAACCTCCCAACACTGTTTAAGTGTAGTACATGAAGTGTAATTTTCTCTCTCAGCCATTGCTTCCAAACACATCTTAAGTTCTCTGTTTGTCCTGTCTGCAGACTCCTAAAAAGGATGTCCAGCATCTTGTTCCCATACTTCTAGGTAAATACAACAGGTTAGCACTAAAGCTTATGCTGTGAAGTATAGGAATCCATCTTTCCCTGTTAGCATGACTTGTTGGTAATCAGTAAGTCTTGTTAAGTTTCACTAGGTGGAGGTTGATGCCTCTGCTGAGTACAGGACATAGTCCACCCTCCCTTGTGTCCTGGCATTTTCTTCTGATTGGCTGCTAAAAAACAGAGTATTGCAGGGCGTGGGAGGGGTTATATAGGAAGTCCTAACAACTTGCCAATATCCTTATCTGAAGGTGGCAGCATATAACCCACAGTCTTCATTAATGGAAGCCTGTGTTCTGTACTGTACTCTAAGAAAATAATTTTAGAGGTAAGTAAAAAAATCCTTATGTTTCTATCACTGGCTTAAGTAAGCACCTAGGTGGGTAAAATACAGACAATGTAAAGGCCACAATGTAGAGGCCACAAAGCCACACTGTAAGTTTCAAAGGGCCATGTGTGGCCCATGGCTGCAGACTGGGAACCAGGGCTTTAAGTTGTAGGTAGACCGCTGAGTCTTGATTTTTTTTTAAGTTCACCATACCTAATTATTTTGCTACGAAATGACAGTTTGATCAGATGGAGAAAGGAGGAAATCCTTCCTTCTGCACGTAGAAGACAGATGACATCACCTCACCCTAGGCAAAGTCATTTGACTGAAATTCAAGAACAGCTTATTAATGTTAAGAAGTACAGTTTTTTTTTTTTTAAATCAACAGACATACGTTCACAGAGAGATTCAATTCAAGAACTCTTTATCAATGGGCTGAAACAGTGAAAACCTAGTCTAAGGAAAAAGAATAC
Source organism: Lithobates septentrionalis (assembly GCA_037952835.1). Lineage (NCBI taxonomy): Eukaryota > Metazoa > Chordata > Amphibia > Anura > Ranidae > Lithobates > Lithobates septentrionalis. Next base: position 4,170,236 of record JBBDGP010001305.1, read on the forward strand.
AAACACGTATGAAAGCTTAGGGCTAGCCAGAGTGGACCCCTGGTAAAAGAGCAAAGACAGAATAAACAAAAAAAAGTGACAACCACCCCAAACTATAACTAGCCTTTGCAGTAAGGTGCACATGAAAGGGCAAAACACATCACAAACAAACAGAAGATTTCCCAGCACTTTTACCAGCCAGACTGCAAAACAACCAAATTTATCCTAACAATTTACGTTTAAAACAAAGCGTAAGTTGCAGTGCCCACGTCAAGGTTCCTCTGTATACTGCAGTCCTAACCCTATCATTTTTAGAGCCTCCATAGTAGGAGCACATACATTTTATAGCAGTGGATAGATTGAGGGTATATGTGCCTGGGGGAAGCCCATACCTCCTTAAAGACACAGGGAAGCATGTGACGTCCAGCAAGAGGACAATAGCAGTGAAGGCATCCCCACACTCAATTTAACCAACTGTACAAAAAATTGACAACTGCCTTCAACTATAACTAGCCATTGCAGTAAGGTGCACATGGAAGGGCAGTGCACATCACAAACTAACAGAAGATTTCCCAGCAAAGTTACCAGCCAGCCTGCAAAACAACCAATAAAAAAAAAAAACGTATCTCTTATGTGGCTTATGTATCGGACTTTCAGCACATTCAATGTGCAATACAGTACAGGCTGGCATAGGTGACATTATATTATTTGTATTTCCTTTATAAATAATGTAATGTAAAAATAGACATGTAAAGCTGCTTGAAAGAACTAAGTGTGTGAGGTCCTCAGAAGTTAGGTGTAAACTTCTGTGAAGGAACCCCCATAGCAGATATCATAATTAGAATTTTTCCTGTTGGGTAAAAAAGCATATTCTTCTAACACATAAGGCACAAAACAGCCTATTAGTACAGTTGTCAAAGCTATTGATTACACTACCCTGCTTAACAGTATATTGAAAAAAATTAAAAAAACAAAAATAATGTAGTGATAGAAATTCATGGGTAGTAAAATAAATTGTCAGATCAGTAACCCTGAATTTATTTATCAGCACTTGGCCTTTATCATCCTACTCGGCACAGTCCTAAGGATAAATGATCACTTCTTGTAAATTGGTAATATTTTGAACAAGGATCCATGGCAGCTGTGAAATGTTCCATAATTTCATTGCGAAGACAACATGATTATGTCTCTTTTATGCATGGAACAAGTCAAGCTCCATATTGCACAAACGGATTAGCTGTGACATGCCATCTCTCTGAAACGAATAGATCGCAAGCTGCTGGGACACAGATCCGCAGATTAAAATGTACAGTAGCATTTGTTTTACATTGCCAGAGATATCATTTGCCAAGCAAGGCAATTTATTTGTATGCAAGATAAAAATAATCTGTTCACTGCTGTGCACATTGATTGAGGGATGTGAGGAAGCAAATAACTCAGTGACCATGGTGTGAGCTCATCTGCCACACATACAGCGGGATACTGATGTGATTCTTGGACCTGCCTCATTGCTTACACTGTCCAGTCCCTGCTGACACGTGCTCGTATGCTGGATACATACAAATGGCAGAGTCTTTATAACACAAGCCGATGAATAACACATTAAGATACAACCATTTGCTAATGTAATATGGCATAAAATTTCCAGCCTTCTAAAATGGCAATATGTTCCCAAATATCTGATCAACTACAGTTGTAGGCAAAGAGATATTAGGAGCCTTGGATTTAACCATGTTAACTGTGAGACCTGAGATTACTGCAAATTTCGACAACAGGTCCAATAGACTTGGAAGGGTGATGATAGGGTTAGTAGCATGCAATATAACTTTGTCTGCGAACATACTAAGCTTATGGGAAACTCCTGCTATTTAAATATCAGAAATATTAGGATTGGCTCTGAGAAGGAGAGCACAGGGTTTTTATAAGTAATGCAAATTGGAGGGGTGAGAGTGAACACCCCTGCCAAGTACCATATTCCAATGGGAAAGCGCATGGAGTGGAAGCCTAAATATTTCATGTATGCGTGGGAAGTACAGAGAGAGGATCCGGGAACGGAAATGAGGGCCTAGACCCCTCTTAGGAAACAGATAGTGCAGGTCAGACCAGGTATTAGAGTCAAATGCTTTACGTAAGTTCAGAGACAACAGAAGAGGAGGGATACGTTTGGACTTAGCATGGTAAATGAGATGAATAATACGACAGATGTTATCACTAACTTGCCGGAAGGGAATAAAGTCCACCTGATCTTTCCCTATCAGGGTACCTATCACTGGATTTAAACGCAAGGCCAAGATTTTTTTTGCTAAGATTTTAATGTCCAGATTAAGGAGGGAGATGGGCCTATAATTGGTCCAGAATGTATTTTCAGTGTGGGGTTTAGGGATCATACAAATTGAGCCCTTAATATCTCCTCTCAAAATTGTTCACCTTTAAAGTTTCTATTGAAAGCAGCAGCAAGAAAAGGGGCAAGAAGCTGAGCAAACTTTTGGCCAGGCCTTATGTTTCCAGTGTTTCCAGTTTGTCTCACAGGGATTAAAAAGGACACTGCATTTCTGACAAGATCAACGGCTATATTCTGTATTTGCTATTCTTGTGAAGCTTCCACCACTCCCAAATAACTTAGCTAGGTTAATGACCTCATGTTTCTCTACTACAGTTAAAGTGACACTAAACGATATCCTTATTCTCCAAAAATGATCCATACATATCCACTACTTAATGGCCCCGTGTTTTTCTGCCTCCTTGTAATGACTTCTGTGAGCTTCTGAACCTGTCCTCTCCCCCTCATTTCCATTTGTGCTAGTTGTTCCTCAAATGAATTGAATTCTATGCATTAAGGTAAAAAACCTTCAGTGTGCAGCTCCCCCCACAGCCCCTCGTAATTCTTACCCAAGACCGATCTCAATCCAGCGATGTGCACGAGAGCTCCTTCTCTCCTAGGTCTCTGCCTCCACATTGGCTGGGACCCAGCAGTGAGAGCCATTGGCTCCTGCTGCTGTCAATCACAGCCAAAAAAAAAGTAAAACGATTTTATACCAGCATGTGGAGTTGCATGCTGATATCATTTTATTGAAAGAAGGGATAAGTCTGCTACAACTCACCAATGTTGTGAGAAAACAGGGGCACTGATTGGGTATGTCTGCCCTCATTATACACACTTAAAAGTGCATGCTGAGAGCCATAGATTACTTCTTCTATGTTCTCAGCACCAGTGAAGGGTATGGTTAAAGGAATTCACTGTCCATCTCATAAAAAACGTGCATAAAATAGAAGGCTTAGAACACAATGTTCTAGATGCTTTTGTGATACAGTACACAATTTTATTTGGCAATCAAAAAATATCAAGCACTGTAATATCTAAGCCATTGGAACCAAGCCATTGGCCATTGGAACCAGTATATTTAAATTAAAATGAAAATCTGTCCTAAACACACATTTATACATAAATCTTAATGAACAATAGAATGTTTGTGGGTATATATACACACACACACATTATTTACCAAAAGTATTGGGATGCCTGCCTTTACAACACATGAACTTTAATGGCATCCCAATTTTCGTTCGTAGCGCATTTGTGAGGTCAAGCATTGATGGACCTTGCTTTGTGCACTGGTCCAAATCATTTGGTGGAGGGGGGATTATGGTGTGGGATAATTAGAGGTAAGTTATTTCCCTGGTGCAGCAGAGCAAAAAAATCATAAATGTCAGATTTAATGTTTTTTTAAAGAAACCTATAGGAAGGACACTAATTACATGGTCACAGTCCTATTCACACATTATTTGCATAAACTGTATTTCTGATTAGTACTGCTTCCCAGCGATTATGCTTTACTGCCACTGCAAGTCCATCGGCCTGCTCAGATTGTCAGAGAACACGAGAATCTACAATACACTGTCTGTATGTCTAGTTGACTATCTTAGGAGCAGTTAAGCAGGGGATTTAAACTGTAGCATGTGATATACTAAGTATAAAATACACCATAGTATTCCTTTAATATTTGTTAATAATATTGGTGGAATTCATTATTCAGGTTTAGTGTGTGGTCAACATTAGTAAGACTTAGTTCACTAAGAACATGGCAGCCAAAAACATTACAGTAAATGTACAAGTTTACTTTTTCCTTTGCGAAGAAAATGCATTTATTGTTAAATCCTTTGAAAATGTTAATGTATATCACCCTAGCAGAGGGGAAATGAAAAGTAACAGCAAGGCTGCACTAGTTGAGCAGGTGTGTTGGTGTCCCCTAGTGGGGTTGGGCTGTTTGGGATCTCTTTGTGGAACAGATGTTGCTGGATCAGCACTAACAATCCATTGTTTATCATCACATCTGGTGAATTAATCACTGCTGCTGCACACACGGTGTGAAATGCCTTATATCACTTTTATTATCCATCAGCCTAGAGATTACAGGCATGCATATCCAGATTTGACTTTATCATCTCGTGAATGACCTTTTTCTTGTTCCTTTTAAACCATATTCTAAGAATTTGTCTTTGTTGTAGACTGTTAATCCAACCGTGAACTTGGGTCTAGAACCGGCCTCATTAGTGGTCAGTGTGGGTGGAGACTGGGCCAGAGAGGAAATACCAGAGTTTTTGCAGGACAGGATGAGGTTTTAATAACATTACAAGCATCCAACTCATCTGGGTAAATCACAAAATAAATCTGTGAAAGGTCAAAAAGGATAAACCCAAAGGAACAGTATTCTATATACTTTATGGCCTGCTACTCTAAGTCTCTGAGAAATATCCATACCTATACAATCTCATAAGGCTTCCTTTATTAGATCTTTGTATTTACTAACTGCTGCCGACATGGCCGAAATTCCTAAAGAACAAACCTATTGAGGTTTTGGGTCACATAACTTCATCTTTTAATGTCTCTGTTTTTCCTTTGTTGTATAATACAAACATTGCCAGACCAATCTACTCAGTTTGCAGGCTAAGACATGTAGCACTTTTGTTGATTATTAAGTCATTACTGTTTTTTGACGTTTTCATACCCAAGTCAATCCATTTTTATTATCAGCACATACTCTATCATACATTATGATAGAGTAATACTAAAAGTATTTTGATAGGAATAATAGTTGGTTCACTATTTCTTTGTTTTGACAATGATTTCTGCTCTACCCTTCTAATTCTGTCTTTACATTGGGGCATCAGGAGGCCTTGCATGTGACCTAGTTTCAGGTAACGTTTTAGTGAGTTATTATGGTTTCATTCCATTCATACTTGGACAGGACTTCTGTCACCTTTTCTCCAGACCTGACAGTTTTCTTTGATTTGACTAAAAAACCCATGAGATTCAGTCATTTTTACTTGCCAAACATCAGACATGGATTTTATTGACAGCAGAAAAATATAGCTATTACCTGAAGAAGAAAAAACAGATCCACAGCTCAGCCTGTGGTCCTGTCCAGGTATTCACATTGAAATACCCAAGCTTTTGAACTTCTGAAGCACCAGTTGTCAGAGATCCAGAGATTAAGTTCCTATTTATCATTACCCATTAGTAGGTTTGCAAAAAAGGGGACCAGAGTAGAGACATATAAGAAGACTATATACAAACAAAAAGGAGACAATACGCCCTACTCCAATCCTCCTATTTCAGCGCTAAAGGATATTCGGTATATACAGATGGAAGATAATAATGGTAATAAACCGCAGTGATTTAACCTGATGTCACCATATTCTGAGTGAGATATCTCTCAGCAGCCACTTAATAAAAAAAATAGAAATATAAATATGGATGAATGAATGTACTATATGAAACAGCAATTAACCCATCAAAGCAGCGCTATTTTCAGTCCTCAATGCTGACTGATAAAACAAAGTCTTTGTAAATGCAAGCAAAACACATGCAGGCAGGTAAATTCCAACAAAGACACAGCGGTTGGAGCTCGGTGTGGATTCCCTTATATGAATAGTAGATCTGATGAGTGCACCTTTCACCATCTATTGGGACACCTTGTGCTGCACACGCCCCGTAGGGGTTCAAACTCATCGGAGCCAGGAGGTTAACAAGCCTTGGATCAAATCCTCTCTCTGTTTACTCCCGAAGTCCTCCAGGGTTGATGATCAGATAACAGCAACAATGTCCACATGTAAAAAAGAGACCCCGAATAGTCCAGTACCGTTTTGATAATTTATTGTAAGTCACAAATAAGAGAAAAAAAAAAACTAATAAAGTAAATACACTGTAAAAATCAGTGGGCGCAGTTCCTTACAAAGGATAGCCTTCTAGCTTTCAGTTGGTTGGTAATAGTGGATAATTCAAACTGCTTCTCTCAAAGCACAAGGCTACTGGTTGCAGACTGGATGGATGTTACACACTCACAGCTGATCAGTCCTTCATTCCACTAGTATACAACTACAAGCTTGGAGCGCACTGCGTGTCAACCAGGCACAGCTGATCCGCACAGTGCTGTTCTGATTCGAAGCTCCACAAGATTGCCTCTAACAGCATAGGACTGATGAAGGCCTTTCCCTCTCAAGACCACTCTGGTGAGTTCAAAGACTTAGACTTCTAGGTTCTGACTCTCTGCCAACTCAACGTAGCCTTGGACTACTCTGGGACTTAAGGTCAGACACCTTCACCTTCCAGTTTATTCGGGAAGAAATCTGCCCTTTACACGCAGAGGCATTCTGTCAACTATAAACTGTCTGTACAACCCTCTAGGGTTTTCATCTCCAGTCACCATTGAGGGTAAAGTACTTCTCAGAGACCTGACTCAAGAGACAGTGAACTGGGATGATCCACTTCCCCCCGAGAAAATAGAGTCAATGGACAGAGTGGAAAAATTCCCTGACAGCCTTGTCTAACTTAAAGGTCCCTCGCCCATATGTTCCTGTACCGTCTACAAAAGTCCAAGACCAAAGACTTTATGTTTTCTGCGATGCTTCCTTCAAAGCAATCGCTGCTGTAGCTTACCTCAAGATCAAGGACATGAAAGGACAGTGCCATATAGGTTTTGTCATGGGAAAAGCAAAACTTGCCCCACTCTCAGAACACACAATACTTAGGCTAGAACTTTGTGCCACAGTGTTAGCTGTGGAGTTAGCCGACACGATCACTAGAGAGATGAACCTAGAATTCAAAGACACTGAGTTCTACACTGACAGTAAAGTAGTCCTGGGGTACATCTACAATGAAACCAGACGCTTCTACATCTACATCAGTAATAGAGTCTTGAGGATTAGGAGATCCACACACCCAAAACAGTGGCACTTCGTACCAACTAAACACAATCCCGCAGACCTAGCGACCAGAGCTGTCCCAGTCAACTGTCTTTAGGACACAACATGGTTTACAGGCTCTGCATTCCTGTACAATTCAGAACACAACACTTCTGAATCTGAGACCTTTAGCTTGATAGATGCAGTCAAGGATGCAGGAGTTCGTCCACAAGTGTCTGCATTATGCACAGTGGCTTTGCAAAACCAGCTCGAATCTCATCGGTTCACCAGGTTTTCCACGTGGAAATCACTCATTAGAGCCATTACTTCCTTATCCCACATAGCCTGTTCCTTTGGGAAAAGGACTAATTGCAAAGGCTGGCACCGCTGTAAAAATACCTACTTAGTGACTGTGCTAGAGCAATCAAAACATCTGATCATCTACACTATGCAACAAGAGACCTTTGCTAGGGAGATTGAACGTAATAACAACGAAAAGCCAATCCCTAAAGACAGCGTCCTAAGGAAACTCGATCCATTCCTCGATAGCAGGAACCTGTTGAGGATAGAAGGGCGCCTTAAAGAAGTAACCTTAGAGTATGATGAGAAGCATTCTCTCATTCTCCCAGCTCACCACCACGTCACTGCCCTGCTTGTACAACACTATCATAGTAAAGGTAAACACCAAGGCCGGCCATTCATTAAAGGAGCTTTGAGGGCTGTGGATAATAGGAGCAAAAAGATGTGTGAGCAAGTGTATCTTTAATTACGTTACTTGCCACAAGCTCCGTGGACTGTTACAAACCCAAAAGATGGCTGCCCTTCCACCTGACAGACTTAACTCAGATCCTCCCCTTTACAAGTGTGGGCCTGACGTATTTGGCCCTTGGTCTGTTACCACTCGCCAAACCAGGGGAGGTCACGCCAGCAGTAAACACTGGGCAGTTATTTTTACTTGTATGACTGTTCGAGCTGTTCACATAGAGTTGATTGAATCAATGGACACTTCCAGCTTTATCAACGCTCTCAGGTGCTTCATTGCCATTAGAGGTCCCGTCAAGCACATCCGCTCTGATAGGGGCACCAACTTTGTTGGAGCAGTCAAGGAACTTCAGATGCTTTCCAATCTAGACAACAACAGAGTGGAAAGGTATCTCAACGAACAGGGATGTACCTGGACATTTAACCCTCCTCATTCTTCCCATATGGGTGGTGTGTGGGAAAGGATGATAGGCGTAGCCCGCAAGATCTTGGATTCTATTTTTCTTCAAATGGGGAATGCCAGACTCACGCATGAGTGTTTGTCCACCTTCATGGCTGAGGTCTCAGCCATCATAAATGCTAGACCTCTGATCCCAGTTACTAACAATCCAGAGGACCCTATATTGCTGACACCCGCAACTCTACTCACTCAAAAAACCAACATGGTCAGTGCTCCAAATGGAGAGTTTACTGATAAAGACCTTTTCAGACATCAATGGAGACAGGTGCAATGCCTAGCCAACACTTTCTGGGACAGATGGAGGAGATATTACATCCAAACCCTACAACTCAGAAACAAGTGGCAAGTTAACAAACCGGACCTGAAGTTAGGAGATGTGGTGCTCGTTAAAGACTGCCAAGCACACAGGAATGACTGGCCTTTGGGACTTATCATACAGACATTCCCAAGCAAAGATGGACATGTCAGGAAGGTCGAAGTTAAGACTTCCAAACAGGGTGAAGTAAATTAATTTCTCAGACCCATATCGGACTTGATTTTACTAGTGCCCAATGACGCTGTTAGTATCGTTGGTTAACGCCGGACGGGGAGTGTTATGTCTCCAGGATACCTTTCTCTCTCCTGAGGTTCAGAAAAGAGAATTCACTTTGTCATTTAATTTGTATATTGTGTTGTTACATTATTCAGCTATAAATTATGTTTGTTCCAGGTTAGCTGTTATTCTTGCGCCACCTACTGGCCAAACATTAATAAAGTTTATAACAAAGCCATCCAGCCACTTAAGGATGTGATGTAAAAATCGTCACACCCTCTTTAGTCTGGAAGTGAAACAGCCATAGGGATTAGCACGTTCAATCTCATGGCAGCGGCCTAGATGCTATCTCTTCCCATCCATGGCATCGGAGGTAAGCAATCTTCTCTTTCCTCCTCCACAGGCTATTAGGGAAAGGAATTAGTCATTTCAGTTATTAGTTTATGTGATGTTTACTATTGTATTGTAATGTCATATTTTTCTTTTTGTTTTCAGTTTTACCGCATATCACACGTGTCATTCACACGTCTATTAAAATCTGCAATGTGCCAATAAAAGACACAGACAAGAAACGACAGTCGATTATTGTGTGCGCAGAAAAGGGTCATCTGTCTGGATAGCCACCCATAGACTGCGGGAATAGGGGGGGCGAGGCAGGGAAAATTCCCTCCCCTGAAATGTTTATTGGCCCTCTCTAGACCCCAAAATTTGAGACATTTAGGATCTCTATTTTGAAAATTCCTAAAGTGCTTGGACACATTGTGTGTTCTTAGGCCTTTTTTGATGTTATTAACATGTTTGGCCACCCAAACACTAAGGGGTCTCGAGGTCCTTCCCACGTACTGGAGTCCACAGTCACACTCCAGCACATACACAACACCAATCGTATTACACGTAATAAGAATTTTAATAGGGTGTGTTCTATTGGTGGCAGAAGCTACAAAATCCTTACGCCTTTTTACATTGTGCTTACACTGCCTGCATGGAGGACATTTTACGCATGCATAAAAGCCAGACAGAAAAGAGAAAATTCTATTGTCCTTAGTAACAGGAGGGTCTACCCCACTCGGGGCGAGAACGTCCCTCAGAGTAAGATCCTGTCTGTAAATGAACCTGGGACGTGGGGGCAGCACTGCACCTAAAACCCGATCTTTCTTTAAAATTTCCCAGTGCTTCATAATAATTTTTTCAATTTTTTTATGTTGTATGTTGTAATCCAGAACAATTTTATATTCAAACCTATTGTCTCTCTGTTGGTTACTTCTATTAGAATCAGCTACTAATAAAGTTCGATCCAAATTCTCAATGTTTTGGATCTCACTGGTAATCTGTTCTTTCTTGTACCCTTTTTGAAAAAAACACTCAGCTAATGTGTTAGACTGAGCATAATAAGACTTTAGAGTACAGTTCTGCCATAGGTGGATAAACTGGCCTCTTGGGATATTGCACAGCCAGGATTGGTGATGGCAACTATCTAGAGGTATATAGCCATTTCTGTCTGTGGGTTTGAATACATTTTTTTGTTTTTATAGCCTGCCCATCTTTGAAAATCTCCAAATCAAGGAATATCATGTACATGGCGTCAGCATTCCAAGAAAGTCTAATATTTTTATTGTTACCATTAAGTTCGGATATAAATGAAGCGCTTACACCCGAAGGAGCGGCTGATTAATTATTATATCCGTATTTCACGTTTACCTCCTAACCCATCGCAGCCCATAAAATCCAGAAACATAGTCCATAATTGCTTTTTCTCTTGCATTATTAAGTAACATGAACTGGGATAGGAGAAGGGTTCTTTTGTTGCTTTATCATCTTTTTCTCTGCCTCTCATGCAAAGACCTAGCATCACTGCGGATAATAAGAAATCACTCTATGTGATTTCTTCATCAGGGAAGATGGAAGTAGATTTGATAGAGAATAATCGATAAAGAGTCACTCTGAATAACTGCAGAACTTTTCAAGAACAGTCTGTATCTCTATATGTGTGCTTGCAGCTTTACCGCTACCTTTTTACCACTACTTCCCATCTGTATGGTACTTCCAAGTTGAGCTAAAGAAAAGTCACTCTGAATAACTCCTCCCGCTTGACTGATTGGAATTCCGGGGCATTGCTGAACCCAAAGTCACAGGCCATCACCGCCTGTCTCCCTGACTTGCGTACCAACATCCCTCAGCCTCTGGCAGTACCCTTCTCTTGGGCTTTCACTCACGTGATCAATAGTTTATGTGCCACTCATAAACAATCAATCGCCCAGTTTCCTTCCGCTTTGTTGCTACTTCTTCTGCAATGATTCTTTGTTCCCTTTCCGCTTTCTGGCCCGCTCCCTTCCCCGCAGGGGCGGCCAACAACACCAGGGACTACATGCTGTACGGTGTCGTCTCTTCCCTCCGGGAACCAGGCTGGCTTCTCCAAGCTCGAACAGGAAAACAAAACGCACTGACCATGTGACCCGGCTTTTATATGAGAGTCCCGGGACATTGCCCAACAAATTAATGATTGGCCAAGACTCGCATACAAACTACCTGCCACTCAAATCCCAAATGAAAAAACAGGCCTGCTGTAATGGTAAAAGCCTGCCCAAATTTACCTGAAACTATAACCTAGCAAAAAGGTCACATACTTAAAAGTAGGTGCCCGCTACATAAACATTTGCAAACTGATCAGGTCTCCCTCCCAGACCATGATCAGGTCATCAATATATCTTTGGTAACATCTCAACTGTACTGGTCTGTTGCAAAAGATGGTTTCATCCTCCCAGAGCGCCATGAATAGATTTGCGACGCTTGGGGCAAACCGAGCGCCCATGGCAACTCCTAAGACCTGCAAGAAGAATTTTCCATAATACCAAAAATAATTTTTGGCTAAACAAAATTCCAAAGATTTCAACAGATATACCTTATGGGAATCTGGGAGATCGGACTTATCCAACACCCATTTGAGAGACGTCAGTGGATCCTGATGGCCAATAATTCTATAGAGTGAGCTGACGTCTGCCGTGACCAAAAGGCTATTTTCATTACATGGCAAGGTTTCAATGATTTGAATAACATGCTTAGTGTCTTTCAGGTATGCTGTCGTTTTAGATACTAAAGGTTTTAAAAAGTAGTCAATGTATTGGCCCAAGCGAGCTGTCACTGAATCAATGCCATTGACAATCGGCCTCCCTGGAGGCAACTGGGCATTTTTGTGCACTTTAGGCAAAAAGTACACAATAGGCCTCCTACAAGCACTGGGATCCAAATACATGGCTTCCTTCTTATTTAAAACCCCAATACCTTTACCATATTGGATTAGTATTTGTAACTCACTCTTATACCGAAAAACCGGATCATTATTCAACACTTGATATGTGGTCCGGTCAGCCAACAACCGTTCCATCTCTCCCTTGTAGAAGCTTTTGCTCATAACTACTAGTCCACCCCCCTTATCAGCGGGGCGGACCACTACATCTTTGTTTTTTTTCCAGGGTAGCAATTCCTGATTTAAGATAAACAGCATCTCGCACTTTTTTAATTTTCATAGATTCTAGGTCTCTGGAGACCATATTTTTAAACACCTCAATGTGTCTATGATCATTTTTAGGCAGATTAAATACTGATTTGTTTGCTAGATTAGAATGAACTGCAGATGGAGCCTCATAAATGCCTTCACCTATTATAGTCTTTGCCTTTTTTGTTCTTCTTCCGGCTCTTCTTCCTCTCTTTCTCTTCTTTTGCGACCTTGTTTGTTTCCAGTGGGTGTCTGTCCCCAAGGGTCTCGCCATTGAGGTTGGCAGTTCGCTAAAAAAACCTTCCCCCTGTGATAATTCATCATTAAATAGGGGTGCAAAATGATTCTGAACTAATGGTGCTTTTTCCTGGTAGTATTCATTTCCCATAGGGTATTTATTTTCCCTAGGGTATTGGTTGTAATCATTATAATGATAGGAATCCCTATTAGGCGGACCATTAGGGGTTCTGCCTCTAGACGGTAGTGAGGTACCACTGTGATCCCACCAATAAGCAGGTTCCTGAGGAGGTGCATGAGGGTGACCATGGCCTCTACCTCTCCCTCCTCTGCCACGATTGCCCCTACCCCTAAAATTGGGATGTCTATACCCTCTATTATTCATTCCCCAAGAAGGGGGGGCATATGAGGTATTGACAGGAGTAGAGGGAGGGGGACGGGGATCTTGCAGGGTCCGGGTCGATGTTATATTAACTGGCACAGGTTCCACATTTTGAACCTTAGATTGCCACCTAAAAACATCTCCACAGGAAAAATCCCAAGAATCCCTAATATATTTAGTTTTTTCTTTTCCTGAACTTCCTTATCCCATTTCACCATTTTGGTTTTCAATTCACCAGAAAATTTGGGAAAGTCTGGTGAATCTTGGAATGGTTCTGTTTTATTCTTAAGATCTACAATTTGTTTATCCAATAAGTTAAATTTCCTTTGTTCTCTAACTAATAAAAGTTCCAGCAATTCCTGACCTTTTTTATTGAAAAAGCTTTGCCATTCCAATAATGATTCATCATCAACAAGGCCATCATTGGGTGGGAGGTCCCACCTTAATCTCCTAGGGACCAATTTGCATTTGATGTATTGTTCAAACGATGCAATGTCCCACCATGCTTTGATTTTCTTTTCAAATATATAGCCCAACTTTTTGAAACAGATAGAAAAATCATCATAGCTACTAGGGGATTGAGTGTCGGAGAAGACTTCATTCAGTGTAACCTCCCTTTGTTCCAAAAATTGAAACACATCCATGTATGCTGCTGAGAGGAATGTGATAAATAGACAGTATAAAAAATATGAAACAATCAGCGCACACAGATATCGAGTATAAAGAAAATTGCAAGCTGTACACTGAAGGCAAATCACAACACCTCAAATAAAATGTAAAGTGTAAAATTAGTGCAGCACAATATGTAAGTCCATAAACAGGTATGGAGAAAGCAGACAGTTCTCAGCAATGAAAAGGCAGGGACACCTCGTGAGGAGAAACACAATTCAGTTCCGCTGAATAGTCTGAGTGACTGATCCTCCACAAACAAATACAAACTCTTACCAGATAGAATGGAGCTCTGAACTAACAGAAGGTCATGCAGGCTTGTATCCACAAATGGGATGGAGGTGGTTGGTTGGTGAACCGGATAAGGGCAGATGATCCAGGAACGAGGATATGGATGGATGAATGTGGATGGAAAAAGAGACACAATCTAAGTGTTCTCCGTAAGGTTCATTTATTAAGGTAATCCACAGTACATTAAAAACTGGTAGCCATAATTAAAAGCGCTGAAGCAGCAATCCAATAAAGCGGTAGTATAAAACGGCACGTATATGAAAGCCAATGGAAAGAACAACAGTGTAACAGAGATGACTGCAGGTGACGTCCACGCGATAGCTCCCCCCGTACGTGTTACGTCCTACGGGACTTCATCAGCGAGGGCGGGGCTATCGCGTCATCCGTCACTCGTGATGAGATGAAGATTCTTGTGGAAGATGTGGAAATATTAAAGTGAGAAGATTATTGGAAGCAAAAAAAGACAGAGAGATGGTGGTGTTGTAAAGCTTTTTTGGGACCAATTTGACATATGTGGGTAAGGAAATTTGGTAGGAGTCTGGGGAAGTGAGTGGCAGGAAGATACTCACTTTTGACAACTAATTTATTCCTGAAGCGCTGGACATTTGGATCTCACTAAACCGAAATACGCCAGGGGGCGTTGATGTTTTGTTCAGTAGCTGAGGTTTGACATTGGAAGCACTTATGCGCTGGTGGAAATTTGAATTAGAGACTGCCGGTCCCCTGAAGAGTGATACACGCTTGAATCACCGCCTCATTTAACCCTTTAAATGCTGCACTACTGCGGCACAGTGTGAATGAGCACTAGAACTTTCAGCATAAGTTAGTAGCATTATAATACTATCATCTGAATGGCAGTATTTGCCGTAAGTAAATTGTGGGGTTGATTTACTAAAACTGGAGAGTGCAAAATCTGGTGCAGCTTTTCATGGTAGCCAATCAGCTTCTAACTTCAGCTTGTTCAATTAGGCTTTGACAATAATATCTGGAAGCTGATTGGTTTCTGTGCAGAGCTGCACCAGATTTTGCACTCTCCAGTTTTAGTAATTCACCCCTATTTGTTGCTTAGCAACCAACATTTTGCCACAAAATAGTCACTTTTATAATATGGCTTGTTTGAAACTAACTCATGTGACATATAACCATCATGCTACCAGCCCCTAGCAGCTATTGTTTATTAGTAACCTTCAAGGCCACTGTGTGAAGAGTTTTTAGTGTGGCCAGCAAGTGTAATGCCGCGTACAGACGATCGGAATTTCCGACAACAAATGTTCGATGTGAGTTTGTTGTCGGAAGTTCCGACCGTGTGTAGGCTCCATCGGACATTTCGTGTCGGAATTTTCAACAACAGATGTTTGAGAGCTGGATCAACAAAATCCGTTGTCATAACTTCCGAGAGTGTGTACACAATTCTGGCGCACAAAATTCCGCGCATGCTCTCAATCAAGTACGAGACGGAAGCGCTCGGTCTGGTAAAACTAGTGTTCGTAATGGAGATAGCACATTCGTTACGCTGCAAATTTTTAAATCTTTTAATGCAGCGCATTCTCTTCTTCTTTATAATGCTAGAATAATGAAGTTGTTTTGCTGCTGATATTCACGCAGAGTTCTGACAAACTGATTTCTTTATTATTTCTCGTGATTTCCTGAATAATCCTTATATTTTTTTGCCAGATCTCCAGAATAGTGTTTAGATTTTTTTTTTTTATAGTGATCTACTTTTTTTTTTTATCAAGATCTCCCGATTTTTTTTTTTTTATGTTTTTTTTAGTGAGCTCCATAATTTTTTTTGTCGTTTGGTGTGTCAAGTTACCACAACACCATTATTATCTTACATTTTTTAACCTCAAGGAGATTGGTTGGTGTTGGTGTCCCTTGGTAATTTTTAATTTGACCTTGTATTTTTGAAATGTACCTGCCTACTCACAAACAAACTGTCCTTTTTGAAGTAAAATACATTTACAAGTATTTGTGAAAAAAAATAGACATTTATTAGGGGTCATAACAAAATAGAGAGGAAGGCAATGCTGGATAAACTGTTGGAATTGGCGCAGCCTTTGTACCCCAGGACAGACATCAATTATTTGACAGGCAAAATTGGTAGCCTGAGGAGTCCATTTAATAGGGAGCTCAATTCGGTCCAGGACTCCGAGAGATTGGGAGCAGCAGCAGATGACATATCTGGGACTGTGGTCTTACAACAGCCTGCGTCTTTTGCCAGACCAATCCGATCCCAGGCCATCACTCTCAAGACTTCCTTGAACGCTTTCTTCCAGGCTGTGGCTGTGGTGTTGGAGTTGTGGCAGGAGGTGGAAGAGGAGTATGGTCCAACTCACATACGTAACTTTTTTTGTGAGTTCGCCCATCACCCCCTTATTTAGGGCCTGATAGATGACTTCCTCACAAATGAGGTGTTGGCCCACCTCTATTAACTGCATTTTGCTGGCTGCCATGCAGGCATGGACCTCTTGAAGATTGGGGGGGTTCTGAAGGCCGCAGTAGCCTGCCGAATCAAAGAAAGCGCTGACTCCTCCATGTTACTCCCCTTCCTGGGCCTTTTTGGTGGAAGGCGGAGGGGAGGAACCTGTGATTCGGTCAGGCTACTGGGCACGGCCACCTCCTGGCTGCCACTTACCCCCGCTTCCTGCTGGCTGAGACTTTCCACGGCCTCTTCCTGGCTGAGACTTTCCTGTGTATGAAAATGGGACATAGTTTTCGTTTTTTGGTCATCAATCACACACAATTTTCAGCTCATGACTGTTGCAAATTGAATGTTAACAAATAGAAAAGACTATCATTCTGACCCCAGCATTTTTCATTCTTGTCCCAATCATTTTTGTCTACTACTGTGTATTGATATGTAAACCACTTTGTTAAATCAGAAATTAGTGATCAATAATAACATCTAGTTAACATCATTAATTTTGTGACAAAAAATATGTTGAACAAAGCTATACCTGACTCAAGCTGGGCTCCTCCACATCTTCCTGGGTGGAAGGCCCAGGTTGTACGTCGGAAGCCTCATCTGATGTGGAAGGAAGAGTGGATGGAAGGGTTGAGAGTGATGGCCTGACTTCAGTCTGGTCTGACAAAAACCGCAGTCTGTCGTAGTACCAGAGCCTGGGGACATAAATGTCATCTGCTGATCTCCGGGAATCCTGGACCTTCTTGCGCTCCCTATTATATGTGCTCCTCAGGCCACCAATTTTGCACTTAAAATAGGGGATGGTTGCCGTGGGAATCACCGCCGGAATCACCGCGGGAATCACCGGCTTCACCAATTCCGGCAATTGATCCAGCGCTGCCTTCCTTTTTATTTTGTTATTATAAAAGTGTTTCACCTACCACAGACAGGTGTGTTTTATTCTTTTTAGGTGATGTGGATGTTGTGGAAGAAGAAACTCATTCCACCAGTGCAAGTGCACACTTCCTCATTGGGGAGATCATAGTGTGCAATCATGATTTAGAAAAGATAAAGAAAAACATCAATGATGTTCAACAAAATATGAAGAACATCATTGTTGTGTTAGGCAGAATCTAAAATACACAAAAATTGTACCGTTTTGTCAAGAACTTTTTTATTTTAAATCAAGTTTTAAAGTATTTTAAAAGCCAAATTTTGAAGATGCACACAGTGTGTCAACATATGCTATCTGCCATTACGGGATATCAAGGTACGCGTTTTGGGGGTGCAACCCCTTCCTCCCAACTCAAGTAGGTGAGAGGAAGGGGTTGCACCCCCGATTTCTACTGTCAAACAAAAAAATGTTATACATCAAAGATGTTTGTTCAAAAACCCTTTTCTAACGCACATGTGAATGTGCACAGAGTAAAATGTTTTTATACTCAACAATGTGTGGCTTCTTCCAATGCTCAATACCAGTTTTTGGATTAAGTTGGTGTTTAGTTTATAGTGACAATGGGGGTTATTTACTAAAGGCAAATCCACTTTGCACTACAAGTGCACTCGTAGTGCAAAGTGGATTTGACTTTAGTAAATAACCCCTACAGTGCTCTAAAATTGGCCCCAATCAGGCCATTTTAGGGACTCTAAACAATTAATTCATGGTGCTGAAAAGGATGATTATTTTTATCATTAATGCATTACATACATTAACAACCAAAACCATGTGTGTGTAGCAGACCCATAATATAATAGTTAGCTGAAGAAGAGATTGTCACCTCATGTATCAAATAAATTATGCTTGCACTATTGTAGAAAATGGCCAAAAAGAAAAGCCCATTGGAGAAACTAGGAGACAGCTAAAAGAAACACAAGCAGTAAATCCAATGAAATATTAGTTCATTTAAAAAAAAATGTATTAAAAATTGTTTTACAAATCTGGAACAAGGGAAGGCAGCTGCAGGAGGTGACAGGCTTCACGGAATACAGCCCAATATGGGGGAATCTTTCATACGTCGAGCTAGCAAAGCTGCAACAGGGTCCCAAATGGCGTTCATTTGGCATTATCCTTTTATCCCACATATTTAGAAATGGCAAGTTGCTGACGTTTTCAGAGCTACAAAATAAATACAACCTCCCAAATACTATGTATTATTCATATATCCAGCTCAAACATGCGGTGGACACACAGGGAAGTGCTACTCCCTGGACATTGTCAACCACCCCTATTTTTCATCTGATACAGTCCAGCACAGAAACTAAAGGTTTTATTTCATATTGCTATCAAATGCTATTGATGCAACTTTTGAAAGCACACCCGACTAGGGCACCGCCCCTATGGGAGCAGGACATAGGCCCAATTACGGGAGATCAATGGGAAGAAATTCTGCAATCCGTTAATATGTGTTCTCTCAACGTGGCCCAAAAGGTATCCCAACTATATATAGTACTTAGAGTGCATTACACCCCACTTAAACTTTACAATATGGGTAGGAGGACCGATCCTATATGTAGCAGATGTGAGCGGCATCAAGGGGACCTCATTCACCTACTGTGGAGATGTCCAAAACTCCATAGGTATTGGAGTGAGGTTATGGAAACACTTAATCGAGTGTTCCAGACTAACATTCCCCTTGACCCAATTCACTGTATTTTAGGAGTCCTAGAAGATACTGTCCCGGAAGAGGTGACTAGAATAGCACTCACTAGGGCACTGTTCCAGGCACGCAAACTTATATTACTTGGCTGGAAATCGACCTCGCCACCATCAGTGAAATCTTGGATAACTCATATGGGCAACACCTTGATTATGGAAAAATGCATTTACCAACACAGAGGCAGCTCCAATAGATTTGAGAGGATCTGGGCACCATGGTTAGATACCCCTGGACTGAGTCCTAGGGAGCTGGTGATGTCCAGACTATTGCAATGTCTCGGGGGGGGGGCCATGAGGTTTTATTAATGGTTGGTAACCGTAAAGTAATAGAGCATTGAAATGTTACAGGATTTTCGGTAACAAATGATGATTGGAATGTAATAGTACATAATGGTATGTTGTTGCATGATGCATGTACAATGGAAGCTATGTAAATTTGTTCAATAAACACCTTTTTGATTTAAAAAAAAAAAAAAAAATAGTTTTACACATTTGCTGGCATATCAATGGCCCCCCTACCCACAAAGTACTCCAGATGTTTTTGTCTGACTTTGCGGGCGCTTTGGGGGAGGCAAGCCAGGACGGCCAGCTTCAAGTGCCGTCAGGGTTAATTGATCAGGAAATCCGGCCTCAGTCCCAACTGAGGCCGCATAGTTTGTAGCATTTTTACATAGGAAATTGTGCATAATGCAGCAGGCAAGCACAATATGGTTGAGTTTATATTCTGCCATGTGGATTGGTGTTAGAAATAGACAGAACCGGCTGGCCATTATGCCGAAAGCATTCTCCACCACTCTTCTAGCTCTGGCCAGCTGGTAATTAAAAACCCTCTGGTCCGGGGTGAGGGTCCTCATGGGGAATGGCCACATCAGATGTTCTCCTAGCCCAAACGCTTCATCAGCGATGAAAACAAATGGAAGACCACCCACATTATCTTCCGCAGGTGGCAAGCCCAAGCCACAATTCTGGAGCCGTCTGTAGAACTCCGTCTGGGCGATGACTTTACCATCCGACATCCGACCATTCTTCCCCACGTCCACATACAAAAACTCGTATGTCGCCGACACCACCGCCAACATCACTATACTATTAAACCCCTTGTAATTATAATAGTATGACCCCGAGTTGGGGAGTGGAACGATGTGGACGTGTTTCCCATCGATTGCCCCTCCACAGTTAGGAAAGTCCCACCGCTGGGTAAAGTGGTATGCCACAGTCTGCCATTCCTGTGGGGTTGAAGGAAACTGTGGAGTCAAAGAAAAACAAAAATTAGTAATTTTACACATAACATTGCAAGCAGATTAGACACAAACATTCTTGGCCAACATCATTATAACATTTATTTTAAGGAGTATTTTAAGGAGTATTTAACCACTTGCTTACAGGGCACTTAAACCCCCCTCCTATCCAGACCAATTTTCAGCTTTCAGCGCTGATGCACTTTGAATGACAATTGCGCGGTCATACAACACTGTACCCAAATGAAATTTCTATCATTTTTTCACCACAAATAGAGCTTTCTTTTGATGGTATTTGATCACCTCTGAGGTTTTTACTTTTTATTAAAAAAATGTAAAAAACTGATTTTTTTTAAAAAAAAATGTTTATTTTTTTATATTTTGTTATAAAAAATTTTAAACGGGTAATTTTTGTCCTTCATTAATGTACGCTGATGAGGCGGCAGTGATGGGCACTGATAGGCGGCAGTGATGGGCACTGATGGGTGGCAGTGATGGGCACTGATGGGTGGCAGTGATGGGCAGCACTGGCAGGTGGCACTGATTGGCACTACAGGTGGGCATTGATAGGTGGTACTTGTGGGCATTGATAGGTGGCACTTGTGGGCACTGTTAGGTGGCACTGTGGGCACTGTTAGGTGGCACTGTGGGCACTATTAGGTGGCACTGTGGGCACTATTAGGTGGCACTTTTAGTGGGCACTGATGAGGCAGATGTGCCTCTTCTACTTGGGGACCGATGTCCCTCACATCCGATCTGGTGATCGGCTTTTTTTTCTACTCGCGCTGTCAGCGTGAGTAAAAAAAAAAAACGATTACCGATCTTTTGTTTACATCATGTGATCAGCTGTCATTGGCTGACAGCTGATCACATGGTAAGGGGCCGGGACCGGCCCCTTACACAGATCGGTGATCAGCCGAGTCTCAGTGACTCGGTGATCACAACGTGCCCGGCGTGTGCCCTCTAGGGCGCGCGCAGGGAGCGCGCACAGGGGAGGCCGTCATATGACGGCCTCCCGGGAATGTAGATCCGCGCTATGGCCGAATGACGGCCACAGCGCGGATGTCTAGAGGTTAAAGACAAAAGCATAAGGTCCACTTATCAGATTCCTCACCCCCTCTGATGGCCCATTGTAAAAATTTTAGAGGGGGAGGGGAGATGTTTTGGACAGCTAACCCTCTCCACTTCATTGAGAGCTGAATGCATAAATAATGTGTGCTACTTTAGCCAGCCCCTTCTTACTTACACTATTGGCAGCCCACTGGACAGGTAAGAAGTGTCATAATACAAAAATAGGAATACACACTGTACAAATTGAAGCACATTTTTGCATTCTGCAATTACCGATCAAGATAATAGGAGAACAAAACTTCAAACAGTACCATTTTAAAATATTCAGGTAGGCCCTTGCACTACATGCTTTGGTGAATTCATTAGACATGTGCACACTGAAATATTTTGTTTCGGAATTTCGTTTTCGTTCGAAAAATAAACGTATTTAGTTACTCCCGGAATTCGTTTTTATTTATTTAGTTTTTCATTAAAAAATTGCATTCATCCGAAAATCCAAATGAATTAAGGTCGAATCTGTCATTGAAGGCTTATGGTGTCTGTTGAATGTTTTGCTGCTTTGTCGAATCTTCGTCGTTCATGTTGAATGTATATAGTTCAAACAGAAAATGGACTGGTGATAGTGATCACTGATCAGACAGGTAACAAGATAGGGTATATAGAATCTATATAGAATCTCTATCTATAATATAGAATCTATGATAATAAATCCCCCCCCCCCCACAACACGGGCAGCCTCTGAGGCTATCACAACACTAGCAACACTAGTATCACTATCAAGTTCACAACACTAACACAATAGCAGTAGATTATTACGAAAAAGTTAAGTTGAACTGTAGCTTGCTTCACTATTGTTCTGCTGCTGTGCTTATGCTTAATTGCTAAATAATTCAGGTTCTCTGACAAACGGACCAGCTAAGATTGACTGTCTTCTGAAATGATTCAGTGTGTGTGTCTCTCTCTGCTAAATCGTAAGTGAAAGTAAGTTGGCTGTACGTGTATACTTAGTTCTAGCTATTTTACTGCTCCTCCTCTTTGGTTACAATCAGCCAATAACATTCATCATTATCATTATTTTTATTTTACTTCCCCCACCCAATTCCAGCAGCGATCTTTTCTCTCTATGTTGAATCGTTTCTCTCTATGTAGAATAATCTTGGACTAATAGAGCTAAGGTTAGGCACATTCAACCACAGGTTCGATGGACACAGATTGTTATTCTTAGCATCATGTTGAATCTCCTATCTATATCGAACTGTTGTCACAACGAAAACGAAAATAAAGCATTTGTTTATGTCGGATCTTTCATTTTTCGGATTCTGCACTTTCGTTATCGTTTGTTAAAATGATAACGAAAATACCTGAAATTCGGACGAAAATGCTTTCGGACGAGAATGCACATGTCTAGAATTCATCCATAAATATGAACACAAAAGAGGTAGGTATAGTGTGTATGGGTTTGGCAAAGTCAGCAGATAGAGGATTGGTATCGGGTGACTTAGCGGTTGGGGGGGAGGGTTCCAAATGAGTTTGGGCCCCAAAAAAAAGCCTCTTGCACTCTGCCTGAATTTAAGGACACAAATAACATTTGTAAACAATTTTGGGGGTGTTTAGGGTAAAACACTACTATGGAGCTGACAAAATACATTGTTAAATGACTAGGCTAGGTGTGTATGGGCCCAGAATAGCATGATGGGGAGGTTAGTGAAGGCAAATATGCATGAAGGACAAAAAAAGGAGCATTAAAAGCTTCCAGCATGCATGAGGACAAATAGGACATTCACAGCATATTACAATCATGGTAATTAGGGAATGATGAAATAAATACAATACATTAGCAAACGTTAAATACATAGAATGTGATTTTAAAGGATAAAACTTACCTTAATATAGTCCTTCTGCAGGACCTGAATGATGGCAGAACAGGTCTCTGGAATAATGATCCCCAGAGCCTGGGGGGAGATGCCAGTCGAGAACTTGATGTCCTGCAGACTTCTCCCCGTCACCAAGTACCGCAAGGTGGCAACGAGCCTTTGTTCCGGAGTGATGGCATACCGCATACAGGTGACCTGCTTGGTAATATAAGGGGACCGCAAAGCCAACAGACGGTGAAAAATGGTGTCCGTCGTCCGGAGATAATTCCTGAAATCATCAGGATTATTCTCCTGGATCTCCCGCAACAAAGGCATGTGCGAGAATTGGTCACGCTGGAGCAACCAATTCTTCATCCATGAACTCCTCCTCCCCCTGTTCATGGACTGGACTCAAAGTAAGAACCCCAACACCAAGCCCCTGCATAGCACGAACTCTATGACGACTACGTAACCGCAACTTGGCTTCAAAACAGTCGGCTGGTCAAAAAGAACTAACAGAATGCACTGAAAATCAGAAAGGCCTGAGAAGAGCGAGCTGAAAATCAGAAACGAACGGACAAGAACGCACTGACAAACAGATACGAACTGACTACACGCACTGAAAACAGATACGAACACACAAGTACAAACTGAAGAGCAGTAACGAACTGAAATGCACGAGGCTGAAAAGCGTGAATCGTCTCTCACCAAACTTCTACTAACACGAGATTAGCAGAAGGAGCCCAAAGGGTGGCGCATTTGGTATTGATCTTCCTTTTTCTAGTCCCGTCGTACGTGTTGTACGTCAGCGCGTTCTTGCCGATTGGAACATTTCCAACAACATTTGTGCGACCGTGTGTATGCAAGACAAGTTTGAGGCAAAATCCGTCGGAAATAAATCCACGGTTTGGTTGTCGGAAATTCCGATCGTCTGTACTTGGCATTATAGTTCACTTTTACATCCACAAAATCTCGCTCAACTAAGATTAGGCAGACTTTTAGTGGGCAGACCTTGTAAATTGGCCCCTACTCTTATTTCCAGTTTGCTATGTCAAAAGAATGAGAACCCCTTTATTTAAATCCCATATCTGTGGATTTAACCTGTAGGCAGGTTGCCTACAATTTGGGTCTTGTTACAGTGAGTCCGTTAGTATGCCCAGGCTGGGAAGGGGTTAACCAGGTTCGGGTTCCTTTTCCAGTCTTTTTGGGCCCAGCCTTCCGACCTGCGCCCAGTAGTTCCTTTGAACACTGGAAGAAAAGATAAACCACTAAGCTTTGTAAGATGCCAATATTGGATTTTCATTTTTGTCAAGGTATGCCTGTTTTGCACTTAACGCTCTAATGTTCCTGAAGCAATTTAAGTTTTTCAACTGTTCCTTAGCCTGGTCTGAAGGTATTCAAAGGGGTGCATGGTAGACCTCCAGGGGGAATAACCTAGGCGTACATCTTCATTTGTGCATGGTAGATAATGGCGTATCAGAAGAACAGGACCTGTAATGCACAATGGGGTATGAAGCAAGGCCATTACAAAAGGTTGACAAGTGCAAGGAGGAATACAGTTGCTATGGGTAACCGGTAACTAATCCACAGTAAGTAGCAGCTGGTCAGAAGTGTGGTACTTGGCGTAGGTGAATGGTCCTCCGGTAGCGAGGGGGTCGTCGTCCTGGCTCCCTCCCTAGTGGTCAGTTCCCCAAAAGCATCTGGGAACTAACCCGTGGTACGGAGACCTCATGTACCTGGCTGCTTGGGGTCCACACAAGTGCTCGGCGGGACCCCATTCTGTTACAGGGAATGAGGTGGCAGAGGTATGCTGGACTGCACAGTGGGCACAGGTTTAGCAGTGTCCCTCCAAAATACAAACATATAACAGTAAGGTGTGTACAGACATGGGACAATACTTTTACAAAAGAACTCTATACGTTTATTACTGGACACAGTGTACAGCTCATATCTAAGCTGGGATACTGCCATAATGTTTGATTTTCACATGAACGCGGCCCCATCTGGTCCCGGGCGTTCACGGAAAAAGGTACCCCCACGTGCAGGGCGAGTAGGCCCTGCCCACAAACATATGGAATGTCTGGAAGATGCTCCAGGGCTTACATTCTACTTACGTCTTTAGGATTCCTACAAACACTGACAATATATTAGTCAATGTCACCCAACTCTTTACAATTTTGTAAAAGCTGAATTCTGGACACAAAAACCCACATTCCTTAATAGTAACAAATGATAAAAATCCACTTTGTGTGCACCATATGTCATTACAAACCAAGATATTAATTTGTAAAATCATTACTGTGCTGTACATACAGTAGTCAGTGCATAAAGCAGAGCTGTGGAAGGGCTCATTAGGCCCCACCCACTACAGGCTGCCTGGAGAAAACTACAGGAAGGGGTGGATATAAGACCATCACCCTGCACAAGGAGAGAGAGAGAGCAGCACAGAAGTGACCGGTCTATATTACAGGAAGCTCCTGCACAGAGGCATAGTTTCACCCTGGATTACTGCACAGATCTGGAAGAAATACAAAAAGCACACCAAGCTTCAAGTAAAAATGCACATGCCTATTGTATGTAGACAATATTTGCTCATCCCGGAGATCAGCTTTAAATTTAACTGCCAAATATTATGGTCTGATCAAGCTGCAGTGTATGCTTCCTCTGTCCATCTGTCACTTGGTGTTTAAATAAATCTATGCTAGTTGATTCATTAATCATGTCCTACAGTTCTCAGGAAATTTCATTATACACCTCAACAAGCACTATACCTGACACCTATGGGGCCATATTATGCTTTCCCCATAATCCTGATATAGATGGTAGATTTTTTTCTATGCTTTTTACTATGTATGCAGACATAAAGCTAGATTTGTCATATTGGTGGACAAGGTCAAAGATCTTGAGATTCAAATCTCATTCTTATGTAATCACATTTAAATTGTTTATTTCTCAAATTAATATAAAGTCTCATTTGGTTTGCTTAACAGAAACATGAATAACCTCACCTGCAAACGTAATCGAAGTTAGCCTGTGCAGCTTGTACAATGTTTAACTTATATAAGCTGCACTTAAGAATGCATAACATAAAAAACAAAAGTAAAAGTGATCCAGTAAATAATGATCCAACAGCTAAGAGTGATCCAACAGCTAAAAATAAATCAAACAGTGAAAATGAATCGTCCAATAAAAAGTCCAATAACATAAATAACCTTCTGGCTCTATTCTACACTCTCTAACCCACATTTTCAATCTCTCCCTCTCTTCTGGCATCTTCCCCAACTCTCTAAAGCATGCACTAGCCACCCCCATACTTAAAAAGCCCTCACTGGACCCATTTAATCTTAACAACCTACGCCCCATCTCTTTGCTCCCCTTTATATCCAAACTCCTTGAACGTCTGGTCTACAACTGACTGAGCGACCACCTCACCAAGAATAGCCTTCTTGATCCCCTTCAGTCTGGATTTCATCCTCAACACTCCACAGAAACTACCCTCCTAAAACTAACAAACAATCTACTAATGGCCAATACCAATAGACACTATTCTGTACTTCTACTCCTGGACCTTTCTGCTGCCTTTGATACAGTTGACCACCCCTTCCTCCTCAAAAAACTCCACGCCTTTGGTCTCTGTGACTGTACTCTTCGCTGGTTCTCTTCCTACTTATCCAACCGCACCTTTAGCGTTACTTACAATTCTACTTCCTGCTCTTCTCTTCCTTTCTCTGTTGGGGTCCCCCAAGGTACTGTTATTGGACCTCTTCTATTTGCAATCTACACCTACACCCTGGGTCAGCCTCCCATGGCATCCAATACCATCTCTACGCTGATGACACCCAAATCTATCTCTCTACCCAGGGCCGGGACAATGGGTGGGCAGGAGGGGAGTCTGCCCTAGGCGTTGTGGTATCATGTGAGGGGGGGGGCATTGCATTGAGAGTGCCTACCTACAAGCTGGCAGAAGTACTAGAAAAGGGGGAATTTTGGTTTGCAAAGGGGAATTATACTTGCGGGTAAACGTGCAGATTAGTGCTCAAAGTATTTTGGACTGAAGGGAGGGGGATCTTTGCTAACACACAATTTGCTCATACATTTTGTGGAGGGTTTGACATCTTTGCCCTGGGCGCTGGATGTTCTTGTCCTGACACTGTCTCTTCCCCTCAGCTCACTCCCTCAGTCTCCATCACTAATTTACTAACACATATATCAGTCTGGATGTCACACCACTTCCTCAAACTCAATCTATCCAAAACCAAACTTATAATTGTTCCTCCCCCACATGCTCCTTCCCTTGATTTATCTGTCAAAAACGATGGCACAACTATCAGTCCATCCCCGCATGCCAAGGTTCTAGGTGTAATCCTGGACTCTGATTTATCCTTTAATCCCCACGTATAATCATTGTCCAAATCTTGCCGCCTCAACCTCCGCAACATCTCCACAATACGCTACTTTCTAAGCAATCACACCACAAAGCTTTTAATTCACTCTCTGGTCATCTCTCGCCCTGACTACTGCAACTCCCTTCTCATTGGCCTACCTTCA
This sequence comes from Lithobates septentrionalis, assembly GCA_037952835.1. Lineage (NCBI taxonomy): Eukaryota > Metazoa > Chordata > Amphibia > Anura > Ranidae > Lithobates > Lithobates septentrionalis. Next base: position 4,197,993 of record JBBDGP010001305.1, read on the forward strand.
CATAGGCTATCCCCTCTTCAGTCCATCATGAATGCTGCTGCTAGACTCATCCACCTTACCAACTGCTCCATGTCTACTACTCCTCTCTGTCAATTCCTCCATTGGCTTCCACTCACCCAACAAATTAAATTCAAAATACTAATAACAGCTTACAAAGCCATCCACAACTCAGCCCCCAGCTACATCACTAACCTAGTCTCAAAACCAACCTAATCGTTCTCTTCGTTCCTCCCAAGACCTCCTGCTCTCTAGCTTCCTAGTCACCACCTCCCATGCTCTCCTCCAGGACTTTTCCAGAGCTTCTCCCATCCTATGGAGCTCCCTACCCCAATCTGTCTGATTATCTCCTACTCTGTTAGCTTTTAGATGATCCCTAAAAACCCTCCTCTTCAGAGAAGCCTATCCTGCCCACAGCTAACAACTGTATGTTTATTTTCTCTATCAGCTCATCCCCCACAGTTATTACCTTTTGTATCACCTGACCCTCCCTTCTAGATTGTAAGCTCTAACGAGCAGGGCCCACTGATTTCTCCTGTATTGAATTATATTGCAACTGTACTGTCTACCCTCAAGTTGTAAAGCGCTGCACAAATTGTTGGCGCTATATAAATCCTGTATAATATTAATAATAATTATGTGAAACTTACCTCAGAACGAGCGGCATGCTGCCACTGCTGAAGGCGCTTCATCTTCACCCGGTCTTCCTTCTGGGTTCACGGACTACTGTGTGAGTGGCCGGAGCTGCGATGATGTCACTCCTGCTCATGGCATCCAATAGGATCGCCTAAGGCTTTGGCAAAACGGGAGACAGGTCTCACTGACCTGTCTACAGATTGGCATGGAGAAACGTTAGTGCTGCCTTTTTATAGAGCATCAGGGCGGCCCAGTCCTGCCTTGTTTCAAACAGACAAACAGCCAAGATTGCAACTAAACTGTCAGTTTTCCTTTTTTTCATTTTTTTTTTTACCCTCTGTTTCCATCTGGTGATCTGGCCAACAACACTTCCTGTAAAAGAGCACCCCACTCTGGATAAAGGAGCAAAGAGACACCTTTGGACAGCAGCATTGCCATTCTGGGAGGGGAGGGGTGTTTATATGCACTAGCAGATTTAACCACTTAAGGACCAGCCTCTTTTTGAGATTTTGGTGTTTACAAGTTTAAAACAGGTTTTTTTTGCTAGAAAATTACTTAGAACCCCCAGACATTATCTGTTGTTTTTTTTCTAGAGAATAAAATGCCGGTCATTGCAATACTTTTTTTCACACCGTATTTGCGCAGCAGTCTTACAAGCGTACTTTTTTTGGAAAAAATCGCTTTTTTGAATAAAAAAATAAGACAACAGTAAAGTTAGCCCAATTTTTTTATATATTGTGAAAGATAATGCCAATTTACGCCAAGTGAATTGATACCCAACATGTTACGCTTCAAAATTGCGCCCTCTCCTGGAATGGCGTCAAACTTTTACCCTTAAAAATCTCCATAGGCGACGTTTAAAAAATTCTACAGGTTGCATATTTTGAGTTACAGAGGAGGTCTAGGGCTAGAATTATTGCTCTTGCTCTAACGATCGCGGCGATACCTCACATGTGTGGTTTGACCACTGTTTTAATATGCGGGCGCTACTCACGTATGCGTTCGCTTCTGTGCGCAAGCTCGTTGGGACGGGTGCTTTAAAAAAAACATTTTTCTTATTTATTTTACTTGATTTTATTTATTTGTTCACTGTTTTAAAAAAAAAATTGGGTCACTTTTATTCCTTTTACAAGGAATGTAAACATCCCTTGTAATAGAAAAAAAGCATGACAGGTCCTCTTAAATATGAGATCTGGGGTCAAAAAGTCCTTAGATCTCATATTTGGACTAAAATGCAATAAAAAAAAAAAAAAAATTGTCATTTGAAAAAATGACATTGAAAAAATGGCCCTTTAAGACGTATGGGCAGAAGTGACATTCTGATGGTACCATATATATGGTATGGAGACAGGTGGGGGCCATCTTAGCCTCATTC